>CM053412.1:58567704-58636357 GCA_028644305.1 Xerus rutilus | reverse complement strand
ACTTCATCAGAAAACTCCCACTAATGAATGAATTGAGCAAAGTAACAAGATAAAAATCAACACCCATAAATCAAATGCATTTCTTTTTTTTTTTTTTTTGGTACTGGGGATTGAACTCAGGGGCACTCGACCACATCCCCAGCCCTATTTTGTGTTTCATGTAGAGACAGGGTCTCACTGAGTTGCTTAGCGCCTCGCCGTTGCTGAGGCTGGCTTTGAACTCGTGATTCTCCTAAATCAAATGCATTTCTATACATTGGTGATGAATCCTCTGAAAGAGAAATTAGGAAAATGACCACATTCACAATAGCCTCCAAAACAATAAAATAATTGGGACTCATTCTAACAAGAGAGGTGAAAGACTTCTACAATGAACGCTACAGAACACTAAAGAAAGAAATTAAAGAAGACTTTAGAAGATGGAAAGATCTCCCATGTTCTTGGATAGAATTAATATTGTCAAAATGGCCATTCTAAGCCGGGCGCGGTGGCTCAAGCCTGTAATCCCATCACTTAGGGAGGCTGAGACAGGAGAATCGCGAGTTCAAAGCCAGCCTCAGCAATGGCGAGGCACTAAGCAACTCAGTGAGACCCTGTCTCTACATAAAACACAAAATAGGGCTGAGGATGTGGCTCAGTGGTCGAGTGCCCCTGAGTTCAATCCCCGGTACCACAAAAAAAAAAAAAAAAAAAAAAAAAAAAAAATGGCCATTCTACCAAAAGTGTTATACAGATTTAATGCAATTCCAATCAAAATCCCAAAGACATTCCTCATAGAAATAGAAAAAGCAATCACGAAATTCATTTGGAAAAATAAGAGACCCAGAATAGGCAAAGCAATGCTGAGTAAGGAAATTGAAGCAGGAGGCATCACAATACCAGACCTTAAACTATACTACAGAGCTATAGTAGCAAACACAGCATGGTATTGGCACCAAAATAGACATGTCCACCAATGGTACTGAATAGAAGACACAGAAACACATGAACACCATTATCTCATACTAGACTAAGATGCCACAAACACATTGGAAAAAAAAGACAGCCTCTTCAAATGGTGCTGGGAAAACTGGAAATCCATATGTAGTAAAATAAAATTAAATCCCTCTCTCTCACCCTGCACAAAACTCAACTTGCGAGAAGCCATCCATGGAATGCATGAGGGATTTCTCTTTGGCATGGGAGCCAGGGGAGAGGCAGGCTGGCATTTCAAAACTTCTGTAGCACTCTACAGTTAGGGCTGCCCAATGCAAGTGCCCCGCCTCTTCTGCTCTGCTAAGGAAGTCCTCATTGCAGCACCGGAAATGGGCGTGTCCTGATAGGAACTGAATCAGCCTACCTGACTCCACTTTTTTCCTACCTTGGTAAAGAATGTTGGTGGAAAGCCTTTGAAGTTCCCCGATATAAATAAAGCACATGAGGGGTCCATTTTGCCAGACGCCAGATGCCAGAGGCCACAAGCTAGAAGTTAGATGCTGGAAGCCAGACCTGTCTGGTTTGCAGGCCCGTCTTGCCTCTGCTTTTAAAAACTATTCTCTGTGTTCTGTGGTTATTTTGCCATTTTATTTCTCTTAGCTTTTATTGCTCAGCCAGCCCTTTCCACCTAAGGGAACCTTGTCTCCACTGCCCATGCAGGACGTGGACGGAATCAACTCAAAGTGGATCAAAGACCTAGGAATTAGACCAATTGCACCTAATAGAAGAAAAAGTAGGCCCAAATCTTCATCATGTTGGCTTAGGACCTGACCCCTTAACAAGACTCCTAAAGTACAAGAAATAAAATCAAGAATCAATAAATGGGATGGATTCAAACTAAAAAGCTTCTGATCAGCAAAGGAAACAATCAATAATGTGAAAAGAGAACCTATAAAATGGGAGAAAATCTTTACCACACACACATCAGATTGAGCACTAATTTCCAGGATATATAAAAAACTCAAAACAACTTAACACCAAAAAGCAAATAACCCAATCAATAAATGAGTTAAGAAACTAAGCAGATACTTCACAGAAAAAGATACATAATCAATCAACAAATATATGAAAAAAATGTTCCACATCTCTAGCAATTAGAGAAAGACAAATCAAAACTACTCTAAGATTTCATCTCACCCCAGTCAGATGGCAATTATCAAGAACACAAGCAACAACAAGAGTCGGCGAGGATGTGGGGGAAAAGGCACATTCATACATTGCTGGTGGGACTGAAAATTGGAGCAACCACTCTGAAAAGCAGTATGGAGATTCCTTAGAAACCTTGGAATGGAACCACCATTTGACCCAGCCATCCCACTCCTCGGTCTATACTCAAAGGACTTAAAATCCGTATACTACAGTGACACGGCCACATCAATGTTTATAGTAGCTCAATTCACAATAGCTAAACTGTAGAACCAACCTAGATGCCCTTCAACAGATGAATGGATAAAGAAACTGTGGTATATGTACACAATGGAATATTACACAGCCTCAAAGAAGAATAAAATTATGGTATTTGCAGGTAAATGGATGGAGTTGGAGAGTATCATGCTAAGCGAAATAAGCCAATCCCAAAAAACCAAAGGCCAAATGTTCTCCCTGATATGTGGATGCTGATCCATAATGGAGGGGCAGGAAAGGGAAGAATGGAGGAACTTTGGATTCGGAAGAGGGGAGTGAAGGGGAGAGGGGTTATGAGGTTGGGAAAGATGGTGGAATGAGACAGACATTATTACCCTATGTACATGTATGATTTCACGAATGGTGTGACTCTGCATTGTATACAGCCAGAGAAATGAGAGGTTGTATGCCGTTTGTGTACAATGAGTTGAAACGCATTCTGCTGTCATGTTTAACTAATTAGAACAAATAATTTTTTAAAAATTACCCAGTCTCGCGTATTTTCCTGTAGTAGCACAACAGACTCAGACATACGTGGTCTTGTAGGCAGAACTAACCCTCAGACTCTCTCTCCCCTCTAGAGAAATCTTTCCAGGAGAATTCCTGTCCCCGTCATGCCCACAGCAAAGCCGCTTCTCAACACCCTTCTCATCCATGAGCCCGAGGATTTGAAATCAAGGGCACATGGAAGTGCCTCCCCAGCCTCATCTGCAAAGCAAAGAATGACCTGCTCAAAATGACCTGCGTGAGGTTTGTCTTCTGAGGACCTTCACCTGAACTCTTGCTTTCACTTGATTTTGAGGAAGCCAGACCTCAGGTTTGCCTTTTGCTTGAACCTGCTTTTCTCTGACAGGCAATGAGCTACTGGTCAGGTCCAGAGCTGTGATTAGAAAGTCTCCTCCAAAATTTATGAAACAATTTAGTTTCTATTGTAACAAGCAACTAAATTAGCAGGTGAGACCTTTATTGGTATTTAGATCATGAGGTCTCTACTCTCATGAATGGATTAATGACTTTATCACAGGAGCCAGTTATTCATCATAGGAATGGATTCCTTATTCTCTCTCTCTCTCTTTTTAAAGAAAGAGATGAGTTTGGTCCCCCTGCCTCAAGGTGTTGGCTTCTGCTATGTAATGACATAGCAGGTGGGCTCTCACCAGATGTGGTCCTCAATCTGGAACTGCCTAGCCTCTGGATTTTGAGTCACATAAACTTCTATTGTTTCTAATTTACCCAGTCTGTGGTATTTTGTGATAGCAGCAGAAAATGTACCAAGACATCTGGAAATCCCAGGTTGCGGGCACTGAACTCTCCAGGTGGATTATCTAACTTGGAGCTGACTGTGACCCTGCTGGTCTCATAGCCTCATAGATGTTCTTCACTTCAGCAATATCCTAGTAGGTATTTTTAGAAAATAAATCTTCCCTGGACACACCAAAAAGGAAATCACTGAAGCAAAATTAAGTAAATCAATAATAACTGATTCAAGCCAGGCACGGTGGTGCACACCCGTAATCCCAGCACTTAGGGAGGCTGAGACGGGAGGATCACAAGTTCAAAGCCAGCCTCAGCAACAGTGAGGTGCTCAGCAACTCAGTGAGACCCTGTCTCTAAATAAAACACACACACACAAAAATAGGGCTATGGCTGTGGCTCAGTGGTCAAGTGGCCCTGAGTTCAATCCCTAGTACCAAAAAAAAAAAGAAGGATGACTGATTTATTATGTGTAATATAGCCAGAATTTGTGTTAGCTTTTTGTCACTGTGAAAAAATACCTGAGAAAAACAACTTGAAGGAGGAATAACTTTATTTTGGCTCACAGTTTCAGAAGTTTCAGTCCACACTCAGCTGGCCCCACCGCCATGGACCTGTGGTGAGGCAGAACATCATGGCAGAGGGCATGAGAGAGAAAGGAGAGGAAGGGACAGGAACAAGACATGGTTCCCAAAGACACATCTCAAGGACCCACTCCCTCAACCATGTCCCACCTCCCACAGCCTCCACCACCTCCAATGGTTCATTCAGCTGATTCAATGGATTAATCCACTGATGAGGTGGATTAATAATCCAACCAGTTGCCAAAATTTGCACCTCTGAACACTGCTGCATTGGAGACCAAGCCTTTAACACATGAGCCTGTGGGGGACACTTCATATCCAAACTATAACACTGGATATTAAAAAACACAAATATGGACCTACAAAAAAAGCACTAGGCACAAATAAATGCCTAAATACATATAATCCAAAATACTTTATAAGCAGGACATGATGGCACATGCCTGTAATCCCAGAGACTGGGAGTCTGAGGCAGGAGGACCTCAAGTTTGAGGCCAGCCTTTGCAATTTAGTGAGACCTTCTCTCGAAATAAAATATAAGAATGTCTGGGGATGTAGTTCAGTTTTAGAGCACCCCTCAGTTCAATCCCCAGTACATCATCATCATCATCATCACGATTATAAAGAGGAAATAAGTTATTATCTTTTCAAATAGCTCCTACTTTCTCGTTTTATTATTTTGTGGACTCATGTTTTGAACAAGGCATCTCTAAAGACTTCAGCTGCTACCTGAAAAGCATGAACTTTAACTAGAAAAGCAAGGGACTGCCAGGTGCAGTGGCTCACACCTGTAATCCCAGCGGCTCAGGAGACTGAGGCAGGAAGATCACAAGTCAAAGTCAACCTCAGCAACTCAGTGAGGCCCTAAGCAACTTACTGAGACCCTGTCTCAAAATGAAAAATAAAAAAGGCTGAGATGTGATTCAGTGTTTAGCACCCCTGGGTTTAATCCCTGGTACCAAAACGAACAAAAAAACCCAGCAATGGACAGCGTGAAAGATGTCCCCAGCTGGAATCCAGGCTTCCCACATGCCTCCAGGACTCTCAGGTGATCGACTTCCCATTGGCACCACCTGGGCAAAGGGTATTCCTTCAAGGGTCATTCCAAAGGGGACGGATGATCTCCCCACATGGCACCTCTCCCTTCTGCCTGTCCAGTATAACACATTCAGGCCCAAACTAGCTCACTCCAGTTCTAGAGCTATAGGCATGAGTGCTAACAATGCTCTGCCATTCTAAAAGGTTTTAGTTTTGCAAATCCCAACTAACTGGCATGCTGGTAGAAATTCAGAGTACACAGCATCTAGAGAGTAAAAATAACTAGTAAAAAATTATTGGGCCTAGCCAGGTGTGATGATGCACACCTGTAATCCCAGCAGTTCCAGAGGCTGAGGCAGGAAGATCAAAAGTTCAAAGCCAGCCTCAGCAAATCAGTGAGGTCCTAGTTCAGTTGTAGAGCACCCCTCAGTTCAATCCTCAACACGGATCTGTGATAATTCCTAAAGTTACTGCCAGAATTTAATTGAATTGTTGAACACCATGTTGGAGAACTGGAGAATTGGTATTGGAAAATGGAATCATTTCTCGATACCCAAGTGGATGGATTCCAGAACCCCCCTCCCAACACATATACAGGATGAAAAATCTGGGCATCCTAAGTCCTTTATATAAAAGGCATAGCATTTGCATATAACCTAGGAATATCCTCCTGTACACTTTAAAACATCTCTAGACAACTTATAATACCTAATACAATGAAATGCTGTATAAACAGCTGTTGTTCTATTTTGTTAAGGGAATAATGACAAGGAAATAAAAAGCCTACCTGTGTTTGGTAAAGATGCAATTTCTTTCAAATATTTTTCATCCAAGGCGAATTCAATCTGTGGTTACAGAACCCACCAATACTGAGGGCTGAGTGTACATCAATATTTGATGTCAGGAGAAAAAAACTCTCACACATTCCTACCATGAGGGACTTCTGCTTACCATTCAAATTGAGGACCAATATGCTTGGCTTCTGGGCCTGTCCCATGTGATTCAGCTACATATCCCTGCCTCACGTCTTCTTGCAACCAGACCTCGAGCTTTGGTCTTTCTGGTTACCTGACCATTGGAAGGAGCACGGTAAAAGACTAAAGACAGTGGGTTTTCCCCTTGTCCTTTGTCCTCTTGAACTCTCTTCTCGTTCCCATGGACTTAGGCTGGCCAATAAACCACGAGGCGAGGGAAAGCAGAAATCAGTAAATAAAGTCATGTTGCTTACGATGCAAATATGTTCTGAGCAATGGTCATTAGGTGACTTCCCTATCATGTGAGCACCACAGAGTGTACTTGCACAAACTAGAGTCACTGTGATGGCACTCGGTGACATGACCTTTTGGGGCCACCATCATATGCATGACCTGACATTGACAAAAAATGTGACAGATGACTATATCATCCTGATGTGACTGTTATCAGGATTGCGCAGGGGCAGGGGATGTAGTTCTGTGTTAGAGCATGCCTTACATGTGTGAGGCCCTGTGTTCGATCCCCAGTACCACATATGCATGCACACGCGCGCGCGCACACACACACACACACACAAATATCGTACCAAACAATATCATCCTCCCACTGGGCCACTCTTCCTAAAGGTTCCATCATCTCCCAATAGCACTGAGCTGGGAACCAAACCTTTACAACACGGAACTTTGGGGGACATTCAACTTTGGTCTCTTGACTCGTTTTCTTTTTACACCAGAAAGCTCTGGCCATCATGACTTGTGGGCTAAGTGGATGCTGAGATTTTCTATTCCAACTGATCCTACCTGGAGGACTTTCTCCCTTCTCTATTGTCCATCAAAGCCACCTCAAATAGACGCAAAGCTTCAGCCACTCACTGCTTCACACCAGGCTCCTTTCTTTTTCTTTTTTGTTTACAATGTTCAGTTGGCCCTGGGGTTCACCCCATGTGGCCCTGTGCGTGGGCTGAGGGAGAGATGGGCGAGTAGCAATGCAGGCACCCTAAGAAAGTGAGCAGTGCAATCCTGTGACTTCTAAAAGGTGACTTGTGCTTTCAGGAACCTACCAGACCCCGTTCAAGATTGACCACCTTCATCTGATGCTGCAGCGTTCCAGGGCACAACTGACTTCATGCACAGGTCAATCGACTGGACCCAATTCACAAAGGGTAGGTGGACTACTTGGATATATGATCAGAGGGGACGTCTTCACCCACAATAGGTACATATATGCATGCCTTTATTCCTATGTTTTTAAACACTTTCCTCTAGTTTTTATGTCAGGACTTCTGGCCCCATAATGTCACTGTGCTTGACTATTTGATGTAGATTTGAGAAAAATGATTAGAATTGTAACCAGCTGCAAGTTGGCACCCTGAATGCAGAACTTCTGGTGAGGACATCCACATAAACAATGTCCTCCCTACCCAAAATCAGGTTTTGCCCTTCTTAGTCTTCTGCCTTCAAAAATCACTTTAGCCAAGTGTAAACTTGTGAATTCTTGCAATTTCTCCCTTTTCTTATCCTGGTTATGTAGTTTACAAACACTTATGCATGTATGCATGTGTGTGCGTGCGCACACACACACACAGATACACATGTAACATGTACACACACACGAGACAGTTTAAATCAAGTTTCAATCCTGGTTGCTCGGTTGAATGGCAGGGCAGGTCAGAGCAGGTAATAATGCTTGACTTTGTCTCCACGGGGAACAACTTCCCCAAGCACAGGGGAGGTGTTTTGGTTTGGATCTGAAGGGTTCCCCAAAGGCTCATGGGTTAAAGGTTTGGTCCCCAGACTGTGGTACTATCCAAAGGTGGCCAAAACCCTTAAGAGGTGGGGCCAATTAAAGAATATTAGTTCATTTGGGACATGCCCCTGGATATTGGAATGCTGGCTCCTTCCTCTCTTTTGCCTTTCAACTGCAACGAGGTGAGTAGTTTTCTCCAACACATGCCCTGCCGCCATAATGAGCTGCCTTGTCACACACTCAAAAGCAACTAAGCCAACCAATCATGGGCTGAAACCATGAGCCACAATAAACTTGATTGTCTAAGGTATTTGTTATAGTGGCAGAAAGCTGACTAACAGAGGACAGATACACTAGGAAGACTTTGAGACTCAGGGTTCTCCGGAAGTTCCAACTTGCCCCAGATAATGCCAATACCAACTTCAGGAACTCATCCTTTCCCAGTCAGCACTGAAACTTTCACTTAAAAACCCTGGAGAGATAATGAGGTCAACTTGCACTTTAATTTAAGAACCTACAGAATCAATCTCTGAGAGTCAAGGCTAAAAAGGAATCTTTGGGGATATCAAGGAAACAGATTTATTTCATGCCTCACAGGAGAACTGAGCTTCATAGTGTTCTTTCCTTATTGAAAATCAGCTCTCAGTAGAAAACAATCACAGACTCTGGTGATCTCTCAGTTCCCATCTCTTTTAAGTGGTCTATATAGCAATTAACTGGGACCTGGAGCTCTGTTTCCAGAAGCCTCAGAGCCCCAGGCAATCATTGACAATAAGTTGACTAACTTGCTTAATTGTGAACATCTCAAGCCCAGAATAAAAACAGAATCTCATCTTGCAGCCAATCTTTCTACCTTGGTCAAGGAATTCTGAGCATCACATACTTACTTCAGGGTGCTACCAGCTGGTAATCCAAGCCTGGCCAAGTTCAAAACTCATTACTACTGGGGTATTTATACAATCAAAGAGAAATCTAGAATTTAGGAACAGGAAACAAGGCAGCTCAGGGGTTCTGGTGAAGGACAGCCTGTGGCCCATTTCTCTGGGACATTATCATTGGAAGACTTAGCTTCAGTTACCATCAGCCCTGAAGTGGCCCAGTTTGTGCCATGTGCTCCTGCAGTGGCTAAAGGTTAGGCTCATGGGTTAGGTGGCCAATGGGAATCCAATGGGCAGCTCTGCCAAGGAATGGATGCTCTCAAGTTCAAAATGAAAGGTGTCCAGAGAGGGTCATTAGCGGGTGAATAGAAAATAAAAAAGAAAGGAGAGAACTATGAGGTCAGCTGGGGGAGAGGGAGGCAGAACTGAAGGCAGACTCATCAGGGTGGGAAGTGCTACATAGGAAGTATTGCAGAGCCGGGGCTTTCCAAGAAACCAAGGCAGCCTGCAGACCTGCCCTTCAAACCCTTATTCTTGTGATCAAGTCAGAAAGATTTCAGACATTTTTCTCAGAGTAACAGGTATGAGTTTTATTGAAGGAACAGTAAAAGGGAAAGGGGACACTCTCCAGGGAGATAGTGGATCTTCTCAGAGAGGAGAGGGTCAGCATGCCTCTCCTGCACTCCAGTTTTATTTGGGATCCCAGAGAAGTTTCCAGAGAGTTCCATCTTGACTTTTAACTGACAGCAGAGTGACATTAGATTTTCAAGTCCCCACTGCCATGACAACTCTGTGTCACCTTGGTCCATATTAAGCAGTTCTAATTGGATTTTTAATCATTTTTACAGGTTTTATGACTAGGAGGAATTATCCTTATCTTCCAGAATCTGGTCTGTGAAAAGGCTCACAAAATCTCTCCCCTCAAAGTAACCTGGGTTCCTCTTATCAGTGTTATTTCCTGCCTGCATTTCCTTACAGATAACAGGTAGTTTGCTGAGGAATGTGGCATATCCTGTCCACTTAGGCCAGGCAGGGCTGCAGGGAAATTGCCTTTTGCAAAGAAAGCATGTGGGAGTGAGTACAGCAGGCCCATTTTATATAACTGTTCTCTTAACCCTGCGTTCCCATTCTCCTCATCTGTCTGTCCCCTAACAGGCAGGAAATTTTGGACCAACATAATCCTCAAAGATAGGCACAGTGGTGCCTTCCTGTGATGGTGATCCCAGAGATTCAGGAGGTTGAGGCAAGATCACATGTTTGAGGTCAGCCTGAACAATTTAGTGAGATGCTGTCTAAAAATAAAAAATGAAAGGACCTTGGGAGGTAGCTCAGTGATAGAGCACTAGCCTAGCATGAGTGAGGCTTGAGGTTCTATCCTCAGCACAGGAAAAGAAGGAAGGAAAGAAGGAAGGAAGGAAGGAAGGAAAAAAGAAAGAAAGAAGGGGGAAGAGAAATCAAAAGGACAATAACTCTGGAGCCATCCATGTACAATGGTCCTCAGTAAACTACAAAAATAGTGATCAAAAGGAGTTATGTTCAAGTATACACATCCCCTACATGGTGTCTAGGTTTAAGGTGAAGCATTGGGTTTGGCTTCCCTAGCCTCGGCCAGTCACGGAATTCCTTGAAGTTTCCTTCGTCACTCACTGAAATAAGGGCTGTGCTGTACAGGAAACAGAAGCGTGAAGAAAGAGCCTATAGGATGGAAGAAGATCTTTGCCAGCTACTCCTCTGTCAGGGGATTAATAACCAGAACTCAAAAAAATTAACACCAGAAGCCAGGTGCGGTGGCACAAGCCTGTAATCCTAGCACTTTGGGAGGCCGAGACAGGAGAATCGTGAGTTTGAAGCCAGCCTCAGCAACAGCGAGGCACTAAGCAACTCAGTGAGACCCTGTCTCTACATAAAACACAAAATAGGGCTGGGGATGTGGCTCAGTGGTTGAGTACCCCCGAGTTCAATCCCTGGTACCAAAAAAAAAAAAAAAAAATTAACACCAGAAAAACTAATAACCCACTCAATAAATGGGAAAAAGATCTAAAGAGACATTTTTCAAAAAAAAATACAAATGGTCAACAAATACATGAAAAAATGTTTAGCATCCTTAGCAATCAGGGATATGCAAATCAAAACTGACTGAGATGTCATCTCACCCCAGTCAGAATGGTAGCCTTCAAGAACACAAATAATGATAATTGCTGGCAAGGGTGTGGGGGAAAGTGAACACTTAATACTTGATTGGTGAGACTGAAAATTAATGCAACCACCTTGGAAAGCAGTATGGAGATTCTGCAAAAGACTAAGAATGGAATCACCGTATGACCCAGCTCTCCCACTCCTTGGTATTTATCCAAAAGATCTAAAATCACATACTACAGTGATATGGGCATACCAATGTTTTGAGGAGCACAATTCAAAATGGCCAAGTTATGGAATCAGCCCAGGTGCTTGTCAACAAATGAGTGGATAAAGAAAATGAGGTATACAGTTTTATTCAGCCACAAAGAATGAAATGTTGTCATTTTCTGACAATGAATGGAACTAGAGAACATCATGCTGAGTGAAATAAGCCACACCCAGAAAGTCAAGGGTCAGATATTTTCTCTCATATGCAGATGCTACATAGTACAAAAGGAATAAAAAAGGAATTGCACAAAAATCAGAGGAAGAGCGGGGCGCGATGGCGCAAGCCTGTAATCCCAGCACTTAGGGAGGCTGAGACAGGAGAATCGTGAGTTCAAAGCCAGCCTCAGCAACGGCGAGGCGCTAAGCAACTCAGTGAGACCCTGTCTCTACATAAAACACAAAATAGGGCTGGGGATGCGGCTCAGTGGTCGAGTGCCCCTGAGTTCAATCCCCAGTACCAAAAAAGAGGAAAAAATAAGAACTCTGCTGCCTCCAACTTGGGCATCAAACCCCAGCTAAGGAAAAGTGCTATGGCAAGAAGAGTTATTAGGAGTGATTTTTTAATATCTAATTTTTGTTTTTTACTCACAGTTCCTGGCTTTTGATTTCCTCATTAACTAGTACAATAAGGATATTTTTTGTTAAATTATTTGGCCTTGCCTCTTTGGTTCCTGAAATAGCTTCAGAAAAGCTTCAGCACGTAAAGGTGAAACATAGTCTTTTATTATGTATAACAAACACTTTCAAACACACCTGAGTTTATGTTAATGAAGCAATTTTTGGAAAATCCCCAGATAACCACTGATAGGGATTGGTTGCTAGGGGAACCAGTCTGTGCTCAGAAGGATGGCAATTTGGGTCCCACCTCCCAACCTCTGGGGACAGAAGAGGGGCTGAAGGTTAAAATCATCAATGGCCAGTGACTTAGTCAGTCCTGGTTACATAAGGAAGCTTCCATAAAATCCCCAAAGGACGGTTCGAAGGGCTTGCAGACAACCCCACGTGTGGGGGCTTCCAGGCAGTGAACAGGACCACATACATGTGCCAAGAGGGTGCTGCACCCTGCTTTGCCAGAGCAGACACCCCAAATGCTCAGGACCTTTGGGCCTTTCCAGATCTCATCCTGTGTGTCTCTTTGTCTGGCTGTTCATTTGCATCCTTCAAGATATCCTTTATAATAAACTGGTAAATGTGTTTCCCTGAGTTCTGTGAGTGACATTAGGAAATTAATCCCATCTGCAGAGGGTTATGGGATCCTTGACTTAAGTCAAGTGAGAAACACAGGAAAAACAGTCTAGGGCTTGCAGCTGGCATCTGAAGTAGGGAGGGGGAGACTTGGGGACAGCCTTGGGGACTGAGCCCTTCACCTGTGGGATCTGGTACTTGTTATATCCAGATCACGGAGACCCCAAAGACCACCAGGGAGACCGAGGCATGTATGTAAAAGCAAAGAGCATTTGTTCGGACTTAAGCTTGGTCTCTCAGACTTCACCAAGGCAGCGGATCCATGCAGAGAGCCCCGAACAATAGCAGAGCAGGGTTTTTATGGGGTAAGGGATGGGGTGGTCACAGTGGACATGATGTATGCACAGCATCATTACACAAGCACCAATTACAATCATACAGCACCTATGGTGACAATATTGACCATTCAGAATCTGGGGGGTGTTCATTACATTTGGTGGGACCCAATCATGACCTTTGAGAATCTTTTGAAAATGACCAAATACGAGGTGAGTTTAAGAGGTCCATGTGGGGTTTGGGCAAGCTGCGAGTGATTGGCTAGTTTGTGCAAAGTAACTATAGTTCCTAGACCCTGGCTCAGACCACAGGAATGCCAGGTGTATATTTTTAACCTCTTTTGATTGGCTGTTCTGAGGGTGGTCTGAGAGTGGGCTTCAGCCTTGAGCAATGTATGGCTTTTTCTGGAACCGAAACTCAGGCCTACTAGTTTTTCTGGAGGGTCCGAAGCCTGTTATGGAGTTTATGTAGCTCGAGTCTTTCCGTACTCTCTCCAGGTACATGGTGGTGTCAGAGTTCAATTGGATTAGAAGATAGCCAGCTTGTGTAAGCTGCAGAATCATTTGCTTGGTTGCTGGTGGGGAGAAATCCCCCTTTCTCGAAGTTAAAAAAAAAAAATAGGTCGGGGCTGGGAGTGTAGCTCAGGCAGAGCATCCCTGGGCTCAATCTCCAGTACCGAGTGGAGAAAATACAGTACTGGAGGAACCAGTTTGAGATTGCATTTTTACTGTATCCGCAGACTAAGGATTCCAAGAGGTGTTAAGAAGTAGCTAGCAGTGAGCAACGAAATGCATGGCAAGGTCACAAGTGTTCTTTAAACTACTGTAGAGTCTTCTTTTGTTTTTTAAATATTTTTTTAGTTGTAGATGAACACAATACCTTTATTTATTTTATGTGGTGCCGAGGATCGAACTCAGTGCCTCACAGCTGAGGGACAAGCGCTCTACCACTGAGCCACAACCCCAGCCCTAGGGTCATATTTAAACTACTTCTGGGGGGCTGGGGCTCAGTGGCAGAGTGCTTGCCTCACATGCATGCGTCACTGGGTTCGATCCTCAGCACCACATAAAAATAAATAAATAAAATAAAGATATTGCATCCATTTACAACTCAAAAAAAATTTTAAAAAAATAAAATAAAATAAACTACTTCTGAAGTAGCCAAGAAAAGCAAGGATGATAGTTAATTTGTAGAAAATAAACAGAAGCAAAGGAGTTAAATACGGAGGAAAGGAGGAAAATAAGTCAAAAGAAAAGGATGAATGCAACTAACTCTTGACAGGGTCCACGGAGGTTGATGTGAAGTTAGGAACTGTAGCTACAAGTGTCTCCATTTGTCTGAAGATTCTTTCGTAGTGCAGGGTCACTAAGGTAACTTCTGACCAGTTACCGATCCCAGTGCCCACATTAACAGTGGATTGACTTGTAGATGAAGTCCCCCTAAATAGGATGGCCATCCTGACAGTTCTGAAGAGGACCAGCTAAGGTCAAAAACTCCACAGCCCAACATGAAGGAGGAGTTGAACACCTGATTGGCAAAGAGTGCAGAAGGTGGTCCCCAGTTCTACTGGTAAACATCAAACAGTAATAAACTTGGTGACAGTGTTGTCTCCTTTGTTCTATGCTCAGAGATGGCCCACTCTCTCTCTCTCTCTCTCTTTTTTGGTACTGGTGATTGATCTCAGGGGTATTTGACCACTGAGCTACATCCCTAGGCCCATTTTGTGTTTTATGTAGAGACAAGGTCTCACTGAGTTGCTTAGCGCCTCGCCGTTGCTGAGGCTGGCTTTGAACTCACGATTCTCCTGTCTCAGCCTCCCTAAGTGCTGGGATTACAGGCTTGCACCACCACGCCCGGCCCACTCTCTCTCTTGAGAGTGCTTTCTGCCTGAGCCTTGCTTTGCTTTTACTTTACTTTCACCTCTCTTTCACTTATAATAAAGTTCTTACATGACTTTTGGTGTCTGACTTTGAATTTTCTTTCTTTGGAACACAAGAACCAAAGTTTGGGTTTTGGCTTTCTGATGTCCTATGACAGAGGGATCTTAGCAGATACAGAAATGAGTGGACCAAGACGTTTCTGTCCTCTGGACTCCTGATTTTTATGAAACTATTCTAAGGAAGTGGGGAGATTTGGGGAGCTCTGACTTCAAGCAGAAAAATAGGAAGGGCAGAATTGTTCAGCTGCCAGCCATAACAAGAACCCATGCAACAAGGCCAGGCCTGGGCTAACGGGAGGACTCTGGTCTTCTATCTCCCAGTGTTCCGAGTGTTCTGCGTGGAACTCTTACTCCACAATCAGGAAAGAGGCTAGGTTCCACGGCTGGCTGAACTCCACAAATGCTTAAATACTCAAACTGTCAAGAAAATAGGTTTGATTCAAAGTCAGTTTGAAAGAAGATAAAAGGAAATTCTATGTTTCAAATTTCCAACTTTGGAGGCTATAGGGCCAGGAAAGCTTTTAAAACAGAAGAGGAGAAGTGGGAGAAAAAGGCAGGAGATTTACATATGCAGATTTAGTTAGCCTGTGCTGGACAGGGCCAGGGACCATGTCCACTCCAGCTGCCTGGGCCTCCTCCCCCGCCAGGCAGGGGCAGCCCTTAAGTCTTCACTGTCAGTGCGTGAAAATGCACTGGTGCAGGACTCTTTCTCTTTCTCAGGAGAGGACATACAGGTAAAACTTCCCAAAGCCTGCACCAGTTTCGAGGTAGGATTTCTAGAGGCCCATTATGATAACTTGATTTTTATAAAACCATGCTTAAATTTATAATTCATACTAATTTTGAAAAGTGTCTTATTTTGAAATAATTTCAGATTCACAAAAAAATTACAAAAATGATACAAAGAATTCCCATGTTCCTTTACCCTGGATGCACCAGTATTTCACATTCTGCCACGTTTACCATTGCTTTCTCTTTCCTGCCCCCCTCCGCATATACTCACATGTGACAGAATGCCCTTGTTGTTAGGAAATATGCTGTATGTGTGTATACATGGATAGTGCTAAGGTCATATGTAATGAAGTGGGACAGAAGAGGCTGGACACGTGAGGAATTTTCAAGAAGCAGGTTTATTGACTGCAGGGTCCAGAGAGCTACTGCCTAAACATTCTCTGGACAAAGATTTTGGAAATTCTTTTTTTTTTTTTTTTTTTTGGTACTGGAGATTGAACTTGTAAGGTAAAGAACAGCCCTTTTGTACTCAGTTTTAGCATCCCTTCCCTAAAAGCCTAAAGCAGCCCCTGCCCTAGGCAGTTCCTTTCCCGAATCTTCCACCCGGAAGAACAGAGCCTGGCCGCTTAGGTTACTACATCAAAGAAGACCACCTCCGATTATCTATTGCGCCAGTTTTAAAGTAACCAATCCATAGCTTGCCACGCATTTTGTAGCAGGCCCTATATATTCCCTGTTCCATATCCCCTCTGCCCTTTTCCTCCTGGGTGCCCCCCCCCCATAAAGATCTCCTGGCTGCATGAGGTGTCTTTGGCTATCCTAACAGAACTCAGGGGTACTCAACCACTGAGCCACATCCCCAGCCCTATTTTGTGTTTTATGTAGAGACAAGGTCTCATTGAGTTGTTTAGAGCCTCGCCATTGCTGAGGCTGGCTTTGAACTCGCGATTCTCCTGTCTCAGCCTCCTTAAGTGCTGGGATTACAGGCTTGCGCCACCGAGCCCAGCTGATTTTGGAAATTCTTTTTTTTTTTTTTTGGAAATTCTTTGAACTTTATAGCCAGTGGGAGGAGGAGCTTGAAGGTTTACATGACAAGTGCTTTTTGTTCCATTTTTTCTTTAAACTAGGTTTTTTCCCCCTGCATACCTGACATTTACAAAAAGAGGAAACTACCAACTACAATGCCCTTCTGCAATTTTTGCTGATAAAAAGCTTTTTCGCACGCTAAGAGGAATTTACATGCCAAAAATATGGTGGAGGTTTCTGCTTAATTATGGTAAGGGTCTATCGCTTAAAAGGGGGTGAGGGGGGCCACATGGGCCTTCCTGATGAGTTGGGGTCCAGAGAGACGGAGAGGGGTCCCCGAGAAAGACGATATGTGGTCTCTCTGGATGGTGGTGGCGATTTGCGGAGCCAATCTCCCCAGGCTCCGGGGTGTAGGTAAAAATCTGCTCTGCCCCAGTGAGATGCAGAAATACCCAGAGCAAGAAGCAGGAACACCGCCGTGAGGAGCAGAAAACACCATTTATTCCAGAAAGTGTAGAAACTTAAATATATTCTTGGACCAATCAGATCCAAAGGTCACAAACAAAGGGGTGCATTCTGGCAAGAGCACAATCTATTAGCATAGAATGGGGAAAGATGGAAGGGAGGGGTTGAAAGTATGGAGAGTGCTCCTACTAGGGTCTTCTGGGTGGGGGTCTCTGGACTGCTTCAGTAATATTAAAGTACAGTGTAATAATACCTACAAGTGTTGAACCATTTCAAAGTGGGTTACAGACATGACATGCCTTTACCCTGTCTGTAATAATGAAGGGAGTAATTTCCTAAAATGAAGGATATTTTTTTCTTGACCAGAGTAGACTTTTCAAAAGAGAAAAGTTAACATTGACACAGAACTTTGCCTACTCTACTATCCTTTAAATGTCTTAAATCTCCTTGATAGCTATAAAGACTAGACGACCAGGGAGGAGATGAATTAAGCCGCTGGGCAAGACTTTATTGGAATACACGCTCTGGGGCCGAATCTACCTGTCCATCAGAGTGTGTCAGGAGGAATGGCGCTGGGGTTTTTGTGCACAGAGAATTTCAAGAAAGCCGGGTCAGGAAGGGGAGGGCTTGGGGGCAGGAAGAGAAGGCCAGAGTCCCTCCTGGATAGGTCAGGAAAACCCGCTGATTGACAGGAGGCGTGTCTACTGGTGGCGTCAGCATCTGGCTAGCAGCTCTGCAGCTGCTGACAGGTCCCCCTAATTGGACATTTTGGACCCTGACCCAACCTAACAATAGGTATTTTTCTTTTTCCTGGCACAAGACCACACATGGCATTCAGATGTCATGTCCCTTTGGTGTCCTTTAATCTAGACCTGTCTTTGTCCTTAAACTTTGTCTTCTACATCCTTGACATTTTAAATGTTACCATTTATCTTCTCCACTACCCCTTCACTAGTTTGATGTTTCATCACAATTAGATTCATGTTATGCATTTTTGGTTGGAGTCTGACTGGAGATGTGGGTAACAGACCTCAGGGTCTGTACACATCTAAAGGTGTAGGATTTTCATTCACTCTATATAGTTTTTTTGTTTGGTTGGTTGGGTTTCTTTGGTACCAGGGATTGAACTCAGAGGCACTCGACCACTGAGCCACATCCTCAGCCCTATTTTGTGTTTTATGTAGAGACAGAGTCTCACTGAGTTGCTTAGCGCCTCGCCATTGCTGAGGCTGGCTTTGAACTTGCGATTCTCCTGTCTCAGCCTCCCTAAGTGCTGGGATTACAGGCGTGTGCCACTGCACCTGGCTAAGGCTGGCTTTGACCTATCCTCCTGTCTCAGCCTCCTGAGCTGTTGGAATTACAGGTGTGTGCCACAGCACCCGGCTAGTTTCTCCTCTTTATGATTTTTTCCCTCTTTGTAATTAATACAGTGTCAAAAGTTGTCACACTTTACCAAATTATCAGAACAAGATTTTTAAAAATACCTTTCTGAAATATCTTGGCATACAAAAATTATTTAAAAATTTAATAGAATCAGAAATGGTATGTGGCTCAGTGGTTAGAGTGCTTATCTAGCAAGCAGGAAGCCCAGGGTCAGGACCTCAGCACTACCAAAATAAAATAAATAGATAGCAGAATCAGAGGTGGAGACATTGTATCCAAGTTGCAGATTCCCAGGGTCACAGTTCTGTAGCTCTGCATTTCCAACATCTTGCCAAGTTCAAATAAATGAATGATTCCTTGTTCCTCCTCCTACTTTCTGACAAACTTCACATACTACTGTAAGAGGACATATAGATGAGAATGGGAGGAACGTGAGCACACCTGTAACTCCAGTGGCTCAGGAGGCTGAGACAGGAGAATCGCGAGTTCAAAGCCAGCCTCAGCAACGGCGAGGCACTAAGCAACTCAGTGAGACCCTGTCTCTACATAAAACACAAAATAGGGCTGGGGATGTGGCTCAGTGGTCGAGTGCCCCTGAGTTCAATCCCTGGTACCAAAAAAAAAAAAAAAGAGAGAGAGAGCAGGGGTGGGGGGATAATTCTATAAAATGAACCCACTGTACTGACTGCCCACCTGCTTTCTTTGCCAAAACTGCAATCTGCCTACAGCCCCGCCTGGGCTGAGGGGACAGGATATGTCACATTCCTCAACAAACTAACAAACTGAGGCAGGGGGCAAAGGTCTGGCAATGAGTGTAGATAATGAATGATGGAGGTCTAGAGAGGATGACAACTGGTTTTCACGGGTTATCAAACAGAAGACAATGGGTTGCTAAGAGCTAACTTCCGGGATCTTCCTGCCTAAACCTTAGGCACTTACATGGAGAAGAAAGAGAAGGTGGGGGGAGTTCTGGGGTCTATAAAAAAGCAAGACACACTCATTCCCATGGACACCCAGCTCTGGACCCCCTTCTCTTGGGAGAAGTCTATTGCTATCTTTTTTCTTAAATAAAACTTGCTTTATGCTTGCCTCAGAGGTTTCTAGGGTGTTTAATCTTCAATACCAGGGGAATAAGGGACCTGTTCTTGATCTCCAAGACTGGTATTACTACCAGCTCTTGTGACCAGCATAATGGAAAATGTTTTTCTTTCTTTATTTTTTTTAAAGGGCTTTCAAATAGAATAGGAATCCTAAAGGAAAAAAAAGGTGATTGGAATCTGAGTGATTCTTCACTAGGTATTTGAAATCACAATGAAACCACCAGCATTTATTGAAGGGCTGCTGTGTGAAAGACTCTGTGAAGCACTGATAATCATTATTTTACTTAATCTTCACAATTTTGAGAAGTGAGAACAAGCTCCATAAAGTTCCAGGCTGTGTCTGGGGTCACAGAGCTTGTGAGCCCACAATTGGGTCCATAGCTGTGCGTGCGAAAACCCACGCCATGGCTATGCTTGATTTGCGAGTGGGATCCATGTCCGGAAATTAGTTTTTAAATTGTTAGCTTGGAACTCATTTTTCCTGGAAGATTTCTCATGAATCAGTTCTTCTACAATTTTAATAGAAGGGGAAAAATAACTTCGCAAAGATGCTTAGAAATGTACATTCCCATCCCTGCCACAGACCATGGTTTGAGAAACACTAACTTAGTCTCTAAAAATATCTCTTACACACAACTTATCATCCATTAAGACTAAGAGATTTTAGCCTGTGTAGGCTGGCATGGTGGGGCACTCCTGCAATCCCAGTGAGTCAAGAGATGAGGCAGGAGGATTACAAGTTTGAGACCAGACTCAATAATTTAGTGCAACCCTGTTTTAAAATAAAAAATTAGCCCATGCCTGTAATCCCAGCAGCTCGGGAGGCTGAGGCAGGAGGATTGTCAGTTCAAAGCAAGCCTCAGCCACTTAGTGAGACCCTAAGCAACTCAGTGAGACCCTGTCTTTAAATTAAATACAAAAAGGGCTGGGGATGTGGCTCAGTGTTTAAGTGCCTCTAGGTTCAATCTCTGGTACCAAAAAAATGAATGAATAAATAGAACTGAGGATGTAGCTCAGTGATGAAGTGTTTCTGGGTTCAATTCTCATTACCATTAAAAGAGAGATTTTGCCTGTGTAACAGATACATCTATGTATTTATTTTGGTTCTCATCAAAATGAATGCCAACACTAACAGTGTTCTCACAGCTCAAATTTTGGAGTGTGTATCCATGGACTCTAGGTATTGGGGACTGCAATTTGAAAACACAATCTAGACATGGTCTTAATCTGCCAGAAATATTAGTTATCATTACTTTTGATTGCAAATAACAACCACTGGGTTATAGAAGGTTTTCCAGACAGGTGTTGATTTTCCTCATCTGACAAGAAGCCCAGAAGTGATCATCCTAAGGCTGATGCAGCTGCTCCATGATGTTAATAAGCTGTTGTCCTCGATGTGTGACTTTCAGAGTTGCCAAATGGTGGTTTCACATTCAGGCTTTGCATCTGTATTCCAGGTAGAAAAACCATGAGACAGATAAAAACACATATAACCTAAAAGGCTCTGTCTTTCTGTTCTAGAGGAAACTCTTCACATGGAACATCTCCTTGGTCCCTCATGCCAGAGCTGAGGTATGTGACTATCCCTAGCAGCAAGTCAGGCTGAGGAATATGAGTGATTTAATGCTCAGGTTCCAGCGTTGGAGAAAAGTAAGGAAAATGGCTAGGTAAGCCCGTAAAATCCAGGTAACACAGGGACTCCTGTCCACTTTTGAGCTATGTGCACCTTTGTCAATCCAGTGAAGCCTATGAACTTTTCCTTAGGAAAGTACTTTGCATAAAATAAAATACATATTCAAAATGAAACAAATCAAACTGAAATACAGTCTTATTAGTCAGTTTGGGCTGTAAAACAACACGAAATTATTTTCTCACAGTTGTGAAGGCTGGAAGACCAAGATCAAAGTGCTCGAAGATTTGGCTCTTGGCTAGAGTTCTCTTCCTGGCTTGTAGCCAGTTGCAAGTTGCATCCTTCAGCACGTGTGTGTGATCTTGTTCTTTTGTTACAAGATCACCAATACCAGCAGATTAGGATGCATATTTATGACCTCATTTAACCTTAATCACATCAGTAGAGTTCTTATCTCTACATACAGCAACATTGGGGGTAAAGTGAAAGACAAATTCAATCCATAGCAACAGTTGAGAAAATGCTTAAAAATCAGACGCATGACATAGTAAGAGTATCTGTGCTTCTTGAACAGATCATATAACAAGCAGCATCCAAGAGTCTAATCAGTATTGTGAAATAGTGATAAGTGAAAACAGGATCTTCTTAGCATGTCTGAACAACTGTAAAACAATATAGCTAATGCTGCTCTGTCTTGTCCCCATAAAAGTTATCAAAATCAAAATGGAGTCACTCACACTATCACTGGAGAAAAGGTATCTTGGGGAGAGGGTCCTAAGGACTTGGAAAAGGAATAGAACTCAACGCAGGACCAATGGGGTCCAGTGGGTCTTTTTTAAGTACCTGATGGAAAAGAATTTCAGCATATGGCACTAGAGGTGCAGACAGAGATTTATTCAGAAAAGCAAGGAGTACATGTTCGAGGGCAAAGGTGGCCAGCTTGCGAGTAAGAGACACATTTTCAAGGTTCCCAGCTTTTCTGTTAAAGGAAACTCGGTAAGGGGTGGGTATGGGAAGGTGGGTAAGGATGACATCAATCTGATAGTTTTCAGAATCTTTAAGCTGACATAGTCTTTACTCTCTGATCAGTGGATAACACTGGAAAGTCCCCTAAATTATAGGTTGCTTAAAATATTGTCTGTCTCTGCTTCATCTATTTACTGGTCTGCTAATAAACAGTACACAAGGTAGTTATCATAAGTGGATGAATTTATAATAACTAAGATTTACAGAAATGTGGGAGCAACAGGCTTGGAAGACAGACTAGCTTGATGAGTAACAGGCCTGAAAAAGCATATAGGACTTACAATTACATTTCTTTATCCTTTCTATATGATTCCTTCTTACCTTTGGTTTTGTAAATTTCTTTTATCCTATCTCAGTGTCAACTGTAACAACTGTAATAAATGAAGTCAGGAAGTTATGTGGGAAGGGTTCTCTTACGTAACTGCATGATAGTTATCATTACAAAAGACTCTGCCAGTACCACAACCTTGCACAAAGGCCGCTATAGCCTATATCAAAAATACTTCTGCCAGGAATGCCCAATAGCTCCCTCTTCAACCTCAGACTGACACTACTCCTTACTAATCTTTCTGACCAGATATTGTTTCAAAGTATCTTACATGATTCCTTATTTTTGCTTCTAAAAACTCCTTGCTTCAACCCTCCTGAATATGCACATAGCTCACTGTGGCACACATATTCCATTGCGATGCTCTGTTATGCCCAAATGAGTGTTGTTATTTGGAGAATAGCTCTCTGATGTTTAGATTGACATCCCCGACATTCACAGTTGAAGAAAACACTGTGCTTCAGTTATTCTAGGTAAGATCTTGATATTAATTCTCTGTGAGTTGAAGTGTCTTGCAAATCTCTTGCACCAAGACCTTGATTACAAATATGTTTTGTGGAAATACTATTCTTGTAGTCTAATCCATCAACTATTTGTCTCATAGCTATGGTTATATAACTATCCTACTTTTTATGACTCTAGGGTCATGAAGATATTTTCCATTTTTATCTTTTGACTTCATAATTCTTTCTTTCTTTCTTTCTTTCTTTTTCTTTCTTTCTTTCTTTCTTTCTTTTTTTTTTTTTTTGGTACTGGGGATGGAACTCAGGGGCACTCGACCACTGAGCCACATCCCCAGCCCTATTTTGTGTTTTATGTAGAGACAGGGTCTCACTGAGTTGCTTAGCGCCTCGCCATTGCTGAGGCTGGCTTTGAACTCAAGATTCTCCTGTCTCAGCCTCCCTAAGTGCTGGGATTACAGGCTTGCGCCACCGTGCCCAGCTTGACTTCATAATTCTTTCATATTTCAATGTATTGAAACAATTTTCTCAACTATATACTTATCCCACCATATGTGGTTCCATGCTTTTCAAATGTCTACTCCCCATATATACTTGAAACTATTTCTGAATAGCTTATTCTGTTTTGTGATTTTCCCAGGTTACTTTATCATTAAGAAAATTGATTTAGCTATTTATGTACCTTTATTCCTCCATATAAATTTTAGAATAAATGTTTCAACTTTCTCAAAAAAAAAAACCTCTCTAGAATTTTTTTTTTTTTTTTTTGTACCAGGGACTGAACTCAGGGGCACTCCACCACTGAGCCACATCCCCAGCCCTGTTTTGTGTTTTATGTAGAGACAGAGTCTCACTGAGTTGCTTAACACCTCACCTTTGCTGAGGCTGGCTTTGAACTCGCGATTCTCCTATCTCAGCCCCCCAAAGTGCTGGGATTACAAGCGTGAGCCACCGCGCCTGGCTCTCTAGAATTTTTAATGGGATTGCAATTGATTTATAAATTTATTTGGGGAATACTGACATCTCACAATAGTACATTGGCAGTACCATAAACATGTTACATCTTGATATTTGTATAGGTTATCTTTTGTTTTCATTCATTGTTAGATTAAATCTCACTTTGTGGCCATGCTTGCGATCTTTTTCACATCATGGTACATATAGAATATCTGCATGCAGTCACAGGAGGCATCTTTGTACTATTCCCAGTTTTAAAGTGGATATGTCTCAGGTTCTATTATGGTTTGGATGTGAGGTGTCCCCCAAAAGCTCACATGTGAGACAATGCAAGAACATTCAGAGGAGAAATGATTGGGTTGTGAGAGCCTTTACCCAATCAGTGAACCAATCCCTAGATAGGGATTAACTAAGTGGTAACTGAAGGTGAGTAGGGTGTGGCTGCATTGGGGGTGTGGCATTGGGGTATATATTTTGTATCTGGAGAGTGGAGTCCGCTGTCTGATCATATGTGAGCTGCTTCCTCTACCACACTCTTGAGCCATGATGTTCAGCCTAACCTCGAGCCCCAAGGAATGAAGCTAGCTGTCTGTGGACTGAGACTTCTCAAACTATGAGCCCCTAAATGCACTTTCTCTCCTCTACAATTGTTCTGGTCAGATCATTTATTCACAGCAGTGAAAAAGCTGACTAAAATGGGTTCTTTATTAAATATGCGCTGGCTGTAGGTTTTTGTATATAGTTTCTATCAAATAAAGTTTTCTTTTATTCTGATAATATTATAAATCAGGGTTCAACATTATAAGCTTTTCTACATATATTGACATGCCATTTCTTTTTTCCTTTGTCCATTAACATGTTAATTACAGTGATAGATTGTCTCATGGTCATTAAATTCACTATTAAGTTTTTGAGACAAATCCTTGATAAAGACAGTGTTGGGTTCAGTTAGCTAAATTCACATCTGTATTTAAAATTGAAAGGACTCCACTATGGTTTTCTTGTACTATTTCCCTTCTTTGATTCTGGCATGAAATTTATGCTAACCTCATGAAATGAGTTGGACTATTTTTCCTCTTTTTCTAATATGTACATTGACTTCCTTAAAGACTTTTTTTTTTTCCCTTTGGTATTGGGAATTGAATTCAGGGGTACTTGATCACTAAGCCACATCCCCAGCCCTATTTTGTGTTTTTTTATTTAGAGACAGGGTCTCACTGAGTTGCTTTGCTGAGGCTGGCTGTGAACTCATGATTCTCCTCTTAGCCTCTCAAAGTGCTGGGATTATAGGCGTGCACCACCATGCCCAGCCTAAAGACATATTTTGAATAGGTTTTCACATTAGTATATAGTCTCAAACTGCATCTTCTTCATGATCTATTTCAACACTCTTCCAGTGCTACAGAGGTTGGAACATGAAAAACATTTCATGAATCTCAGTGCTGCTGTGATTCTGAATGAATAATTAAGTGGTCCCCAGTCAGGTTTATTTCTGCAAGACTTGAGTTTAGCACAAAGATAAAAGGGGGATAGATCAATTGTCTGTTGCTGCTTAACAAACTACCTTCCCAAATTAGTGATTTAAAACAATTGATTCCAGAGCTGGGTGCAGTGGCGCACACCTGTAACCCTAGCACTTTGGGAGGCTGAAACAGGAGAATCGCGAGTTCAAAGCCAGCCTCAGCAATGGTGAGGCGCTAAGCAACTCAGTGAGACCCTGTCTCTACATAAAACACAAAATAGGGCTGGGGATGTGGCTCAGTGGTTGAGTGCCCCTGAGTTCAATCCTCGGTACCAAAACAAACAAACAAACAAAAAAACCAAACCAAACCAAACCAAACAAACAAAAAAACACCACAATTGATTCCTTCTCAGGATTCTGAGGGTTGGTGGGGCAGTTCTGTCTTCATTTCCCTTGGCTCACTCAAGGTGTATACAAGTGTTTTGTAGCTGTTTGGTGCTAACTGATGCCGAGGCAATTTGGTGCTACTCTATGTATCTTCCTAATCAATCACATTCCCAGACAGCATTCCAACAGGTAGAAACTGCAGTGCCTCCTAAGGACTAGCCTTGGAAGCCACTAAATGTCACTTTACCCATATTCTACTGGTCACAGGAAGTCGCAAGACTAGACTAGAGGTGAAGAAATTGATCTCACCTAGCTAAGGAAGGAGTGGTGAGTTCACATTGCAAAAGGCATGCATACTAGGAGGAGGGGTATTTGTGAACAATACTTTAAAATTTACCCTGAACAGGGATGTGGTATTTGAAACATCTAATTTTGCTACTGCAGATGGTAGCAGGAACAAAGTGACTGTAGCCAACATGTCTGCTGATGGGTTCCTAATCTCTTTCAAATTCCTAAATTTCTCAGTAGATGTGAAGTCAAGCACCTTAGCATGTACTCCTTCCCTCTGGTCCCCTCTGTCCCAGCAATCGACATTGCAATTTTGCAGGAGGCATGGTAGTACATGCCTGTAGTCACAGATACTCAGGAGGCTGGGGCAGAAAGATTGCTTGAGTCCAGGAGCTCAAGGCCAGTTTGAACAACAGAATGAGATCCTATCTCTAAAAATCAATCCAAATCCCCCCCCAAAATAATACAGTAAATATTTAAATTTTAAAAATAGAAGTTTGCATTGTTTATGCATAAACATCCTTTTATATTATGTGCTTTTTAAAGACTATACATGTGCTAAGTTACTGTTATATTGGATCAATAATTATTTTTTTTGTTTTTTGGGGGTTTTTTGGTACTGGGGATTGACCTCAGGGGCACTCGACCACTGAGCCACATCCCCAGCCCTATTTTGTGTTTTTATGTAGAGACAGGGTCTCACTGAGTTGCTTAGCGCCTCACCATTTGCTGAGGCTGGCTTTGAACTCACAATTCTCCTGTCTCAGCCTCCCAAAGTGCTGGGATTACAGGTGTGTGCCACCACGCCCAGCTCCAATAATTGTTTTAGAATTATGAATATAAGTTTTTAAGAAAGAGATGAAAGAATATTAATAACTGTAGTTTTAAGGAAGACTGCTTTATTTCCATTCCTCCACCCTCACCCTGTACTGGGGATTGAACCAAGTGATGCTCTACCACTGAACAATATCCCTGGTCCTTTTTATTTATTTTTGTGACACAAGGTCTCACCATGTTGCCAAGGTTGGCCTTGAACTTTCTCTCCTCCTGCCTTTGGCCTTATTTCCAATATATTTTGCATTGTTGCCTTATATTTATTTTTACTCTTGCATTCAACACTTTGTGAACAGTAACCATTTTCTTCTTGAATGCAGGGCTGCTTTTCAGATTGTCATTGCCAATCTATTCTGGTTGCTTTGTAGGTGACCTGCAATTTCACCTTGGGAACTTTTAGAACTCTCCTTGGTCTTTGATCTTCTGAAATTGCACTATCATAGTTTATTTATACTATTCAGCACTCTACAAACCCTTTCAATCTGAAGTCTTTTATCTTTCTTTAGAACTTGGGAATTCACAGCCTTTCTTTGTATAAGCATTTCCTCTCTTTACGGTTTCCCCTCCCTTTGGGACTCTTGTAAGGACAGTTGTCACTTCCACTTTTAGCCTCTGTTTTTTGGCTTCATGTTTTCCATCTCCTTCTTCCCTCCTGATGCTTTCTGCATCTGTTAGCTAACCTGATCTAGTTCACAATTTGTTCTTTGGCAGGGTGGGGGGCAAACCCCAGCTCGTCAGCAGACCCATGCAAGGCACGACATAAACGACAGTTCTTCATTTGTATCTACTGTGCTTTCAGTCTACCTATTACATTTTTAAATTTCAGCTGGGCACGGTGGTGCACGCCCATAATCCCAGCACTTTGGGAGGCTGAAACAGGAGAATTGCGAGTTCAAAGCCAGCCTCAGCAATGGCGAGGCGCTAGGCAACTCAGTGAGACCCTGTCTCTACATAAAACACAAAGTAGGGCTGGGGATGTGGCTCAGTAATTGAGTGCCTCTGAGTTCAATCCCTCAATACCAAAAAAATAAAATAAAATAAAATTTCAACTATTTGGTTTTCAATATTACTTCCATGTGACTCCCTCAAGACTGCAGTTACTAATATCCTTTCATCTTTTATATTTACCATTGATATCCATAATTCTAAAATAATGAATCAAATATAAAAAATAAAAACCTTAAACTAGGCATGGTGGCACACACCTGTAATACCAGTGGCTCTGGAGGCTGAGACAAGAGGATCAAAGCCAGCCTCAGCAATGGCAAAGTGCTAAGCAACTCAGTGAGACCCTGTCTCTACATAAAACACAAAATAGGGCTGGGGATATGGCTCAGTGGTCGAGTGCCCCTGAGTTCAATCCCCGGTACCAAAAAATAAATAAATAAAATAAAAATCTTTACGGAATGAAATATAACATCTATTTATGATAAAAATTAAGCAAACTAATAATGTAAGATCCTTAAAATGACATAGGGGGCCTACAACAAAGCTACATTGAACACCATGCAGAACTATTTATTCCAAGTCAGTCTATCCCCAGTCCCACATTTTTATTTTTTATAAGCTAGTTCTGCAATAGAAATTTATGTAGAGAGGAAAAAAAGATATACTGTGTCTTAAAAGAAAGTCCTCATGATCCCTTGGAATGCAAAACAAGTAGCTCATGAGCAGCCCGGCCCTAGTGCTTGTGCCCAAGTCCTTGCCTGTAAAAACTAGCATGAGACCAGGGTAACATTCAACCACAAGGAAAACTGGCATGAAATTACTTAACTCCGCCCTACATCCACCTCTAGGTCAGCCCCCGGATACTGTCCCTCCACAGATAAAACCCCACACCAAGGAATTGCTGATAACTTTTCAGAAAGCTTGTGTTCTATTTCTCTTTGGAGTGTATGGTCCTTGCTTTCTGAAATAAGTCTCTGTGCCACAATATCTGATTCATGCTACAAATTTTTTCCACCGTGTATGTCAAGGACCCCATTGTCCTGAATTAAGGTCCCCCTCTCTGGAACTTCCTCAGACCCTCCTCCAGTGTCAGAACCACACTATCTTCAGTACTGCAGCTTCTTAATAGATCATGCTCTCAGAGTCCGCTGAAGTATCTTTGCTCTTCTTGGCCCTTTTGAGATCAATTAAGTAAGTTTATTGAATTTGGTATTATTGGAAATGTATTGACAGATGAATCTGGAGAAAATTTATGTCTTTTTCTTTTCTTTTGTTTTGTTTTTTTTTGGTACTGGGAATTAACCTCAGGGGTACTCGAGCACTGAGCCACATCCCCAGCCCTATTTTGTGTTTATGTAGAGACAGAGTCTCACTGAGTTGCTTAGCTCCTCGCTGTTGCTGAGGCTGGCTTTGAACTCGTGATTCTCCTGTCTCAGCCTCCCAAAGGGTTGGGATTACAGGCGTACGCCACCGCGCCTTGCTAAATTTATGTCTTTCCCATACTAAATGTTCATACACATGAATGTATTTTTCCATTTATTCAAATCTTTTATGTCTCAAAGTTTTATGATTTCGACTGTTAGGGTTTTGTGGATCTTTTGTTAGGTTAATTCCTGTTTGTGTCATTTGATACAAAGTCTTGGTATTTCTTTTTAAATAAGCTTTTGTTAAACAAATAGCTATTTGTTTCTGGTATGCAGGAATGTAATTTACTTCTTTTACATAACTGACTTTTAAAATATTGATCTCATACCCAGATAAGGAGACAATTGTGTCAATTTCAAATGACAGCTTTATTTCTTCCTTTCCAATTATTATGCTTTTTTTTTTCTTTTTTTGTACTGAGGATTGAACCCCCAGGGGTGCTTACCACTGAGACACATCTCTAGGTCTTTTTATTATTTTGAGACAGGGTCTAGCTACGTTGCTTAGGGTCTCATTAAATTGTCAAGTTTCTGGGATTCCAGGTGTAGGCAATGGCCCTGGGCACAATTATTATGCTTTAAATTTCTTCTCCTTAGGGTGCTGGCTAGAGCTTCCAGTACATTATTTGATGTAATTGAAGCTAAAGAAAACAATTAAAGGGAATGTCTCTAATGTTTTCCTCATAAGAATTATGCTAACCCTTTTTTATAGATACCATTAGGAAGCTAACAAACTTTCCTCTTCTTCATAATTACTAAGAATGTTATTATCAGTGAGCAGTGGCTTTATTAAGAGTTTTATACCATAAATATGTGGTAAATTTTATCAAATGATTTTCTTTTTGCATCTAATTCAGATTTTTTTTCCTTTATATTGTTCATGTTGTGAATTACATTGTGATATTATGAAACATATTTGGTCTTAGTCTCTTATTCCTGGCATACCATTCTTACTAAAATCCTTGGAATCTCTGAAGCGCTGCTGGTGTCTTTTTGTATGCTAATGATTGACTGCTGACAGGCCACCATTAGGGAGCTTCAGAATGGGGGCTGGGAACTGGAAAGACCAAGACTGCATTAGGGGGTTGCGCATTCCAGTCCCACCAACGAGGGAAGGAAAGGAGACTGACGGCTAAATTGATGACCAATAGCCAGTGATTTTATCAATCATGTCTTTGCAGTGAAGCGTTCAAAAACCCCAAAACGATAGGGATAGGAGAGTTTCCGGATAACTAAACACAGGGAGTTCCTGGAAGAAGGTGCGCTCTTGGAGAGGACTTGGATGCTCCATGCTTCTCCCATGCCTCCCCAGGTACACCTCTCCACCTGTGTCTTTGTTAGGAACTAGTCAACACAAGTGTTCCCTTGAGTTCTACAAGTCACCTGATCAATTAGTCCAGTTCCCAGGGGGGTCATGGGAACCCAGACTGGCTAGTTGGTCAGAGTAACTGGGGACTGAAGTATGGGAAACAATACTGGGGACTGGGCCACAATCTGTGGGGTCTGACACCGTGTCCAGGAAACCAGAGTCAGAACACATCCAGTTGATGTCTACTACTGCAGAATAGCTAGTGGGGAGAAACTCCCTCACCTTTTGAAGTCACAGAATTCTTCCGTGTTGACTGCAATGATATTGCAACACAAGTCTTGTGAATGCTGGAGGCTTCTTGTCTCACACACCCAAAGAATGAAGTACGCAGATGATGAAGGGTGAGAATTCCGTAGCAGATTTGTTAGAAGCAAGCAAGGTAAGCTCCCACAGTGTGGGAGGGGTCCCAAGGAGGGTGCTGTCAGTGATTCTCTGTCTAGCGGTTTTTATACTATTTTGAAGAAGAACTAACCTTTCATTGGAAAGTCTCTTTTGATTAGTTTCTATGACTCAATGGAAAGCATACAATTTTAATTTCTTATTCCCATAATGGGATGACTTAACGTATTTGTTAACCTGAGTTTGTCCTGTGTTTGTTCCTTAAGACAAAAGAACTGCTCGGGTTCAAAACAACTCTTTGAGGTTGACTAATGTTAGTCGAGGAAGCCTGGGCAACAACAGAATGTATGGGCATTTAAGCGGGAGTGGGACTTCCAGTCAGGCAGCCAAAAATAAAAAACAAGTTTAGCCTAGGGTTTTAATCTGGGGTGATGATCCTGCCTCATTATGAGTGGGTAAATCTGGGATAACAGAGCAAGCATCATCCAATATTGTACATTCCTTTTAAATTAGTAATATGAGTAATTTTAATTTTATTTCTGTAACTTTAAAACAAAATTGAGGGGCTGGGGTTATGGCTCAGTGGTAGAGCGCTTGCCTCGCATGCGTGAGGTACTGGGTTTGATCCTCAGCACCACATAAAAATAAAACAAAAACAAAGATAAAAAAACAAAATTAAATAAAACATACTAGGAAGAGTGCTATGAGTTAGGTGGGAATTAAGTTTTTAAATCAAGAGTTATATACAAATGTACAGTAATATATTGAACTGCAATGGGTGCAGTCACTGAAAATGGTACATACAATCTGCTTCTGCCTCATGCATAGCCATTAGCTGAAAATCAAATGTGATAGACAGTAAGCATTTGGAGCTCTAACTTCAGTTTGACTCTGTGCTGATGGTTCAGAATTAGTTCATGACCTATCTTTGCTGCATGTATTAGTAGGGAAAGGTTAACACATTTTAAATTATGTACTTGATCTACGCCTTACACATAGAGTTCCCTGTTATAATTCATTTTGACTCTAACTTTTTTTTTTTGTACTGGGGAATGGGGATATATCCTTAGCAGCATTTTTCTCTTGAGATATATCCTCAGTCCTTTTTATTTTTAATTATTCATTTACTTTTTAAACAGTTTCTAACTAAGTTGTTGATGCAGCCCTCAAACCTGTGATCCTTCTACCTCAGCCTCCAGAGTTGCTGGAGGTGTGCGCGGATGTACTGGCAATATTTTTTATTATACACACACATGTAAAATTTTGTCTTATGTAGACTGGGAAGTTTTAATGAAAGAAGGCTTTGTAGCTGAACTTCTTTTATGCACCCTGCCCATTTTATGTGATTGATGTAGAGGTTCAAATGGACATTGAACAATGTTTATGCAAAATTTAAAGTGCTAATAGTTAGCACTCCTATTAGGAGCAGTAGAATCAATGCTATTCCCAGGAATAAAGCTCTCTTAGGACACTGCCTGGCACTGCCTGACACTTTGCTTAGTAAGTATTTGCTCAACATGGACCAGCTGGGGATACTTTTAACATTGGCCTCTTTATCATTGCACTAATGAACTGTTAGTGAGGTATAGAAATTCCAGGTGATAGGTTGAAGATATGATAACTTCAGCATGCTCTAACCTTAGTTTAGGGTGGGCCAATATTTTCTCAACAGATAATCAATCAAATCCTAAACTTACTGAAAGATCCACTTTAAAAAAAAAAAAAAAAAGCAGGCGAGACTGGGCAGAGCACTCACTGGTAGAGTACTTACCTAACGTGTCTGACGACCTGGTTCAACCCCCAACTCCCATGGCAAAGAAATCTAATTCTATTGAAATTAGATCTGCCCTTTCCTAATCAATCCTGCAGTCATGACGGAAATCCTCATTATGACTAAACATCTTGCTAACTGCCAGAACTTCCTAATAGTTTCTAGTTCCTTCTAGTACATCTTCTACATTCCTCTCAGTTATCATTATCTCATCTGATCTGCCACTTCCTTGCTGAGACTATCAGAAGGACCAACTGTAATCTAAAAGACTAAATTTCTTAGCAGGCAGTCCAGAATCCTTTTCTAGGCTGACCCAATGCACTTAATTTACTATTGTCATTTTAGCAAATAACCATGAATACAATGGTTTAAATGAGTTTACTGTTATTATAGTTCTAGAAATCAGAAGTCAAAAATAGGTATTACCAGGCTAAAGTCCAGGTGTCAGCAAAGCTGAGTTCTTTCTGGAAACTAGGGGAGAATCTGTTCTTTGCTTTTCCAAGATTCTAAAGGCCAACTGCACCCTTGGCTCATGTCATATCACTTACTCTTGCTCAAGTCATAGCACTTTATCTGACCCTCCTGTTTTCCTCCCATAAGGACCCTTGTGATAACATCGGCCCACCTCAGTAATCCAGGATAATCTTCCTATCTCAAAATCATATCTGGAAAGTTTGTTGCTGTCTAAAATAACATATTCGCAGGTTCCAGGGATTAGGATGTAGACCTCACTGGGCAATTTCCTACCACATCATTCCTGAGATTTACGTCACTTTCTCTCCATGATCTCCACATCCTATTCCCTGTCCTCATGCATGCTCCCGTTCTCTCTCTCTCTTTTTTTTCTCAGTACTTGGGATTGAACCCAGGTGCACTCTAGCACAGAGCTACATCCCCAGCCCTTTCTATTTTTCAGTTCCAGATGGAGGTCTTGCGGATACTGGCCTTGAATTTGACATCCTCCTGACTCAACATCCTGAGTAGCTGGGGTTACAGGCGTGTGCCAACACACTCAGCCCTTGGCTCTCTCCTGGTTTTCTACCTGTGGAATTCTAACGGACAGTACAGAGTAAGAAGCCTAATTCTGGGCTTGGGATATAGCTCAGTGGCAGAGCACTTGCCTACAATGTGCTAAGGTCTTGGGTTTAATTCCCAGAACTGTGAAAAAGGTAAAAAGAAGGGGCTGGGGTTATGGCGCAGTGGTAGCGTGCTCGCCTAGCATGCGTGAGGCACTGGGTTCGATCCTCAGCACCACATAAAAATAAAATAAAGATATTTTGTCCACCTACAACTAAAAAAATAAATAAATATTTAAAAAAAAACTGAATGGAAAGGATGGCTTAGCTTTTAAAAAAAAAAAAGGTAAAAAGAAAAGGGAGACAAGGCCTTACTCTGGAGTCAGACAGGGCTCAGATATGAGTTTACTACTATTTACTAGCTATATGGACTTTTTTTTTTCTTTTTTAAATACTTAAGTACCAGACTGTAAGAAACACAGGGAATATGCTGGGTGTAGTGGTGAACACCTGTAACCCCAGCTACTCAGGAGCCTGAGGCAGGAGGATTACAAGTCTCAAGGCCAGCCTAGGCTACTTAGAGAGATCTTGTCTCCAAATTTAAAAAAAAGGGGGTGGTGGTGCATGATATGGGAAGGTAGTTCATTCAGTACTTGCTTAGCATGTATAAGGCTTGGGGTTCAATACACAGTACTGCCAAAAAAAGAGAAAAACTGGAAATAGAAACAGTAAATTATACAAGAAAGAAACCACAAAAATCCAGGCAGTGGAATACTTTATAGACAGATAAGCTGATTTAATAAATTGATACTTAAAAAGGTGGTGTGTGTGTCTGAGACTGTTGAATGATTAAGAGAGACTATAACCAAATGCAATGTGTAGGCTGAAGTTTGGATGCAGATTCAAACCAATTGTAAAAAAGTATTTTGTGATTTATTCAGGGAAATTGGGTCCAACCAGCTATCAGAGAATATTAAAGAAGCCGGGCGTGGTGGCGCAAGCCTGTAATCCCAGCACTTAGGGAGGCTGAGACAGGAGAATCATGAGTTCAATGCTAGCCTCAGCAAGGGCGAGGCACTAAGCCACTCAATGAGACCCTGTCTCTACATAAAACACAAAACAGGGCTGGGGATGTGGCCCAGTGGTCAAGTGCCCCTGGGTTCAATCTCCAGTACCAAAAAAAAAAGAAAGAAAAAAGAACTCTAAACATAGTAACAACTGGTGGGCAAACATTTTAAATTTTTTCTTGAGATATACATGAGTATATCTGAAAGTATTAAAAGTAAAATGACATAACTATCTCTTTAAAGAAAAAGAAAGCTTGACAATTGGCAAAATGTTCATGGCTGAAGCTGAGTCACTGGTATATGGAGTTGGTTATTGAAAATTTTCCACAATATAGATCTTTTTTTTTTTTTGGTTCAAGGAATTGAACCCAGGGGTGCTTTACACTTAGCCACATTCCCAGCCCTTTTTATTTTTTCTCTTAAGACAGGGTCTCATTAAGTTGCTCAGGGCTTTGCCAAATTGCTGAGGCTGGCCTCCAACTTGCAATCCTCCTGCCTCAGTTGGTGGGATCAGTGCCACCGCGGCGGTGATCTCTTTCAAAATATTTCCCCTAAGAAAACTTTTCTTTTACTGGTTCTGCCAGAAAGTTCTTAATTTCCTTACCTCCCTGAACAATTAATTCACATCTTTACTGCCACAGTACCTGATGCCTATTTAGGCATATACTACAATACCTAAAATTTATTTAAAATGGAGCACTTCTCATGTGCAAAAGACTCTGGTATTGTGCTAGGCATGGAGTGGGAAACAAGGCAGACATGTCCTCTATAGTGGACACAGGGAGAATATATACAGTGCAGATCAGGGCAAACAATACCTAAGCAAGCATGCAATTTCAAAGTGTAATAAATGGTGGGCAAGAAACCCACAGAATACTAGCAACAGAGAATAAAGGGGAAAAGCAAGGTAATTACTCTAAAGACGGTGATTAAGACATTTCAGAGGAGGGATTTCTTTTTTTTTGGTACCAGGGATTGAATCAGGGGTACTCCACCACTGAGCCACATCCTCAGCCCTATTTTGTGTTTCTTTTATTTAGAGACAGGGTCTCACTGAATTGCTTAGCGCCTTGCTGTTCCTGAGGCTGGCTTTGAACTCGCTATTCTGTCTCAGCCTCCCAAAGTGTTGGGATTACAGGCGGGCACAGCGGCCCAAAGGAGGTAATTCTAAAATGGAGACCTGATGGTTTTTTTGGGGGGAGGGGCGGGGGTTAGTGTGAGGAGGGTTACTAGGAGATTGACCCAGGGATGCTTTACCACCGTGTTGCATTCCCATCCCTTGTTATTGACAGTTCTTGCCAAATTGGAGCATAGTCTCTTATTTGTGACCCTCCTGTTTCAGCCTCCAAAACTGCTGGGATTACAGGAATGCACCATGTCCGGCAGAGACCTTAAATTTCGAGTGTTATGGACCGTTCTGTCGTCACATGCACTTTCAAACCCTAATCCCACCTCCAATCCCAGGTGGTGGCATAGAAGGTAATTAGGATTTCATGGTCGTGCACGTAATTAGTGTCTTTAAATGAAGTCAGAAGACCTTGCTTCCTCCCTCCTTTCTCCCCGAGTTAGAAGACACAAACAAGTCGGCTGTGTGTAACCTGAAGAGGCCTCATCAGAATACACCAGGCAGGCACCTGCCTGTCAAGAGCGCGGTCCGTGGCACTCTTCCGCTACCTAAGAATAACCGCTCTTTACATCGTGGCGTGCTTTTTTATTTAACATGTGCATATGTTTTAAGATTAGGACACAATACTAAGGCGAGAGGAGAGGCATTTAGAAATCCATTTTAATCCCATTAGGCGGCCCTGAGCGTCGTTACGGTGCGCGGCTGGGAACACCTTATTCGCTTCATTTCCCACACCTGGGCTCTGCTGGGCGTGGACAGAATGGAACCCCACGCCAGGCCAGCTCTCCTGAGGGCGCGCCGGAAGTTCGGCTCAGAGCAGGCAAGCACACCTGGGGACAGGTGAGCCGAGACTGCGGCGCAGCTTCCTTGGACCCTCTGCCCTCCTGGCGCTTAAGGCTTTTCAAACTAGATTGAGTGCGCAAGGCCGGGACCACCTGGCTTTTCCCAAGGGATTCGCTCCGCTCAGAGACCCGCGGATAGCACTTCCGGTTCCGCCAAACCCCGCGATACCTCACCCATCCCCAGGTCCGCGCCCAACGGCTCCGCCGCCCTGGAACTTTCTAAAACTCCGCGCACGCTCCTTGCGGCTCTTAACGTCCCGGTTCCGCCCTCCTCTGACCACGCCCCTGTCCGTCTGGGCTGCCCACCCCTTTCCTAACCTACCTTTCACTTCTTCCCTTGGGTAACTTCGCAACAGGCCTCTGATTGGATGCTCAGAAGAGAAGGCCGTGGAAAGGGAGCAATGATAGGCTAGCTGCTGGCTCCGCCCTCTAGCGGCTTGCTTGCAAGGTGATTGGTCAGTGCTGTTATCCAATCGGCGACGGGTTGTCGGATTCAAATCCAGAGCGTTGGGCCTCTGGACGTCGGTTTTAGTCGAGTCGTTACCCTGGCTTTAAACGGACGTGCGTTCCGCTTCGCCCGTTCTGCAGTCCAGTTTCCGCCTCGTTTCCGCCCCGCTGCGCGTCGGCAGTATGGCCCATAAGCAGATCTACTACTCAGACAAGTACTTCGACGAGCACTATGAATACCGGTGAGCGGCTTTCCCGGACCCCACTTGGCTCCTTCGGGCGAGACGGCGTGGGCCGAGGCGTAGGCCGGAGGTGGAGTGCCGGGGTCGCTCCAAGCCCTCGCCGCCCTGGAGTCGGGTTGCGTGGAGGATGCCTTTGTTCGCCAGCCTGAGGTGGAGGAGCGGCGCTGACAGGCGTTTGGTGCCCAAACCTAACCCGCCCGGGGTCCGCCGCGCCGCGGAGTCGGGGGGCGGCGGAGCCGGGCGCGCTGACCCTGGGAAAGGCGCGGCTCCGCAGCTGATCTCAGCTCGGGCTCCCGGAGCAGGGCGGGCTGGACCCCAGGGCCGGGAGCAGCCGTGCAGCGCCCCTGCCCAGGTCACGGCGGGGCCCGGGGCGATGGAGAAATACTTTATTCTTGCTTTTGAAGTTAGCGGTACTGAAAAAAACCCCATTGAGGGGAAATCCCCGGTAAGCGAGCCCGACGGGGATTTGGGAATGTTTATTGGGAGCTACGGCGGAGCAGGATGATTGGGCTTCCTTTCAGGACCCAGTGGAAAAGTTGAGTGGATTTTAGGCACTTTTTTCCTGCTTGTACACAATGAGCAAATTGAGGCATTTTTGACACGTGAATTCTGCAGCGATGCGCTAGAAAGTAGTGGCTCACCTGGAACCAGTAAAATTTGAGCAAATGGAATCGCAGGAGGTGGGGACGCTTAAAATTTGTTGGCCTTGTATCTGCACTTAATTTGGGCGTGGCTTCAGGGACCTGGCCACACCTTGTCTTACTGGGTCGTGACTACAATGCTGCATTCTGGGAAATGACCAAGATGTAGAAGGGTGGGAAAGCCTGCACTGCCCTTGGCCAAACAGTGACCTTGTTTTCTGTTTACCCTCTTAGATGAGGTTTCAAAGAATACTGTTTGAGGAAGAAATTTACGTTGATAGTGGGTGGCCTCTTCGCCGGGCGCGGTGGCGCGAGCCTGTAATCCCAGCACTTAGGGAGGCTGAGACAGGAGAATCCCGAGTTCAAAGCCAGCCTCAGCAACAGCGAGGCACTAAACAACTCAGTGAGACCCCGTCTACATAAAACACAAAATAGGGCTGGGGATGTGGCTCAGTGGTCGAGTGCCCCTGAGTTCAATCTCCAGTACCCCCCCCCCAAAAAAAAAGCCCTCAACCTTAGTAATAGTTTGATGATGCTAACCAGGAGCCCAACTGGGAATATCCAATAATGGACTGAATGTAAACTAGAACCTTTCTAAAATTTGGCAAACTATAAATTTTGGGACAATCACGACCCAAGTATTTAGGATAAGGTTTTATAGGCCTATGTAAATTTCTTTTAGGGCATACTATTAAACTTAGACTAAGGTACTTCTCTGACATCTGCTAGAGGTCTCTTCATTTTTAATATACTCACATGATCGTCTGTGATAAGCACTAAACCTAATTTACAAAGTTGTTTATGATGTATAGGAGGATATCTTGGCATGTCTGAAATTTATTCTAACCGAATATAATTTAGGTTTCTGGTTTTATTTTGGTGATACTGGGGAATTGACCCTAGGGTGCTTTCCTACTGAGCTATACTCCTGGCCCCCCTTATTTTTATTTTTTTTGAGTCGAGATCTCCCTAAGTTGCTAAGACTCTTCTGCCTAGCCTCCTCAGGGGGTGGGATTACAGGTGTGTACCAGTACACCTGGAGGAGCTGATCTTAATTGACCAAGCCCCAAGCCACTTAACTTTAAGCTGGGTAACAAACTCCAGAAAGCTGGGAGTGTGTACTGATAATACACCACTGAGGTGTGAATCTAGGGTGGTTTGTACATAGTGGTGCTAATTTCCTAGTCATTTCTCTTGTGCTTGTGTGTTTCTGTAAAGGCTATAAAGATGGGTGGCATGTCTTCTCCTCTAATATTATGGGAGTCTTGTCTTTGCAGGAGGAAAACAGGATCAATTGATTCTTGGGCTGAGATATCTCAGGGGTAAAAACTGGTCTCACATGCATGAAGCCCTGGGATCTATCCCCAGTGGCAAAAAAAAAAAAAAAGTAACACCTGCACTGCTTTGTATTCCAACTGAAGTAAAAGTTGGATACAGTTAGTTTGGAAACTAGCACCATGTAGTAAAACACAGGTAGAATCACTATGTGAGCTTAACTCTACTTACAAATTTTTGTCACTAATTTAACTCCAATGAAGGAGAGCCTGTTTACATGATTTATGAAGATAAGACTTAGTAACTTCTATTTAAATAACTCTACAATTATGTAGATCTTTTGTTCATGAACGCAAGTGTACAAAAGCATTACATTCTCTGAGACTAATCAACAATGTACAAGATATGAAAAACAGGGATTCTTGTAGAGCCTTAAAAGCTAAGCAGCATTTCAAGAATGAGTGTTGCCGGGCGCGGTGGCTCAAGCCTGTAATCCCAGCACTTAGGGAGGCTGAGACAGGAGAATCGCAAGTTCAAAGCCAGCCTCGGCAATGGCGAGGCCCTAAGCAACTCAGTGAGACCCTGTCTCTACATAAAACACAAAATAGAGTTGGGGATGTCGCTCAGTGGTCAAGTGCCCCTGAGTTCAATCCCCGGTACCAAAAAAATTTAAAAAAAGAGTGTTTACTGATGTGTACTAAGAATCCCCATGTAATTCATGGGAATTTGTGAAATTCTATGGACTATAGTAGTAAGCATAATCTGTCTATATAAAATTGCTCTAAGGCTTCCTTTTGCCTTGCAAATAATACTAAGTTGGTACATAATTAGCTGGCCACAAAATTAAGTTGATGATAGTTTTGTGCTTAAAATTGGTTATAGGTTCAGTTTTGCATATGCTAAAATGTGACTACATTGCACTAATCACCTAGCCAGTGACTTACAAGTTAGATATCCCATACTGGTCATAAAAATAGGTTAGTAGCTGGGTGCAGTGATGCAAGCCTGTAATCCCAGCACTTAGGGAGGCTGAGACAGGAGAATTGCAAGTTCGAAGCCAGCCTCAGCAATGGCGATGCGCTAAGCAACTCAGTGAGACCCTGTCTCTATGTAAAATGCAAAATAGGGCTGGGGATGTGGCTCAGTGGTCGAGTGCCCCTGAGTTCAATCTCCAGTACCAAAAATAAATAAAAATAGGTTAGTGATTGTAGTTGGCTCTATATACAACTATTACAATCCCTGGAAGTAGTAAATATGAGGCTGAGGATTGTCTTTTATAAAGATCTTTTTATGGAAATTAAATGCTCTAAGGAAGCAAGGGGTGTGGTTTTGTTTTTAAGAACTTCATGAATCTGTAGTTGCACATAGTCTTTTTTTTTTTTTTTTGGTACTGGAGATTGAACTCGGGCACTTGACCTGAGCCACATCCCCAGCCCTATTTTGTGTTTTTTTCTTTTATGTAGTGACAGGGTCTCACTGAGTTGCTTAGCCCCTCGCCATTGCTGAGGCTGGCTTTGAACTCGGGATTCTCCTGTCTCAGCCTCCCTAAGTGCTGGGATTACAGGCTTGGGCCACTGTGCCCAGCTTGTATATAGTCTTGATTTGACACCGTAGACTATTTTATGCCTGCTTAAACTGAATAAATTTTGGCTGTAAGTCAGTAACTTATTAGAAAACTGAAGTTGCAAATACATGTATAGTTGTGTTAGTATTTTTTGTTTTTAATTTCGAACAAAGTATTTGAAGTATAAAGCAATTTAACAGGGAACACAATTTATCCTAAATTTTTGTTCTCTTAATGTAAAAGTCCAGTAGTCAGGGCTGGGATGACAGCTTTACTATCAGAGGCAGCTTACCTGTTTTTGCCTTACCACCCACCTTCTATTCCAAGAGGAAGAAGAAAAAGAAGAGTTGGTTGTGTTCTTTCCCTTTGAGGGTATTTTTCATGAATTGCATGTTTTCTGCTTATGTTGGTCACAATTTGGTTTCATGACCAAAGCTAGCTGCAGGAGAGGTTAGGGTATGTAACCATGTGACTTAAATTTTGATGTTCTGTTAACTGGAGAAGATTGACTTACAAGCAAGCATTCGGTTAGAAAATTTAGCCTGAAATAAAATGTATTCTGCTTTGGGACAGCGTACTCTTGATTCCTGTACTCAAGAGTGACATCAAAGACACTGTAACATAGTTGCTTTAAGGAACTTTGTTTTGAGGGCAAAACACCCATGTTTTTTGTGTCCTTGTTTTTTGTGATGTCTGAAATTGAACCCAGGGCCTCCCTTCCTGCCAGGCAAACACTACTGCTGAGTTACATACCCTATCCCCTTGTTTTTGATAACTTAAAGGTACATGTATAAAATGATAATTGTAGGCAAGATGTGAAACACTAATACCTAGCTATATCTTTTAACAGACATGTCATGTTACCCAGAGAACTTTCCAAACAAGTACCCAAAACTCATTTAATGTCTGAAGAGGAGTGGAGGAGACTTGGTGTCCAACAGAGTCTAGGCTGGGTTCATTACATGATTCATGAGCCAGGTAAGTTTTGCTACAAAGTGGTAACTGAATTTAAAATAGGTGGCTGTATCAAATTTTAGTAACATGAACAGTCAATGATATCTTAAAGTGACTGATAAATTATTTTGACTTTTTTTTTTAAGTGACTGATTCCTTCTCTCTCAGGAGATCATTCCTATTCCACAGGAATGAAAATATTACATTCTACCTGCAAGAATATAAGTTCTGTTTTAAAATTTGTCATTAAGAGTATCTAAAAGCCGGGGCGTAGTGGCTCACGACTGTAATCCCAGCACTTTGGGAGGCTGAGACATCGCGAGTTCAAAGCCAGCCTCAGCAATGGCGAGGTGCTAAGCAACTCAGTGAGACCCTGTCTCTACTTAAAACACAAAATAGGGCTGGGGATGTGGCTCAGTGTTTGAGTTCAATCCCTGGTTTTTTAAAAAAAAAAAAAAAAAAGGTATTTTGTCATTACCTAGAATTCCTGTAGGAATTTTTTCTTTAAACAAAAAATTTGCCACATTAAGGGTAGATTAGATAGCATATGGTCACACGTGTGCTGCCTATGTTCATAACTTTTTGGGGGCACATCATCAAAGGGGCCTTCCCTCACGAAATACAAAAGCAACTAAGGAACTGCAAATTCTTGGGGGCTCCATCTATTGAAAATGGGTTCTATGTGGTAGGGTTTCCTGGGTTTTTTTGTTTTGGGGTTTGTGGGGTGTTTTTTTTTGGTACTGGAGATTAAACCCCAGGGAAGCTATATCTCCAGTCCTTTTTAATTTTTTAAATTTCAAGATAGGATTTCACTAAGGTGCTGAGACTGGCCTCAAACTTAGAATCCTCCTGCCTCAGCTTCCTGAGTCTCTGGGATTATAGGCGCCACAGCACCTGGCTCCCTGGTGGTTTTTAATGTGCATTGGTGTGAGATCCAGTAGCTGATTTGTAGAGGATGGCCTTTCCCAATAAAGAGAACATTTTTCTTTTCACTGGAATGGAGACTGTAAAGGTAGAAGGTAAAACTTCTCTACTTGCTCTTGTTTCCAGGATAGCTAAAATATTAGAATAATATTCTAATTGTCAGTTAAGTTTTCCTTCAATTACTGTTAACAGTGACTTTGAAGCAAAGTTCATTTAGATACTATAAAACCATTAATAGTTAGCCGGGCACAGTGGCACAAGCCTGTAATCCCAGCAGTTAGGGAGGCTGAGACAGGAGAATCGCGAGTTCAAAGCCAGCCTCACCAACAGCGAGGCGCTAAGCAACTAAGACCCTGTCTCTACATAAAACACAAAATAGGGCTGGGGATGTGGCTCAGTGGTCGAGTGCCCAAGTTCAATCTCTAGTACCAAAAAAAAAAAAAATTAATAGTTGCATTAGTTGTTTTGTTAACCATATTAAACATTCTTCTTTTCACAGAACCGCATATTCTTCTCTTTAGACGACCTCTTCCAAAAGAGCAACAAAAATGAAGTATATCTGGGATCATCAATTAAATCTTTCACAAATTTAATGTATATGTGTATATAAGGTAGTATTCAGTGAATACTTGAAAAATGTACAAATCATTCATCCATACCTGTGCATGAGCTGTATTCTTCACAGCAACAGAGCTCAGTTAAATGCAACTGCAGTAGGTTATTGTAAGGTGTTTAAGATAAAATTTCTTCTAGTCAGTTTTTCTCTTATAATATAAGTGCCTGTTTGACATTACCTGTTACTTTTGTTAAATAAAGTTTGTATGTTGCATTTACCACCGCTTGAAGTTACTGAGGTATATTTTCTTACATTTAATTTGTGACTATTAAGATTTTCATTTTATGATTTTATTCTTGAGGAAATAAACTTACATGAAAGAAATGGCAAATGAGTTTAAATTAGCTTGGTGTGGTGGGGGGTGATACCATTGAATTGTGAAGAAACTAAAAACCAGGCATGTGATTAAACTAGAATCAAAGTAGATATTATAGCTTTGTCATTAGTCTGTGTAGAATCTCCAATTGAACAGAAAAGCCTACCTCAATACTATTTAGGTTCCTTCCACTAAACTAAAAAGTGCCATTACTAGTGGGTTTGTAGAGAAACCACCATCTCAATTTGCCAAGTGGGGATAATTTTTTGTTTGGTTTTCCCTATATTTTTTATTGTGTATTATAGTAGGATTTGTTATTTATTCATCCATTATACTGGGGATAACATTTGTCAGCATTTATTAAAAGTTATGCACCATAAAACACCTTCGAGCCATGTCTATTTTGCATTTGTTTAGATTGCCTTTTTAGCTACTAGGGAAATAATTGCACTAAAAGCAGACATATCTTGATGTGCTTAGCTATGAGTTGGCCAGTAAACACAGGTATTTGTTTAGAAAGTATATTTAATGAACGCAATAAATACTGACAGGGAATGGTGACAGCCATTGGTGACCCTTCAACCTCCAGCACAGATTACTGTCAGACCCTAGGCTTGGGTGTATATAGGCTATTTTAATTGCAACAGTCAGAACCCATCTGGACAGAAACCTGAACAAGAACTGGAACTGCTTGCATTTATTGCTTGAAATAAATACATGTCTGTAGGAGGGATTTGTCTCAATTTAGTTAGCCCCTAGTCCATAAATGGTCTTCATTATAGGCAAACTTCTGATCCTTAAATTAGCCTCTTCCACATTTCTTGAGCATCTTTTGAAATTCACTCTGCAGGCTTCCAGCTTGTCTCCTGTCCCCCCTGTACTTAAATTTAAGTGGTTAACGTTTCCTTGTGGAAAGCCCTTTTATTCTATCTGCAGAAATCCTAAATTTAAGTGGTTAACGTTTCCTTGTGGAAAGCCCTTTTATTCTATCTGCAGAAATCCTATTTTTCCATCTCTACTTTGCCCTGGCACATTTCTTAAAGGTTCAACAATTGTAACAATTTTGAGGTTAAATTCCTTTCCATTTTACTTCCAAACTGCTAGAAGATTCTGAAAATTTAGGGCACTAATAGACTTGTAAGCCTACAAGGTAGGCTTCTAACAGCATGGGAGAGACCTCCTCCATTCTTAAATCTAAAAGGAATCCGAGGTCACCGTGGTAAGGGGCTTTTCCAGGGTACCCTACCTAAGGAATTCTCCCACTCTCATCTTAAGGAAAACCAATAACCCACAGATTTACCCTGTTTTTAAGTCACTGCTGCCAGGTCGGAAGCCACCCGCGTGTGAGGACAGGAGGTTCCTTTATCTTACACTGGGGCCACGCCTCCTCTCGCCCCCGGGGACTTCACCGGATGCTCTCGCAAGCCCCGGGCTTCTAGTTCCGACCGGAAGAGGGGGGAGGTGCTGTCGCGTTTAGCTGACGCACTTCCTGGCGCCGCCTCCGAAGGCGGAAACGCTGAGTGGTCCAGGCCTGCGGCTAGCCTCGCCTGGAGGGGGCTCCTCCGAGCCACCTGCCATGGCGTCAGAGGGACAGCGGAAGTCCGAAGGCGAGGTAAGGGTCATGAAGGGCTTTCTGCCGTGGTGGGCGAGCTCTCAGCGTCCTCAGCCGGTCGGCCTTGCTTCCCTCGGGGTCTCAGTCTGGAGGTGACGGGGTGGCCGGCGGGAGCAGGCAGCTGGGATCCTCGGTCCACCCTTGGGGCGGGGCGGCCACTTACCCCAGGTCCCCCCGGTGGTCAGCGTCGCGGCCGGGGTGTGATGCCACAGAGGCCGGCGTACACCATCCTGCCCCGCGACCCGGAGACGAGAGTTGGGGACATTGGCCAGCTTGCCGCGCTCTGGGGAAGGTTTTCTAGCCCTCTGAGTTTTCTTTAAACCTCGGTCTTCGTCTTATACACTCAACCGCTAGACCGAGCCCTGTCAAACACGTGAATTGGTTTTAGACTTGTTAAAAACCATGGTTATAAAGTTCTTGGTGAAAGTAAGTCTCTTACTGCCTATTTCAAGAATCTCAAAACAAAACAAAACAAAACATTTTAAATTCCAAGAGCTCGTGGCAGTAGGATAATTTTCTAGCAAATCAAATCTTGTTTTTCTAATAAAGCAAGAGACTTAGTGGTCTGCTGAGTAAAAAGCAAATGTTTTATGACTTTTTTGAGAAATTTAGGGAAATAAACTTATGCAACAGTGTTGGGAGTGCTACAGTTAAGTATTTTCTGGGTATATTTGACTGCAGTAAGTCCAAGGAGGCTCTCTGTTATACCTAATTAAACTGATAGTTAAAATGCCCATATTCCAAGAAATATGGAACAACAGTTGTAGTCCTTATTATATAAAATAGGTTTTATAAAATTTCCACTTTAATTGATTTTCCTTATTTTTCACTTTCAATATTTGAAAGATGTTTGAATAAAATTGGGGAAAAATTGCTAGCAAAGAAGTTCTTTAGGAAAAAAAAGAAATATGTTTTAACCATACTGGGGATTGGACCCAAAGGTGCGCCACCACTGAGCTGCTTCCCAAACTTTTTTTATTTTGAGAAAGGGTCTTGCTAAGTCATTGGCCTCAAACTTGCCATCCTTCTGCCTCAGTATTCTGAGTTGCTGGGATTATAGGAGTGCACCAGGCACGCACCATGATGGCTGACCTAGGTAGATTTTTAAACAACAGCTTTGGGGTTGTTAGAATGGAGCACCTCTTTGGGTTTTTGTTTGTTTGCGATGTTTGTAGCCACAATCCACCTTTTTCCACAGGGCAGCATCAAGTTGTCAGCAGATGTCAAACCGTTTGTCCCCAAGTTTGCTGGGCTCAATGAAGCATGGTCAGAGTCCTCAGCAACATGTGTCTTCCCTAGCTGTGCAGCAACTTACTATCCATTTATACAGGAACCATCCATGACCGAGTATGTATTTTCTAAACATCTTGTCTTATATAGGGGCTTATTTCTTGGATTTAATAGTAATTAGATTTTCATATATTCTACATCTACCACATTAAATTTCTGCAGATCATGAGAGAATACTCTCTAGGCAAAAAGCATCTGAGCCAATTGTACAACTTAACTATATGCTGTGACAAAAACTGGAACTTTACCTCTGCCCTTCTTTCATACTCAGTTGGTTACTTTAGGCCAAGAAAGGACGGAGACTGCATTGCATTTATTAGAAAATATAGTTTTAGGGTTCATACAGTCTAAAAATATAACATGTATCTAGGGGTAGGGACTGTAGTTTAGTAATTAGAGTGCTTGGCTAGCATGCACAGTGCCCTGGGTTTGATCCCTGGTACTAACACCACTGAGTTCTGCTTTCTCACATGTCGAAGTATAACATTAGAAAAGCACACCGAGGCAAGCATATGAAGCAGGGTTTATTTAAAAAGGAATAATAGACTTCTCCCTGGAGGGAGAGGGGGGCCATAACTGGTATCCTGGTATCCCAAGAAGTGAGCACCTTCTGCCTTTTTTATATGTCTTAGGCTTCCTTTGTTATCCTACTCTTCCCCTTATCTCTCTGCTTCCTGCATACAAGGCTAGGCCCAGGGGATGCTCAGGTGGGATGACTAAAAGGTGAGAAGCAGAAGGACAGGGGGAAGGGCCAATGGGGCAGGCAGGACACATTAATTAAGAACTTTTATAACTCCCTGTAGGGAGGGACAATCCCTGGGGCAGGTTACCTTAACAACAGGTTGGAGCAGGGGCAGGTTATCTTGATAAGGGTGGAGGAAGGGATCTGAAGGCATTCAGTCCCTCTGGGGCAGTCTACAACTTCCTGGATTCACTTAAATTGGCCTCCTTGATCTGACCTGACTCAATTTACTTATCTATACTGACTGCCGAACTCTGGCTTTAGTACTGGGAAGTGTGGGGGGGTCATGTATCTGATGTAAGAAGGAAAGGGCAAAGGAAGAACCAATTAGATAACATATTCTTTATTTTTAAGGGTTAACATTCAAATCTTGGTCAGGGAAGGGGTGGGGGTAAGTAAGCAACCATGACCACCTCTATGTGAATAGAAGTTTGTGTTTTTTTTTTAAGAAATTTCTGGCTTTTGCTTTTAATCATTTTACTTTATATATATCCTAAAGATGAATTTTACACATTGTGGTTTTTAAATTCTTTTAATTGAAAGAATGCTTGTTATTCTTTAGATTCTCCTTTTCCTCCTCAAGATTCATTCTCTTGATAATTACCAAAATAACTCCCATTTTTTGCTGAATTTGGGAAAAGGTTATATTAACCTCTCACGTAATTGTGTAGATTTATTGGTATCTGTTTTTAAGGTCTGCATCAAGTCGGGTGCAGTGGTGTACTCCTGTAATCCCAGCACTTTGGGAGGCTGAAACAGGAGAATCGCGAGTTCAAAGCCAGCCTCAGCAATGGCGAGGTGCTAAGCAACTCAGTGAGATCTTGTCTCTACATAAAACACAAAATAGGGCTGGGGATGTGGCTCAGTGGTTGAGTGCCCCTGAGCTCAATCCCCAGTATCCCCCCCCCCCCAAAAAAAGGTCTGCATCAGCTTTAGTGCTTATGTACAAATCCTGTGCTTTATGCTCCTTTTATATTGCATATAAATTCTAGAATTAATTTTCAAGAATGAAAACTGTAACAAATTAAAAAATCATTGATTTAACTAGTGTATTTCAGAAATATTGAAAGGTGTAGTTGTTGACAAAAGTTGAAACTTAATGTGCTAGAATTGGTCTTTGGTGGGTATATCAGAGTTCTCCATAGAGACAGAATTAGCATTTAGTTCTTTTGGCTTGAGGTTTTTTTTTTTTTTTAATATATTTTAGTTATACACGGACACAGTGTCTTTATTTTGTTTATTTATTTTTATGTGGTGCTGAAGATCAAACCCAGTGCCTCACATGTGCAAGGCAAGCACTCTGCCCTGAGCCACAACCTCAGCCCTTGGCTTGAGTTTAATAGTAGTATTTTTCAAAACTGCTACTATAGTTGGCAAGTGTTGGTTGAACATTTTTAGCATCTTGCAGTACACTTTGGAAATTTTAGAAAGCATTGGCTGATGTGTTAGAACCAATCAGCTTGGAGAAGAACACTCACATGGCTTAGCAGTATGTTAACAGCCGAACTTTGCCTCATAGAGATTGAAGACTACGTAGTACTGCAGAAAAGTTTAGGTTTGCTGGATAGGAAATAGGGAACATTTGGTGGTGTTTTGAATGGGGTTATGGTAATGACTTCCATTTCGAATTTCTAAGGAAGAAGAGTTTGAGAATTTTGACTAGATTCTAATCACTGGAAGTAGAGAGGAAACAACTTCGAAACCTGCTGAAAGAAAAACTATCTCCATGATTGGTGCTATTTTTGAGACAGAGTCTCAATAAGTTGCTCAGGCTGGCCTGGAAGTCACCATCCTCCTGCCTCAGTCTCTTGAGTCCCTAGGATAACAGGTGTGAGCCACTGTGCCTGGCTTCTATACATGTTTTGTTGAGAAAGATGTGAGCCTGTGCCCATTTTTTCTTTTTTCTTTTTTTGGTACTGCAGATTGAACTCAGGAGCACTCGACCACTGAGCCACATCCCCAGCCCTATTTTGTGTTTTATGTAGGGACAGGGTCTCACTGAGTTGCTTAGCTCCTTGCAATTGCTGAGGCTGGCTTTGAACTCATGATTCTCCTGTCTCAGCCTCCCTAAGTGTTGGAATTACAGGCGTGTGCCACTGCGCCTGGCTCTCACCTTCATTTGCCCTTTATTAGATTTTCATTTTTCCTCTTTTTTTTTTTTTTTTTTTGGTGTTCTGGGGGTATTCCAGAGCCTTACAAATGCTAGGCAAGTACTTTTCCACTGAGCCACATCTCTAGCCTTTCCATTAGATTTTCTGAGGCACAAAACAGAATCAAGCAGAGAATTCACAGGAGCATGTAGGTAGTGGAACAAAGTTTTTAATCTTCCTCTTTCCTACAAAGAACTGGTGCTCAGTGCTTTTTGAAGCAGCAATAAGTCAGCTGTTCTGTAGCATAGAAGAAGGTCAGTAAGAGGGTTTTGTTTTGTTTTTAGTTAGAATATTTCATTATTAGAGATAAATGCCTACAAATAAAAGCTTTTACCAGATCTAAGTTTATTATAACATCATGAAATTAGTACACCATGAGACAAAGTAATGTCTACTGAATGGAAGTGAAAATAGTAAAGTTCATTCATGTGTGGTAGGTAGAGCTTATAGTGACCCCCTTTCTTACTCCACGTAGTCTCTACTTACAACAGGTTAGATACATGATTTCTGGTAAGTGGAGCCTATGTTCTTGCCTCTTGACACGGAAACAGGAAGACCACATAGGATGTGCTATGACTAGGCTTGGATTTTTCTACCTTTCAGTGTGGGAACAAAGAGATCGTAATTTGTATTGTCTGCTTAGCATTTTGTCATTGTATCAACTTTCTTTGGAAAATAATTGAAATCTCCCGTCTTACACTAAAGTTGCTTAAATCAGTGTTAAGCTATATTTTGACGTAGTCTCCCAGCTTGAACAAATTGATACAATAGCAGTTTTCAGAAATGGCATCCATGTTGTTTGTAGGGGGTGTGATTGCTGACCTCAGTGCCAAGAATCTGTCCCCTTTGTATTCTGGCCCTCATAGTCAGCAAAACACAAATGTTGGGAGAATTTAGAGAGGGAAGGACTGGGGAAAGATGATCTGCAGGAGCCCGTGGCTCCAGGAGGAAGGTCTGCCCTGCGGGCTGTTGAGCAGCCTCTTAGTAGAGGGCATGAATTTTTAGCCATTTTAACTAGGGTTGCAGAGAGGCATTTCCAAGTACTGGACAGCAGGAGAGTGGAAAGCTGCTGGAGCATGTTCTGGCTGTTTTAAAATTGCTTATGGACATCTGACTAGTGAAAAACACATAGAAACAGGTCAGCATCTTTATTTGTGAAATGAGAAAGGTTTTATTTGGCTTTTAATTACGGACAGTCCAATGCTAAAGTGAATGATCTAAAAACTTAAATATTAAATGTGTGAGTTTCTTATGAAATTTTAAGCTCCTTGGTTTATATTATGAAATCTCAACTGTAATGTATACTTTTTAGGCAGAAAATATATACTGAAGAAACAGCCTTTGGACCTTCAACGTTTCCACCTCAATATTTGTCTTCAGAGATGACTCTCCATCCATATGCCTATTCTCTTTATACCCTTGAGTCTACACCAAGCATTTGCTCAGTGCCTGCCTCGCAGTATGATTACAACCAACCCAGCTGTTACCGAGGTTTTCAGACAGTAAAGCCACGAAATGAGCACAGGTGCCCTCTCCCACAAGAAACAAAAACTTTGCTTAAGGTGAGGAAATGCTATGGTTTTGTTATATCCTTGAGTTAGTTGCGTTAGTGTTTAAAATATAAGGAATTGGTGTATTTTTGCATGATATTTAAGCACTATTTATTTTTCTTTTTCTTTTTTTGGGTACCCGGGATTGAACTCAGGGGCACTCAACCACTGAGCCACATCCCCACCCCTATTTTGTGTTTTATGTAGAGACAGGGTCTCACTGAGTTGCTTAGCGTCTTGCCGTTGCTGAGGCTGTCTTTGAACTCGCGATTTTCCCTTCTCAGCCTTCCAAAGGCTGGGATTACAGGTGTGTGTTAATGCGCCCAGCTGGTATTTAACCTTTTAAGAAATGATTTGGTATAAACTTTTTAAAAATGAATTGTGACTACTTACTAATTTGCTATTTTAAACTTTTTTTATGGTGGTAGTTTTCTTATTTCATGTTGCTTTTAAATCTCTCCTGCAGAGAAAAACCTATGATGCGCAAAAGTCTAACAGTAAAAGGGCCGATGGTACAATATCATCTGAAATAAAATCAGCTAAAAGTTCCCATCATTTGTCCATTCCTGCTGAGAATAGTTTGAAATCAGGTAAAAATAACAAATTCTGTGTATTGTCGATGTAACTCCATCTACCTTAAAACATCAGCTGTTTCTTTGGACTTGTTCATTGTGACTTTTCAAGAAATGAGACCTGGAGCCTGGTACAGCTGAGGGTATCAGACTTCCTGTGAGATTCTGGAAGTCTTCTCTCCCAGGTGGGGGATTACTGTGTGGTATATGTTGCCTTGTATACTCAGAAGGGGACCTTGCTTTACACACAGAGAGCTTGTCAGAGATTACATGGCAATTAGGTGATTACCACATGCTTCAAAACATGCCCTTAAATAAAAGCAAATCACTATTATATCCTTGGCATTGTTTGACCATGATCATTCCTGAAGAAGCTTCTCTGGTGTTCTTCTTTTAGTAGGTGGAAGAGGTTTTGGTTTAAATCCCATCCTAAATAATACCAAACCTGGGCATTATAGTTACTCAGAGGGCACAGTTTTTATTTGTGCCACAAGTCACATCTACTCTGAGCTTGAAAACTTCTGTTCTATTCTGGCTGAAAATGAGTGATTCTGTGTGGTATTGTGTTCTCTAAGTTTTCTTTTTTGTTTGTTCGTTGCTGGGGATTTGTATATCCTAGCAAGCACTCTACCACTAAGCCACACCTGCAACCTGTGTTGTCGTATTTTGTTCCTGTAAATTATTTACTAGAACATTTTGATCATAAGCATCACCTATTTGTATAATGACTTAAAGCTTTTGTAATTGTATAATTTCTGGGACTACCAATTTATTCATGTGTCATTTATATTACTTAATTTATAAATTTATCCATTTTCATTGACTTCATTCATAAACTACCTGGCACGTGGAAAGATGAAAGGAAAGTTTTAACTGTTAATTGTAGTAGCTCTGGCCTCATAGTTCATAGAGGGGCTTCATGGTGCTGCAGCCTACCTCATCCATTGCACTTAAGGAAAATGATGGGAAAGAGGCTGTGAGTTTCATGCTACTTGCCTTATTCCAGTTTGTTCCAGCAAACTGAAAGGTGGAAAGTTTATTACTTAAAGGAAATTTGATAGAATCTCCTTAAACATGCAATATTCTAAAATACATGTTATGAATGATTAAAATGCTAAGCTGTGTAATTGGGTTGAAGTAACTATTTCATCAGCTTTAGAATTACTCCCCACATTTGAAATGCATTTCACTTTTCCTTATGTTGATGCAACAAGAATGATCCATGTTACTGGTCATTTGGGTTTCGTACTGCTGTAAAGAAAATAAGCAATACCAGCAAAGTTAGGATGTTTTGACAGCAGCCCATCAATACCAATAGACTTTCTACTCTGAAATTTAAGCTCAAATATAGTCATCAGATTATATCCTTTCATTCTCTAATTACAGATGGATATCATAAACAAACAGATAAGAAATCCAGAATCATTGCAAAAGGTTTGTCTACTTCCAAACCTGAATTTGAATTTAGCAGATTGGATTTTCCTGAACTGCCGGGTCCACAGAATAATATGTCAGAGATACAAAAACAACCCAGGTGGGGACCTTTCCACTCTGCCTCGACCAACATCTCTGCCCTAGGAGAAATGGGAAAACCAGTTGCAGCAGTGTCAGAGGTGAGTTGCAGGGCTCTGTGTCTGTCTATCCTCAGTACATACCTTTTTAGTTAGATCACTTCAGACGCTACACAGTACTCCGAGTGAGGGCCTTTCGGCCTGCACTTAGCTGACCTTTGCCACTATTTGAATTCTTCACAGTGAGGCTGCTACTTTTTAAATATTTTTTTCAAGAACCACATAAAATCTTTTTATTTTATAGGTAAAAGATATTGTAGTGCCTCAGAAGGAGAAGTTTCTGGCTTAGTCTAACTGCTTTGACAGTCCATTTTAAACATGTCATGTCTAGCGTTGCATTCTGATAGCCATTTTCCAATACAGGAAAAAAGTCTTTTTTTAAAGTAATATTTAAAACTGCACAGTGTAACTTCTGAATTTTCAGACTTTTCATCTGCATCTGTGTCTTGCTAATGATAGAGCAGGTCCAAGAAAAGTCATTGCATTAGAGCCGGGCACGTGGCACACACCTATACTCCCAGCATGGGAGGCTGAGGTAGGAGGATCACAAGTTTGAAACACAGCTTAGCAACTTGATGAGGCCCTAAGTGTCTTTGTGAGACCCTGTCTCAAAATGAAAAATGAAAAGGGCTGGGAATGTAGCTCAATGGTAAAGTATTACTGGGTTCAGTTCCCAATACTAAAAAGAAAAAAAGGTGCAATAGGTGCTTTCGGTTTGCTGCTTTATAATTTTAAATTACATGGTATTCAACATTTGGTCTCAAAAGTTTTAGTCCATAAAATTGAGACATTTCCCTTGAATGGATTGATTCCAGACTCCCAGGAAAAAATGGTGTTGGGTTAGTAATCCCTAACATGACTTGGTAGATTTCCACTGAAGGGAGAGATGGAGTACAAATTAGTTGGAAAACAAGGAGAAAGAAGAAAGGTAACAAACAAGTAGATCATTCATTTACCCTTATAAACATAAAATGAAGTTTATCTATTTGTGGAAGATTTACATGTTGATTGCCTCATTATCTTGTACTCTGTATGCTCTTTTTTCCCTCTAAAATAAACCCTTTTTTTCTGATTGTATCAGTAGTGTCTATAAATGACAGAAATATTAAGAAAAGAAAATATAATTGTCTGAAATTGTACAGCCAAGAGAAAAAACCATGCCTAGCACTTTATTCTATTTTTGAAAATTAGTATATGGTGTAAATAGAAGACCATTCCCTTCAATTTGGAATTATATGTATACAGTCTTAATTTTTTTTTTTTTGGTACCGGGAATTGAACTCAGGGGTACTCGACCACTGAGCCACATCCCCAGCCCTATTTTGTGTTTTATTTAGAGACAGGGTCTCACTGAGTTCCTTAGTGCCTCACTGTTGCTGAGGCTGGCTTTGAACTCACGATTCTCCTATCTTAGCTTCCCGAAGTGCTGGGATTACAAGTGTGCGTCACTGTGCCTGGTTTACAGTCTTAATTTTTAAAAATCTTTTTGGTAGTTTTTTTATACCATTAGAAATTTTTTGAAAACAATTATTGCATTGGGTCTGTCCTGTTGATAATATAATTTAGATAAGCCTTCTTGCACAGGTAAACCATATCTATTTTTTTATTGGTCTTGGTGAACATAACAGTTACATTTATTAAAAGAACAGGCTGTGTTTTGTTTTGTGGTGCTGGATATGAAGCCAAGCGCCTCTTAAATGCCAGAGTCACATCCTCAGCCCTAGGCTATGTTTTAATAATTATGGGACTCAACTAATGAAATATCAAATGAGTAAATTTGTGAAAAAGCATATGAACCACAAAAATTACTTTAAATTTATTGTCTAGTTAATTGTTTCACATTTGAATTTATCCATTTACATTTACTTCTGGTGTTACCAGTCGCTTTTGAGGGATATCTAATGCAGTCTCACTCCTGCACCACACCCTGTCACCACATGTTTTGAGTTCAAAATGTAAGGCAGCTCTCTCTTCATAAATGGAAGTGTGCTTTATATTCTTCTGGTTTTTTTTCATGTGCTTTTTTGTTTGTTTGTTTGTTTTTGGTACCAAGGATTGAACTCAGGGATACTTGACCACTGAGCCACATCCCCAGCCCTGTTTTGTGTTTTATTTAGAGACAGGGTCTCACTGAGTTGCTTATCTCCGTGCCGTTGCTGAGGCTGGCTTTGAACTCACGATTCTCCTGTCTCAGCCTCCCAAAGTGCTGGGATTACAGGCATGCACCACTGCACCCAGCTTTCATGGGCCTTTTGATGGATTGTTTTGGACCTGTATAGGCTGGTGAATGATGTCGTTTGGGACCATGTCTCAAAAGTTTAAGAAAGGATTGGGGATGTAATTCAGTGGTAGAGTACCCCTGGGTTTAATCCGAAGTACTACTAAATTAATTAATTAAATATATACATACATACATATATACATGACTGGGGATAGCTCAGTGGTAGAGTACTCCTGGGTTTAATCTCTAGTACTGCAAAAAATAAGTAAATACAAGTTGGACTTTAATTTTTAGAGCAGTTTTAAGTTCTTAGCAAAATCGGGAGGCAGGGACAAAGATTTTCCTTGTACTACGTGTCTCCACAAATGCAAAGCCTCCCCTGATTATCAGCATCCCCCACAAGAATAGTGTGCTTGTTACAGTTTATGAACCTACATCAACACATCATTATCACCTCATAATGTACTTTAGGTTCACTCGTGGTGTATATTCTAAGTTAAGACAAATGCATGATGACATGTAGCCCTCATCATAACATACAGTGTAGTGTCACTGCCTGAAAGTCATCTGCTCCACCTGTTCATCTCTTCTTCCAAACCCTACCAGCCACTGACCTCTTGATTGTCTCAACACTTTTACCTTTTCTAGAAGTCTTCCCAGACTTTCTGGCAGTCTTTTCAGATTGGATTCTTTCACTTAGTAATATGTATTTAAGTTTTCTTTGTGTGTTTTCATGGCTTGATAGTTATCTGTGAGGAGCTTCCAAATTGTTTTCCAAAGTGACTATGTTTTGCATCATCTCCAGTGAATAAGAGTTCTTGTTGAACCACATACTCCCTAGAGTTTGGGGTTGTTGATGTAGATTTTGGCCATTCTAATAGGTATATTATCATAGGCTATTCCAATTGTGTTACGACTTTTTTTTTTTTTTTTTGGTACCAGGGATTGAACTCAGGGGTACTCGATCACTGAGCTACATCCCCAGCCGTATTTTGTGTTTTATGTAGAGACAGGGTCTCACTGAGTTGCTTAGCACCTCGCCCTTGCTGAGGCTGGCTTTGAACTCGCGATTCTCCTGTCTCAGCCTCCCTAAGTGCTGGGATTACAGGCATGCGCCACGGTGCCTGGCGCGTTATGACATTTTTATAATTTGCTTTTCCCTGATGACATTTTATGTGTTTTCATGTTAGGGTGAAATAGTGGTGAAAAATAATAATTCAAGTGAATATGTTACTGATAATGCTGCTACCAATTCCCCTTCATGCACAACAGGTAAGAGTGCCTGCAAAATATTATTTCTAAAAATGTGTCATTTTTTAAAGCTCATTTTTAACTCTGGTGCAATGAAAGGTTTTTATTTTGTTGCCCAACTAACAGTGTTGGTCTAAAAAATTAAAGTAAATGAGATCCAACATTCATGCACAACGATTGTAAAGAAATGAGAATTTTAAATGAAATATATGTGTAATTAAGTGAGAAATTTATGAACTCAGAAATGCTTCCTTTCTTCAGTATTAACTAATTTCAAAAATTTTTGATCTCGGGACCCCCAATACCTTTAAAAGGTGAGGGTCTCAAAGAACTTCTTTTTATTTGGGCAATATATGTCAACATTTACTATATTTAAAATTGAAATGAATTTTAAAATATTAATTCACTTAAAAATAATGGGAAATGCATTGCATTTTCACATAGTCTGTTTAATGAAGAATAACTATTTTCCAAGATTGAAAAACTAGTAAGAGCAGCCTTGCATTACAGTTTTGTAGCCCTTTAACACCTAGCTCTGTAGATCTGCTGTTGGCATTTCCTGCTCCACAGTTGCACATCACTCAACCTTTTAAGTATCAGGGTGTACTTGTGAGAGAGGGAGAGTCGGAAGACCACTGATGTTTTCCTACTATTAGGAAGACAGTTTTGACTGCTGCGCCACTCAGAGTTGATCTGTCCTATCCTGGCCAAGAAGTAACAGTCAAGAAGTTTAATAGATTCTGCTTTTGAAATTTTTATGGTAGCTTGTCCTATCAGAAAACCTGAATTTATTCATTGCTGTGTTTTCTTTTGCTTTCTTGTGTTAACAAATGTGCTTTAGTATGGATCTTCACTTCTGAGGCTGCTCTGAGGATGTGTAGCCCTGTAGTGATACAGCCTCCCTTGATGGTAGCCACAACTGCTGACAGGTGTTCATTTGCCCATGTCCTGATGGATGTCCTTTTGTTTTGTCTGTGTATAGAGTTTCATGGGCACCTAAGGAGTAGTGTTGCTGTACTTATACCTGTGTTCTAAAAGAAATAAATTACCAGTTATTGTGATAGCTGAAGTCTAGTGATCTTTGACTTCTGATGTTAAAGGTACACATCAAGGTTAGTAGGGCCAAAATTTGATCTTTAGCTCTTTAATTCTGTGTGTTTGCCACGTGGATGTTGTTATAGATTGTTTTTTAATTAAAAGTATTGTTTGTCCACCTACCTCTATCCCCCAAGTTAAAAAACTAGTCTCTAGGAAAATCAGCCTTACAAGTAAAAGGGGAAAAATTCATCATGCATGCTCCCAGAAGAAAAATAGTGATACTATAGTTTCCAAGGGGATGTTTTGGACAGTAACCTAATTTTAATTATTCTCTGAGCATTTACCTCATGTAATGCATGTTTGAGTAACTATGAAATTTCTGATTTACTGTTGAGGTTATTCAACAATTTTGGTTATCTTTGAGCAGAGTTATCTTGGACACCAATGGGTTATATTGTTCGGCAGACGTTACCTTCAGAACTGTCACCAGCTCCTAAAAATGTTACTTCCGTGATAAACCTAAAGACGTTTGCTTCATCAGCAGATCCTAAAAGTGTTAATTTGTCATCTTCTGAAATTATGTCTTCGGATCCTTCCTACAACAAAGAGAAACACATTCGTCCTACTGAAAAGGTGTGCATCACTGGAGACAGAAAGCAAGATGGTTGCCAGGGTCCATGGGGAAGAGGAATGGAGAGTTAGTGTTTAATGGGGACAGTTTTAGTTTTGCAAGAGAAAAAGAGCTCTGGAGGTAGAGGGTGAAGACGATTGCACAGCATTGTGAATGTGCATAATGCCTCCAGACTGAACACCTAAAAATGGTCAGGATGGCAGATACTATGTTATGCATATGTAAAATGAACTGGAAAGTAAGAGAGATGTGTCCCATTTTGATTATATTAATCTATGCCACTGGATAATTCACTAGCCCAGTCCTAACCTTGAAAGTGCTTCATTCCATCCTGTATTCACTAGTCTGAGATTGTTTTACTCGCACTCTGAAAAAAGAATAGGATATTAGCTGGGCGCGGGGGCTCAAGCCTGTAATCCCAGCATTTAGGGAGGCCGAGACAGGAGAATCGCGAGTTCAAAGCCAGCCTCAGCAACGGCGAGGGGCTAAGCAACTCAGTGAGACCCTGTCTCTACATAAAACACAAAACAGGGCTGGGGATGTGGCTGAGTGGTCGAGTACCCCTGAGTTCAATCCCCAGTACCAAAAAAAAAAAAAAAAAAAAGAATAGGATATTCATCAAGGAAGTCAAGTGATAATTTTTAAATGTGAGAATCCACGTTTTAGACCCATCTTAAAATGTTTGTGAACTGTTTTGAATTCTTTTTTCTTCTTTTGGTGCTGGGGATAAGACCTAGCTCCTCATGTAAGCTAAGCAAATGCTGTACCACTGAGCTACACCCAGCCCCAGTCTGGATATTCTTGATTTTCATTGTGTAGAAGTATGTGAAGTTGAAATATGGCCTTGTCTAGTAAATGATGCCAAGTGCTGTCTTTTTGAGTATGAGGATGCTTTTTGTTATCCAAAAATGTCTGTAGATCTTCCAACATGATGATGAGCTGTGTGTTTATGATGCCCTTGCAAGGAGGAGATGTGATGGTGACAATTACAGCAGGGTGAGGCTGTGCTTATTCGTCACTGCTCTGTGTAGAGACCTTCCCTTGTACGCATACATAGACCATGGCTTTTGTTGACACCCTCACCCTGTTTCTGAGTTGCTCCAGGTGCTGAGCACAGAACAGCAGCCCGACTGTCTACTTCTCTTTATTTGGTACTGGGGATTGAACTCAGGGGCACTCAACCACTGAGCCACATCCCCAGCCTTATTTTGTGTTTTATGTAGAGACAGGGTCTCACTGAGTTGCTTAGTGCCTCACCGTTGCTGAGGCTGGCTTTGAACCTGTAATTCTCCTGCCTCAGCCCCCCAAGCTACTGGGATTATAGGCCTGCACCATTGCACCCAGCCCATTGTCTGCTTCTTGGCTGCGACTTCTAGGTTGCTGTGCAGGCCGGTTTTCCTACTGTGTAGTTTAACACTCAGAGTTAACAACTCTTGTTTTATTTTTCTGGTGTCTTTTTTAAAAAAGATTTTCTAGCTGGGCGCAGTGGCGCAAGCCTATAATCCCAGCACTTAGGGAGGCTGAGACAGGAGAATCGCGTGTTCAAAGCCAGCCTCAGCAAGGGCGAGGCGCTAAGCAACTCAGTGAGACCCTGTCTCTACATAAAACACAAAATAGGGCTGGGGATGTGGCTCAGTGGTCAAGTGCCCCTGAGTTCAATCCCTGGTACCCAAAAAAAAAGATTTTCTTAGTTATGGGTATAAGAAAAGTTTATTTCAGAAAGGTTCTAAAATAAAAATAAGAAAATTGAGATCGCCTGTAATCTCTTATCCCAGATAGCTTTGCAGTTTTCTTCTGAAACTTTCTGTACTGTGAAATTGTATTACAGAAAATATCAATGAAGCACTACAAGGATCTAGTGATGTAATATGTCTTCTTTCTCATACCTTTACATTTAAATCTATTACTTTTAAATTTATTAATTTGCATTTAAGTTTTTTTTTTATTTTTTGGTGCTGAGGATTGAATCCAGGCCCTTATGCATGCTGAGTGTCCACTCTCACTGAGCTACAGTCCAGCTTCTTTTTCCAACCTCGATTTCCACCTCTTACAGAGTCCCACATTAGCAATCCACTATACTTCCTGCCTCAGACTTGTGAAAACATAAACAATTTGAGAGGGAGTTGTGTTGTTTCAGCTTCTATCTTTCTTTTCTTTCTTTCTTTTTTTTTTTTTTTTTTTTGGTGGTTGTGGGGGGTCTATCACTGAGCTATACTCCAGCCATTTTTTGGACAAAATACAATTACATTATGTACATTACCCTTAAGGTTTGTCTTTTTTACTTTATAAAATGCTGAGAAAACCCCCCTAGGTCAGTGGAAAAGCTCATTTCTTCCTCCCTCCTTCCCTCCCTCCCTCCCTTCCTCATTCTCTTTTTCTCTTCCTCCCTCCCCCTGCCCCCATCTCTTGGAGCTACATCCCTACCTCTTTTTAACATTTTATTTTGAGACAGATTCTCACTAAGTTTCCCAGGCTGACCTTTAACTTGCCATCCTCCTGCCTTACTCTCTCAAGTAGCTGGGATTTAAGACCTGTACCACTGTGCCCACTAGGCTGAAAAAGTTATTTTTAAGAGCTGCTGGCCCTTTTACTCCTGAACAGTAACTCCCTCTTGGGATAGAGCAGTACCCAAAACATAAGAAATCCCTGCCCTGTAGATCATTCTGATGGAGAGAGACTTGACAGCATGCAGACAGATGTGAACATGTCAGAGAGTGGGTAGTGGTCTCAAGAGAAAACCAAGCTAGGTAAGAGGACAGAGAGGGAGGAGATAGGTAGAAATGGGATGATTTTTACCAGAATGAAGGAGGCAGATGTATCTTCACCAAATCTGAATGTTAAGTGCAAAGGCCCTGAGGCCAGAGCACACTTGCCCTGATTGAAGAAAGAGCGAGGGCTGAGGGACCTGTGGGAGTCAGTTCAGAATGTCCACACTGGGTGAGACTTTTGTCTGATGGAAGGGTTCAGTCGTGATTGTGATGCACGGGCAGATTGAGTTAGGAATCCCAGGCCTTGCTGACAGAATGGATGTATGAATGAGCTCATGTTGGTGTTAATAGGATCACTGATAACCTGACTTCCTCAAGATGGAAACTAGGTCATGTCAAATCCACAGTTTTCAGAGGGAATTTGGCATTACAGTATTTTACCAGATTTTGTTTCTTTCATAATTATTCTACTGAATGCTGATTCTTTTGAAATGACATGGGATTGTACAACTCAGTGTCTTAATTTAGTTCTGATGTTTGATGTTAAAGATTCTGTTGGATCCTAAAAACCCACAATTTTTGCATTGTGTTTTGTTCTAGTCCAAAGCATCACAAGGTGTTGACCTTGAACAAAATGAAGCCTCAAGAAAGAATAAGAAAAAGAAAGAAAAGTCTAAATCAAAATATGAAATCCTGACAGTTCAAGAGCCACCAAGGATTGAAGTACATTTATTCTTTACTTTGTGTGACATAATAAATGGGTCTTTATAATAGACGTTGGGGGTCATTATTGGTTTCCTAAGAGAAAAATCTTTAAATTTTCTTTAATAATCGTTTTCCTTGTGCTAAAGAAAAGCATAGTCACTCACTGTCTTCTTGTGTTCCTTTGGGCTTCCCAGCTATGATGGCAGGCACTCAGTAAACATTTGAGTGAATGGATGGTCTAAGGAGATAAGTAAAGCTCCTTGCATCAGAATGTCACAGTTGGTGTGCCATGTCACTGATGTATCCCCTCGCTTCTCTTTCTGCTGTTTTCCTTGCTTTAGAATGCCAACTTTTGCAGGGCCTCCTTTTCTATCCAGAAATCTTGTAAATGCTTCACTATGGAGAGAGATTTAGAATACTAAAGATTTATTGTGGGCCCTGGTATTAGGAGAATTCTATGAGTTTCCAGAAACGTTCATTGTTGTCCCAAGATACTCTAAGGATAAAGGGGCCAGCCTGCATCTGTTTCTCATGGGCCTGGTTGTCATCTTCATACTGCTACACCAGACTCAAGCATCATGGCTGTTGTGCAGGCACAGGTGTCTTGCAGAACTGCTGCTGAGGTGTCCAGCTTAGGGTCAAACCCAGGACATTTCCACAAACCTGGAGGGTGGTTCCCAAGGCTCTGGGAACATGTATTTGAGAATTGCAATTATATGTTTGTGTTTGAAGACTCTCTGCTATGGCAGAGCGTTGTGGTTAGACCAACGAGCAGTTCCCATTTCTGCCCCGTATTTCCCACATAACTATTTCAAAGGCCTCTAAAATATTGACAAAATGACCTAAGATGTTTTTAAACAATTTAAAAATAGTTTCTTAGCAAGCTTTGTGCCTTTGTTTTCATGTGCTAGGTTGGTTCAGCACAAATTCCAGAATATTTACATCTACCAAATCTAGATTTAATGGTTTCTCTAATAAAAAGTGTGTTCTTTTAAAGAACAGGTTCTTAGAACTCATTCCGGGGTTGAGTTTAAGATCAATTCTGTAGATCCTTCATAATATTCTCTTTCTGGGACAGGTTATTAGAAATGTGGTCTTTAAATTTGCTCTAGAGTTAAATAAAGCAGAAGCTCTTATATTAGCATTTTGGGATTGTTTTGTGTCACCTGTAAGAACTTTTGTGGAATCTTATTAAAGAAAAAAATATAAGCAAGGAAAAGATTGCACTTGGCATATTTGCATTCTCCTGATGAATGGAAGAGCTAAAGGGGTGTGTGGTTTACTTAGGATGCCGAGGAGTTTCCCAATCTGGCAGTTGCATCTGAAAGAAGAGACAGAGTAGAGTCACCGAAATTTCAATCTAAACAGCAGCCACAGGTAATTTTTAGATTGAAATCACACTTGCTGTAGGCCTAACTTTTCTTGCTAAACTAAACACTTGAGAAAATCTTCTCTCTAAACATCTTTGTGTACTGACAGGTGGTTTTGTTTTGATTTGTTCCTTCCTGGGAGAACTGTATTCCATGTGTTGAAACCAAACTGCTCCTAAGCTAAAATGTTTTGTCCCTTTTGTAATAAAGTCTATTGTAACTGCAGTTGCTATGACAGAAAGGAGGAGAGATCAAACTGCCTTATGAAACTTTGAAGAAAAAAGAATTGGCTTAGTTTATTCAGGAAACAGAATTCTTTGTCAAGGCAGAATGTGTGACAGAAGAAAAATAAGAGGCACCAAAATTTCTAAGTCAGTACAAGCCAAAGGGGAAGTGATTCCTCTCGTACCCCAGCCACCTGCCTGTAGATTCATGAAGGAGTTGTGACTCATTATTTAAGTAGGGAACTTTCATACTTTGGAGCATTAAGATTCTAGCACATTTATTGTTTTAGCTTTTAAAGAGATTATGTGGAAATAGTTTTATATTTATTAAAAAAAGACATTATAAATCGTGTGTTAATTTACACCCTTGTGTGAATTAACCTTAAGTTCATGTGGTGCTGTTTTCTGGTCCTGCGCCACAACAGCAGATCTCCTGGCCTGTTTTGTCGAATTGGGTGCTCTTTCCTGATGTGAGCCCTCAGCCAGTAGGGTTGTTGATTCAGGGAGGAGATCATTCGCAAAAGTGGTATTTGCTTAGAGTATATCAAATTGGGCATACATTTAGTAGTTACTTGGTTTTTAAAAATTTTAAGGCTTTTATAGCTGAGAGCAGTGATGTGTGACTGTAATCCTAGCTACTTGGGTGAGGCAGGAAAATGGCAAGTTGAGGGCAGCCACTGCAATGTAGCAAGACCCTGTCTGCAAGTAAAAGGACTGGGGATACAGCACAATAGAAGAGCATCCCTGGGTTCAATTCCCAGTACTTAAAAAAAAAGACTTTTAGTTTCTGAATCTGTTCATTTAATCTTTAATTACATGAGGTTTTTTTTGTTGTTTTTTATAAAATGAAAAGCCCATTGTATAAAATATAGTAGTATAACTTACAACTTTTGAACTTTCTAGAATAATTTTAAAAGTAGTGGAAAGAAGAGCCAAATTCCAGTGCAGCTGGATCTGGGAGGCATGCTGGCAGCTCTGGAGAAGAAGCAGCATGCCCGGCAGGCCCAGCAGGCCAAGCAGGCCTCCAGACCAGTCGTGTTCTCAGGTAGGAGACTGCTCACCTCTGCAAGGGGCCAAAGATCCTCTGGACATTTATTTTTGTAAATATTTTCTCTTGTAATCAAAAGTTATTTATATATAATCAAACAGTATGGTACTAGAATAAATAGACCAATGGAGAAGAATTGAGAGTACAAAAATCAGCCTGTGGTCAATTGATTTTTTTTTTAAATTGGCGGTTGAACTCAGGGACACTTTACCACTGAGCTACATCCCCAGACCTTTTTAGTTTTTATTTTGAGGGAAGTTCTCACTAAGTAGCTTAGGGCCTCACTCCTGAGACTGGCCTTGAATTTGGATCCTCCTGCCTCAGCCTTCTGAGTTGCTGGGATTACAGGCATGTGCCACTGCACTTGGTGGTTAATTGATTTTTAACAAAGGTGCCAAGTCCATTAAAAGAACAAAGAACGGTCTCCTCAGAAATGATGGGACACTGGAATTTCCAGGTGCTAAAGAGTAGTCAGACTCATACCTCACACCATAGAAGAAAATGAACTTAAAAAAAAGACAGGATCAGTGAGCTAAGTATAATACTTTCCTAGTGGCTTTTAGTAAAAGCCTAGGATACAACCTTAAAACATATAGATGCAGGTGACACTGGCCATGCTATGGTACATGAGGTACCCGTGGACAGTGTATCTCATAAACCAGCCCCTCTTTCACATCCTAGGATTACCTGCAGAGGCACCACCTGGGTACTGCAAAAAATACAGGTTCCAAGTTATACCTAAGACCTACTCCTTAGAACACTTGGAATGGAATCAAGCAGTAGGCATTTTAACAAGTGCACAGTGGAGTGCTTTATCTGGTGCTTGTTTTCACTTTTTCTGTGGATACTTGCGTGCACTGTACTAGGGATTGAATCCAGGGCCTTAACATACTAGGCAAGTGCTCTATCAGCTATATTCCTAACCTCTTTAAATTTTTTTTTTTTTAATTTTGCTGGGTACAGTGGCACTTGCCTGTAATCCCAGTGACTTGGGAGGCTAAGCCAAGAGGATCACAAATTCAAGGCCAGCGCCAGCAACTTGGGCCATAAGTAACTCAGGGAGAACCTTTCTCAAAAAGGGCTGGAGATGTAGCTCAGTAATAAAACACCCTGGGTTAAATCTCCAGTACCAGAAAAATAAATAAATAAAACACCAAAAAATAAAAATTTTTAATTTTCAGATAGGGTCACTAAGTTGCCTAGCTGGCCTTGAAACTTGTAATCCTCCTACCTCAGCCTCCTATGTAGCTGGGATTACATGTGTGTGCTACCACACCGAGCTGTTTTTTACTTTTTTATTATGGAAGATTCTCAATCACCAAATGCAGAGGAAATATAATGTACCTCCCACCAGGTGCCCATTACCCAATTTCAACATTTAACCTTGGCCAGTCTTGTCTCATCTGTAATGCTACTTTTTTCCATATATCTTTTTTTTGGTACTGGGGATTGAACGCAGGGGTACTCAACCACTGAGCCACATGCCCAGCCCTGTTTTGTGTTTTATGTAGAGACAGGGTCTCACTGAGTTGCTTAGCGCCTCACCGTTGCTGAGGCTGGCTTTGAACTGGCAATTCTCCTATCTCAGCCTCCCAAAGTGCTGGGATTACAGGCGTGCACCACCGTGCCCTGCTTTCTTAAATATTTTAAAGCAACTTGTAGGTAGCGTGTCATTTCACCCATAAATACCTCAATCTGTATCTCTTATTGTGATTTTTTTTTTTTTTTTTTTTTAAATGTTTATTTTTTAGTTGTAGGTGACAGAATATCTTTATTTTATTTTTTTTATGTGGTGCTGAGGATCGAACCCAGTGCCTTATGCGTGCTAGGCGAGCACGCTACCACTGCGCCATAATCCCAGCCCCTTGTGATTTTTTTTTAACTAAACCATTTTGCTGTTTTTTCCATCTTTAACAATGTGGGTAAAGTCTGCAAATATCCCAAAATCTGAAAAACTCTAAAATTTGAAACATTTCTGGTCCTAAGCATTTTGGATAAGGGATACTCAACTTCTGTGTTAAAAACTATTTATTTTCTTTTGGTATTGGGGATTGAACCCTTGGATGGTTTACCACTGAGTTACATCTCTAGCCCTTCTCATGCTTTGAGTCAAAGACTTAGTTGCCCAGTCTGACCTTGAACTTGGAATTACAGCAGTTTGCTTTTTTAGTAGATAGCCACAGGCTGTCCCAGTTTCATTCAACATTGACACTGATTGCTCTGAGTTAAACTGCACAGTTTGTGGGCTTAGTTCCTCCAGAGTGCCCCAACTTAGAGGGCAGCCATACTCCAAGTTGTCACCTGTTTGTGACTGATCAGCTAGAATTTGGAGTTCCTAGGGATTCCCTCTTCAGGTTTGATACTTTGCTAGAATAGTCCACAGAACTCTGAAAAACAGTTTGCTTATTAGAGTGTTGATTTATTACACAGGATGCAACTCAGGAACAGCTGGCTGGGAGTGGTGCACAGGGAAGGCATGGAGGAGGTGCGTGGAGCTCCCGCGCCCTCTTCAGGCAGCTGTCCTGCAAGCGCCTCCACATGTTCACTGCCGTGGAAGCTCCCCAAAACCTATCTTGAGGGTTTTTATGGGGGCTCTGTTATGTGAGCATGGATTAACTAAATCATTGGCCATCAGTGGTAACTCAGCCTTCAACTCTTCTCCCCTTCCCAGAGGTCTAACTGGGAGGAAAAATTCCAGCTGTCACTCATTTGGTTCCCTGGCAATCAGTCCCATCCTTAGGTTATTCAGGACTCCCCAGGGAACAGTAGTGACTGAATTGTATCATTAGATCATGTGCATGTACACATATATAACAACAGATTCCGCCATTCTGTATAATTACAGTGTACCAATAAGAAATATGGGAGGGGGAGGGCCACTGGTCACCGCATCACCGCATAACCACGCAGTAAGATAGCACTGGTTATTCCAAGAGCTTTAGGAGCTCTGTGCCCGCCAGTGTGAGCAAAGACCAAGTATGTATTTCCTATTATGTCACAATCTAGAATTCAGTCTGTATTCAAATTGCCTTGATTATCTCATTTTAAAATCAAGTTTTTTGTTTTTTGTTTTCTCTGAAGTGGTAAATTTTAATATTGTATAAAAAATTCAACTTGTTACACAAGAGCCTATGTCCTATCATTTTGTGCTTACATCCATATACATATATCAAGGTAAAGTCCAATACAAAAAAATCAGCATTTCCTATGGCCAGTGTTCTATGAAGTAAGACTGCAAAATATTTTGTAGTAAATGAGATATGCATTATGAGTTACCCCTGATGGCCAATGATTTAGTTAATCCATTGTCACATAATAGAGCCCCCACTAAGGCAGGATGAGGCAGAAGCAAATTATATCCACAGAACATTACGAAATACCTTGCATAGCTTATTTATTCTCAGGGTAAACTCATCTTAAAATTCTGAAGGGTTTTTTCCCCCCCAAATAAATTTATACAGGTTGGTGTTTTATTGTCTTTGTATAGCAAACCCGCTTCCTTTGTACTGGTTGTATTTTATGTCCCAGCGTTATAGACCTAATAGCTCGAGCTTCCAGGCTCTGTGCTGCTTCCATTGTAATCCTTGATACAATGACATAAGGGTATGTGGAGTGTTTCTAGTCTTTTTTTAAAAATTAATTTATTTAAATGCATTTCAAGTCATAGTACATATATAGAACCCAATGTTTCCATTTCTCTCATTGCAAACCAGATAGAGTCACACCGTTTGTGTCTTCATACATGCACCTAGGGTAGTGATGACCATCTCATTCAACCATCTTTACTACACCCCTTCCCTTCTCTCTTCCCCCACCTCCCCCCTGCCCCATCCAGAGTTCCTCCATTTCTCCCATGTTCCCCATTCCCACCCCCCTTATGTATCAACATCCACTAATCGGAGAGAACATTTGGCATTTGGTTTTTTGGGATTGGCCTACTTCACTTAGCATAATGTTCTCCAATTCCATCCATTTACCTGCAAATGCAATAATTTTATTGCTGAATAATATTCCATTGTGTGTATGTACCACAGTTTCTTTATCCATTCATCTATTGAAGGGCATCTGGGTTGCTTCCACAGTTTTGCGATTGTGAATGATTGAGTGTGCCTTTTTTACCACATCCTCGCCAGCACTTATTGTTGCTGTATTTTGGATAGCTGCCATTCTGACTGGGTTGAGGTGAAATCTGAGAGTAGTTTTGATTTGCATTTCTCTAATGGCTAGAGATGTTGAACATTTCTTCATATATTTGTTTATTGATTGTATATCTTCTTCTGAGAGGTTTCT
>CM053412.1:58549689-58567204 GCA_028644305.1 Xerus rutilus | reverse complement strand
CATATTGTTGGGTCTTTTTTTTTAATCCAATCTGCCAGTCTGTGTCTTTTAATTGCTGAGTTTAGGCCATTGACATTCAATGTTATTATGGAGACATGGTTTGTATTCCCAGTCATTTTGGTTTATTCTTAGTTTTTAACTTGACTGAGTTTCTCCTTTGATTGGCTCTTAGTGTAGCTCCTCCCTGTGCTGGCTTCCATTGGTGTTTTTCATTTCCTCCTCATGGAATATTTTACCAAGAATGTTCTTAGTGCTGACTTTCTTGCTGTGAATTCTTTTAATTTTTGTTTATCTTGGAAGGTTTTTATTTCATCATCAAACCTAAAACTTAATTTTGCTGGATATAAGATTCTTGGTTGGCATCTGCTGTCTTTTAGCGCTTGGTATATGCTGTTCCATGACCACCTTACTCTCAGGGTCTGGGTTGAGAAGTCTGCAGTGATCCTAATTGGTTTTCTCCTATATGTAATCTGATTCCTTTCTCTCGTGGCTTTTAAGATTCTCTCCTTATTCTGAATGTTAGGCATTTTCATTATGATGTGCCTTGGTGTAGATCTGTTGTGATTTTGTACATTTGGTGTCCTGTAAGCCTCTTGTATTTGATTATCCAATTCATTCTTCATATTTGGAAAGTTTTCTGATATTATTTCATTGAAGAGATTGCTCATTCCTTTGGTTTATAATTCTGTGCCTTCCTCTATCCCAATAGTTCTTAAGTTGGGTCTTTTTAATGTTATCCCATAGTTCTTGGATGTTCTGTTCATGGTATCTTACCGTCTTCACTGTGTGGTCAACTCTATTCTCAAGGTTAAATATTTTGTCTTCAGTATCTGAGGTTCTGTCTTCCAAGTGGTCTAATCTGTTGGTGATGCTTTCTGTTGAGTTTTTAATTTGGTTTATTGTTTCTTTCATTTCAAGGATTTCTGTTTGGTTCCTTTTCAAAATCTCTACCTCCTTATTGAACTGTTCTTTCACTTCCTGTATTTGCCTATGTATCTCTCTATCTAAATGATCTTTTGCTGACTGGTCTTGTTCTCTTATATCATTCTTTAAGTCACAGAACATTTTAATTATGTACATCCTGAACTCCTGTTCTGTCTTCTGCTGTGCTGACCATGGATTCCAGTAATGTAGTATCTTGGTTTGTTTGAGGCACTTTCTTCCCTTGTTTTTTCATGGTGTTTGTGTATCTTTCCTTCTGGCTCTGGTGATCCAAGGTGTTACAGTTTTTACTCCTATAGGGTTATAGTTTCCCTGCACGGTTTCAATACCTCTCCTTTAAAGGGGAGACCAATATTGATTGTTCTCAATACCAACGATATATAGTTTCAAACCAAGTAGCTCCTAATAGCTCCTAAATACATTTACAGTTTAGTCACAATATACAACACTTACGAGTTCCTTTAACATCTGATATGTAAACAGTAGGTTTGTACAAGGGTCTATAGTTTCTGTTGGTGGCTAGAGAAACTTGAGGGTGGGGTGTAGGATAGATTACAGTGGTAGAAAGTGAGGATATGTTTATTAGGTCTTAGAAAGCATGAAAAAGGAATCCAAGAGAAGTTGGCTGTTAGTAGAAAGAGCGAAAGAGAGTTGGGGAAGACCAGTAAGGAGGAAGAAAAGAGAGTACAGCTAGCGAGGAGACATGATAGTAAGAAAAATGAAACATGCAAGTGGGAGTTACAAGACTATGTAATACCACTCTAGTATACTGTTCAGAAACCCCAGTCTACCATATCCTACCGTATAACAAATACTTGGTTTCACAACTGTTGGGGATTAGAGGATGGGAAAAGAGCGAGAGAAAAGAGGAAAGGAAAAAAAAAGAAAGAAATGAGCAGAGAAATAAAACAAAAAGATTAAACAAAAGGAATATTAAGAGAGAAAGATAAAGGATAAAATAAAAAATAAGAATAAAAAAAATAAAAAGTCTCCATGTAAATACACAGGTTTGCTTCCCTTCACCTCCAGTAGGTGGCGTTGTCCATTGCTTACTGGAATTTCCTCATTGGGTAAAGAATGTCCTAGGTGAGGTGAGGGTCTCACAAGGAAGCCACCTGCTTCAGCAACAGGGTGAAGGTCTGGGCCACTGGTAGTCTTGGATGCCATGGAGACGCTGTTTCACAGTGTGCTGTGTTGAAGTAAAAGTTTGTCCCCAGATGCTGTCTGGCGTTTCCTGGTGCAGGAAATTCTGCTCTGGTAAATGGAGATCCACAAAGAACAGTAGCCGGGGGTCCCGCGTGGGAGATGTTTGTCCACAGGAGCAACTGCTAGGGGCCCTGCGTGGTTGGGTGGGCGCTGGAGCCAGGAACTCCATGTAGAAGCAGGCCCCGCCCTCCTGGGGCGAATCCTGGGCTGGAGCCCTGGCCTGGGGCCCTGCGCGCAGCCGTGTTCCACCGCTCGCCGCTGAAGTCACGCTGCTTGTGGCAATCGCTGCTGCCTAGTGGCCCTGCGTACACGCGCGAGTGAAATTCCTACGGGGGATGATGTCACGAAGCTGGCTGGGAGACAGTATTTCCACTACTTCAGGCTCCGGTTCTGGAGAGACTAGCACAGAGGAGTCCCTCTAGGCCACCATCTTGGAACCGGATCTAAAATCAAGTTTTTATACATTGTATGTCTGAGTAATTCTTACACCAAAGAGCCTGACTCCTTGAGCATTTTTCCTTGAAATTTGCTTCTCTTGCTCCACTGCAGTTTGGTAAAGGTCAGGAGTGCTGTTACTGGGCATCAGTGTTTTCAGACCAATCCAAGTGCTTTGGTGAAAGTTGGTTTTCATCTGCTGGTTACCTGTGGGTAGAGGTAGCTTTTCCTCAGTAACTCTCTTCGGGCTTCTCCTATGAATTACAGTAGGGCTTCTCCTATGAATTACAGTAGAAATTGCTTTAGCCCAGATGTTTTTCAGAGAAGGTGTTTTGAGTAGCCTATCTCACCCTTAGAAGAGTCTGGAAAGTGTTCTTCCACACTGTGATTCTAGAGAACACAGCTTCCTGGGGAGCCTGCAGGGAAGTGTCTTGTTGCATGACGTTCGTGGTCAGCTTCATGGAGTTTTTGGTATTGAGTAGGTGAACATTGAGAAGGGGTTGTTCCCACACTTGTGACTGTAGTTCCGTTGCTGGAAGTGTTGAACCATAACTAGTGGTGGGTAGAGGATAAAGCCATTGATGTTCAAGGTCTCTGGAGCTAGGATTTTATCCTAAGTTATGTATGGGACTTTTAATGGAGCTAAAGCTGAGATTGGCTTTATACATTCACATGATTGTTTTCTCCAGGGTCTATTCGTGTTTGCCTATTTTCTCATGGTGTTCCTGTGTACTGACACTGCACAACCACCTTTATTTTGTTTTGTTTTGGTACCCGGGATTGAACTTGGGTACTCAACCACTGAGCCACATCCCCAGTCCTGTTTTGTGTTTTATGTAGAGACAGGGTCTCACTGCTTAGCGCCTCGCTGTTGCTGGGGCTGGCTTTGAACTCTAGATTCTCCTGTCTCAGCCTCCGTAAGTGCTGGGATTATAGGTGTGCACCATCGTGCCCAGCTCACAACCACTGTTAACAGTAGAGACACAGCAGGCAGTCCTCTTGTACATTAATATGGTTGGATTTACATCTGCTGTTTTGCTGGCATTTTTATTTTTTCATGACATTTGTTTCTTCCCCTTCTAATGTCTTTGTGTTAAATATTTTTAGAGTGCCATTTTGCTTCCTTCATTGATTTTCTTTTTTACTTTAGTTTTAAAAATTATTTCTCTTAGTGGTTGCTCTAGATTATAATATACCCTAATTTATACAGGGGGACACTTCACTTTTACTTCTTCACTTCTTTTTCTCCCTCCCGCTTTGTGCTGCTGTTAATGGATGTTATAACTAGAAGTGTTAGAAACCAAACAATACAGTGTGTAATTATTACTTTATACAGGTGTATCTTTTAAAGAAGTTAAGAGAAGAAATGGAGGAAGAATAATCAGTTTTCTGTGATTTTTGGTGTTCTTTATTCCTCAGTTTGGTGTCCATTATTTCTTACCGAAGGGTTCTCTTTAGTATCATACACAAATTCTATTGGCAATAATTTCTCCCAGTCTCTGTTTAAAAATGTCTCTATTTAAAGTACATTTTTTGAGGCTTGCTTTGCTGGATATGTGATTCTTGAATGACAGCTTTTCTCTTTCAAGGCTTTAGATGTCATTCCACTACCTTCTGGCCTCTTGTTCCCAATGAAAAGTTAGATGTGAACATATTTTTAGTCTACTTTATGTGATGTATTTTTCTTTATTTCATATTTTCTTTCTGTTTTGATTTGATTTTCAATAATTTGTGACATGGGTAGCTATGGATCACTCTTTATCTTACCTGGGGTTGGTTGTGGTTTTTACCTAATAGATGTGTATTTTAATCAAATCTTGGTTGTGCAGGATTTTGTAAAACTTTGGATGTTTTTGGTCATTTTCTCCTTGCCTATTATATTTGTGTTGGTATGCTTCATGTTGCTTCACAGGTCTCTGAGTCTGTGCCCCCCTGCCTGTTTTTGGACACTGTGGATTGAACCCAGGGGTGCTTAACCACTGAGCCTCATCCCCTAAATAAAATATAAACTACATTTTATGTATATATATATATATATATATGTATCTTATATATATATATATATTTATATGTAATTTATATTTTATTTAGAGACAGGGTCTCACTGAGTTGCTTAGGGACTCACTAAGTTGCTGAGGCTGGCTTTGACTCGCAGTCCTCCTGCCTTAGCCTCCCAAGCTGCTGGGATTACAGGCGTGTGCCACTGCACCCAGCTCTGTCCTTTCTTTTTTTTTGGTACTGGAGATTGAACTCAGGGGCACTCGACCACTGAGCCACATCCCCAGCCCTATTTTGTGTTTTATATAGAAACAGGGTCTCACTGAGTTGCTCAGCGCCTTACTGTTGCTGAGGCTGGCTTTGAACTCGCGATTCTCCTGTCTCAGCCTCCCTAAGTGCTGGGATTACAGGCTTGCACCGCCACGCCCGGCTCAGCTCTGTCCTTTCTTTAAGACTTGTTCTATATTTTCTTTAAACTGAACAATTTCCATTGATTTGTCTTTGTTCTAGAACAACTGGCCACAAGGTATGAAAACTGACCCCATGTGTTGAGAGACTGAAGAAAGAGTCTGAGAGAGCTGGGATTGGACAGGGTGGTTTATTTGGGAACTTGCTGACAGAAGTGTGGTCCTGGGTGGCAACAAGACCAAGTGGATTCCCATTATTTGGGTCAGAAAGAGAGGTGTATATATGGGTTAGGGCAAAGTGATTTCCTCCAATCTGGAATATTTCTGCTTTTTCAAAGAATGAAGCACATTTCTGGCACCTGGGTCTGGCTGTAAAGCTCCACATACAACTCTGATGAGTTGGTTGGTTGTTTTGTTTATAATATGCTGGACAACCATAGGAAAATCCAGTTGGGGGCTGGGCATGGTGGCACATACTTGTAATCCCAGTGACTTGTGCTGCTGAGGTAGGAGGATCACAAGCTTGAGACCACTCTAATTTAGTGACACTCTGTCTCAAAAATAAAAAAGGCTAGAGATGAAGCTCATTGGTAAAGCACCCCTGGGTTTGATACCCAGTGTCCCCACCCTCGCAAAAAGAACTAACTAGGGGGTCTCTGGGGCTACCCTGATAATTGCAACTCAAGTTGGCTATACTCATGTCAAGCCAAATCCTTATGGTCTTAAGGTTTACTAATTATTTTTTTTTCTTGAGGTAGTGGGAATTGAACCCGGAAGCATTCTCCTGCTGAGTTACATCTCCAGCTCTTTTTGTTTTTTGGTTTGGAGTCTCCAAGTTTCCCACAATGGCCTCAAACTCCTTGTAATCCTCCTGTCTCAGACTCCCAAGAAAATGGGATTACAGGCTGCACTAGTGCACCTGGCATCAAATTCACTGATTTTTCTACATCTCAAATCTGTTGAGCTATTTTTTAGTATAGTTTCTATTTATTGAAATCTCTGCTCAATCCTGTTCTGATGATTTCCTTAAAAGTATTGGTCTGCTCTCTAGGACACTAAGATAGTTCCTCCTAATTGCTTTTTTTGTTTTCCTGAGTATGGGTTACAGTTCCTTGTTTCTTTGATGGATCTCAAAATTTTGTGTTGAATACTGAAAATTTTAGTTAATATGTTGTAGTAACTCTGGATTCTGATTTATTCCCTCTAACGGTGGGTGATGGTGCTATTTTGATGTCAGTGGTTTTGGGGTTTTTTTTTGTTTTGTTTTACTTTTTGTACTAGGGATTGAATTCAGGGGCACTTTGCCACTGAGCCACATCCTCAGCCCTTTTATTTTTTATTTTGAGACAGAGTCTCACTAAGTTGCTAAGGCTGTCCTCAAACTTGGAATCATGCTGCCTAGTCGCAGGGATCATAGACTCGCACCATTGTGCCTGGCTTGTTTTGTTTTTTAAGTAACTGACTTGATCTAAATCTGTAGTCTGCTTTCTTCACAGAGTGTGACTGCTGCTATCTTTGCTCAGTTACTTTTTTTTTTTCCATTTTTTGTTTGTCTGTCCGTGGATGTCACCTATGTGTCTACCCAGCAGAAATGGGTCACAGGCTGTGTCAGGCCTCCACTTTCTGTTGTGTGTGGACTGGAGTGCATTCAACTCTCAGGTCAGTTTCTTAGGCCTGCCGCTCAGTTCCCCCCAGGCCTGCTACAGGCTCTGTTGTTGGCTGGACGTGTAGGTGGCTGGGACTTGCTCTTGCCTGTGCATCATGCACGCTCCCTGGGGTCAGACTAGATGTGTGGAGGACTGGTCCCTCTGGCTGAGTCTCCTTCTGAAACTCTTGTAAGTCCCCAGCTAATCTACTGGTCCATTGCCTACCTATGGAGATGACAGCCTCAGGCCAACCTTGCTGACTCCCCGTCCCCCTGCTTGCTGTAGCCCACTGTGAATGAGCATGTTCTCTGTCCAACAAGCCCTTTTTGGCAGTGACAGAGTGGAGCTGCTGGTGCTGGGGCCTTTCCACATATTGACGAACTGGAGAACAGGGAGAAAGCCAAGCAGTCTGGGAAGAACTCCCAGACACTGCGGCTCCCACCTAAGACTGTTGATCTCAGGAGTGAATGCCGCTCGCTGCTTGGTTGGCTCTAAGGCTTTGGTCTCTTTCCAAAGGGCTGACTTGATTGTTTTCAGCAATTTTGTCCAATTTCGTGACTGCTTTGGGGGAAGGGATGGTTGGATGGCCTTGCTACTGTGGGAGCAGATTCTCCTAGGCCCATTGATGATGCTCTGTGTAGAGCTCCCTGGTTGTGATGTGTTGGGGCTGCAGAAATGGAGGGCCTAGTGGCAGGTTTTGCAGGAGCTCAGGTGAGGGGCTGAACTTGGTGGTGGCATTGGGTACCAGATGAGCAAGCAGATGTGAGCAGGGGCCGAGCCAGATACATGTATGTTTCAGACACTGTGCAGGAATGAGGCTCTGCAGATGCAAGCAGCTGTGCTGTAGCTAAGGCGAGAAGCAGCCTGGAAGGCAGGTAGAGTCATCTTGGACAACTTGTGCAAATAAAACGATTTGCACTGAAGCAGGGAATTGCACAGGTGAGATTTTAAGGGCATACCTTACTCACAAAACACTAAATATGTACGAGAAACATTTGCTAAAATAAAAGGAGGGTGGATAAAAGTACATTGGGAAAAATAGTTGTTGAAGCTGGATGATTGGGGTTTGTTGTTTACTATCTTTTTTGTTTTGGTGTGTGTTTGGAAATTTCCCTAATTAAAAAGTAGAGGTAGGGCTGGGGGTCTAGCTCAGTGGTAGAATGCATGCCTAGCCTGCTTGAGGCCTTGGGCTCACTCTCTAGTACCCCCTCCTCCCCCAAAATAAAAAGCTATAGCTAGATAGGTGATACACATACAAAAGCTAATAGCTGACTTCTACAAAGGCAGTGCTAGCTGGCATGTGGTGGAGGGGGACTGATTCCCAGTAGCAGTAGTAAGACAAACTACCTGGACACGTCTTGAGTCAAAAAATATGATCCACACATTGTTAGAATTTAATGAGAAGCAGCAGATTTGATTATATGGATAAAAAGTAGGTCTTCCCAAATTAATTGGTACATTTTTGGATCCTATCCAAAAAATAATTTTATTTAGAATCCCTGCCTGTGAAAAAAATATTTAAGAGGTTGACAGAGATGAGAAAGGTTGTGAAGTTAGGCTGAGGGTGGCCTAGGGGACTCCTTCAGACAGACCATGTCTGAGAGCCTGGCAGGGCTGCTGAGAGGTAACTGTGAGGCACTTGTCCCCCTGTGTTTGCAGTTGGAGCTGTGCCCGTCCTCTCCAAAGATGCCTCGTCAGGGGAGAGGGGCCGCCGCTTCAATCAGGTGAAGACTCCTCACAACCCCTTGGACTCCAGTGCCCCCCTGATGAAGAAAGGGAAGCAGAGAGAGGTCCCCAAGGCCAAGAAGCCCACCTCATTGAAGAAGGTGTGTGCAGGGTTTCCATCGAAACAAGGTGTTGGATTCAGTTTCAAATACCTGCACTGGTTTCTTAGAGATTTTTGATTTGAAAGTTTACATTACTTGAACAAAGTTGTGTTCATTCTTCTCTAACAAATTCTTCTTCATTCTCCCAGTGTGAGATGACGGAGTGTGTGAAGCAGGAATCAGTTAAGCTCTCTGGAAGGAAAATCTTTCTCTTTTAAATTTCACTTTGCAGTGATGTGGATGGAAAACCAGAAATTGGGAACGGGGTACATTTTCCTGTCTCACACATGTCTGCCTTCGCCTCCATCAGCTGACTTATCTGATGGTCACAATCAGTGACTTTGAACACTTGTGTGCACACCTTCTACTAGGAGGGTTGCACGGGGCCCTGTGGTGTGCCCTTGTCTCCGTTCTTATGCACATGGTTAGGAGACTGCTCAGAATTGTCTTCAGAGCCCTGGTGGCGGGGGTGCTGCTCCCACACCGGGGCAGGGGAGGATTTTTGCCCAGTCCCAAGGGACTGGGGAGCAGGTCCTCCTCATTCCAGAGGCCTGACTGGGTGCATTCAACAACCTGTACTTGGGGAGTTGATGTTGCACCAGAGTTTATTTTTTAAATAACAAATATTTAGGTGTTTTAATCATTTATTTGATTTTTAAGATTATTTTGAAAGAACGGCAAGAGAGAAAGCAGCAGCGACTCCAAGAAAATGCCACTAACCCAGCTCTTGCCAGTGCTGACACACCAGATGCAGACAGCGGTGCTGATGGCCAGGCCCCTGACCAGGCTGACCCCACAGGTGCCAGTTTCTGTGAGTTTGTACCTAAAAAATCCTTCAGATGGGAGCAGCTGTGAGAACAGAACTGTTCACAGCAGGCTGTCTGGCACTTTGCCAGCTCCCTGCAGCTTTGTGGGAGAACCCAGGTCGATGGTGAGCCTCGGGGATTCACAAGTTTTCAAGCTGAGCTCTCGCTTCTGTGGATATTTCCCCAGGAGTAGGGTTGCTCTAGCAGTGCCTGCCACACAGGGTTCCAGTGTCTTCCAGTGTCGTGGGAGTTGCGCCCTCAGATGCGATCTGTGGGTGCTCCCGCCCTTGCCAGTGATGGGCATTGTCTTCCTTGTGCTTGCCACCCCAGTGAGGGTGGTGTGTGTGCTTGAATTCCTTTCCCTGTGGTCTGTTATCTCACTTGTATTCTGGTCATCTGTGGAAGTAACTAGTTGGGAACAGTGAGCTGTTTTTGAGCCACCTGCTGAGGCCCTCATGGATGTTTTGTTTGTGGTGCTGGAGATGGAACCTCATCCTTGCTCAGGCCAGGCAGGCACAATCCCCCTGAGCCTGTGTGCCAGCCTGAGGCGCTCATACTTCAGAATTCAGCTCTTACTTAGGGATTATTTGAAAAAGAAATGGCTTGAGGCAGTTAAACTTCATAAACTTAGAATTCTAACCCTAGTTTTTAAAACTTCCTGATAGAAGATTATTCTGATTGGATTCCAAAATTAAAAGATAGATTTGGCTAATGAATTACATACTTATTGATTATTAAAGGAGTAATTTTCCTGTGTATATTGTCCCAGTGAAAATGAGTAAACATGTCAGGAGGAGGCACACATTCTGGGAAGACCAGAAGTCATCCTGTCTCCACCTGCTTTTCTGTTTTTCCGGAGGCTGTGTCAGGTGCCCTCTCTGTGCACTGCTTCACTGCATTGTCTGGTTGGCCACTGTGTGTGAGCACCAGTTGCATCAGTGGGACTGCCTGGGTTGGCACCGTCTGCACACTGGCCCCTCTATGTGCACAGTGCCCCAGAGAAGTGAGACAGTGACTTTTTCCTTCATGAAGGTCCAGAGGATGTGGAAGAATTGGTCTCTGCCAGTCCTGCGGTTGAGAGCCTGTCAGAAGAGCACGTTGACACAGAGATCCAGAGGGACATGGATGCCTGTCTGCCTGCCTCTGACCTTACCAGTTTCCCCAAGATCCACAGCCGGAGATTCAGGGAGTAAGTGAGCACGGGCCCACCCGGGGTCAGAGGAGACGGGGTTTGCTTGGGTTTGCTTGGGTTATTTCTCCCACCCTTCTAGTGCTTAGCGTCATAAATCTGTGTAGTTGGGCCACACTATGCTTTAATCCTCATGGTTGAAAGTGCCCAGGTACCTAGGTGTTTGGGCATGGCCTAGTCCTTGAATTTGTGTCTGGGTCTGCCATGGTTTCTATCCTGTTGGTAATAATGGACAAGGTGCCTCGGTCCTGGTTTGAGGTGGGAGATGGGTAGTGAGGTGGCAGTGTGGCATTTGGGTCTCCTTTCATGATTGAATTTCTCTATATAGTTCCTTAGGAGGCAAGATGTTTACAATTTGTTTGCTGACTCTTCCTTTTCTTCTCACTTCTCTTCTAGATTGATCAGTCTAGGTATTTGTGTTCAGGACAGGGTGACACCCAGGAATAGCCAAGATGGGGACCTGTGGAAGCTGTGGTGGAGGGTGGGACCCAGAGGCGTGTTGTTCCTTGTAGTTGGAAGTCGGGGCAGGTGCCTCTTTCCATAAAATGAAGTCAATCCAGAATTCCTTGCTTCTTGCCAGTGTTATTGTTGCACTGGGGTTCCTGTCTGGTGCTATGTCTCCTCTCTCTGGGGTTGGATGGTCAGAGGGCCGCAGTATTGGAGCCAGTGAGCCAAATTCATGGTGTCTGATGTCCCTTTCAGTTACTGCAGCCAGATGCTCAGTAAAGAAGTGGATGCTTGTGTCACAGACCTACTAAAGGAACTGGTCCGCTTCCAAGACCGCATGTACCAGAAGGATCCAGTCAAGGCTAAGACCAAACGCCGGCTTGTGTTGGGGCTGAGGGAGGTTCTCAAACACCTGAAGCTCAGGAAGCTAAAATGCGTCATCATTTCTCCCAACTGTGAGAAGATACAGTCAAAAGGTAAGGGCACCCTGTTGTCCTCCTGTGGCGTGTGAGTCTGGGCTTCAGCACCCTGTACGCTGCCTTCCTGGTCACCCATGCACCTGCTCGGCTGCAGGCCTTGGCAGCTCGTTCTTCTCTGTTGTTGTTTTTTTTTTTTTTTTTTTGATACTGGGGATTGAACTCAGGGCACTCAACCACTGAGCCACATCCCCAGCCCTGTTTTGTGTTTTATGTAGAGACAGGGTCTCACTGAGTTGCTTAGCGCCTCGCCCCTTGTCTTTGTTTTTTAGTTGAGTGTTTCTTGCCAAGTGCTTCAGGCTGGTCCTGTGTATGGGCTTCCAGCTGTCCCACTTAGGCCTCCCTCTGGCAGCAGGATAAGATGGTCCTCTGTATGCAGGCTGCTCCTCTGGAGCGGGGGAGAGATGCTGGTCCCTCTCACCCCAGAGGTATTGTGCCTGGCAACCCCCCATACCTGTGGAGGGCTCTCGTCCAGCCTCCATTGGGATGTTCAGTGTGTGAACAGCTCATCTGCTCAATTATTACTGGTGTGGGTTTTTCTAATTGCCACTTGACCTGGGCTGGAGGGTGTTTTTTGTTGGATCAGATATTATATGTGCGACAGTGAACTCCAGTCTGTGAATTCTGATGTCAGCCTGGTGCTTGTGCCTTTGTGGCTCCTGGAGAACTTGCCTGTCCTTGTTACATCCTCCTTGCATTTAGTGATAGAAGAACTGGCACTGGCCAGGGGTGTAGCTGAGCAGTAGAGTGTTTGCGTAGCATGTGCAAAGCCCTGGGTTCAATTCCCAGCCCTGCAAAAAAAGAAGAAAAGCTGGTCGGTGCAGAGCGCCATTGCTCACACACACCCCTTCTTCACCATGGGAGGACTGGGAGAAAAAGGGAGCATCTCTAACACGCAAGCCCTGGCCTTAGTCCTTTTTCCTGCCGGGTGAACATCAACTCAGGTGAGTCTAGATCTGGTGCTCAACCCTGATCTTCTCCAGGTAATATTTCACATCTGAAGCCTGGAGGTTGCCTGACATATCTGAGGTCTCCAGAGTGGCAGGAGCAGCAGCTGGACCTCCTCATCCTCACGCCAAGTTAGCATCTTGTTCTTGTTCTTGCTTGGTTTAGGTCCAGTATCACTGTTGACGAGAACATGACAGGACTTCAGTGTCCTGTCATCTGTGTGTGCCTTTCCAGGTCTTTGGAGAGTGACGTGTTTTTGTTCTGTCAACACAGCTAACAGTTCAAAAGGTTGTATAATCACACAGGTTTGTTTAAAGAGCAGGTAGTCATGGGCTCCTTGTCTTTCCTAGATACTCCTTGGCCAAATCTTGGGCTGTTTCCTTTCAGATCTCTAAATTTAAAGTGTCTTGTGAGTTACTGCTTTGCTTTGTCAGCTTTGCAACCGAGGAAAGGGCTGTACTCTCATTCCCTAGCATCCTAATGCATAGTGTGGCTTCTGCTTATTACTTTGTGGTCCTTGCTTAATTTTACCTATATTTAACATTAATCAGACCCACTGCTTCAGCAGGCCTCAGCTGCCTCAAGGCAGTGTGCTTCTCAGGCAGTTCGATGCATCGGGCAGTCTGCTGTGTCATCTGCTGAAGTACTCGTTTCGGCTCTCTGTGCCTACCAGTCAGCTGTCACCCTGGGATACCCTTTGTTTCCACCCTGCTCCTATTGGGGTATATTATTTACAGAATCCTGTTGCCACCTCTTTTTTGGGGTGCACTCTTGTTTTACTGGAATACATCCTCTGGTGATTAATGAGGAGAGGGTGCACAGGAGGCATGTGTTGGAGATCTTGCAGGAAATCCAGAGTCTGGTTTTTTGTTGTTGTTGTTTTTTAAGGTTCTGGGGATCAAACCAGGGCCTCATGCTTGTTAGGCAAATGTTCTACCACTGGAACTAAATGTTCTACCACTGGTAAATGTTCTAGCCCCTAGAATCTGATTCTTCGTCCTTTGTCTATGATGTTTTTCTGTGTTCCCCTTCCCTCTGGTCAGAGGGAACCTGGGGTTCTAGGATACGGGGCAGTGTGCATCCAGCAACCTTGGCTCTGGCGTGGTTGAGTTTTTCCTCTGAATCATCTCCTCACTCACTCCGCCCCTCTTGGAGCTGTCACATCCAGCCTCCTGAGCTGGTGTTCTGTCCTTTGTTCTCTACTTCTTTTCATCTCATTCTGTGGTTGTTTTCTATTAGGATTCTTCAACTATCTTTTCTAAACTTCCTATAGAATTTTCATTTCTGGGAGCTGTTTTTGTCTCTGAAACTCCTTTTTGCTACTGCACTACTGTAGCCTCGTGCTTGACCTGAGAGGTGCAGTGATGCCAGGTTCCTGCCTGTGTGGAGCCTGCGTTTCCCCCATGTTGTTTGCTGTCTGAGTTTCATGATGTTTTCCATAGCTGTCCACTGGCCCTTGGTCATCTGCTCCTATTTAAAAGGAGTCTAAGTATGTGGCTCATATCCTGAGGCTGTGAATGCCATTGTAGGTGGCGGTTCTCAAAGAACAAACAGCATCAGAATCACCCAGAAGGCTGGCAACACACAGATCTCAGAGTTTCTGCTTGAGCAAGGAGTTGAGGTTTGGGGAGCTCCCATGCTGATGCTGCTGCTCCAAGGAGCCCATTCGAAGAACCTCTGCTGCAGGTTGGGTTGCTGTCCTGTTGGAAGTGTTCTGGGACAGCTTTGTCTCTGTTGAACTGATTACAGGATTCCAAGCTTCCCTCTGTGAGCCAGTACTCATGCCCACCAGCAGGTCCTGCAGGCCTGGCTTTCCCTCACCAGAGGCTGCACCTGAGGTTGCTTATGAGGGGCTGGACACCCACTCACCTCCTTCCCAGCATTCGGCGTGTCCTGCCCAGTGCATCAGTCTCATGCTGCCCTTTGCTGAGCTTTGGGGAAGCCAAGACCATGGCTTCAGTCAGCTAGCTCAGTTGTCTGTTGCATTTTAGCTTTCAGAACTTGCTGCTGTTGTCTCACTTTCTCTTGTAGATTTGTGTCTTTAAAAAATAAAAAAGTGGCTGTTTCTGACCTGGGTCCACAGTCCACTGCCTTCCTGGAAGCATTTTCCATTTCTCTCATGGAAGGCTGGGTTTTTATTTGGCATCTTGAGGATTTGTTATGCACTTAAACTGCATTTGTCCAGTCATTATTTTTGGATTTTTCTGCTTTGCAGTGTAAAGAACTTGGTTATGTATTTTATAAACTTGCTAGTTGGTTAAGATATCCAATGATTTGTAGTCATTTTATTTTATTTAAAAAAATTTTTTTTAGTTGATGGATCTTTATTTTATTCATTTGTTATTTATACGTGGTGCTGAAGATAGAACCCAGTGCCTCATGCTTGCTAGGCAAGTGCTCTACCACTGAGCTACAGCCCCAGCCCCTGATTTGTAGTCATTTTAAAGGTAAAAATTAACAGTATTAATTGAACCATGTTACAGTGTACTGTATTTGCTCATTAGGCATTTTACCTAATAATTCCAAACTTAAACGAAAGTTGTTGATCAGAGCAGACTGACGTGCTTATTTCACTTGTGCTCTGACGGGACCGCAACCAGTCAGCCTTGGAGTGAGGGCGCTTTCATCTCTTGTAAATAACTGTGGCTTGGAGGTCGAGCAGATAGCCTGGACTTAGCTGCTTGTGTTGGATCTCCAGGACCACCCCAGGCTCAGTGGTCATCGGGCACGCCCTCATGGTTCCATGTGCGGTCATGCTCATGGTTGTTACTCATTGTGGCAGAGGCTGCAGGGCAGTAGCAGTGTAGGAAAAGACAAGAGATGGAGGTGGAGAGAGAAGGGGCAGGCAGTGAGCTGTGACAGCATGTGAACTGCTGTCTGCCAGGGAAGCCTGTACAGAAAGTTCTCAGCCATGCAGGTAACTTCTGCCTGGCACATTCTGAAGTTCTACACTGCAGAAGTGTGGTGCAGCTGGTGGGGAGCTGAACCCACACATGGAGAAACAGGGAGTCTCAGCTGTCAGGGGTGGGGACAGCACTCCCAAAAGCCAAGTTCACACTCCAGCCAGTGCCATCCTGACAGGGAGGCCTTTAGAAGATCAGGCCTACAGTGTTAAGTCTCTCCTATACACTGCCAAAATGGTATTTGACTCCAGGGGTTGGACAGACATTGGGCAGAGGGAGACCCTCTACTGAGGGGCATGCATCTGATTGGCATTAAGGAGATTTAATCTGTCTCCCTGATAAGTTGAGAAGATCCTCATTGTGATTTCTCAGGAACACAACCATCACCCTACCTCTGCTGTCTCCCTCATTTCCCAGCCTGACCAGAAACTGGTATGCTTCCTCATGGTCCATAGACCAGAAGCTTCCTCCTATTACTCTCTGTGTTCAGGTGCATCTAGGACAGGGTGGGTGGGATTAATAAGGGCCTTGGGGCTTCACAGTGAATTCAAGTCCAGCCCAGTGCAGAGGTGAGATGTGTCTTTGGGAAGTTCCTCTTGAAAATGAGATGAGCGATGTGTAGTTAGATTGCAGGTGAAACTCTCACAGGTGTAAATGATTGTAGTAAACATTTGTCATTTCTAAGTTGTTTGTAAGAACTGTGTATCTTGTAGGTTCAATCCTGGCATAAAGCACGTGTCCTGCTGCCTTCCAGGGGCCACAGTAGCCCCTGTACTTCCTTTCACCAAACCACACCAGCCTCAATGAGCAGGATTTTTTTGGCACTGGAGATTGAACTCAGGGGCACTCGACCACTGAGCCACATCTCCAGCCCTATTTTGTGTTTTATGTAGAGACAGGGTCTCACTGAGTTGCTTAGCATGTCGCTGTTGCTGAGGCTGGCTTTGAACTCGCGATTCTCCTGTCTCAGCCTCCCTAAGTGCTGGAATTACAGGCTTGCGCCATCGCACCCAGCTTAATGAGCAGTTATTATTAGCATTTTCCTTAAGAGGGATGGTCAGCATCTTCTCAAGAACATGGTATTTTCTGTGAATTATCAGTTCATATTCTTGGCCCATTTGTTTTCTGGAGGAGTTGTTCTTTTTATTCATATCCTCTTTTTTTATATGTGCTTTTTTTTTAAATTTTTTTTAGTTGTTGATGGATCTTTATTTTATTTATTATTTGTATGTGGTGCTGAGGATCGCACCCAGTGCCTCATGCATGCTAGGCAAGTGCTCTACACTGAGCTACAGCCTCAGCCCTATATGTGCTTTTTTATGACCATGTAGAGGTGCTGTAAATATTGGTATTTTAATTTTTTGCATCTAGGCTTTATTTCTCAACTTTCCCACTCTGAGATTATTAAAGAATTTTTTGTTTGTTTTGTTTTTTCCCCTTCAGTGATTTTATGTTTAGATAGACTATATTTCAGTCTATGATGTAAAGTATGAGTATTAACTGGATCTTTCCAGAAGCCTACCCAGTTGCCCCAGGATCTTGTCCTCACTGATTAGAAATGCTATTCCCCACATACTCGTTTCATCTAGTAGGTGATTTCTGTCCACGAGCACCCCTCCATTTGTTTTTGGAGCTTTATAGCAAGCCTGGAACCAGTCTCACGGTTTCCCATATTTTTTTTTTCTCCATTTTTAATTTATTGGGAAAATTCCATTTGTAGTGAGTCATTCGCTTTTAAAGTTCATGCTTAATGTAGAGTTGACATTTTAACATCTTTGATCATTCTACCTAAGAGCATTGATGCCTTTTTGTTTGGCTGTGCTATTTACTTAGCATGTTATTCTGCAAATCTTTCATGTTGCTTGATAAATTTATTCCTGCTCACTGCAGTCTTTTCATTGCTGATGTAAATGAAAGGAGTCATCTCTTCCATTGCACGTTCTGACTGGCTGCTATTGGAGCCGAGAGGCGTGTGTGCCCAGTGCCCTCATCTACTGCTCTTGTGCTGGGAATGCTTCTCAGGTGCTATCAGCTCCAGGTGGTCATGTTTGTCGCCTACTAGTAACACGCAGTGCTCCCTCCACCTCTCTGCCTCACTTGGACATGTGCCCAGGCGGTAGAGGCAGTGAACTCTCAGGAGCCAGACCCCTGGTTCTGACCAGAGGCTACATGGGTTAAAGAACTTCTCCTTTCTGGGCCTCTGGTTATCCGTCTGCAAACAGAAGTTCCGCATCTGCCTTTCAGGATTGGGAGGAAGATACAGAGCTAATAAATGTGAGCAGTTGA
>CM053412.1:58329743-58549589 GCA_028644305.1 Xerus rutilus | reverse complement strand
AAAAAAAAAAAAAAAAAAAATGTGAGCAGTTGATCAGTGGCCTGGAATGAAATAAGTAGTAATATTATATAATACTTACTTTTTTTCCTTTTAGCATAATACCAGCTGTATGCTATCATGTCACAGAGGTGACTCTTTTGGAGAACTGATTCTTCCGTGCAGCTGTGATTTGCTCTCTTGGTGGAATTTGGCAGGGAACACTGACCTGAGTAAAAAGTCAGGTGGGGTGTCTTTCTGTCTGTAGACTCAGTATCAACCCTGTGCTCCATGTGATCTGTCCTTGTCCTCTCACCAGGTGGGCTTGATGACACTCTGCACACCATTATTGACTACGCCTGTGAGCAGAACATCCCCTTTGTGTTTGCTCTCAACCGCAAGGCTCTAGGGCGCAGTTTGAACAAAGCCGTTCCTGTCAGCGTTGTGGGGATCTTCAGCTATGACGGGGCCCAGGTGAGAAGGGGCCCAGGCCTCATTAGTCCCTGCCCACAGGAGAAAGCTGGGGAAGAGTGGCCCACGTATCTGCCTGCAGCACAGTCCTAAACCCCTGGAAGGTGGGCACTGAGAAGCTACCACTGAGGCAGACCCTTCTCACAGAGCAGTGGCCTCTCTGGCTCTGGGCTTACTGCCAACAAGAGGCCCTTCAGGCAGGCCTGCAAAGTCAGCCTGGCCCAGTCTTCTCCAGGCAGAATCCTGAGCACCCTCGGGCACAGAGGCCACACTGCCATGTTACCCCTCCTCCCCTGTGGAGGGTGCTGTAGAGTATGCAGGTGACCAGCAGCCTTTGGATATTCAGGGGACATCACCTGTGTGCTTTCACTTTGCTCAAGGACCAGTTCCATAAGATGGTCGAATTGACGATGGCGGCCCGGCAGGCTTATAAGACCATGCTAGAGAATGTGCAGCAGGAGCTGGCTGGAGAGCCCGGGCCTCAGACCCCTCCCAGCCCCACACAGGGCACCTCCGCCCCCACTGGAGGAGAGGAACCCACTGGAGGAGAGGAACCACACTATAGTGAGTGCTCGGGACGGTCTGGTGCCGGGTTGAGCGTCCTGGAGGTTGCTTTTCAACTTTAATCAGGGTCCTTGGGAGAGCAGCTTGGTACCAATGCTGCGAGACCATCTGCAGTGGGGTCTGGAAGGCCCAGCCAGGACCCACAGCAGGAGGGCCAGTGGGGCCAGGCCACTGCCTGTGGGATGTTAATCATCCGACTTTGGAAGTTGCTTCAGACAGGCTGCAAACCAAGTCACCTGAACAGAGGGGGCCTTAAGGGAAGTTTTTCCGAAGACCACCTTGGGAGGCTAAGTTTCTCAAGGTCACTGTTCACTGAGTTGTGTTCTCTCAGGATATGATCGGTGCCACTCTTTGTTGGGGTATTTGGCCCAGCAGGAGGGGAAGAGGGAGGTGGAGCCTGCTAGAGACGCACCTGAACCAAGTGAACTGTTGGCAGCTGTGTAACTTGCTCTGCACGCTGATGGCTTCTGATGCAGGAATTCTGTGACTTGTCATGTCTGCTCATCACTTGCGCTGTTTTCCTATTTTAGTTGAAATCTGGAGAAAACATCTGGAAGCGTACAGTGAACATGCCTTGGAATTAGAAGACTCTCTGGAGGCTTCAACCTCTCAGATGATGAACTTGAATTTATGAGAAGAGATTTCTTCCTTGTGTGTCTTTGTGTTTGGGGCAAGGAGGGAGGAGGCTTGAAAAGATTTGGGGGCTTTTTCTTCTCAGTTTTCGCTGACCCAATGTATTTTGTATGACTGTTGAATTTGGAAGTTAACTGGCATGAAAGTGCATGTGAACCAGTGGCCACAGGCCCACAAAGCCGTGAGCCCATCAAATGGACGCTCAGTTGTACTGGCAGAAACCTTTTCTAAAGCCTGGTGATGCAGCTCTGCCTTCCTGAGCATACTGTGGATCTGGAATGTACTGGAAAACGGAGCTCTTGAGTGCTGTGGCTCAAGGGAGCCTTTGCATTGCAGCACAATTGAGCGAGTAGGGTTCCAGCAAGCAGCTGCTGTGCTCGTCTGCAGGGGGCCACGGTGAGGTGACTGGAGGGAGGTGCCCACCCGGTCACAGGTCCGCTGACATAGGAGCTAGAGGGCACTGGGGAAGGCCTTTCTCAGGGGACGCAGCTCTTCAGCTTAACGATACAGAGGATTTGCTAAAATGAGCCTCAGAAGGAAAGTTGGTTTTCTAACCTGTGACTTTTTGACATGGATTATTCCTTTTAGTCTTTATTTTCCAAAGAAGTAATGTACATTGAAGTTCCCAGTTTTAGTTTAATAATCTACAAATCTTTCTTAAGTGAATGTATTCTGAATGTGGTTTCTGTCGTGGAGGCCAGGGAACAGAGCTTACTTTCAGATTTTCCTTGTAAGTAAGAGGGTTTATTTATTTTGAATAAAGAAGTGATTATTTAGTCTTGTATCAGATTCTGGTGATCTCAGGCTCATCAGTGGACTCAGGCTTACTGACCGTTCCTACATCCTGATTTGTCCTTCTTGAACACTAGCCTCTAAAGTGACAGGGCCAAGCAGGGGGAGCCCAGCCCCCAGGCTTAGAAGTGGTGACTGCTAAAGTCTCACTGCTACTCACACCTGCCCGGAGAGGTTCTGCTCAGCCCCACTTCTCCCCACATGCATTATTTTGGCCAAAGCCAGTTACAGAAAAGCATTTTTACTACTGTTTACTTGTCAAGCAAACAGGTATTATTTTGACTGAACATTATCTTTTTATGGGGGAGGGTACCGGGGATTAAACTCAGGGGCACTTGACCACTGAGCCACATCCCCAGCCCTATTTTGTATTTTATTTAGAGACAGGGTCTCACTGAGTTGCTTTGTGCCTCACTTCTTGCTGAGGCTGGCTTTGAACTCGCGATCCTCCTGCCTCAGCCTCCTGAGCCCTGGGATTACAGGTGTGTGCCACTGCACCCGGCTAACATCATCTTAGTTGAAATCAGTTGTGCCTAACACTGTACCTCTGGGAAGTGGCCTGGGATGAGCAAGTACAACTGAACGAGTGAGTCACGCATGGCACGCTGCCTCTGGAGCTCACGGTGACCAGCGTGTGCCCACTTGTTTGCTGGTTCGGAGCTGTCAGCATGAGAAATGGATGTGGTTGGCCAGGTCAGTAGGACAGAGGAGGGGTCTCCTGTGGCCCCCACCACCACATCAGTATATAGCAAATTGATTGTAGTGGGTTTGAAAATAGACTATTTGAGAATAAAACCCTCCAGAGTAATTTGTGGGCAAATATTTAAATAGCATGCCAACTATAGTCGGCAGCTAAAATTTTAAAATTTGATCCATCACAACAGTATCTTAAAATCTCTGTTGGAGACAAAAGCCATTTGCCCAAAGGCCCTTCTTGGAGATCTCTAGATCCATGGACTGGTTCTGCTAACACAAGCATAAATTCAGGATCAGTAGAGGAACCTGAATCAGTGTGGGTGGATTTTAACATCTCAGCTTCCAGAGGTTTCCCTCTCATTGGACTCAGCCAGCTTCGTGCCAGTGGGTTTCCTTGGTATGCCATTGCTTTCCTGGCAGAGGAGGACTCCATCTGAAGCCAGTATTGCAGGTGACTTCAGCCGATGGCATCATGTAGGGCACTGGGGGCTCTAGGACCAGCACCAAGATAAACAGACATGCAGCTCCTGACTGGTTTGTTTGAACAGTGCAAGAAAGCAGGCTCTTCTCCATGACCACACTTCCCAGCAGAACCTCCATGTTCCCCTAAACCTGAACTGCAGACTACAGGGAAATACAGACCACAGCACCAGGGGAAGGGCCCAGGCGACAGCAGTTCTGTCAGTTGTCATGGTTGAAGCCACGTCCCCGCGTGTGAATCACAGTGAAAGCTGATGAAGACTAAATGGGATTTTAAATTTTGTATTACACTGGTTCTGCAAGCAAGGTCAGTGTTTATTGGCCCCAGGGGCGAGCGGTGCCCAGGCAGCATCTGGCCCTCTGCTCTACGTGGAGGAGAGGGGACAGCACGTGGCAACCTGGGCATCGACCTGAAACTCATCCGTCTTCGGGACCCTCGTTCATGCTGGGTCGTGGAGCAGCTGTCTGGAGCGTGTGTGCTGATCTGATGTAAAGGCTGTTCCCAGACTCACTGGCTCCAGAGAGGAAGGACACGGCTAACTGTGTGGTGCAGCCAGGGTCTCAGGAAAAACACTTTTAACCGAGGTTTTGGTTTGTAATAGCTATGAAAATCATCGTCTTCATTCAGACAAGAATGGACATGTTTCTGAGATTAAAGGCCAAGCAACTTTAGGGCCAGGCCTTCACAAGTTCACACAGTGACAGGCTTCAGAGATACAGCTTTAATAATTAGAGACGTGGAAGCAGGTATGACAAAGCACTCATGACTCAGACCTTTGTCAAGAAAATTTAATGTGGCACCAGGAGATAATTGCATAATTGACTGGTTTGGCTTTCTACCTCAAACAAGCTTGGTGTCCCGTTGAGAAGCGGAGGACTTAATGGGTAAACACTCATAGGCAGGACCCGCGACACATTAGAACACAGAGCCCGTATTCTGGGGATAGTGAAGAACAGCACAGGTGGAGCCCCTCCACCTCGGCCCAGCCCTCATCTCAGGTCTAAGGCGGAGGATTCTCCCTTAGATCTCACCTTCGCATCCTGGGAGTAGACCTTGGAGGTAAATGGCTAGATGTCTGGGTGGGCACAGCCGCTGGCTTGACTGAGTCTGTAAAATCCGTGGCGGGGGCTGGGCACTGGCCTGCCAGCTCTTGGGTTGGGGGAGTGTAAAACCAAATCCCAGGGATCTCATAGGAGTGGCCACTAGGGGGAGGAGGAGCCCTTAACTTGCTGTTCTGTGACAGCTGCCTTGGTTTTTAGTTTCTAACCATCCTGGTCACCTGTTTCTGCCAGATCCTAAGTACCTAATTAAATTAAGGTCCTGGTTAGTCTCAGGCCCACTTGGGAGTCAGTGCTTCTCCACTGCCCAGCCTCTGGGAGGAACCAGTCAGGTGGTGGCCTGAAGGCTGTGGGCATAGCTGGTCAGGGTGCTGGGGCCTTTTTCAGGGGCGATGGTGGCTGGTGGCAGCAGAATCCGCTCAGGGTCTGTGGCGGGAACATTCCTGGTGGCTAGAAGTTACCCTCGCTACAGCTTTCCTGAAAGAAAAAGGTGGCCTCTGAATTCTTGGCATTGGCAGGGGTCCCTCCCTGCCGTGTGACCCGCTCCCTCCCACACTGCCACAGAGGGAGTGGTGAAGGCCTGACACTGGGGAAGCTCCCCCATGGGGTCGAAGGATCAGAGCACTGAGCAGTGATTTTTTTCCCACAGATGACAAAAAGCCAAAGAGACTGCCCATTTGTTCCACTTCCGGGTGCTGCTTTTTCAAACGGGCACTCTGCAGCCTGGACTGCCCGCCCAGGTGTTCCAGGGGGCCGGGGAGGGCACTGCGTCCTCAGTGTGAAAGACCCGCTGTAAATGCACCGCCCTGCTGGCAACAGCTGCGGGGGGCTCTCAGCAGCCATTTAATCCACAACACTTTGAGACCCTTGACCCTTGCCTGTGGGGACCTCGCCTGTTGGCAGCACATCCAACAGTCACCCTCTGGCTTTGCCTTCTGGTGGCAGCCAGTAAGACACAGGGACTAGGAGCAGGGGCCAGGCTGCCTCTGCCTACTTGGGTGAGTGGCCTTGCCAGGGATGCCACTGCCCCACAGCTGCTGCAGCTGTGGTTCTGGGGACTGACCCTGCCAAGACTAGGTATGGGACACCTCTCCTCATTCCCCAGAAGCACCCAGCAAAGAGCCACAGGAGGCAGCTCCGCCTGTGTGGTCTTCTCTCATCAAAGCAGCTCGGAGTGCCCTGTCCATGGGGCAGCCACTGGACTGCCTGCCCCCCTGATCCTGCCTGACTCGGTCACCTTAAGGGCCAGTAGGTCTCCTGCAGCCTCAGTGACAGTACCCAGGATTGCCCCAGGGTTGCAGAACCACTTTGTCGACAGAGGAAGCGAGAGGGGTCCACTGACAGAACGGGAGCCACTGCAGGACCCTTCCTGTGGCCAGGCACATACCCACGCCTTCCTCCAGCCCCGCATCAGCCGGTCATGTTCCCCGACCACAGCCCTCCAGGCCGCGAGCTCTCGGCTCCACCTCTCTTGCTGGGCTGCCTCTGGAAGACAAGCAGGCCCATGTCAGCTTTGCTGGCCTTTGCAGCGCTGCTGCTGCTCACTGTCCACCAAAGCTGTGGCATGGGTGAGCCCAGCTCCCACCTGCACCAGCAGCCCAACCCCAGAGGTCCCTTGCGGGGTCTGCTGGGGGCCAGCCACGCGGTCTGGGGTGAGCTGGGCCTTCCTTTGCTCACCTGCACTCTGAGTGCTGACTATGGTCAGGGCCTCAATCCAGCTCCTTTTCTAGGCCACAGCTTTGGTAGCAGCTGTTCTCTAAGGCCACAGTGGCCCTGTCTGCATCTTGCATGCCACTTCCTGCTCCTGTATGGCAGAGGGCTTCCTTGCCACAGCCATGCCATGCTGCACAGGCCACGGGACTCTTAGTTCCCTCCAGTGGCTCAAAAATCAGTTCTCACCCAAATTGACAGTATCTCAGGCAGCCAGCATGGCCGTGGGCTTGAGACACCACGTCCCTTGCCACGTTCTCCATGGCCACCTCCATGTGGGCTGGGTCCTGGATCCTGGAAACAAGTCACTTGTAGGACCGTCTTGGTGACAAACCTGACAGCCATGCAGGAAAGGGCGACATCACTTCCCTGGATCCCTGGCGTGAAGCCAGCTTCAAAAGCAGGTTCAAGAACATGGGTCCTTCAGACGAGCAGCAGAACAGAACCTGCAGAGCCCCAGTGGTCAGCCCAAGGGCCAGGTGCCAGTCTGAGGCCCAGGTCTCCACAGAAGGACACAGCAGGTGGAAGGAAGTGCCCCCTCTGCAATTTTTTGTGTGTGTGTGGTGCTGAGGGTGCTGGGGATTGAACCCAGGACCTTGTGCAGGTGAGGCGCTCTAACAACTGAGCCATATCCCCAGCCTCTCCTCAGCAATCTTTAACTCAAAAGGGGCCCTACAAGGACTCCTGATTGTAGCAAGACATGGCGGAAGCCGGGTGGGGGATGCCCTCCCCTGTGTTTCATCTTGTGCTGTCACACATCCTGCTGTGACAACGGTGTCTCCCACTCCTGCCTCTTGTGTGCTTACAGAGAAGAGGTGCCGAGGTGCACGTGGCTTCAGACTTCAGCACCTGGATGCCCAGGCAGGATGAAGGGTCACTGGAGTGAGCACAAAGCCAGCAGGTGCCGTGGCCACTTCCATGCCAGAGGAGCAGGTGTGGAAGTGGCCACTTTAGTGGGGCAACCTAGCGTCCCCAATCTTGACCCTGTTGGGCCCTGCCACTGGCCCCATGTGGGCTGCAGATGCTTAGAAATGCTGAGTCCCAAGCTCCAGGTCACACTATTCCAGCAAGAGCCTGGGGAGCAGAACGTGTGGAGAAGAGCACAGGGCAGCTCCCTCGGCCTGCATGGGAGGCACCTGGACAGGACCTGAGCACTGGCCACAGGAGCCGGAGACCACACCTTGGGGGAGAAGAACAGGCTAAGATGTGGGGATCGCTGTCCCCTTTTCAATATAATCAAGGATCACATGACACCTGGAATACGCAGTCAAAGTAACTTGGAAACTGCAAAACCACCCCAAGAACCTCACAGTCAGTTCATCTGTCCTCGGTGACGAGAAGGTGCTGCACCTGTGACCGTGCAACGCGAGGAACAGAACAAGAGCCCTGGGAAACCAAATGTGATCCTAGAAATGAAAGACTCATGAAGGCTTGGAAACAGGAGGTGGAGGGGGCAGTAGAGACGACAAGAAGGTGGAAGAGCAGAGGGGCTGCCTGAGTCGTTTTCACCTCTTGGAAGTTCCGGAAAGAACAGAAGGTGAAGAGCAGTAACATGTTCATTAAAACGACACAGAATTAAAGGTCAGGGGCTTCCACATTTAAATGCAGAGCAACAACATGAAAAGACCGGGCCATCACGAGATTTCTCAGTGTTTGAGAAAAGAGAGAATAGAGGGAACAGGAGATCGCGAACCCCCAGAGAAGGAACCAGGCTCCCAGGGAAGCATCAGGCACCTGAAGATGTGGAGCAGCATCACAGACACTGCAGGGGTGAGCTGCAGGCCAAAGGTAATGCCCGCCAACTCGGGTGAGAAGAAAGGTTCACGGCTCTCGGACATTCCACACGCCTTTTCTAGGCGTTCTGGAAACGCCCCACAAACAGCAGGGTAAATCAAGAAAGGAACACCTGGTCCAACAGGAGAGAACAGAGCCTCCAGCCTCAGGTGAAGGCAGTCCCACGATGCACCTGGGCTCCTGGTGCAGCAGGCGAGCGGTCAGGCAGGAGCTGGCCGGGACGGTCTAGGGAGGCTGCGGACACTGATGTCACTCATGAGGGGATCTGGGCAACTGCAGGATTTGGTGTTGAATTCATGATTCAAGCAAATGGAAATCAGTGGAGTGATTAACCACGTGGGGACAGCACAGGAAGTGAAATGCAAAGCAGGCCTGGCAGGCAGCAACCCCAATAGTGCAAATCCCCACATGGGCAAAGGGGACACGGGCAGTGGGCGTGCGTCCGTGTGCGTGTGTAAGGGGGAACAGCTAAATCGTCTCAGTGGAAAGCCAATAGGTAACTGCCAAACTGAAATGCCACCACCAAGTGTGCTTTGGGAGACGAGGTTAAACAGTGAGAAACACCTCCAGGCAGGCTGCAGTGGTCATGGGCGTCACTCACCATGTCTCATCACTGCGACCCGCACTTTCGATGTCTGGTTCCCTGCTGAGGAGAGGGCGGAGCAGCGGTACTCAGTGCTTTCCTGGATGGCATCCCGCAGCCAGCTGAACGCATGGGCCCTTCCATCAGGCAGTGCATGGGTCTGCATGGGCACACACACCTCCAGGCCACGCCCATTCTTCTCCCAGATGAAGCGGACATCTGCTGGACCTGTGGGTACATGGCCATCTCTACCTCCAAGCCCCAGAAGCCCCATTAGGAACCCATAGGAGCTGCCCCAGCAGGGGGCAGGCAGAGGTTACCCAGATGAAGGGCCTTCTTTAGTCCTAGCTAGACCACAAGTGATTTGATGCAGCTTCCAATTCAGTCCCTGGGCTTCCCTACCGCCAAGTGACCAGTGGCCTTCTCTGCTCCACAGACTTCCTGCTCCTTCACCTTGGGTGTCTATTCAAAGCAAACCAGTACAGCCTGTGTCCCCCAGGACTTGAGAGGGCAGTCACAGCCTGGGCCCCCACCCCCATTTCTGGCTGCACTGTGCACTTCAGGCACACTCCAGGGGCACGCCTGGAGACAGTGTGGGGGGTGGGGGGTGTCCATTCTGCAGAGGTTCTGAACTCTGGAATGCATCCTGTCTTTCCTTGGTCCTGTGGCCACCTATTTGGAAAGACCCCAAATATACTGCCATCCCCAGGGCCACAACTGCTCTCTGTAGCACTGACAGGCCCAGAACCTGGCCTGCCATATGCTGGGAGCACAAAGAAGAGGTTGGGGCTTGTCACTAGGGCACTTGTAGAGACCTTGAAGTCCTCTCTCATCCAAAGGAGACACTAGGACCTCGGGGAGGGCTTGGAACTCAGGCCCCAGTTGGGTTTGGGCACATCACCCCAGCAACCCCTCCACCCATTCACCTCTCTAGGGAGCCAGCTGACATCAGTGACATCTACCCCAGAACTCTTCCCCTTCTGGGCCTTTTATCTTAATTGCTTACTGAAAAAATGAAGGCTAGGGACACCTTTTTAAAACTCTGAAGTCTCATGAAGTCTCTCAAGTCACCCATCCAAGGAGGAGTCCCAGCATTAGACAAGCTGGGGAGACCCAGAAAGTGAATGGGGCAGGGACAGCAGCCTTGGCCCAGCCTCACCTGTGGAGGCTGGCTTCTCCCCACAGCCTCCCCAACCAACAGGCTGTAAGTGGGGAGGTTGTGTGGCCCTGAGGGGAGGATTGAGGCCAGAGGCCAGGCCAACCTTGAAAGGCCACCTTCCAACCCTACATCCATTCCAGGTCAGCCAGGTGCGGGCAGCAAAGCCTTTGTGTGGGAAACCATTAGCAAGGTCCAGGCTCTGGTCCCAAAGGCAGAGCCAGCAAGTCGCCTTCCCCATGTGTCTAGCCTGCAGGCCTCAGAGACTTCTGAGGCCCAGACTGCTGGCTGTGCTGGGACAGGGCTCTCCCCCTGCCCTGCCTCGAGAAAGCAAGCTGGGCAGCTCCACTTTGATGTCTCCGCAAGGGCTGCAGCTCAAGCAGCAAGGGCCGGGGCCATCAGAGCCGGCGCAGCAGCTCGCCCAGGCATGAGCAGAGGCTGGAGCCCAGCTGCCACAGCTGGGAAAGGCCAGGACCCACAGGAGCCCTGTACAGCAGCACAGGTGTCACTCCTGGATGGGGTGGGGCGGGGACCAGGTCCTGGCTCATGCTGCCCGCTGCATGGCATGGCTCCTGGATTAGGACGGGTACCCCAACAATGGACAAAGGGTGCCTCTTGCTCAGGGCCTTGGCTCCCTGGCACACCTGCTTCCTCCTCACCTTCCCACTCCCCAGAGGGGCTGAGAGGTCACCCAGACCAGTGCAGCCACAGCAGGTCCTGAGGGTGGTCCCCACTTGACCATAACACCTCATGAGGATCGGTCTTTAGAAAGTAGAGTTTCCCTAGATGCCTGTCCACGTGGAGTGGCAAACTGTGGTATAATGGAGGACATTGAGAAGGAAGGAACCATCTACTTGTACTTGAAGTTCAAAACACTAAGCAGGAAAAACATCACAGACATGAAGGATTTCTGGCATCCTCAGGTATGTGCCAGGTGGGTAGTGTGGGTGGGCAAGCACGGGTGTCCAGAGGCAGGAGGATTCACACCTCCTGGCCAGAGAGGTGCTGGGTTTTGAAAAGAACGATTTAGCCAGGCACAGTGACACACGCCTGTAATCCCACTGACTCGGGAGGCAGAGGCAGGAGGATCACAAGTTCAAGGCTAGCTTCTGCAACTTAGGCCCTAAGCAATGTAGCAAGACCCTGTCTCAATAAAAAGGGCCGGGGATGTGTTTAGTGGTTAAGTGTGCCTGGATTCAATTCCTGGTTTAAAAAAAAAAAAGATTTCTAATTTAACTCGGGTCGCTTTTCTGATGGCTTTTCCTGCTGATCAACCTTGGCATCTATCCTTTTTTTTGCCATCCCTTCAGCAATTCCCCACCCTTCAGGATCGTCAGAGCACTTCCAAGTGCCAGACCAAGTGCAGGCACCTAGCTGGACAATCTTAGGAATGGATTCCAAGGCAATGATGGGAACATGGCCCCCAAGGCCCCATTCCGTTGATGAGCTGGGAAATGTCCAGCGAGGAGGGGGCGCAGAAATGATGTGAAGTCAACCATGCTCATTCGTCAGGAATCTCATGTAAGAGTATTTCAAAACAAAATTTTATACTAGTGTGAAATGGGAAAATATGTAAGTGCATGCATGTATGTGCATGTACACGGATGCGTCTGTGCCTGTGTTGTGTGGAGACACGTTCATGCACACGCACAGAAGAGGCCTGAAAATGGCTCTGATGGTGGTGGTGGCCGCCTCTGGATGGCTACATTTGGGCTATTTAAAATCTTGTCTTTATATTTTCTTAGGGTTTACAAATTCACTACAACAGATACTGCTAAAATAATAAATGTTAATTTGAATGATAGCCATAAACTCTGAGGGAAATTCTGGAAGGTGTTCCAAGAGTGTTTTAAACAGCAGCATATCTGGCTACAGCCCTTGTGGGCTTGTGTGTGTGAATTTTTTTTATCCACTCTTAAGTTTTTTCTAATCAAAGTGTTTTAAACTCTGACTCCAAGTACCTCTATCTATAAAAGTATATGAATGCACATCTACATTCATATAGACACACCTTTCTCTACATATGTAGATGCCCATCAAATGGGGACTATCCATATTGTCCCTTAGTATCAGTGGGGGATTGCATCCTGAGGAAGCCACAAGCCACAGCCACTCAAGTTCCTCAGGGAAAACAGCAGAGTATTTGTATATTGCTTGTGCACACACGCCCGTACACTCTGAAGCATCTCTAGATCACCTATAAAACCTAATATGAACGTTATATAAATAACTCTTCTACTGCATCGTTTAGAGCATAGTGACAAGCCTGTACATGTTCAGTACAGAAGCAATTTTTTCTGAATATTTTGGTCCACAGTTGGTTGAATGCATAGATGTGGAACCTGTGGATACAGAGTTGACTATTCCCCAACAACTGGATGTCTTTCATGATACCACATTTTACTCAGCCACACCCCCAGGACCTAGCTGAAATCTAACTTTATGAAACCAATTCTCTGGAGGTTTGATGGTCAGGTGATGAGAGACTTTTCTTTAAATATCAGACACTAAAGTCAGTTCTAAAAAAGCCCAGTCTCTTCCCTCATCCATCAGCACCACCCAACAGTGAGGGCAGGGGCTTCTGGAAGGGTCTCATGGCCAAACCCCAGGGACGACAAATCAGGTAGCTGAAATGGAGTGCATCCACCACTCCAACCCCACGGGCGAGGACCTTCAACTGTCAAATTCCCCAAAGACCCACACTCCTGGGGCGTGAACAGGGACAGGATGAAACACACCAGGTACATACCCTGCCATCGTGAGGGCAGTCGCCCTACATAGTACCTAAAAATGTGCTAAATCATAAGACACGAAAGACATTAAAGAAGTACTTACGTTTCATTCATGCTTTTTAAACTAGCCACCTCATTCTGAATGCAGAGATTAAAGAGAGAGGGAAAGTGAGAGTTAAAATCAGCCTTCAGGACCACCCCATCAGCACTGTGCTATCAGTGGGGACAGGAGAGGTGGCTACAAAACCGAATCCTCCCCGCCAGGACCTGCTTAGGCCTATCTGGGTGCTGGACGCATCTTTCTCACATCTTCCAGCTGGAGTCTTCTGAAAGCACCACCTGTTACGCCTTGCACCTCATGCTCTGAATCCCCCCACCATCCAATCCTGTCAGCTCAAAGTCAGCCAAACTGGGTGCTACCCCCATGTACCCCAGCCGGCCTCTGAGAAGTACATCAGGCAGGAGTCTCAGTCTGGCACAGCAGTGACCAAGCCACCACCAACCTGGACACGTATCAACTGTTCTGGCATCAAGTCAGTGAACACCAGTCATTGACTGGTCCCTCAAAGGAGGGAAATTGCTCTGACTAGGAAGAATCTGAGAAGAGATCTTGAGATCAGATGATGGATACCTGACCTCCTGTCCCCAACACGACACAGGCCAGGCTTATACACTCTCTGCAAATTTCCACTCCAGCTCTGGAAAGGCTCTTGAAGCTTCCTGCAGCCTCTGGGTCCAGCACCGTCACCATGTGCCCACTTGGCCCATGCCACCTCAAAGGACTAAGGGTTCTAGGGGCACTGTGGCCTCAGAGTCTTGTGGATGTGACTGGAACTGCAAAGCTGCTTCCGCTTGCTGGGCATGGTGGCGCACACCTATAATCTTAGCGGCTTGGGAGGCTGAGGCAAGAGGATCACGAGTTCAAAACCAGCATCAGCAAGAGAGGCACTAAGCAACTCAGTGAGACCCTGTGTCTAAATAAAATACAAAAGAGGGCTGGGGATGTGGCTCAGTGGTCGAGTGCCTGAGTTCAATGCCCGGTACTGCCCACCTCAAATAAAAAGCTACTTCTGCTGTAACAAACCAGCCCCCTTCGAGCAATTGCCTTCCTGTGGGAGGCTGACGGGCCTGGAGCTCTGAGTCCCCAAGAAGGAAGAAGTGTGAGAGACCCACCCTGGGCCGGAGTTGCTGGGGTCACTCCCCCAGCAAGTGCCCCACTGCTGTTCTGTGCCACACCTGTGGCCTCCCAGGTGTCATCCTGCATGCATCCTGCCTTGTCTCCCATGCCCATGCCCAAGTGGCCCTCCTACAGGTAATGGGGTGGCTGCTGCACCCCCAGTGCAGGCTACTGAACACCCTGGCCTGTCCCTGCTAGTGCTCAGGGTAGCCCCGACACCTGCTCCCCCAGTCTCTTTTTTCAACGACCTTGTCGATGACTTGGCCCACCACTGGGACCCTCCTAGGGGCAGGGTCTCTTCCTTTCCCGGGCAGGGGTTTCTGTCCCTCCTTTCTTCCAGACTCCACTCTTTGAGGGCAGGGCAGTGTGGCCAGGGTGTACCCCGAGCTGGCTAGTCGGCACCCGGTCCTCTCTTCCTTGGATGCTTATCACTGCACCCTCCCCTCGGGCATGCCCTGAGCAGTGCAAGGGGCCAGGGTGGGGCCAGGCTATCAACATCTTTTTTTCCTTCTGGAAATGATCCTTATGCTGTAGCCTAAGAACCCGAGAGCTTCTCCGGCAGCCACATCACATTGGTACCAGCTCCATGTTTTGTGGATTGTGTGCTGCTAGCGCAGGCGTCGCCTCGGTTGGTCCTTGGCAGGCTAGGGTTTAGAGATGCAGGTCAGAACTGAACCTCATCCGGGCCAAACACCTGTTATCTTCAAAGGGGTGGAGTCCAAGTCTCAAGTGTGTCAGGCCCTCTCGGCAGCCTTGATGATCGGCATTTATTAGGGGACGGTCCGGAGCTTAACCTTCCCTAAGACACTCCAGCTTCCACCCAGTGGTCAGGACAGCACTCGGAGGTCCTGAGAGGTGATGGCCAATTGTCAATTGGGATGCTTGGAGAGCCTGGACCCTGGGTAACCACAGCACACTCCTCTAGAACATCTCTGATTCTCTTGAGTGTCTGTCTGAACTCAGGAAAGTTAATTCAACTAACAGGCAGCCTTGACCCAGGCATAGATCCCTGTAAAGCCAGCAAACGTCACCAGGCACTTAGCCCAGAGCCACAGGGCCAAAGCAGTCATGTGATCTTGACCACCTCCCAGCCAAGGGAACGGACAGGGGAGAGCCAGATGGCCGGAGCATTTGTCAGTGGCTGTGGACACAGGATCCTGGAATGGGCAGAGAACCCTGGAGGGTGCCTTCCCAGCACACCCTCACCTTCCTTGAGAAAGGTGCGAAGGCGTAAACTGATCAGGTAAGAGGGTACCAAAGATGTGGACGCTCCAGCCCCACACCTGGCTGCTCACAGAGGCCTCCATGAGTGCTAAGGACAAGGTGGGATGGGGACCCTCAGAGCCTCTGCAGAGTATGGGGTCTGCAGCAGGCCAACGGGTTGAAGGGGCCTTTGTCCTGGTCTCCACTGCCCCAGGTCCTCAGCTCTCCTCCTCAGGGAGTCTCAACCTCTTCCCAAACTGCTGGTGTCTTGAGGCCACCTGAACAATGACCCCAAATATTAAGGTCCTAATTTTTGGAGCCTCGCGTTGGCAAAAGACACTTCGCAGATGTGATTATGGAACAGGTCTTGAGACAGACATTGACATCATCCTGGACAATCTGGTGGGCCTGGCTGTGTGGAGTGTGGTAGCATCTGTACTGTGTGTGTGGCACGTGTGGTGCACATGTGTGGTACGTCCCTTCCAGTCCTGTAGCTGGCAGCAGGGTTAGTAACGCTTGTGTGGTGCACATGTGTGGTGCGTCCCTCCCAGTCCTGTAGCTGGCAGCAGGGTTAGTAACGCTTGGGAAGCAAGTACAAGCCCACAGCATGGCTGCCGCAGCGGGGCAGCCCTACAGGCTCCTGGGTTTCGTTTAGTGCCAGGGCCTGGTGGCACCCTGGTCTCCAGGGACTCGGTCATGAAGGCCTGAGGAAGGGCCATGCCCCGCACTGCCCAGTGTTCCTGCCACTGAGCTCTGAGGCCACGGGGGGCTCTGGGAGCACGGCCAGCCTCACTCGTCCAGCTACCATGCTTGGGGGCGCATCTGGAGTCACCTGAGCCTACCCTTTCTTCTCGTGAGGGTGCTGTGGAAGCGGGCACCATAACTGCCGTCCCACCACAGGAGACACCCACGCACCCCGCCTGCGCAGCTGCTTCCCACCCTGCACCCCAGGCCAGGCCTCCCTCATCAACATCCCTCTCCTGGCAACCCTCCCTCTACAGACCATGTGGCATTTCAGGGGACCCACCCCAACCCCTTCAGCAAGGCTTTGGCCTCCCCACTCCTACATGGCTGAGTCCACAGGGACCTGTCCCAACCCCTGGTCTGAAGCGCGGTGAGGCAGATGGGACTGTCTCCCAGGTTTCACGCAGGCCCCGGGTGGGAGCAGGGGGAAACCCTTTCCTCCAGTGTGGGCCTGACTTCTGGTCTATGAGACACTCCTTGAGATTAAAGGCCTCCTTGCAGAGCCGCGGGCGCCAGGATGCAGCCTGGGGAACTGGATTCCACGGTCACCCTCTGTAAGTTCATGTCCTACAAACGCTCTGCTATGCCTTTCTTCAGACAGCCCAAGCCACTCACGACAATTACCCCGAAAAAGCTGTTTGGGGAAAGAAAAATCCGGTGTCAAACCCCCCACGCCCGGAGGCAGCAGGAGGAGGCTGAAAGGAGGCTCTGCACGAGCAAAGCCTGCGTGCCTCCGGCCAGGCGCGCTGCAACCTTTGCAGCCTGGCCTCACCTGGAACAGCGTCTGCTGCTCCTCAGGACAGTGCCCAGGGCAGAACACAGGGCATGGCTGGTACAGCTCAGTCTGCAGACTCCATGGGCCCCTCTGGGTGCATCACATGCCAAACCTGCCCTGGCTCTGATCCCCTCCACACAGGACCAAGGCCAGCCACCCATTTCCAAGGAGAACCTCACAAATGTAGCCACAATGGAACAAAAACAGAAAACAAAGGTCCCAGATGAGGCCAGATGTTTCTGGATAGAGAATAACAAACACATAAGGAGGACAGCATTAGAGACTGGAGGCCTGTTTCTGGTCTGGTTTGTGCATCCCTCAGTTCTCAGCCATGCTCTGGACACTTCTGACCACAGCTCCACCTCCCAGATCCTGGCCGCCAGCTTCTTGTTAGTTCTGGTCCTGGGAGCACTGACAGGGGACAAGTCTGAAGAAAGAAACCTGTCTCCAGCCCAGAACCTCTTGCCAGTAGAGGGAGGCTGCAGATGCAGAGTCCCAGCCCCAGTGGCTTGGCAAATGAGACTGGGTAGCGCAACTTTCCTTCTGCTCGTCCTGCTCTCACTGGGGATGGCTTCCTGTGGTTCTTATACTTTGGGGTAATCTAATTGCCAATCCTGGTCCTAGCCTTTCTGTCACCTTTGTAACAACCCCCTGCATTAAATTCTCCACGTATGAAATACCTGGAGTGGTTTCTGCTGATGTAACAGCAAGGCCCATTTTCCCCAAGGCATCAATCTTTCATTTTCTCCCAAGCCCAGGTGCTCACATGAACACCAGGTTAACAGGTAATACAACCCAAGAACTTCTCATTTAAACATGTAATGGTAGCTGGGCACGGTGGCTCACGCCTGTAATCCCAGCACTTTGGGAGGCTAAGACAGGAGAATCGCGAGTTCAAAGCCAGCTTCAGCAACAGCAAGGCGCTTAGCAACTCAGTGAGACCCTGTCTCTACATAAAACAAAATAGGGCTGGGGATGTGGCTCAGTGGTCCAGTACCCAAGTTCAATCCCCGGTACCAAAAAACAAACAAAAAAAAAACATGTAATGGTCCTTGGCCACACAGCCTGCCTGCACCAGCCGGCGAGGGAGCCCTGGGCCCTTTGCCATGTTGTATGGAACCAATGCTGAGCTTCCTTTGCTTTCCCACCACCAAGAAAAGTGCCTGTGAAGGACTCCACTTCTGCCACAGGACACAGGTCACCCAGCCACCTGAAGGACCTTTCCATCTTGCCTGTCCTGAGGTAGAATACTTGATTAAATGGCAGGTATCTAAGTCCAGGTTTGGTGGTGTACACTTGTGGTCCCAGCTCCTGAGGAGGCTGAGGTAGGAGGATTGCTACAGCCCAGGAATTCAGGGTCAGCCTAGGCAAGATACCAAGACTCCATCTCAAAAAACAATAAGAGAGCTTGGATCACAGGAGTCAGTCACTCAAAGGTCTGTCCCTACAGTACTGATTAACAGGCAAGTCCTGTCCCTCACCTGTGGCCTGTCTAGCACCACCAGCTGAAAACTAGCATGATGCATTCACAGTGGACACAGGCCACCTAAAAGCTCCTAGAACTTTAATAGAAGTGAATGACAGCTTAAAACTGTATGATTTGTTAAATAATTTTAAAAAGATAAACTGGATTTGTTTTCCTCCCTCACGTTCTCTATTCCTCTCTCTGCAGGGGCCCAGGCCATCAGTCAGACAAGACTAGAGCACTGGGCACTGCCTAAGTCAAGGACACAGGTGTAGCATGGTTTTAGCTGATCATCTTTCTAGAAGTTCCATCAGAATATTCTCCAACACAGGGAGAGACCTCTCCTATGTCTGCAGGTAGGACACTAGATTCTAAGTATTTACTGCTCTTCCATCCTGCCTGCTGCCCCTGTGGAGTGTGGTGACTGAGACTGGGTGTCCTTGATTGCTTCATGGCTGTGGCATGCCTGCTGCCTGGGAACGTTTCTGTGCAAGGGCACAGGATGCCCAGTTGCTCTGGTGACATCTAGTTGGACAGCCTAGTTTGTTCTCTCTGCCCAAAGAGGCTCTGTGTAAGAGTCTCATCAGTCCCAACCTTGATTCTCAGGCACACAGATCCAGGGGATACAGGAATTCTGAGCAAGAAGAGAAGACGAGACAATGACAGTGTTTCAGCACTGCTACTTCTGAGCCTGCCATTTAACAGTGACTTTGAACAATGGGCTTCCTGGGTGCCACATCACCTTGCTAGGTCAGCTCTTCAGACACTTTCTCCATCAGAGTGCAGTGTTCCACTTGATCCCAGCTTTTCTTAATATCTGTGTGTGTGTGTGTGTGTGTGTGTGTGTGTGTGTGTGTGTGTGTGTGTTCCTTAATCCCTCATTGCTCCCTGCCAGTTCCTCGGATTCAACCTTGCAGGTCATGGCATGCCCCCACCTGCACTTGGTCTTCTGACCGGAAGGCAGGTGACCAAGAGCAGATTTAGCCCAGAGCACTGAGCCCAGCTACTAGGGAGGTGGAAACCTCATGGAACCAATCAACACAATTTCCCTTTGGAAGCTCTAAAGTGACTTATTAAAAATTTCCAAGTGCACCATCTATTAACCTCCCACTTGTTAGAGAAATAGTAGCAACCTCATACACAAGTGTACACGCTGTGGCTTTTGGGCCAAATCTAGCCCACTGCTATGTTTTGTGAATAAAGTTTTATTGGCACATGGCCCTGCTGATTCCTTATGGATCATCCATGGCTGCTTTGAGAGTTTAAGAGCATGGTTGGGTGACTGTGACAGAGACAGTGTGGTCCACAAAGCCTGAAAATAGTTAACATCTGGCCCTTTATGATAAAAAGCTGGTTGACCCCTGCTGTATAACAGGAGTAACTTCATGCTGATTGTTTGCAATTTATCTCAGGCTCAACCCACCAGGAAAGCATGACAGAGCTACAGCTAGGCAGGCGGCAGGCAGTAAACAGCACAAGAAGACCCAGTGGACATGGAGGAGGCCCCCGCCCACTTGCCTCTGGGAAGAAAGAGCAACAGATGGGATGATCTCAACTCACCTGTGGCCTGGCAGAAGAGGTGGAAGGTCCCCAGCGCATGCACCTGCTGTGCCTGGTCACTCAGGAAGGGCGGCAGCAAGGTGACCCGTGTGCGGCTGTCAGGCCCTGAGCCCAAGGCTGGCCAGGGGCTCCGGGGAGAGGAAGATGAGTCGGGACCCAGACAGGACAGGGAGGAGGAGCCAGGAGGAGGGAAGGGCTTAGGAGATGAGGCTGCGAGACAGAGGACAGAAAAGAAAGGCACTGAGGCGGAAGTCGTCGTCAGGAACACATCCCGTGCAGAGTGGAGCACAGCAGGAAACAGACACGTGGGGATGAGGAAAGCACATCCCCAGGGTGACCCCGCCAGGGCCACCCACAGGGAGAGGACACATGGCCTCCACTAAGTAAGAGCCTGCCCAAATCAATGATAGAACCTTCTCATTTATTCGGGTACTTTCCAAATGTATACAATTCAAAGTAGAAAAATAAAAACAAAGTAAATTTTATAAAACACAAATGTTTACACCAAATGGTCAACTCATAGCATGCTGGAAGATGAGACTGTCCACACAGGCACACAAAAATCCAGAGTTTATTGCTCTTTGCCATGGAATAAAAGCCTCTTCTTACTGGATATTTACAAAGCAGGGAGATGGAGTATGAGAGAAATGAGCGCTGAGATCGTACCGCCTGTCACATGTTTACACACGGCGGCAGAGGCCGGTCTGGAATGGTGGCCACGTGTACCTGGTGGCTGGGATCACGGCCCACTTCTGCTCCAGGGGTGGACAGCTCTGGTAGACCCGTCGGAAGTCTGGGTGGGGCAGTGGGGGTGAGATGGAAGCAAAAACAGATAGGAGATGATCAGAGAACCAAACACATCCTTGCGAAGGCGCCATCTGTCTGGACAGGAAGGTTCCACCGGCAGCCATGGGCACTGAGTTGTAAAATGCTCTTCCTCTTCAGGGGCCAGCCCCACCACCGCAGGGAGCCATCGAGCCACCTTCCCTTCACTCCAACCCGCCTCGTGGATGTGGGACAGTCCTCCTCTTCAAGAGTGAGAAAAAAAAAAAAGTACAGAAACACAATCTCTCTGAAAGTAATGTTTCCCTCAGGAGTAAAGTTAAAAAAAAAAAAAAGTGTGTTCAAGAGATGGTTTTAGGTCTACGTTTCTAAAAGCAGAAAGAATGCATTTAGCAAAAGTAAGTCTATCCCTGAGAATCTTAAGCAACGTAAGCCATACTTTATCCCAATATATAACAAAATCTGGAAGACACACATCTTCTAAATATTTAAACATCTCCTTCAGTAATTTAAAAAAAATGACCTCAGACATTAATACAATCAAAGCAAAAATTCTAAAAAATAATTAAATGGAAGGAAAGGTTCGTGCCAATCTGGACAATGGGCCATAAGTTACCAATCTGATAAACTAAAACGTCATTTCCAATCTGGAATTAAATTATCTTTTAGTGGCTGCTACGAGGAGGGGAAGCGGAAGGAGCGCTCTTCTCAGCTGACAGGGTCCAGCCATCTCTCCCCCACAACACTCAGGGCTCAGGTGGATAGGTGCCGCCGCCCACAGGGACATCTTGAAGCTCCAGCCAACTGCAGGACTCAAACCAGGACGCGACACTTGTTGTTTTCCAAGAGGACGAAGAGAAACAAGTCACAGACTCAACCCAAGAGAACACAGAGGACTGAGGTTCGCTGCACGGTGACAAGACTCAGCTACTGAACAGGTTTAACACAAGACTCTCCACGCAGGGACCTGAGACATCGGCGGGGACGCGGCCGGCCTCAGTCTCCATCTGCGTCCGAGTCAGCAAACTTCAGTTCACACTTGACATCGAATGGTTTGTCCCTGGCAGAGAGCTCGTCGATCTTCTGAGAGTCCTCCCTGTCCGTGGGGACCTTGCTGGTAATGGTGTCCTGCTCCGTCTCGTAGCCAGTGTCCAGGGCTGGCTTGGGCTGCTCTCCGTTCTGCTGGGAGAAGCTCCCTGGCTCTACCAACGTCTCCTTCACGCTCTGCTCCAGGTCAGAGAAATCTGACTTGGGCTTCTTCTTCCCAAGTAGCAGGGCTGAGCGGAATTTTAAGCACTGTCCGGGCAGGTAGCCCTGATAGCAGTTGTAGGAAATGAGGCAGAGGAAGAGGACGAAGATGAAGAGGAAGAGAGACATGAGGAGGCGGTTGTCACTGGACTTGAGATACATTGTCTTCTCCGAGTGGAGCTGGGGGACAGTGTTGATGACGATCTTTGGCTCACAGGACGTGCTGGTGGGTGCAGGTTTGGGAGGCGGAGTGACGGCCCCTGGGGAGGTGGCCCGCATTGCTGGGGTAGGAGGAGAAGACCCCAGGGTGGATGCCACTGACACTTTGGGGGTGATCCTACTACCTTCCGTCTGGGTGGCCTGTAAGGTGGGGGCAGCCAGGGTCCGGGGGACCACCTTCACCTCCAGGATGTGCTTGGCCACCACCTGGGAGACCGTCTTGTTCCTGACCCTCTCCTCTGACAAGCATTGGTACACCCCACTGTCTCCTTCCGACAGGTTGAAGATGAGCAAGTTTTTCCTGCCCATGAGACCATACTTGGGGCTCTCAGCTTTCAACACGCCGTTCTGGAACTTCCACACCACCCGGGCCAGGTTGGACTTTAGGGCGCATCTGAGTTCTGCTGTGCCGCCGTGCTTGAAAAAATGCTGCCGGTAACTTTCTTTAACTTTATCTGGAACATCAAAATAAATGTGCACAGCGTCAACAAACTGTTCGTTTACTCAACTTCTTTTAAAAAATAGGTCAACACCCACAAGACGGCATAAGAGTTTCACCCACTGGAGCAAGATGGAATCTTCCAGAACAACTAAGGAAATAAAGACATGTGCGACCGAAAAGCAAAGATGAGCCCCACATGGCAGCCCTAGGGGGACAAAGGAAAGTGAAGACAGGTCTGAGCAGCAGAAATCCTGTTTCTCAACTATGTGTCCCAGGAGAAAACACCAGGCTGGGGAGGGTGGGCACAGGCCAGCTTGCACCTGCACCCAAACGCCAATGCTTCTGCTAGTGGCTACGGGAGGGCTGGCTGCCGGTGCTCCCTGGCACCCTCCACCTTCACTTTTCTTTATCTGAGGAGAGCTGTCTGGTCAGAGAAGGCAGGCACAGAGCTGAGGGCACAGGTGGGCAGGACATCCTGGCCTGATCCCTCCCCTGCCTCTGGTCACAGCGCTACTTCCCAAAGGCTGGCTGCAGGCTGTGGGATCCCCAAGGTAAGGCCAGCCAGCCCCAACTAATTCTAGGCTACGTATCTGAAATGCTGAGGACCACAAGTGTTTCAGATTTCCATTTTTTTTGATTTTGGAATATTTGCATATATATAATGCAATATCTTGCGGGAGGGGACCCAAGTCTAACCACAAAATGCATTTACATTTACATTTCATATGTACCTTATACACATACCCTGAAGGTGATTTGACATAGTATTTTAAATCATTTTGTGCAGGAAACCAAGTTTTGTGGTGTGATGTTTTCCACTGTGGTTTCATGTCAGTGCTCGGAAAGTTCTGAATTTGGGGTTAGGGGTTAGGCTGCTCAGCTTCTCACCATGGGCTCTTTTCTTCCCTTTTTTTTTTTTTGGCACTGGGGATTGAACTCAGAGGCACTCGACCACTGAGCCACATCCCCAACCCTATTTTGTGTTTTACATAGAGACAGGGTCTCACTGAGTTGCTTAGTGCCTCGCCATTGCTGAGGCTGGCTCTGAACTCGCAATCCTCCTGTCTCAGCCTCCCTAAGTGCTGGGATTACAGGCGTGTGCCACCGCACCCAGCTTTTTCTTCCCATTCTTAAAATTCAGGTTTTGTTTAATGAACTCCAAGCTAAACAGAAGAGAAGAGAGGACAGTTTGGGATGGACAGTGCTTTCCCATGAGCTTTCCCACATGGCTTCAAACACTCTTCCAGCAAGCAAAGGGACAGAGAAAGATCACAGGTCTGCTACAAGACACTTGACCTCTGTGTTCTGAGTGGAAAAAAAGAACAAAACACACACGGAAGCCACAGGACCGAAGCATCTTAAAATGATTATGGGACCAGCTGCTCCTGAAGGAACAGCGCTGAGAACCCACTCACCCGGGCACAGGGATGTGTCGCCGCTCATCTCCTGAATCCAGCCCCTGCAAGACAACCAGCACTTGTCACTCACCTGCTCAGGCACAGGGACAAGTGCCCAGGTGCACCCATCTCATACCTGTGGGGGCCCTTGGCCTGGTGCAGGGCAACGCAGGCAGCAGCGGCAGGGCTCCAGGCACAGTAGGGGTCCCGTGCCAGCACGCAGTCCTCGCAGCTGCTGTGCATTTCACAGAAGGCCAGGGGTGCTTGGACCACTCCTGAGTTGGAGCCCGCGTAGACAAACCTCCTGCCCTGGGTATGGGAGACAGAGGTGGGGCAGGTGTTGGGCTGATGCTCAACAGCAGGGGCTGAGCTTCTTCACCAGCTTCTGGGAACACGACAGCATCTATAAGCATCTGTAAGCGCCGCAGTGGAGAGGAAAGGCCTCCCTGACCAGAAGCCAGAATAGGGCCTGGCGAGGTCTAAGGCAAACGTGAATTATGGTTCACCAAAGACAAAGGCGATGCTCGATGTTCAAGCAGAATCCAGCTGTTGCTCTGAATCCCTCCCTCCCCTGTCTAGGCACCTGCTGCTCATCTGGGTCCCTGCACCTATCTCGTTTAGGGGACAGGGCTGCTCAGACTCCCTCCATGTGCCCCTGTCTGTAGAAGGGAAGCCCCTGTGCCTGACCCTCCAGGCCACACTCCTGACCTCACTAGAGGTGAGCCAGGAGTCCAAATGCTCATCTTAGTTCTTCCTGACAAAATGTGACACCTGCAGCCAGGGATCCTGGGCCTGGCACTCAGGTGTGAAGGAGATGCTGATTAATGCTATGCAAAGAAAATCACATCCAAAGGGGATGGCACCATTTGCCTTCCACACATATACATTTGTGTAAAGAAGAAATCAATCGCCAAGCTCCGGTGTAGCCATGCTGGGCTGGCCTTCCACAGGTCAACACCAGCAGCCCACCCACACAGCGTTCAGGACAACTGGTTTTGGTGGTAGCAGGGGGTGGGTACTGGGGATTGAGCCCAGGGATGCTTTACCATTGAACCATATCCTCAGCCCCTTTTATTTTTATTTTGAAATAGGGCCTCACTAAGTGGCTGAAGCTGACCTTGAACTTGAGGTCCTCTTGTTTCAGCCTCTGCCACTGAGATTAGAGTCCACCACTGTGCTATACTGATTTTTTGTTGTTGTTGTTGTTTTTTAATTTTAATGAACAGAATCGGAGAGAGGGTGCCCCGCAGGGACACAGGGCAGCATCCCCAGTCTTTTCTCTACATTGCCTGAGAGTTTCTATTTCACATTAATATCTTGGAAAACCTTTTCGTTAACACCAAAGATTTCCAAACATATACAAGTTAGTATTTTAGAGTCAGATGAAACGTGACCTTCACCCTCAGAGGACGTATTCTGCATCAACGTCAGGCTGGCTAGAGCTTGCGGTCCCCAGCGCTGACCCAGGGCTCATGTGCTGGAGGTTTTTGAAGATCCCAGGTTACACACCCACCTGAGCAAGCACAGGTGTGTACCACCCCCACAAGGATGCAGACTGTGGTGACAAGCTGCAGCAAGGATCTGGCCTGGCATCGGCTGCCACGTCACTGCAGACATGCGCAGTGTGACCATGTGCTCACCACCTAACAGAGCGTAAGAGCCGGGCGCGGTGGCTCAAGCCTGTAATCCCAGCACTTTGGGAGGCTGAGACAGGAGAATCGCGAGTTCAAAGCCAGCCTCAGCAACGGCGAGGTGCTAAGCAACTCAGTGAGACCCTGTCTCTACATAAAACACAAAATAGGGCTGGGGGTGTGGCTCAGGGGTTGAGTGCCCCTGAGTTCAATCCCCGGTACCAAAAAAAAACCCAAAAAAACAAAAACAAAGAGCGTAAGACGACTCCCAGATCAGCTTGGGAGATCTCGGGAGTCGTGAAAATGGCACGAATAGTTTCCCGGGCAAAGGCCAAGCTGAGCCCTGCCTGAGCTTTCACCCAGAGAGAGGTGGGTGAGGGGCAGAGGACGGGGTGGACTGTGGGGACAGAGGGTCCATTCTAGAGAGGCTCCTGCCCTCCCTGCTCTCCAGGACACTCAGCAACCTTCTCCCTGATGGAGCTGGGCTGGAGCTCAAAGGAAGCTGAGCTGTACCATCGGAGCCATGCCACATGGATTCCAGAGAGTAAAAGGGGAAGGAAGAGGAGAGCAGAAGCTTCCACAGGAGACCAGTGCCTGCTGCTGGCCGGGCCCACTGAGGGAGGTGGAGTGAGCAGGCGAGAGGAGAAGGGGCGGGGTCTTCCCTCCTTATCTCTCGGGCTGGTTTCAGGATCCCCTCTTGACATATCAAAATCTGGGGACGCTCAAGTCCCTTATATAAGATAGCACAGTATTTGCACAGAACCTACACACACCCTACTGTACACTTTAAATCCTCTCTAGAGGACTTAGAACACCTAAGACAACGCAAATGCTCTGGAAATGGTTGTTCGGAGGGACTGTTGGAGGGATTATGACAAGAAAAGGCCTCTCTACGTGTTTTCTCTGTGCAGTTTTGCTTTTGGATATTTCTGACCCGAGGTGGGCTGGATCGTGAGGGCAAAGCCTGCAGATATGGGGTCCACGGGTGCAGAGGGCCGACTGCAGCCTCCCCGTGTCAGAAGTCCTCTGGAGACAAGCTGGGTGACGGTGGGTTTTAACTCGAGCCCACAGATTCTTTGCCACGCCTCCCCTGGGGAGGGGCTTGACTTCCCCTACCCCGGGTGTGGCTGGACCCACTGATCCGTGGGGTAGGCGAAGGACACACAGTGACTTGGACAGAGAGACCATGGTTGAGGACACTAGCAGTGAGGCACGTGGATGTCACCCCCTAGGAGACACCCCCATGGCACTCTCCCCAAACCCACAACCCTTCTCAGGTCAAGAGAAAATGCCACACACTTCACAGAACACCTGGCCAGGTCTCACCAGGCAGGCTGGGATCAGGGACAGATGGGGCTCTGGGAGGACATGATGCCCAAATGCACCCTGGAGCCCAGGGGCTGAGGAGGAGGTCGGGTGTGTGCGGGGTGTGGGGTCCAGGTAACAGCACCGCATCCACAGCAGCTCTTGGTTTAGATGGGGACATGCTGCCTATGATGTGCCACCCAAGGTTAGGCTGGGTGGGGCACAGGGACCCTCTGTGCTATCACTGCACGTCTTGTGTAAATCCAGATCCTTTCTAAATGGAAGCTGCACAGAGGCAAAGGCACAGGAACTGGTGGGGGTTCATAGTGCCAGTGGGGTGCTCTCCCCTGCCCCTCGAGTCCCCGGCTTCTCCTTCCTCTGGTCTGGTGACTGTCCCTGGAATGCAGCACTTGGATTCACACGTCTGGTCTGGTCTCTGCTGGGCCGTGTGCACACACAGCCCTGGGGACGGGGGAGGTGAATCAGCCTCCAGAGCTCCTTTCCTCCCCGAGGCCACACCCCCCGTATCTCACCATCAAAGGGCATCCTGGTGGACACCCACATACACCTGCCATGGCTCAGGGGGCCATGCTGAGGGCACTAGCCATATGTACCCAAAGAAGTGAAGGAGGGATCGAAGAGGTGTGTGCAAATCTGGGATCCCAGCAGCATTACGCCCAAGAGCCAAAGGGGCAAAGAACCTGAGTTGTCTGAAGAATTGGGTAAGATGGTGAATTGTCCTGTGTATTCACCACAATAGAAGGCAACACTCAGCTGCCATCGAGGAGAAGCGGCGAGTGAGGAGCCGAGTGCTCTGCTCCAGCTGCAGGCGACGGGGAGGAGTTGGTGCTGCCCCTCTATTTGTGGGCCCCACGGGCTGCTCAGCAACTTTCTATGAGGAGTGGGGCAAGGATGCCTTCACCACTGACCAGCCCTTCCTGCTGCCAAGGTGGCACATCCAGGCACTCCAATCTCACCTGACACCCACCCAGGCTGAGGTGTCCAAGTGTCCAAGTCACCATGTGCCCTTTGCCTGCCCCACACTGGGGGACCCCATGGTGTATGCAAAGCTTTCTTTCCTGCTCCTGACAACTGAGCCATGTCCCCATGTAGCAAGGCTCCTATTTGGACAGTCAAATTGGGTAGTCCACAAGGACCCACAGCCACCAGCCCTTCCTCCTGGTCTGAACCACCCTGGCTGGCCAGCCTTCCTGACGTGGCCATGTCACTCAGTTCTGGCTGAGGGCAGCCACACAGGACTGACCTATAAGCACCCTACACATGAACCCCTTCCCCATGCCTCTGAGGATTGGTACACATGCCTCCACCAGCCGGGGTCCCTAAGTGACAGCATGGAGCAGGGGCCTTCCGCAGTGAACACCTCTGCTGAACACTGCACATTCCAGAGGCTTCCTGGGTGCTCGCCCCAGCCTGGTTGAAGCAAATGGTCAACACAAAGACCCCAGAAGAGCTCCCAGGAACAGGCTGCGGGTGGGGGCAGGCTGAAGCACTTCCCGCAAATCTCTAGGTCCTTTATGCACGTGAGGCTGAGAGGCCAAGCCAGCACAGGTGCCCAGAAGCTGGTGGCTTATAACTCACTTATGATTCATTTCCTTTCTCTTTCAGAACTGGAGGGGGCGAATGCACTGTAAGTAGCTGGGAGGGGAGGTGGCCAGGGAACAGGAGTTTGAGAACCAGCCCCTGCTTCCCAAGCTTTATAGACTCAGAGAAAAAGGAGGGGATGGGTGAACTGCAGATCAGAGATTCCCAGCCTCAGAGAAGGCGGCACACAGGTGACAGAGATCAGCTTTGTCCTAGAGCTGGGCTTTGGAAGTGAGGTGCAGGTGAGACAGGCCAAGTGCCAGTACCAGCATCGGACACTGCAGTGTGGCCCAGGGTCCATCTGCTCAGTGGGACACAGCGTGGGGCCTGCCCAGCACCCGGGTTCTCCAGTGTCCTGCCCTGTGCTGAGCTCTACACTCAGCACTTCATGAGGCTCATGAACCCTCGCAGCAACCCAGAGAGGCGGGACTTTCACTCCCACACTCCAGTGAGGAAACCAAGGCACAGAACAAACAACTGGCCTCCCAGGTTCCACGGCCACATGCAGTGGTCAGCATCTGGACGGACCAACCCACACACTGTTCCTTCCTGCTCCATGCCAGCTGCAGAACGGAGTGGCACCACCTCCCAAAGACATTGTGGATGGGTGACAGGGGATGGCAGGCTACAGCCAGAGAGTGACACCAGCTCCCCACCCCTGGCTGCTTCTATTGAGCTCAGGGGGTTCACATTCTCCAATGGTTGAGAAAAACTGAAATAATATTTTGTGACCTATGAACATTTTAGGATGTGTAAAGCTCACCCAGCTGGGTCTCAGCTTCTGGCCCACAAAGCCTCACATGGCCACCATCTGGCCCTTCACAGAAGACATCTGCCCACCCTCATGCGGGAGGAAGCACCCTGTCGGCATGAGGAGGGCTATGTAAAGTTGCCTGTCATTTCTCTGGAGCGCCCGCACCGATGAGTCAGCAGCACCGATGACACACCCCACTCACAGTCTGTAACCTCAAAGCGCGGGGCATGCGCAGGTGCTTTCACAGGTAGTGCCTCCTCACCCGGCACAGTCCACCTGCAAACAGCGAGGCAGTGAGATTTCATCTCCCAGCTCTGTCCTGCCTCCTTCCAAACCTTCAGATCCGCTGCTCATGGATCATCTCTGGTAAATCTAAAGGTCAGTTCCTCTGGGCCAGGACTTCAGGGGTCTGCTCAGCCCCAGGTGCCTGAGCCCAGTCCAGCCAATCACAGAGGATAGAGAGGCAAAGCCTCCAAGTAGGACAGTCACCCAGCCTAGCTGATCAGGTCACTTTACCTTCTTTGAAGAGAGTAGCAGAGTCTGGATGGGCTCAGAGTCCTGGAAAAGCTGGGTCTCCTCGACGATGTGCACATCATTCTCAAGGCTCACGGCTTTGTGCAGGGCCCCCCGGTCTGCAATGTCAAAGCCACAGGTCGATGAGACAGCCCGGAGGGCCATACCCAGGACACCAGCCCCAGGGGCAAATGCTCCCTCTTCTGTACTCTCAAATCATTCCCTCCACAAATGTTTAGAAAAGCCTGGCACTAGAAATGTATTTTTAAAAAGCCTTTGGCAAAATATACAACTGGAAACTCAAGTTGTGGGTTATTCCAATTTTCTTAGAAGAATAAACCCCTGTTCCAAGGCTGGTTCCAACCACCATCATGTTTGAAGTCAGATCCCTCTGAGGCGGCTGTGGCGCCTCACCAGCCCTCTGGTGGGGAGGAGTGTCAGAGGGGTCCAGGGCGGGCAGGTGAGGGTGGGGCCCAGGCAAGGTCAGCAGCAGAACTCCAAGGGTGGGCCACGGTACCCTGCCAGCTATTATGGCTCCAGGCCACTGTCCCCATTCCAGAAACACTTGCTTCAGAGCCACAGGTGAGGGGGGGCAGGCCTCCCACAAGCAGGCTGGGGCGCACCTCGGTCTGGCTCCTCGCAAGGGGTAGGAACCAGGTCTCCTGCCAGCAGACAGGACAGGCCATGCTGACAGTTCCTCCCAGGCTGGCGATAGCAAGTGCAGCTGTCACAGTCATCACCCCAGCTCTGTGGCAATGGGGACGCCTCTGCACAGCCCAGCCCAGATGTGGGTCAGGACCTGCATGGTTAATGAGTGTTCCAGGTGCCCTGATGGTCACAGAGATCTGGGAGCTGAGGCATGGTGGCTTCTCAGAAATCCTTTCATGCCTTTACAAACTGCTCAGGCCATCTAGAGGCAGATGCTGCACCTACCTGTGAAAAATTAAGTGCATTTCCCAATTCTCTTACCCCAGGATGCAGACACACTCTGAATGTCAGGCCCTCAGGACCCACCTGTGCTGACAAAGATGACATCGTAGGTGGTCCCATCCAGGGCCTGGGTCCTGTCCACCACAATCTGAGTGTAGTTCACATCCTGTTTGACGAACCGGGGTCTGTTGTCTATCGGGGTTACCGAGTCATCCATCAGAGGGTGGTCTTTGACAAACTGCAGTGTCTTATCTGGTAAATTCAGAGAGCTGGTGTAGTTGGCTGCCCGCGCCTCCCTGTCGATGCACTGTGGGAGCAAAACCAGCTGTTGTTAGCACGCAGCCGCCAGCAACCCAGCACGGCCTCCGCTGGCCTCGGAGCTCACGTCGGGTGCATGACCACAGGGCCACACACCAAATTTCTAGAAAGCAGGACAAAGGTGAGTAACTGAGGTGGCCTTTCCCCAGGGATGGGGGGACACAGTTTTAAAGCATATACACAAGACATAATTGTGTTTTATGAAACCTGATCAGTGGAAGAATTATCTATCAATGAAAAAGCTTAGCTTTCCCCTCAGGAGAGAAGCATGCTAAACACAGCAAAACCCAGCAGCATAAATGATAAAAGGCAAGAAGATTTGTTTTTTTTTTCCAGTTCTAGCTTCCTGATGTGCAGAAACCCAAATTTATGACAAATGACATTTTACTGCACAAAAGCAACGATGGTGGGGGCTGGAGGCCCCACAGAGGGAGCCGGTGCTGGGGGAGCTCGGAGGACCTGGCCACACCCCACATAAGAGCGGGTCACTGACACCCAATTCACCACACGGGTGCTCAGATCAGACTAGAATATTTTATTTTTTATGCCTAAAATATACTACTTTAGGAGGAGAAAGAAACGTGATCTCTGTTGATTAGTGCACAGCATAGCTCATGAGGGTGCAGAGGCCTTTGCCAAGAAATCACGTTTCTCTGCACGAAACTGAAAACGAAATGGACCTAATCGTATTACGCAATGTTTATTTCTCAAGAACAGCCCACGCCAGGGGCCCGCCTTCTCATTTTGGCAGCATGTGGCAAGAGCTGTTATACAACCAGCAGCAGAGGAGAAAACTGAAGGGCGAGGCTCCTCGGCCCTCCCAGGCTCGGTGGACCCTTGGTCTGGTGCAGAGAGACTCACGTGGCCAGGTGACCCACCTGCAAGGAGGCTCGGGCACCCGAGTTAGGTTCATGGTCTGGGCCTTGAACCCTGACTGAGCAGAAGAGCCCTCCTTGGACCCTGTCTCTTGCTTACCGCTCCAGGTCGTGGCGTGGGCACCGGGCCATTGTAGCGCACCCACTTGGTGTGGGACTGCTCCACGGTGGCGCTCTGCATGTACTTCCCGCGGGAGAAGACGGCCTCCACTGTGGACAGGTTGTAGGCACACACAGCTGACAGCCCCACGTTGTTCCTGGGGAGGAGAGGAAGGCATGTGAGCATCTAGAGGTCAGTGGGTGGCGACGAGGGCACACACTCCACCCGCTAAGCACACTTACAGCTGCGGGGTGAAGAGAGCGTAGAACACAGGCTCCTTCAGGCCCGGAGCCCGCAGCATGAACACATCCTGCAGCACGTTGAAGACCAGGCCGCTGTCTGGCCGGGAGCACATCAGTCTGGCCTTCAGGAAGGACGTCCACTTCTTCTGCAAGGTCCTCAGGCCGCCCTGGTCCCCCTGAAACCCCAAAGACAAGACCTAGACGGGGATCAGAGACCAACCCCAAGGAGGCAGTCCCGAGGAGGAGCGCAGTGCCGGCCCTTGACTGCACAGCACAGCCCAGGACAGCTCTGCTGAGCCAAAGGAAAGCAGGCCTGGATGGTGACAAGGCTGAATGCTTCTGAGCCAGGCCAGAACAAGACCCCTCCCTGTGAAAACACATTCGGTGACAGCTCAAACATGTCACCCCAGTGTGCTACTGGGTGCTCGGCTCCTGTGAACCTGCCAACTGGTGATCCACGAGTGAATGTCTTCCTTCCACTCTGCAGCACCTGGCCCTGCAGCCTGTCCTGGGGGACCACATGGCTGTCCCTCTGAGAGGTTCAATCCTTTACTTCCTCTCTACCTGCCAAATTATAGCTAAGTGCTCTGCACCTACTAGGCTCTTCTTAAACATTTTTTAGTGGGCCAGTGGCTGAGAGATCAGGATGAACATACACGACCTTGTGTGGCCTGGAGAGAAATCCAGGCAGCCCTGACCCATGGTTTCAGTCACCCACAGTCAGCTGCAGTCCAAAAGTATTAATATTTGTTTTGACTTATTTGAGAGAAAGAAACCACGTCCACACAACTTTTATTACAGTGTTGTTATAATTTTTCTATTTTATCATGGTTATTTTTGCTCATCTCTTACTGAACTTAACTTATAAGTAAATTATGGGAAAAATTTATATGGGATTTGGCACCATGTGAGGCTTCCAGCACCTACAGGGGTTCTTGGGATGTATCCTGCGTAGGCAAGTGGGGGACGACCGTAACAAAACCAGCACATCTGAATGCAGCAGAATGCGAGGTGGGGAAGTCCTTACTTACTTAGGACCTAATGAACGTGTGCCCCATTCTCATCTTGACTGTGTGATTGCAGAAAGATGAATTTTCTTTCTTATGAAATACTACATTTTCTTCCTTAATGTTTTACCAAAGAATGATTCCAGTGTGTCCGGGGCCATTTTTCTCTTTGGTTTTCAGATTATAAGGAGTAGCCAAAGGGTCTGCGCACGGAGCAGACAGGCAAGGAGTGGGGCCTCCGTCCAGCAGCGACAATTGCAGGAAAAGCAAAAAAGTCTGAGGGGCCAAGAGAACTCCACTGAGACCTGCAGAGGCTGGTCACTTGCCTTTGCGGGAGGGATGACAGTTTACAGACCCACCAGTAAACCTCCCCAGTGCTGGGTAACAAGGTCAGGTCAAGGTCCATCAAGCTCAGTTTCTTGAAGGTTGCCTCGTGCACCTACACCTAGGCCTGGCCCTGCGTGGTGCCTGGATCAGCCTGCTCTGGATGCTGGGTCCTTGCCAAAGTGGCCTCCAGGTCTGCAAGATGAGGAATGAGGCAGCCACAGATGGGAGACCATTTGGGGACAGGATCAGAGAGTCCCAGCTGGAGAAAGCCCACTGGATGGATGCTCAAGGATATACGGCACCTCCTCTCTACCTTGCAGGTGGGAGACAACAGGGACATCAAAAGCACTCATACTGTGCTGTGGGCAGGAACTCTTGCTCTATGCTGAGGTCCCCACTGTGCTCACTCTACAAGAAGGCCATGTGGCAACTGTGTGTTCAATGATTTCCATGGGGGCCAAGTGTCCACCACCTCTGAACTGAGCAGCTGGCCAATGACCACTGCTGTTGCCTTCCATGGTTCTGGATGGCTCTTTCCCAGGCCTGTCACTCTGCCTCCCTGAAACTGCCATGTGAGCCACCTCAAGACCTCCTAAACTCCACCCTGAGGCAGTTCTTATGCTAAGCACCAGCTAAAGCTCCTTATTTCGAAAGCATCCTTACTCCCCGGATACGCGCTTGAAGTTGTGTGTCTGGCACACGTTTAGTGCCAGTTCTTGCTTCTTAACTGTAAGCCATGAGACAAAAATGGGGAAATGCCAATTCCAAAGAGTCTGGTGAATACATTGAACAAAACCTGACTTTTCAGCCAGGGTGGTAGCACACGCCTGTATCCTAGTGGCTCAGGAGGCTGAAACAGGAGGATTCAGAGTTCAGAGCCAGTCTCAGCAAAAGTGAGATGCTAACCAACTTGGTGAGAACCTGTCTCTAAAACAACAAGAACAAAAAAACCAATATAGGGTTGGGGCTCTGGCTCAGTGGTCAAGCGCCCCTGAGTTCAATCCTGGTACTCCCCCTGCTCCAAAAAGCAAAAACAACCCTGACTTTTCACAGCCTGGGTTGGTCTGGGGAAGGTGTGTCAAAACCTCAAACCCGCCAGGCACAATGGTGCACGCCTGTAATCCCAGCAGCTCAGGAGGCTGAGACAAGAAGATCAGGAGTTCAAAGCCAGCCTCAGCAATGGCGAGGCACTAACCAACTCAGTGAGATCCTGTCTCTACATAAAACACAAAATAAGGCTGGGGATGTGGCTCAGTGGTCTAGTGCCCCTGAGTTCAATCCCCAGTATCAAAAAGAAAAAAAAAAAACAACCACCCTCAAATCCCCCGGAAACTGCAGGCTCATCAGTCCCATGTGGGTACCAAGGCCCCTTGTCCCCAGGGAAACCACCAGAGTTCCCAAGACGGGAAGGTCTGGCACCCAAGAGTTCCCGTCACTGGTAGTACAAAGGGATACACTGGCAGGGAAATGACACACTGGACCAAAGGTGAGGGTGCCATGTCCAGGTGCGCCATCACCCAGGCGGGAGCCAAGGGAACACGGGAGGTGGAGCAGCGCTCACCCTGCACACCCTGGCGACGCGTGGGATCATCAGCTTGAAGACGAACTCGTACTCCACAGACGCCTCCGTGAAGAAGAAGTAGACCCTGTCGTCCTCACCCTCGTCGGGGCTCTTCCGGATCACGTCGGCAAACACGAAGCTGGGCTCTGCATAGAACACAGGGCCGTGTCACTGTCCACTCCCCGGCCAGCACAGCCTGGAGGCTGGGGGCCTCCCAGAGTCCAGCTAGGAGTCCACACACTGTCTTGCCCTCCTCAGCCTCGGGGAGGCGCCCCGTGGTGGTTCCGCAGAGCACCTGCCCAGGTCCACCCTGAAAACCCAGGCTCATCCTGTCTTGAAGCAGCCTGGAGACTGCACGGAGCCAAGCCACTCGCTGGTTTAGACAAGTGTCTCTAGCCACCGAGGCAGGCGCCCAAGAGTCTGGTTCCCGGGCTGCCCCACACCCAGGAGTAGCCAGCTGTCCCTGCATCTCAAGTCTCGAAATCTGCCCTCAGATCAAAGAAACCCAGGGGTCCATTGGCCTCACTCTCAAGCAAGGCCTCCAGGAGCCATTTCCTACCACTGGTACCCCAAAGCCAGATGTCAGACACACACTGTCTGGCAGGGGCAGGGCAGCCTGACCCCTCTGACTGGGCGCTGGAGACTGGGCATGAAGGCTCTACTTTAAGGTCATGCTGGGAATTATACCACATCCCAACCTGATTGCCTGATCATAAATTTGCTGTCCAATTCTGTCTTTTTTGTGGGGGGCAGTACTGGGGATCGAACTCAGAAACCCTTTACTGAGCTACCTCCCAGCCCTTCTTAGTCTGACAGGGTCTCACTAAGTTGCTGAGGCTGGCCTCGAACTTGCGATCTTCCTGCCTCAGCCTCCCGAGCTACTGGGGGGTTACAGGCGTGAGCCACTGCATTGGGATCAGAGTCTAACTTTTAGGAAACTCTCCCAAATCTGTTTTCTGAATAAACCAAAGGAGATGCCCTGGACTCCAGCGTGGGTCTTGAGCAGCACTGGGGACATCCCCACTGTCCAGGGGATGACGCGAGCTGGCGAGCCCCTGGCTGAGAAGCAGCCGAGGAAGCAAGGAAAGGTGCACACCTCCCGCAGGCCTCTTACCGTTAAGCCAAGGGATGGCATACTCCGTCCTCAGAGGACTGTGGGAAGAGTTTCGGGAGATGATGGGCTCGCTTCCCAAAAAGTTATACGATGTCCCAGAATAAAGCTCTCCATCTGCAGCAGCCGGGAGGAAGGAGGAGAAGGCAGTGAGCCTCCGCTAGGCACGCAGGCCCTGGAGGATCTTCAACATCATTTCTGTCCCCTAAGCAAGCCCCCCAGGAGGCTCAGGAGGATGGGCACTGCCCAGCGAGGCGCACAGCAGCCCAGGAAAGACAGTCTCCCCGACTGCCGGGACACACGCCTGCACTTCCCACACCATGTGCTCTTCCCTTGACCCAGATGATCGCAGGTGCCACATTCTGCCGCACCTTACGAGTTAAGAGGCAGTCCCGAAGCACAAGCAAGAATTTCCAGCAACCGACTGACAGTGAACATTACTGATAGCTCCTTGATTTACGATGGGGCCATGTCCTGATAAGCCACCCTGAACTGAAGACATCATATGTCAAAAATGCACTGAATCCACCTACCCTGCCCAACACCGAGGCTCAGCCTCGCCTTCCTCACACGTGTGCAGAACACTGTCGGCCTGAGGCTGGGCGAAGTCACCCAACAGCCTACTTCACAGTGAGAAGCTGCACCCCTCGGGGACCCGCATGGCTCCCAGCCCTCACCTCGGGTGCACAAGACTCCCGCAGGCAGTGTGTGCTCCGGGGCGCCCCCACTCCCTGACAGGAGCATCCTCCACCCGCCCCATGACGTGGTCCAACGATGCACATAAAGCAAGGTGGCGCACCACAGCAGTGGCTGGTTACGCACCTCAGGTGCAAAAGCCCTCACTCAAGGGACGCACGTGTTCTCTAAGAGTAGCTAATGTCCAAATGAAGCCGAGGACGACAGGACTGAGAAGGGTAAAGGAGCCGAGTGTCCTGTGGGGGACGTAACATGCTGCCACAACTGGCGGGGGTGAAGGGGCCCGAGCGGCAGGACTCACCAACCATGACGGACGTGTAGCTGTGTGCTGGGTCAAAGGGACACCTGCCTTTGCCATCTTCATTTTTCCCCAGAAACTTGAAGGATGTTAAGTTCTAAAATGAAATAAAAAGAAAACGCATCTTAAAACATCGGACTTGCCACGGTGATGACGGTTTGGTACCATTGAATCTCACACATTCTTTATTCTTGCTAGACTGAGAGGGCAGAGTGAATGGGTGCCGAGCCCCTGGGTCCTGCTCAGGTCTGCACACCAGCACCTCAGGGACTTGGCCTGTGAGGGGGAGAAGCCGACCCTATAGCTCTGGGGCAGTCAAGAGGCCATGGAGAACCACATACAGGATGGCAGAATTTTAGTACCAATAAAGACAGGAAGCTGGGCACGGTGGTGCACACCTGTGATCGCAGCAGCTTGGGAGGCTGAGGCAGGAGGATCGTAAGTTCAAAGCCAGCCCTAGCAATTTAGTAAGGCCCTAAGCAACTTAGCAAGATGCTGTCTCACAATAGAACATAAAAAGGTCTGGGGATCTGGCTCAGAAGTGCCCCTGGGTTCAATTTGTGGTACAAAAAAAAAACAAAACCAAAAAAACAGGAAGAACTACAGTCTCCAATAAACAAGTTAAATAAGACAATGCAGAACCCGTACTATCCTCCGACCAGCACACCACACACTGCAGACAGATCCATCTCTGGATATTAAGAGCAAAACCAGGCTGCCTCACTAGAAACTTAGAATTATAACCTCAGGATAATCTCACTTCACCTGACAAAGCCAAACCTGTACAAGGCAAAGACAGATCAACTACATAAAGAAATGGAAAGCTGGCGGGTGTGGTGGCGCACACCTGTAATCCCTGCAACTCGGGAGGCCGAGACAGGAGGATTGCACATTCCGAGGCCAGCTTCAGCAACTAAATGAGGCTCGAAGCAACTTAGTGAGACCCCATCTCAAAATAAATAAATAAGGGTCGGGGGTATGGCTCAGGAGTAAAGTGCCCCTGGGTTCAATTCCTGGTGCCAAAAAAACCCCCAAAAAACCAAACCAAAACAAAAAAACCCCAGAAAGCTCTCAAACAGGGAAAAACAGGACAACCGTAAATGACAAATTGCAGGGAATGACTGCAAAATGACAGATGAGGCATTTCCACCTCTTCATATACGAGGAGCACGTAGAAATGTGTCCAGAAGATCACTCAGGATGAGAACAAGCGGAACTGGCAACTGACATAAGACCCACTCCTGGGTGGGCCTGCCGGAAATCCAGGAAGTGCTCAGAAAATGAAAGTGGAATGTCACCAAGAGCCAGCAGCCTGGGAGGCTCAGGAGGATAGGCACTGCCCAGCGAGGCTCAGAGCAGCCCATCCTTGCCAGAGGAGGCTGGCTGGACACTGCTCTCACCGGTGGGGAGAGAAGGTCTCACGGCGCGTGGGAACCTCATCTGACATCCCTGCGGTCCTGCTAACACTTAGGACAGGAAAAACGAGCTGACGTGATCAAAAAGATGCTAAGGGGCTGCTGGGGAAACCTGCATAGGGACTGGCGGTGGATGATACTGGGGAATTACCGTACACTTTCTTACCTACTGTGATAAAATCAGATTTGTGCAGGAAAATGTCACTGTCCTTAAGAGATGCTCGTAATGGCAACTGGGAGGCACGGGTCATGCGTTAGCAAGTACACACACCTGTGCACACAGCCACAAGTGTGCACCTGCACATTCCCAACTGCCCCATCTAGGTGGTTAGTGTATATGAGCGATCTGTTCTTTTACTGGTTTGAAAAAATTTTATTGAAAAGTATCAGGAAAAGCTATAGGTTTAGCTTTAAGCCAAACACACCAGCTCCCTGATTCAACCACAGACATCTCTGCTGAGTGCATGTTTCAAAGACAGTACTGCAAACTTATGACTCGCTTAAAGGTCAGCCAGGAAATCTGTCGATGTGTAAAATGTTTCTAGTACTTTTTTTCTGCACTAAAGCAACAAACAAACAAAACCAACCAACCAACCAAACAAAAATCTATCTTTGAAGACTGAGGATTGAGGACCACATCCCAGAAGCCCCTCACTCCTCCCCCATATCAACTTTTGCTGTCAGCCGCTGTGGGGACAGACAGCCAGACCAGCCGCGTTGTGGATCTCACCCAGGCATCTCTGTGGGAGTGCCAGGTTGCCTATGTGAGTTTCTCAAGAGTCCAAACTTTGTCTTGTTATTTCCGACTCAGGGTTGGAGTTTTGTTCTTGTATTTTTGGTTGCTTGTGTGTGTGTGTTTTGTTTTCTACTTTTGCAATACTGAGGATCAAACTCAGGGTCTCTTGCAAACTAGGCAAGTACTCTACTACTGAGCCACATCCCTCAGTCAGGAATTTTTTTTTTTTAATTCCAATAGCAAATGAAGCTTTTTATTACAGTGGTCTCCCCTCACCTACAAATTCACTGTCTGTGGTTTTAGTTATCTGCAGTCAATAGTGGCATTCTGAGTAGTGTGATGAAATCTCATACCATTTCACTCTGTCCTGCCCAGGATGTGAATCACCCCTTTGATGTATCCACACTGTATATACTACCCACTAGTTAGTCATTTGGTAGACACCTTGGTTATCAGATGAAGACTACAGGGTTTCACCACTGGAGGTCATGGGACTATATCCAGCAGATAAGGGAAAGCTACTGATTAGTGTATTTTTATATTTGTCAGGTACTCATTAATTTAGGACTATCACTAGAGAATATGCTTAGTTTCTGGTTCTTCTGTGTACTTACTTAAAATGCTCCTTCTCACAAAGAGACAAACCCACACGGAGACAGTCATCTGATCCTGGACAAAGGTGCCAAAAACATATGTTGGAAAAAATACAGCCTTTCAAACAAATAGCACTGGGAAAACTGGATATCCATCTGTAGGAGAATGAAACTAGATCCCTACCTGTCACCCTGCATGAAAGTCAATTCAGAATGGATCAAAGACCCAGGATTAAGTCCAGAAACGCTGCAGCTGCTACAAGAGAACCCAAGGGAAACACCCCAACATACGGGCACAGACACCGACCTCCTCAACAGGACTCCTAAGACTCGGCAAATAACACCAGGAACCAATAAATGGAATGGTATCTAATGAAAAAGCTTCTGCACAGCAAAGGAAACAATAAGAAGACAGAAGCTACAGAATAGGAGAAAACCTTTCTCAGTTACTTGTCCAAGAGAGAATTAATATTCAGAATATACAATGAACTCAAAATCAGCAACACCCCCCAGAACAACCTATAAATGGGCAAATGAACAAAAGCGACACTTCTCAAAAGAAGTGCAAATGGCCAATGAGTACGTGAAAAAAATGATCAATATCTCTAGCCATCAGGGAAATGCAAATCAAAACTACACTGGGATTTCATCTCCAATTAGAAGGGTAGCCATCACGCCTGCAATCCCAGCACTTAGGGAGGCTGAGACAGGAGAATCGCGAGTTCAAAGCCAGCCTCGGCAATGGCGAGGTGCTAAGCAACTCAGTGAGACCCTGTCTCTACATAAAACACAAAATAGGGCTGGGGGTGTGGCTCAGTGGTCAAGTGCCCCTGAGTTCAATCCCCAGTACCAAAAAAAAAAAAGAATACAAGCAACCATCAATTCAAGTGAGGATGCGGGAAATAAGGGGCTTTCATGCACTGAAATTAGCGCAGCCACTGTGGAAATCAGTATGGACGTTCCTCCAAATACTAGGAATTGGACCACCACATGACCCAGCTATCCCACTCCTTGGTATTTATTTTAAAGACGTAAAGGCAGCATGCTACAGTGATACATGCACAATTCACAACAGCCAAATTATGGAACCAGCCAGGAGTCTGTCAACAGATAAATGGATTAAAAAAAAAAGTGAGTTTTATTCAGCCATGAAAAAGAATGAAAATTATGTCATCTGCAGGAACGTGATGAACATCATGTTAAGTGGGGAACATCATGTTAAGTGAAATAAACCAAACAGAAAGTCAAGGATTGTATGTTTCTCTCGTATGTGGAAAGTAGAGAGGGGAAAAAATGGAAGAAAAAGGGATCTCATGAAAACAGAAGGGCCAGTAGCATAGATGAGGGGACCAGGTGGTGAGGGAGGGGAAGGGAGGTGCTGGGTAGTGACATCAGTCACATTATGTCACGTGTACGTATGAATATGGTACAAGCAATCCTACCATCCTGTACAACTATTATGTATCCATTAAAAAATTCTCCCTTTCTTCGTGATTGTTATACAATTGCTCATTGGATCATCCAAATAAAAAGAACTGCTTCTAAAAGAGTGAGAGGCAACAATCTAATCTTCCCCTCCACCTGGTGACCAGGAGTGAGGAAGGCCCCTAGGACCTGGACCCATGGGGGGAGCTAGGTGCCAGTCTGGGCAGAGACAAGGACGTGACACAGGGAGGCCTGGAGGGCAATCCTGCCTCTCCAACCACCCAGAGTGGCGGATCCGGGGATGGCTGCTCAGTGGGCAGGTGACACCAGATGGTGACATCCCATGACCCAGGGTCACACCAACCAAGAAGATGCACCATCCAGGAGCAGGATGTTGACTCTCACGTGACCTGGACTCCACCATAGCCAGGCAGGCCTTCCTCATGAAACCCAAAATGTGAAAAGGAGGAGGAGGTGGGCTGGGCCCAAGGCACAGGGCAAGGGCACCTGTCAGTAGCACCTCTGGATGCCCTTCACTGCACCCCCACACCAGCACCCACAGCTCCCAGACCGCAAGCTCTGCCTCAAGCCACACCCTTGGCCGCAGACGCTAAGCTCCGAGGAGCCATGAAGGCCACGTGCCCTTGACCACAGCCTGGCTGGGCTTCCTGCAGGGCCATGAGCTGCTTCCAAATCCTCACACAGCTGACCTGAGAAAATCCTATTGTTTTGGGGGACAGAGATGGTCTCTCATGCCCTTCCAGGGCTCTCTGCTCTGCTGTAACCACTGACCAGGCTGGCCTGAGTTCCTCTGATACAAGGGATGAGTCCATGGCCTTACCAGGTGGTCACAGGTGGGCTGGAACGCGTTGGTCCCACAAACGTACAGGGCGGTGGCGCTGAGTGGCTGCAGCACCCGGATGTAGTTGAGACATTCCGTCTGCAGGAGAGAAAAACACAGCTCACAGCCTCCAGCTGCAGCAGCCTCCACCCAGCAAACCGTGAGCTCCACTCACTCACTGCCCAGCCTTATTCTCCAGGTCCCCTGGATGCTCCCCTTCACACCCTGGCCTGCCACAGAGCAGGGGTTCAGTGACCCCCTGACCCGACCTCTGGCACACCTAAACCTCACACCAGCCTGTAATTTCATCTGTGCAGTGTCCACAGGCTGTTCAGGTGCCAGACAGAATTTAGCTCAGTCCTTAATTGACACTCTGCAAAGATCTGGCAACCAAACAAAGCAATGTGAGCTGACCTCAAATGGTACTGGGGACGCCGGCTTGAGAGAGAAATGCATTTTGCTCTTGCTAAACACATAAACCATCTGTCTTGCTGCCAAACCTGCCCAAGAGTGTGCTACCCCGAATCCCTCTGCCTTCCTGGAGAACCCACCCTCTGCTCCCGGCATGCATGGAACTGCAGAGCGTTTCCTGGGATTCAGGCCCAACCATCCACGAGGGGAGAGGCTGGTCCACGAGGGGAGAGGCTGGTCCACAAGGGGGCAAAGCCAGCTCGGCGTCATAAAGGTCCCCTCGGGAAAACCAAGGAGCCATTTAAGAACCCACCAACTATTTTAGGGTAAAAAAAACTTAGTGTCTATGTGCCACAGTCTGAAATTATCTCAGTTCAAGAAAGTTCTTTCTGCCATGACTGATTTTAAACTGCTGGAATGTCATTCACAATCTCCTCCTGCCCTGAGTTGGGAGGGGCCTGTCCACTGTCAGCACTTGGTCTCACTCAGCTCTAGAAAGACTCCCTGCCACACCTGTGATCTGTCACAGTGCCTGCTATCCCTCATTTCCTAAGCTAACACTGGGCGTGGGGACAAATGATTGAGTAAGCATCCAGCACTTTGCTAAGAAAAAAAAGTTAGCAAATAAACAAAACCAAAAACCTCTTTTTTAAAAAGTATTTTTTTGTTTGTTTGTTTTAAACTTAGCCAACAACTGCTGACACTTGCCCCAATTCCTCTATCATGACCAATGATCAAGCATGACTGAGCTCTTGTCGTCTGAGAGTCTGGACATCTGCAAGGCCCCAGGTGGGGACACAGAGGCACAGGGAATGGCGAGGGGGACCCGGAGCTCCTGCAGGAATGCACACTCTCCCAGCATCCCCTGAATGGGCCACTGAGTGCCCAAGGGACAGACATCTGCCAGAAATCCCCAGATCCTGTAATCCCTCGGAGCCCAAGTCTGGGGCCACAGAGGAGGCACAAGGAATCGCACCATTTACACCATGTGCCGGTAGCCACTGGAAACGTTTTCCCTGGTCAAAATTTCAGGCCATATGAGTCAATTCAATTCACATAAACTAAAAATATATTTCTTGAATGCGTCCTGTGTTTAGCACTTGCTCTGGGAGCCAATCCCAATACTCAGGAGCACAAGGGAGGAGCTTCAAGATGCACGGGATGATGTGACCGCGTCAACCATTCAACCTGCCGCCACATCAGCCAGCGGGAGATACCAAGACGTACACAGGTGGCTGTCCTGTAACTTGCAAAAGAGATTACCTGCTTCGATTTCCCCTTTTCTGCGCATTTGGCTTTCTTGTCTTCTGAGACCTTCCAGTACACCTGTGAGGGAGGATGAGAGACCATTTCACTGAATGTTCTCCTGTGAGGTCCCCAAACTGATGCCAAAACAATAACAGGCCAGATGTGGTGGTGCACACCTGCAATCCCAGCTACTCAGGAGGCTGAGGCAGGAGGATCTCAAGTTCAAGGCCAGCCTCAGCAACTTAGAGAGACCCTGTCTCAAAATAAAAAAAATTAAAAGGGCTGGAGATGCAGCTCATTGGTAGAGTGCTTGTGCAGTATGTATAAAGCACTGGGTTCAATCCCCAGTACCACAAAAATGATAATCACAGTAACAATAGGACATTTCGCATGACCCAGGGACTCTCACAGATATTGGAGGTCAGCAGTCAGGAAACACACAGAGCTTCTTGGGCAGAAGGGAACTCCAGGTTAGGTGAGGGGATCACCCTGAACCAACTCAGGTTTCCACCACGTGCCCATGTGGCAAACACACAGGCTTGAATTTTCACAGCCATGGAGTCTCAACTGAGACACAGGGAAGCAGAACATGGTCACAACTGAAAGAGCAACTTCCTTCAGAAATGCTAACGCAGATGAGGTTCGTGATTGACTGGCAGGAAACCCAGGAGGGCAGGGGAACATAAAATTAGTGTGCCCCCGCTCATGCTCCCAAGGATTTCCCCTGCAGCCTGGCTGGAGTCCCTCTATCTTCTCTTTAAGAGGCACCTAAGCCTCTGTGCCACCACAGAAACAGAGAGGCCATTCACAGGACAGTGGCTGGCGCTCGGTGTCCAGTTCATATTAGCATCCACACTCCTCCAAGACGATTCTGGAAGCAGAACCCTGGTCCAGGTAAACGTAAGGAGGTGGGGCCCAGATCAAGGGATCTGCCAGACACGCAGGGTTCAGGACGGGGCTGAGCGGGAAGTGAGACCACCACACCCCTCCACGCAAGTGATTTCTGATTATAACTTCTGTCTTCAAAGGATAACGCTCAGAAGCTCATCTGTGTACCAAACAGAAATAAAAACGCTAGGCCTTGAAGATGAGCCAGGCCCAGGGGGCTGTCGCTGGCCAAGAACGGGATAACTTGACCATTAAATAAGGACAGGGGTTGGGAGTGCAGCTCAGTGGTTGAGTGCTGGCCTGGCATGCACAAGGCCCTGGGTTCCACCTCCAGCATTGCAAAAATATTTTTTAAAAAATCTACCATGACACTAACAAGCAAATAACTTAAAAACTCATTGTTGCCCTGCGGGTGGAATGGAATGGTCCAGGAAACTGGTGAACAGCAGCAACAATACCCAGCATCCGTCCTGCCCTGGCACTCCTAGGACCCAAGCAGGTGACAGGGGACACTTCTAGCTGACAGATGAAAAAGGAAAGGCAGAATCAAAACACTGCCTTTTGCAGCACTTAATGAGGCATTGAACCTTGGCTCAGAGAGTCACAGACCACTGAGGCCTAGGAGGGAGGACTCCACCTTCAGGAGGAGTCTCTTTTCCCGGCCTGCACAAGCCTCTGGACCCAACACCCAGCAGAGAATGTGCACAAAGACAGGCCCATGGTAGATACCACAAGGACATGAGATACAGAGCCAAGGCTGGGGCACCGCACAGGCTGCATGGAGCAGCTTTCCTAGAAAGGAAACGGAGGCTGCCCTCTAGAAATGGAGACTGCCTGGACAGAATGGGCAGTCACAGTGATGTGGCTGGTTTCCATCTGACTCCAACTAAATGTTCAAACAAATCAAGCGAACGCTCTCCATAAGCAAGTCCACGATGTCTGCATGCTAACTGAGCAGGCCATGACGTGAAGCTTGAGGTGATTTGACTGGAGTGGAGTCCCTTCCCTTAACAGCTACCCACATGAAGAAGGTGGGGCTGGGATTTGCCTCAACGCCCCCAAAGGCAGAGGGCATGGTGGGCAGGAGTGAAAGCCTGGCTTTCCAGGAGCCACTGGGGGCACAGGGCCATGGTCCTTGCTTATGGGCATGGTGGAGATTTTTCCCTAATAAAAAGTTTGGAAAGAAAAGATGGAAAAAAGGCAGGTCTCTGGGTGAGTTGCTGTGGGCATGAGCCAGGGCTTCAGGGACATAGACAGGGAGTCGGGGGGCCAGGAAAGGGTGCCAGGTGTGCAGAGCCCCAGGGCCGAGGGCGCAGGACGTACCTCGTGCTGCTTCCTGGAGATGTCTAGCGCCTTCAGCGCGAAGACGGCCTCCCGCGCGCCCACGTATAGGGTGTCCTCATCCTCGCTCATCAGCAAGGCCGAGTAGTTGTAGATGCCTGGCTCGTGAAACTGCACCAGACCCACCTCTGCGGGAGGCCAGGGGTGCCGTCAGAGGCGAGGGAGGGAGATGAGACCCAGGGAATCACTTTGGTGACAGTGAGCACATCTGAGCAAATGCGCATATTACTGCAGTGGCGGTAGGAGCCCTGGCACCCTGGGCAGACCCAAGATGCAGGTCCCAGGTCCACAACCCACCTTCCCATCCCTCAAGACCTGCAAAGTTCCAGACCTCCGCTTAGTAGTCTTCCAGAAGACCACAGGCCAGACATCTCCATCTACCCACCCACCTCTCCCCTAATTGTCTTTAATCACCCACGGATAAAGTTTAAAAAAGTATAACTTTTTTGGGGGGAAGGGATACCAGGGATTGAACTCAGGGGCACTTGACCACTGAGCCATATCCTTAGTGTGATTTGGTATTTTATTTAGAGGCAGGGTCTCCCTGAGTTGCTTAGCACCTTACTGTTGCTAAGGATGGCTTTGAACCTGGATCCTCCTACCTCAGCCTCCCGAGCTGCTGGGATTACAGGCATGCACTTTCGTGCCCAGCTAAAAAATCATAACAATTTAAGATTTTCTTATTTGGGAAATATTTTATTTCAATATCTGTTTTTAAAAAAATAAGTTTTAGAGAATATAACCCTCAATCCAAGAAATTTCTAGTAATCTCCATCATAAACTCCCAAGACAGAGACAAGTAACATTTTTTCTACTTGTCAAGTAACTGCAGCAAGAGCCACCTAGAAGTACAAGTTCACCCCCGCTTTCAGGACTCAGACACACATGCTGGCGGCATCATCATCATCATCGTTATTTTGGTACCAGGGATTGAACTCAGGGGCACTGGACCACTGAGCCACATCCCCAGCCCTATTTTGTGTTTTATGTAGAGACAGGGTCTCACTGAGTTGCTTAGCGCCTCGCCATTGCTGAGGCTGGCTTGGAACTCGCGATTCTCCTGTCTCAGCCTCCCTAAGTGCTGGGATTACAGGCGTGCACCACAATGCCCGGCCACATTCTGGGAGTAGTTTTTAAGAAGCTGCTGCTTCCTTCTGGCTCTCCTGGCATCAATCTGAGAGTTCTGAACTTGGCTTTCCGCCTATTTATTACCAGGTGTGCACTCTGAGGGTTGGGTGTTCTGGAAGTATCTGCAGTTCCTGATGGTGCCTCACCTCCAACAATGGGGCCTGTGCACATACCATTCCCTCGGCCTGAGATGCCACTTACGGCCTGTGCTGACCTCATCCTGCAAATCTGTCCTCAGCAACTCTCTCCCTGAAGCTGTGACTGATTTTGACAGAGCCGATGTCTCCCTGTAGCTCAGTCGTTATTTCTCCTATGATCTCTGCCCATTAAACCACGTGCTCCTGAGAGAAAAATGGCATTTGATGAAGTCCCCCAGGACCTATATCATAGTGCCTAGCTCATGGTAGATGTCCAAAAAACTACCATTAAGGCGCAATATGTGTGTGTGTGTGTGTGACAGAGCCAGCAACTTGGGAGGCTGAGGCAGGAGCATCCAAGTTTAAGGCTAGTCTCAGCAATTTAGCAAGACCCTGTCTCAAAATAAAACATAAAAAGGGCTGGGATGTGGCTCAGTGGTAAAGTGCCTCTGGGTTTGATCCCCAATACCTCCTCACCCCCGAAGAAGACAGGTGTCAACACTTCCTGATCTCATTTTTCCACTGGACAGAGGGCCATGCACACAGGACGTAGGCCTGTCTCAGTACACAGATGGCCTATAAGCAACACCTAGCTCAGCACCCAGAGCTTAAGCTCTCCATCCACTGAGCCAGAGACGGGGTCCCAAGACATCTCTCCCAGGGGAGGGAATATCTAAAACCAAACCAGCAGCAAGTGAAAGTCACTGGTGGGAAGCTGGGGCTGCACCCGAGGAGCTACCCTCAGGGACAGCCCCGTCCTCAGGTCCAGGGCCAATGCTCAGCCTGGGCTCAGCCTCCAGTGTTACCAGATACAAGGCAGGGAAGCTTCCTTTTGGGGGCTCCAGTTCAGATACCAAGTCAGGGCGCCTGAGCAAATCCTGTGGATGCTCCATCACTAGAGCAGCCTTCTGCAGCCGTCGCCTGAAGCTGTGGGCTGGTACAAAAGCTCCAGGGGCAGAGAACCCAAGAAACGAAGTGCTACAGTACCTAGCTGTCCACCCGTGTCCCAAGCATGGGGTCACCGCTGGCACCCACACAGGCTTCAGCTCTCACCTCTGTGCTCCCAGGTGATCCGAGGTATAGGTGCAAAGGCCACAGTCGTCCCAAACACCAGCGCCAGGGCCGCAAGCAGCCCCCCAATGGGGGCATGCATCCTCGTGGGCGGGGGCCACTGGGCCTTCAGCAGCAAACGCTCATGGGCAGCAGGAGGCTGCAGGGAGCAGGGTGTCAGCCGGACGCTGCTCAGAGCCTCAGGGCCACAGCCGGCAACAACGCCTGGAGCCAGGAAACGGTGGGTCGCCTAGGAAGCAGCATCTCCCTGCTGGCAGGCGAGCAGAGGGCCTCTCACGACCTAGGCATCAGGGCCATGGGCGCTTCCTGGGGGCTCTGGAAGGAACGCTGGAAGACAGTGCAAAGGAAGGACGTGAGGCCACCTGCTGCCCGGACGCTCAACAGCCCCTTGGCTGCACTCCTGCCATGGAGGGCAACTGTGGGTGCAGGAGGCTCCTGGAGGGACAGCCTGGTGCAGAACCCGAGTGACAATGCTGCACTCACCAGGCACCAGTGCTCCCCAGCCTGTGCCCGCCAGCTCCACCACGCAGGACAGTCCCCGCAGGACAGTCCCGGGCGGGCGTGGGACACCAGACCAAAGGCGGTGGGCCGCCCAGCTTCCTTCCTGTGTGGCTCTGTGCACAGCTGGTGGCAAGATGAAAAGCAGCGGAAGGGAACCTGGGTTTCACTTCCCCCGGGGCCTCCGCTTCCCCATTCCTGTAATCCTCACCGAGGAAACGGCCAGGGAGAGACCAGGGGCTGCAGAGGGCTGGAGCACGCGCCCGCGTGAGCACGAGCACGCGCACGCGCACATCGGTACATGTGTGCACACACTCCTGAACCTAGCGACACGGAACCTGTGCACACACACAAACACACGCAGGAGGTCTCGCCAGGCAGGAGGGGCTGACCTCTAGGGACACGGCTGTCCTGGATGGGACCACTGGAAAACGGTCACGCCTCGCTGTGAAAAGTCCACGCTCCAAGGAGACACTGGTACTGAATTCAGGTTCGTCCAGTGAGAACGCGCGCCCGTTAGAAGAACAGGCCGATGCTATTGTGTGAAACTGTAGCCAGACTGGAGGCGGTGTGTACCCAGAGTCCCCAAGCCCATCCCTCCTGTCCCCAGCGTTCTCCAGTGACACGGTGGGCCTTCCACTCTGAGCGCTTGCCTGTTCCCTGGGTCCTACGGGAGCCTCACCCGGTGTGAAGACGACGGGGTGGCAGCTGGGGACAGTCGGGGGCCAGCAGCAGCACAGCCAAGACCCACCTGGCCAGGGCCTCCCCTCACCCCTCCTCACTTCTTCCTTTGACCAAGGACACGAGGTCGGGCCGCCGCCGCCTTCTCTGTCCCCATCAGGCCGTCTAGTGTCCACTGTGATGTGATTCTGAGCCCTGAGGTCGGAAGGCTGGGGTCCCTCCTCCTCCAGGGACTGGACTATCCCAGGCAGGGCCAGTCTTTCCGCAGGCCTGGCCCCTCACCTGCGTAGCTGGGAGAGCCACTGGTCTTGGATGCCACTCTGCTGGTTCCCGACCAGAGACGTGTTTTGTTCCCAGGTCCACAGGCCGGTGCCACTGAAGTGTCCTGAACTGGCACCTGTGTAACTGGGTGGCACTTTCATGTCACGTTTCACTCCAAACTACAACCCAGGGTTCTGGGTCCCTTGTCCCCTTCTCGCCAGGGCCCACACGAGGGTCATAGCACAGGCACCTCTGAGCCCCATGTCGTCTCTCTGCATCTTGATCAGACAAAGCCAAAGCCAAGCCTTGGTTCTGCTGACAGCCATTCCTGCACTCCATGCTCTGGCCCCCGAAAGGGCACTTCCTGTCCCTGCATTCTCGGTGATAGAATCCTGAGTTTCCTTGGGTTGGCAGTGTGCCCAGCCCACCATAGTTCTAAGCTTTCCTGCTTCTGGCTAAAAAACTGTAAATGGAAGTCATTAGACAGGAATCCCACGGAAGGTCTGTAACGGAGGCTGACTCAGCTAGCGACTGCATGTTTGTCCTCAGCCCTTCCTCCTCTTGCAGCCTGGAATTCAAATTTGATGTCTGGAGCTCTGGCAGCCATCTTCTGCTCATGAAAGTAAGGGGTCTCATTCTGTAAATGGCCAAGTAGAAACCCATTAGAGCCAGGGACCCTGACAACATAGCAGAGATGCTACACCTGCTGCTTTTTACTTTCAACTCTCTGTTTCAGACTTGTAAATAAATGGTTAAACTCTGTCAATGACTTGTTTTCAGATTTCTGTTACCAACAGATTCAATTCCAAATCCACACAACCTTCCTAAAATGGATTCACCACCCAGGAGCAGTGGCCAGAGCGATGTTTTCACTGTGAATCGGATCATGTCACTTCCCACAGACAGCATCTGTCCATCTCTCTGCTGCATTTTCAGTGATGGCTAAGGACAACCTGCTCCACCTCATCCGACTTCTCAGGTGTGTGCCCCACCCACACCTGAACACACAGGTGGCCCTTTGCAAGGCCCTGTGACAGCTACTCCATCTGCCTGTCTACGCCACTCAGAACAGTCCCAAACACGTCCATCCCAGAGGGTCTTGTGAATCCACCATCTCATTCCTGGACCTGAGCTCTCGCTCTCTGGGGGACTGGTCAGGATCTGGCTGCAGAGCCCATCCTTCTCCACTCTGAGCTCCCAAACAGGTAATGGTCTCCATGGACACACCTCACAAAGAAAATGCAACCGTAACATGCATGTCCAGCTCCTTCCCAGGGTCAGGCACACCCGTAGCTCCTTGATGTGACAGTGTCCTCTCCAGGTCAAAGAGAGGTAGAGCCACCCAGCCACTAAGTTGTTGTGAGGATGAGCAGAGATCTAAGTATTCACTAGAAGATATCGAACAAGGACACCTCATCGCCACGGTGTCCGCTGCTCTGACAAGTACAAATGGAACTCATGCAACGCTGACCCCGGGGAACCCGGGAGGTAGAGGAGGGGCCTCACTGAGGCCACCAGCTCGGGGCCTGGCCCACGGGCACACTGTGCATGGTCCTGCCACCTCTCTTCTAAGTTCTCATTGCACATGGTGCCGGGTGCAGAGGTGGGGGCAAAGATGAAGAGCTGTCCGCAGGGGCCCCTGACAGTTCCCGCCACTTCCCAGCCCTCCACCCACCTTCTGGAACAGCCGTGCCCTGGCCTTGCAGCCTTTTCCCAGCTCCCGGGGACAGGCAGCAGCATGGCACACAGGCCTGTCCCTGTCAGTGACTGAGGGTTCGCGGAGGTCCCAGCAGGGCTGTAGGCAGAGGTCTCTGGGGTTCCTGGCTGCACACAGAACCAGGGTGCCGTGGCCTGGAAGGAGGGCGCAAAGTCCACCGTGGCCCGGGAGGAGGGCACAAAGTCCAAGCCACATTCACCCAGCAGGGGGCAGCAGCCAGCGCCAGCCCACGCGGGGTGAGCACCAGGCAGAAGCAGAGAAACCTGGTGGTGTGCTCCCTGGGCGGGCAAAGGTCCGCACAGTCAAGAAAGGCTCTTAACTGGGTGCAACTAGCGAGGTTCTGGGGACCACGGCCTGGAGCCGGATGCTCTTGTGAGGACTGTCCAGTCGGTGCCAGAGTGCCACAGGAAACCCGAGCAACGACAGCCAGAGGCTGGCAGCAGACAAACCAACTGCAGTCCCTCCAGACACAGGAACGTCACTCAGCACTAGAGAGAAATGCACTACAGAGACACCCGAGCCTGGACACGAGTGACTAAGGGGCCAGTCTGGAAGGGCTGTGTTGAGACTCCCTGACACGCAGCAGCATGCTGGAGAGCCACGGAGAGGGCCAAGGGTCAGGAGAGAGGAGGGGTGAACGGGAAGAGCACAGGAGCTTCCGGGCAGCGAAGCCACTCTGCACGACACTGCAATGGTGGACGGCTGGCACCGCAGGTTCCAATCCACACACTGCACAGCACCAAGCATGTACACCTACCAGCTTTAGGCAATAATAAGGCGTCGATGTAGAGGTCTTTGTGACAAATGGGCCGCTCTGGAGGAGGCCGTGTGTGTCAGAGCAGGGGATATGTGGGAACTTCTGTATCTTCCTCTACATTTTATGCTGAATCTAAAACAGCTCTAAAAATCCAGCCTACTAAAAAGAACAACAGGGCTGAGGTGTGGCTCAGTGGTAGAGGCTTGTCTAGCATACCCAAGGCCCCGGGCTTGATCCTCAGCACCATAAACAAGGGTGACAATGATAATAAATAGCCCAAGGAGGTCCTTGTGGATCAGCTAAGGAGCGAGTGCATGGGCCCATGGCTGAGACCCCCTCAGCAAGCTCTGGCCACGGAGCCCACAGGCCTGGTTTATTTCAGGCCAAACATCCCAGAGAAGCCCAGTCTCTCCTGGAGGAAAATGGTTTGCAGAGGGTCCAAGTCCTTTTAAGGCCCCTCGACCCTGGAAGTCCCGGGGCACAAGCTACAGCAGGGCTCAGAGCCCAGAGTTAGGAGATGAGAGAATCTCTCTCCTGGGAAACTGGTGTCGCAAGTCTCCCCTCAAATCCAGTGAAAGACCCTGGAAATGAACTGTGAGATGACAGTGGAGGCGGAGGCCCACAGCCCTGCAGCAGCTAACAAAGGGTGAAGCTAGAAAGTAAACAGAGGTGTGGCCACCAGTGGTGGGTGTGCTGGTGAGCTGTCACAGCCAGGTCTCCAGGGGAGTGGCAGGGGTGTCCTGCTCTGGGGCAGGTGCTGATTCTGCAGGGTTAACACTAGTGTCAGGTCCCAACATGAAGACAGGGAGGAGAACCCCTCTGCCCACCAGGGCCTGGCATGTCCACCACATAGACAGGACAGGTGAGAACACACCCAACTGTAAAGCTTAAATAATGATGCCACTGTTATTTTGCATAACTATTAGGAAGTTGTGAGTTTGGAGCATTTTATCTTTACTTTGTTTTTATCTCTTTTTTTTTTTTTGAGTTGTAGATGGACACAATACCTTTATTTATTATTTTTTATGTGGTGCTGAGGATGGAACCCAGTGCCTCACACATGCCAGACAAGAGCTCCACCACTGAGCCACGACCCCAGCCCTTACCTTTACTTTTCAACTTATTTAGCTTTGAGTCTGCATAACTTCACCTTTAATAATGTTAAAGATCAACAGCACTCACACCCCCTGGTGCTGAATGACTTCTCAAACCAAACTGAGCCAAAACCAGCAGGGCCTGAGAGCAGCAGTCATAAACAGGCAGGGAAGTTGAAACCAAGCTTAAAAAGCCACATTTGGATAGAAGAAAAACAATGTCCCCCTGAAAGAAGAGGGGTTCCTGAAAGTATAAAAAATGTAACGGAGATGAAGGAAAAGACAAGAAAACTAGAGGACTGATTCTGGAGTCCCCAGTCTAATTAGCCGTGGTAGAAAAGAGTACCAAAAACTGAGGACTTCTCAGAGAAAGAATAAAAAAATATCCAGGACAGAGGGTGTGTGTACTCAGAATGGAAGCATCCAGCAGCCCGAGTCACAAAAGGCCACCCATTTAGACTTCTCAAGCAATCCGAGAATCCGGGGAGTTCAAGAGTGGATCTTTTGAAGGCTTCTAGAATGAAAGCTGGCCACACAGAAGTCATCAGAGTCTTGCTAGAAGCCAGGAGGCAGAACTGCTTTTACATCCAAGGAGACAGGATGTCTCACCAGGAATCTTGAAATAAATGACTGACCAGTCGGAATATCACATAGAAACATGCCTCACACTTCAAGTTCTCAAGAATCTGACCTCTTCCATCCTTTCTCAGAAAATTACTGAAAGATTCACTCCAACAAAACAAGGGAGCTGGGCTGGGGTTAATGGCGCAGTGGTAGCGTGCTCGCCTAGCACGCGAGAGGCACTGGGTTCGATCCTCAGCACCACATAAAAATAAAAAAATAAAGATATTGTGTCCACCTACAACTAAAAAATAAATATTTAAAAAAAAAAAAACAAAACAAAACAAGGGAGCTGTGTCCCAGGTCTTCTTTTTCAGGAATAAGGTCGTGCCCATGGAGGACAGGCACAGACAGTGGGCAGCTAGGAGGTGGAAAGGCAGGGACCCGAAAGGGGCACTCGATGGATTACTGACCACTTCCGTGGGCTTTGTTTACTGAAACGTCTACGGCTCTGGAAGAGTCTGAGGATGAATTAGTAATAGATACACAGATTAAAAAAAAAAAAATGAAGACACACACACTGAAAATGAAGCAATTAGTGACCTCGGGGGAATCAAGAGTGGTCCACAAATGGAAATGTAATCAGAGTGAATTATCCTGGCCCAGCGTGCAGCCCTGTAACAAGGACAGGGAATAATTCCACTGAGCGGATGGAGGGAGGAGAGGAGGCAGACGACCCGAGGATCCAGTCCTCAACTCCACGCAGCAGTCTCTCAAGTGGTCAGGTCGGGAAATAGGTAAAACCAATTCGAAGGAAAAAAAACAAAAAAGGTTAGAACAGCAGACACTCAGGGTCTCCGGGCGGCAGGATGGGGGAAGAGAGAGGTGCCTGGACAGTGCGGCTTCCTCTCATTAACTCTACTGATGACGGGACATGAATTTAAAAGGAAACCGGTGCCTCGTTCCGGCCGCATGGAGTAGAGCAGCTCAGCTGGCCGAGGCAGCACAGCCACCACGGGAGCATCCTCCCAAGGTCAGGAAGAGCGAGCCAGGCTCGGGAGCAGGCACGTATGGAGAAATGGCTGAGAGTGTGAGCAGCAGGACAGGATTTGGCGTCGAGTGCCAGCTCCTGGAGCAGCTTGCAAGGCCCAAGTGACCTGGCTTTGCTGCCCTAAGACTTCACCACTACACCTGGTCCCTCTCAGAGCACCCTGCCCTTCCTCGGGACCCTCTGCATGCAGCTCCTATTTCCTGAACATTCTTCCCCCAGAGTCTCTGGTGGCTGGCTTCTCTTTCTGCAGGGACCCTTTGCTAAAAGGCCAACCCCTTGCCAGCCACCTCCCCTGAACTCCTCAGGCCACCCTCTCTTTCCACTCTGTGGCTTCCACAGCATGTGGCATTCGGACTTGGAAAGTCTCCATGCTCCAGTCCCTCCCAAGGCAGGGCAAGGCCACTCCTGCTTCCGGCCCTGCCCAGGTCTGCTGCATATTTATCTCATCAGCAGATAGGAGACTCCTGAAGGTCTAGCCCAGACCCTGCGGCTCTTCCCTAAGGGCCTTTAAAACAGGCCACAGGGCTGGGGTTGTGGCGCAGTGGTAGCGTGCTCGCCTAGCATGCATGAGGCACTGGGTTCGATCCTCAGCACCACATAAAAATAAAATACAGATATTCTGTCTGCCTACAACTAAAAAATAAATATTAAAAAAAAAAACAGGCCACAAAGATCTGGAGAGTTCCAAGCCACACAAAGCTCCAGGGAGGGGGAAGGCTGCACAGTTCACTTTCTGACTCTGTCACAAAGCACACAACACACCCACAGATCCACTACCACAGCTTGCCTTCCAGGAACAGAGCTCTGAGGCCACCGCGGGGATGTCACTCTCAAAACTGAAATTCAAACATCTGGGTGTGGCGCCCATCTGTGCTGGCTTTCTTGAGCATCTCTGGGACGCGAAGGCATCCCGCTGGGAGCTGAGGTTTGTGAGGTTTGTGAACGTGCACTTGGCAGTGACAGTGTGACATCGTCGCCCTTTGCATTCAGAAAGGAGGACCCAACAAAGGGGCCCATTAGAGAGACAAGGTTACAAATGTCACTCCCATCACATGCACATAATTGTGTTGCTCCCGGGGAGCGCACTAGCCCACTTTAAATGTCAGAGAATGAAGCTCGGAGGGGCCTCTGAGCCCCTCCATTCCGCCTGTCAGGACCTGTCAGATGGCAGCTCTCTACCTCAAGGACCCTGGAAATCAAACAGGGGCCGTAGTAGGGAAAAGAGCAGCACCAGAAACCAGCAAGGGCAGGGCTGGGTCGAAAAGCTGTGAGCATGTCTGCATGTATGTGCACACGTGACAGCTCTGTGTGTACAGGCGCACCTGTGAATGTGTATGCACACGTCTGTGTGCACCCGCATGCACTTTCCACGCATGCACATACGCATGTACGTGCATACAGGTGTGCATGCCTGCAATAGAGTGTGCATGTGCGTGGATACAGGTGTGCATCTGTGTGTGCATGCATGTGCACCTGCAGTGTGTGCACATCTGCGTGCCACATTCATGTGCCACATAAACACCGGCCTAGCATTGCCTCTTGGGTGCGGCTCTTCCCTGGGACCTGGAGTGGGATGGATCACTGAGGGGACACCTGTCACTACCACTCAGAAGGTGCCAGTGCTCCAGTCGGGAGTAAGGTGCTATGTTGATGTCAAAGCACCCTCACCCACATCCTGGGGAAACAGTGACAGGGTCTCAGGTGAGCAGGGGACAGGCTGAGGCAAAAAGGGATTATCACTTGAACTCCCATCTGGCTGCCAGGGCGGCAGAGCCTTTTCTGGATCCTCACTCATCTCCATGGTTTGCCCAGACAGGGGAACTGGAGCTCCACACCCCTCTGGGCCCTATGGCCAGGACAGTGGAAGACACTCTCGCCACACCTTCCCCGAGTTAGGGTGGGTGGCTGAGTGTAGGGAGAAGGGAGTGCCACAACCCTCCCCAGACACGCCCTGCCAGTGCCGGGACGGGCAGCTCTGCCCCCGCCATGTCCTGCCCAGCTCCCCTCCCCCTCGCCAGTCAGTGCTGATGTCTCCTTTGTGAGCACAGAGGATAAGGAGGGCCTTGTCTCTTCGGGGCTCAGGAACGGGTGTCAGGGGCTCCCTGAGCTGTAAGCTAACAGTTTATTGTTCCAACTTGGGTTTTCCCAGAACTGAGAGCAGATCCCTGGAAATCCGCACTCGGGCTCCGCAGGGACATGCTCAGCCCTGCCGCTCGCGTTGTCCTGAACACACCCAGCAGGGTGGCTGGCCAAGGCTGTCTCGGGACGCCCGCTCACCTCCAGCCACCTCAAAGGAGCAAGCAAGCCACGGCAGGTGTCTGAGCCGCTCTAGCCCTTGTTCCCACCCCAACCTGAGCGTGCGTGCTGGGTGCCGTGCTGGACGGGAAGCCAGGGAAGGAGACGAAAGCGGGAGGGAGGGATGGACGCGCAGACCGAATCTGAAGCAGATGAGCAGGAGTGTGGCAAAAACAAGGCTGCTCGGGCAGGGGCCACCACTGCAGAGACACCACTCCTGGCTCTGAGCTGGATGTTGACAATACTGTCCCTCAACAGGGTGTGAGTGGCACGCGGATGTCCCTTGGCCCAGACTGGTTAGCAGTTGTAGAAATGAAATAGCCAACTTCCACCGGCCCCCTGCTTCCCCCAGGCCCCTCCAGGAGGCCAACAGAGGCCCTGAGCTTGACAATGGCTCCTAGGGACAGTGTGGGTTTGTGCTGGGAAAGGGCTGGCTGGGCCCTCAGGGAGGATGGTGCTAGCCACCCAGCCTGCAAGGGGTCAGCAGTGCTCTATCTCAGTTTTCTTCTTTTTTCGCGTGTGTGTGCACGTGTGCGTGGTGACAGTGTGCGATGCCAGGGGATGGACCCAGGCCAGAGTGCATGCTGGCCAAGCGCTCGACCCCTGAGCTATCCTCCAGCCCTTGCTGCACCTTTCAGTGGTGGCTGCTATAAATGTTCACGTCACCCCTTAAATTCAGTCTTTGAATCCCAACCCCAGTGTGATCAGGTCAGGAGGGTGGCGCCCTCACCAATGGGATTAGTGTCCTTACAAAAGAGGCGCCAGAGAGCTGCCCCACCCCACCCATCCCAGTGACGGCACAGTGAGAAAGTGCCCTGGACCAACCAGGAAGTGGCCCTTGCCAGAGACCAACCACCCAGTGCCTTGCTCCTGGGCTTCCAGTTTGCAGAACGGTGGAGAAAGGTTTTGGCTGTTTCTAAGCTGCCCAGTCTATGGTGCTGTATTACAGCAGCCTGTGCTAAATAAACCACTACTCAACCTGGGGGCCGCTGGTGCCATGGGGAGCTCAGGACCAGGCACAATACACTCACCAGAGATGTTTCTAGAATGTCAGGGGACAGTGTTCACCCAGAGGGGTCACTTGAAATGTCACTAAAGTAGAGGGTAAACTTACATAAAAGATACCATGCTTAAGTGTGTTTTAATTGGACTCTACTTACATTCTTAATTTTCCTCTATTATAAAACTTTTGAGGGGCTGGGATTGTAGCTCAGCGGTAGAGTGCTTGCCTTGCATGCATGAGGCCCTGGGTTCGATCCTCAGCACCACATACAAAGCAATAAAATAAAGACATTGTGTTCATCAACAATTAAAAAAATAAAAATTAAAAAAAAAATAAAGCTTTTGATCTTCCAAAATAACTCCACTAGCTGGGCGTGGTGGGGCACGCCTATAATCCCAGTGACTTGGGAGGCTGAGGCAGAGGCAGGAAGATCACAAGTTCAAGGCCAGCCTCTGCAACTTAGCGAGGCCCTAAGCAACTTCATGAGACTCTGTCTCAAAATAAAAAATAAAAAAAATGGCTGAGGATGTGGCTCAGTGGTTAAGCGCCCCTGGGTTCAATCACCAGTACCCTCCCTGCCCCCCAAATTATTCCACTAAATAAAACTAAAATAAAAGATCACTAATTATCCATAAGGCAGACAGAAATTTAAGACCTCTACCTGCCACATGGGTGAAGGTGTGGGATAATGGACTTCTGCGGGCCATCTGGAACCACCCACCGTCACCCACACCCCCATCCTGGCAGTTCTTGGGCGGCAGCCCTACCCACGGCAAAAACCACAACCAGAGGCGATTCCTCCGGCAGGGATGGGGAGCTGCACACCACGGGAGATGAGCAGCTGCTACAGGTGGGCAGGTGTGCGAGGCCATGCCCTCCACCATGTGCCAAGGCAGGTGCCCAGCAGCGTGGGAGCTACGGCCCACAGCGTGTGGACAGGAGGCGTGCTCCTATACACACACACACACACAGGAGGACAAGGACACATACCAGCACACACAAGGATACAGACACCACACACATGTGGACACCCAAGGTCACAGCGGCAGACAGACGGACATGGAGGTGTCAAACAGGAACACAGTGACACATGTCCAGCTGTTAACAGGCTGTTCTCCGGCACAGGGAGGAAAGCGGCCAGGGAACTCACTTTTGTATGTTTGCCTTTTAAAGAGCAAACCACATTCTTGAATGTGCTGCTTTTGTAAAATAAAAAATTCATTCATTAAAAATGGATGCCTCTCTCAACTATAAGGTAGTCAATGTGCTGAAAATCTAAGCCCAAAGCAGGAAAGTGTGGAGCGGCGTAGGCGTCACCTCTACAGGCAAACCCTTCTCTTGGCTCAGGTGTCTATTTCCTGCCATTTCTTTGGCCCTTGTGAATTTATACAAAAAATGAGCAGTGCTGCTTCCTCTGAATAGACCTCGTGCTTCTCAGGTCGGCAATGCAAAAGGTGACAGGCAGGGCACTCCTCCCGGGACCCCTGGAGCCTCCTGCTTCACTCAGTGCAGTGGCCCTGTGGTCAACGTCCTCACAGCCGAAGATTCCAAGACAATAAAGAGGCCAACACAATTAAAAGACAAACAACCAAGCGGGGAGGGAAATGGTACTTAGACCTCCTCAGAAATAAAGCAACCTCCCAGCCGGGCGCGGTGGTGCACGCCTGTAAGCCCAGCACTTAGGGAGGCGGAGGCAGGAGGATCGCGAGTTCAAAGCCAGCCTCAGCAACGGCAAGGCGCTAAGCAACTCAGAGAGACCCTGTCTCTACATGAAACACAAACAGGGCTGGGGATGTGGCTCAGTGGTGGAGTGCCCCTGAGTTCAATCCACAGTACCAAAAATAAATAAATAAATAATGTGGCCTCCCAAACTGATATGAAAGCCCCTACCACCAAAACGTACCAGGTAATCTATTAAAAAAAAAAGAAGCTCATGTAACATATCAGAATTGCAGTAGTCTTTCCAGAGATGACAGTGTGCTAGTTAAAACCACCCTACCAAGCTGAGAGAATGTGCTCTCATTTTGGTCCCTGGTGACCAGCGGCAGCGCCTTCTGAGAGCAGGTAGAACCTGTAGTCCCACTACCACAGAGGAACAGGGGGGCCAGGTATAGTGGCGCATGCCTATAATCCCAGCAGCTCAGGGGGCTGAGGCAGGAGGATCCAAGTTCAAGGACAGCCTCAGCAATTTAGTGAGGCTCTAAGCAACTTAGTGAGATCCTGTCTCAAAATTTAAAAAAGGGCTAGGGGTACAGTTCAGTGGTAAGGCACCCCTGGGTTCAACCCCCAACAGGAAAAAAAAAAAAAGGAGAAATATGGAAAGGATGAGGGAAAGATAGGGCATGGGCTTTCCTTCTGCTTTTACACACTGAACTAGCTGTTTGTCTTTGCTCAAAACCAGAATTATATGGCTTGGAATTGATCCAAATCAAGATTAATAATAAAATGGCCCACATCCAGGAAGGGTGTACTGAGAGCCTCCATTTACTCTGTATCCAACCAACCACCTCGCTACATCCCCCAAAAGGGGACAGCAAGCTGCCTGGACTCCCATCGGGGGTCACCCTATGAACAGCAGAGTGGCCACTGCCACTACCCAGCTGGGAGAAGCTGAGAAGGGAGCCTGAAAGAAGGAGAGCCCGTAAGCACAAAGGGACAGAAAGAAAAAAGAAAGGCCAGCCTCAGGCTCCAGTGCCCAGCACCCACCCAGCACAGGAGCCAAGCCTGAACCTCTGCCCCCAGGGAGTGCGGGTAGCCAAGAACCCACCTCCCCTTGATCCAACTGAGGCCCCTACAAGGTCCTCTTTTGATAAAAACAAAATGATTTACCTGTATCTTGTAATTCTTAAAATGTCCCGCTTCTAGAAAGGAGTCCTCAGAAATCTCTGCTCTGAAAATAATGGGAAAAAAAGATTGTTAAGCTCTTGAATTCTCCACCCTTGAAAACCCAGCGTCACTTCTTGGAAGGCACTGAAAACAAGTTCTTATCACTTTTTTAAACTTCTGGACCCCTAGGCTGACCTTTCTCACCCAGGACCAATTTGGCCTGTCTTCCCTGGTGCAAATGGCAGGGAGGTGGCTGGGCAGCCCCGTCAACAACAGAAAGGGAAGTATGTGGCCCTGCAGGTCACCTGGTGCAAGAGCCCTGACCACAGCAACTTTCTTCCAAAATAAGTCATTTGGATATGACCGCCATCACAGTTAGCAGAGTTCAAATACCCAAAGAGCATCATCTTACTGGCCATTAATTTCAGATGTGTCCGTTATAATTCATGTCCCTGAGCCCATCCAAGGAAAAGCCAAGATGTGTGACATTTACAAGAACCAAACTGGCATTCCTGTTCCTTTTGTTTATTTGTCTGTGGTGGAGATGGAACCCAGGGCTTCCAGCATGCTACTGCTGAGCTACGTCCCCAGCCCTCTCTTTGTTTTTGATGGTAGTTTTTAAGCCAAACAGAAAAATATCCACTAGGATGCAGGCAAAGTTTCTGGAACAAGCCACCCTGCTGGGTGTGGGACACAGTCCTCCAAACAGGGGTCCCTGAGCCCAGGGATATCACCAACGATCAGATCAAGAGGATCGATCTCATCAGCTTTGCAAAACTGGAGGCCTCATGCAGGCTGGAGATGGTTCAGAGGGTGGCTAAGTCGATGCTCCCTGATCATAAATGGCACTGGTTTCGTCTCACACTCAGAGCCAGCGTTATGCAGCGGGTGGGGTTTTGGTTTTCCCCTCGACTTCCAAGTAACTATAACCACTGCTCCAGAAGCCCATGGAGGAAGAAGCTCTCCTGAAGGCACCAGGGACACCTCAGATCTCTTCCAACTCCTCAGTCTAGTTCCCCTGATCCTTCTGCATTAGCAAATGGACCACTAGGGCAATGTGCAGAAATGGTCACCATCCATACACTCTCACCCCTGGGGCTGCCAGAGGCAGCAATAGCTGAATTTTTTTTGTTGTTGTTGTTTTGTTTTGTTTTGGATAGTGGGGATCTAACCCAGGGGCACTTAACCACTGAGCCCTTAACCAGCTCCAGTCCTTTTTTATTTTGAGACAGAGTCTCAACTAAGTTGCTTAGGGCCTACTAAGTTGCTGAGGCTGGCTTTGAACTTGTGATCCTCCTGCCTCAGCCTTGTGAGATGCTGGGATTACGGGCGTGCACCACCATGCCGGTTAGCAGCTGCCTTTTAAGACCAATTTTAAAGCCAAAGTCTCCTCCTCTGAGCAGCTCTGCAGGGACCCAGGAAGGGCCACGGGCACCCAGAGCTGGAAGCCACATTTCCCATTGGAACGCCAGGAGGACAGTTCTGCACCACACTGAGGTCCACACTGTTGGGGGCATCTGCAAAGGCTCCACTCAAATGGGGCTGCTGTCACTCAGGCAGGGAGAGGGGACAGCAGCCACTTGCAGACAGTGCCGAAAACACCTCGAGGAGAAAAAGGAAGGGATTCACGCATCAAAAAGAGGTTCAGATAAATGATGTGAATGCCACAAATTCTGAAACTGAAAAAACTCCTCAAGAAATTAAGTACATCTTTGTCACCTTAACAAATAAAGTCCCAGACCTAGAACTGCTTGTGGCTACACAAGACGTGTGACACATTCACCATCATTTCACAGTGGAGAAATGCAAAGGCCAGAGGATGGTGGAGGCTGGGTACACGGAAGGCCCTGGGCTCCATCTGCACTGCAGATGCACACACACCCAGAAGGGCTGAGGACCCTGTGGATGTCTAATGCTCCAGAGGCTCAACCAACCCGACCTGATGACTGGCGTCCTTGCCTCCCGTTTTCCAGCCAGGCCTCCAACACCCTGCTTCTAAGCCCAAGTTTCTGGGCGGCAGTGCACTTCCGGCCTGTGTGAGCCACCCGGGTCCCGGGCTTGTCTTTGCCTTTCACTCAGGCGTTTTCTGCTTCCTAAACATAAACCTCACAAGCTATAATTAGCTATCACCCCACCAAGAGCCAGCAACAGCAAGACACTCCCCGCGTAATTACCCATCGCAGCGTTTTAACTCTGCACCTCCTGGTCTCTGTAACATGCGGAAGAGCACCCCACAGCGTGTTCACAGACTAAGGCGAGGCCCTAGGGAGAAGGGAGCAGGGCCCTTCTCCCAGGGCGAGCCTGGCCTGTCCTCCCCTCCCGGCACCCGCAGGAGGCAGGCCAGCAGTGCTTAATGACAACAGCTGCCTTCATCTGCCTCCACTCTGCAAATGTGTGCCCTCCTGTCCCAGCAGAAGCAGCCAAGTGTGTTTCAGCACCTGTAGGAGAAATGGGACAAAGCAAGGGGCTCTGGGGTCAGGACTACCTAAGCTCCAGGTCTGGCTTCTGCAAGCTATGTGCTCCCTTGGGGAAGTCACTGGAGCCCTCTGGGCTTCTGTTTCCTCATTCAGTTGGTTGTGGTAAGGATCTGAGATTATTCTATATGAAGAGGTTTCACTAGCATCAGGCAGCTAGAGAAGCACTAGCCAGCGTTAACTATGATTAACTATGCAGCTGGTACTAGCCAGCGTTAACTGTGGTTAATTAACTAGGCAGTTGCTGACACCTGCCCTGCTAAGACTGAGCAAGATATTTTCAAAAGCAGGGCTGAGCTGTTAGCACATCTACCCTCTGTTCCCACTGGCTGGGGGCCCACCAGCCTCCTCCTACTCGCCGGGGGTTTCGGTGCTGAAGTTGCCTGTGTCCATGCTCCAATGGAGACCCAGGGCGTGTGGCTTAGAAATGCCTCTACTGGCCGGCCAGGCTGTGGCTGCGGTTGAGGAGGGGCTGTGTGAGCCCCCTCTGCTCAACTGCTTCACCCCAGCCCAGAAACAGGTGGGAGGCACCCAGAGCAGCAAACATGGGGGACCCTCCACAGTGACTAGCACTCCAGGACATACCCCAACGGGGGTGGAGGTCTGCACATTGGAGTACATTGTTGCTTCTCACTGACAAGATGGGGGACCGTCGGGCAAACTGGCCTTTAAGAGCAAGATGAGAGGTGAGGGCGGCGTGCCCATGCCCAGGGGCAACATGTGCCAAGACACTGCATGTGCGCCCTCGGACCCAGCAGCTGTCCACCAGGACACGCCCATGGGGGCCAGAGGCCCAGCACAAGGTTACTCAACAGGAAAACTCCAGAAACCTCTATAAGTCATCAGCACATGTGTCACACAGTCCTGACTTACCAGGGTTCCACTCAGTGATTCCCCAACGTTACGACGGTACAAAAGTAACACACCTTCAGCAGAACTGCACTTGGAAATCTGGTCTTTCCCCAGGCTTGCGATATGTGGGAAATCTTCTCCCAAGAGGCTGGGCAGCATCTGCAAGCCACAGCTCCCTGATCATGAGGTGGACAGGGGACACTGGCCGTGTGCTGAGTGGCTAAGCTAGGAAGGTCAGCGGGTTAGGTGTCTCAAATGTATTATCCACTTACAATAGTTTCAATTTAGGACGAATTTATCCAGACATAACCTCATCATAAGTCATGGGGCAAATCCCTCTCTTTATATCACATGGGTACTCTTCTTTATATGTGAAATTCGTGCCCAGCCCTAGGATGGAATACTATGCATTGTTAAAAAGAGTAAAGCTGCCAGTGATAAGAAAGGGTGCCAAGATCTACTGTTCCCAGTGGTGTATACGGTTATGTTCCCATTTCTGAAGGCATGTGGTGAGTGACCATTTCTGTGTTCAAAAGAACAATTTGCTAGATGAAAACTGAATCAAGGACATGCTGGCAGGGGTAACCGGGGATGAGTGTGGCCTGCAGTAGGTAGCCCTTCATCTTTCATAATTTGAATTCTTTAAAACTACCTTAACTCTTATCTTAACGTGTAAACTTTTCTAATCAGAATATTTTTAATCTGAAGTCGGGCATGATGGTACAAGCCTGTAATCCCAGCAACTTGGAAGGCTGAGGCAGGAGGATTCAAAGTTCAAGAACAGCCTAGGGAATTTAGCAAGACCCTGTCTCAAAATAAAAAAATAAAAAGGGACAGGGGTATGGCTTGGTGGTAAAGTGCAAAGCGCCCCCGAATTCAATCCCCAGTACAAAAAAAGAATATTTTAAATCTGGTATCAAAAGATAGCATAATTGTAGAAAATTTTAAAAACTTAGAAAAGGCCAAAGAAGAAAATATATCTGGCAATGTTTTCTTAAGAAACAGGTGATAACTATAAAAAAAAAAAAGATCCTATTTCTTGTGTCTTCCTGGAGTAACTTTACTCAGTAGATTTCATCTAAATGGAAGTTTTCACCAATGGCAGGGACACGTGCAGTTCTGGTAGTTTGATATCCTGCTGGAATTTCTCATTCTAAGAAACTAGGACATGGTTCACATGCCAGGCTAAGAACATACCAGCTCAGATAAAGATGGCAGAATCCCAGCCCCACCCAGGAAGGGCAGCACCAATGGCCCACACTGGATGGCAGGGCCCCAGCCACGCCTCTGTGACACAAAAGCCAATTTGTAGCCATCTAGCTGCAAGATGGAGACCGGAAGTCCAAGAAAGAGGAAGGAGCGACAGGAAGGAGGTGGAACCCCTGTGGGTGACATTAGGTTCCTGCAGGTCTGTGCCACGTGGCCTCCCTGTGCACCCACTGCTGACCACCCAGCACCCCTCAGCACTGTGTAACCTAATATTCCATAATTAAACATGACCATGCTGGACTTTCAGATCATTCCCAATCTTCCACTTAAAATTCATTTTGAAAGACTGACTTGAACCACCAGCAAACCTTGACCTTTTCTATCCAGAGTGTTCAAAGTGACATTTACAGAGGACACCAGGGCAGGGTCACAGGGTGGATCTGTTGAGCAGTGACACAGGCTCAGGGCTTTTGTCCCTCCTGCTGGCCGGCTGCTCCCGTCTACAGGGAAAGATTCACGCAGTTTCCACCGTGCATTTTCATTCTGCTTCCTGCTACATTTTTCCAGTTGGTTGAACTAAAATGATTTTTGAAAATGGAGCTATAAAGCACAAGGCGCCTAGCGTAAATATTTTTTATACTTCTTTCAAGGCAATTAGTCACCTTAATTAAGTGCTTGTTTATTGTCCCCAGAAGTGGGAAGGCAGCTTAGTGCAGAGTGAGCTCCAAGGCCAGCAGCCAGCTCAGACCACCTGCAGCCACATCCTGCTGGGCGACCCAGGGCAGGCCACTGCCCACCCTGCCCCCACCACAGCTACTTCCCATGCACCTCCCCCACCCTAGCAGCTCCCTGTGGACCTCCTCTTCCCCCAGCTACTCCTCAGCACCTCCACCTTTCCCAGCTACTCCTCCAGAACAGGCTACGTCCCAGGCCCACCACCAGGGACGGCGCTGCACAAATGAGGAATCTTAAAGCACATACACGCACATCAGAAGGGTGCATGCAATAAAATGTTATAAACAGCAACCCACAACAGCACCGTCCCCACGACGCAGGGGAAGCGCCCACTTGGGGAAAGGTCTGGGCAGAATCTAGATGGCTATACCCCAGGAGAAATAAGCCTGCGGGAGAAAACTGACTTCTGCGGCCAACACTGACCTCCTTCCTGGCCTTCACTGTGATTTATGCCTACATTTTAAGTTTCCCTTTTTAAAACTCATGACCATGACATTTTGATCACTACCCTCAGCTCAGTGCGTCTGAAACAGCTTGAACCAGGCATGTTCCTCGGGCTCTAAACTCACCCAAGCCCTTCCTTCCAGAACCTCTGTACCAACTCCACAGACCAAGAGTGACCTCTGCTCTCTCTCTGAGTGTTCTCATCGTCCCCGAGCAGCCCATCGTCCCTTGGGGTCCTCTGCAGCTCCCCTCTCAGGCATCTGCCATCCAGAAGGCCAGTCATAGCCGACAGCTGACACCTCCAGGCCACACAGGCCTGAGGTTCCAGGGTCCAGCGATGGCCAAGAACCCATTGTGACTGACCTCCCCAAGTTGCCTCTCCTCTGATGGAGACCTTATGCTGACCCTCCTACATCTCCTTCCCCCCTGGGTCCTGAGCAGCCTTGGCCTTCCTTCCAGGATCCTCCATCTGTCCTGACCCCAGCTGTCCCTTTCCTCACAGCCACGTCCTACCTGACAGCACCCACCACCAGGCCTTCCATGGGTGGCCTCCATCTGGCTCCTGCTACTCACCAGGGGAATGGGCACCATTTCCTAAGAGCAGCTCTGAAGTCACCTGGGCCCCATGTCACCCTTGCTTACAGGCTGGCTTCCATCACACTACCGTCTGGCTCAACCTCTTACTTGCCTCCAGAGCCAGCAGAAGGGCCAACCTGGAGTCCCCAAAGGGTGCCCCACAATCCACCAGGCAAACGCTTTCACATCCTTCCTGTGCAGTTCTGAGAACACGCCACACACTGGGTCCTGAGACCCCAAATACGTGACTCAGCAGCGTCCCCACTCGCCCAGGGTCAGCATGACCATGAGCAGCCCACAGAGCCAGCAGCCAGCACAGAGAACCAGCCTGCGCCCCAAAGACCACTGCCTCCCTTCCAACGTGACGTCCCCCTCCAGCCACCACACCTGCTGAAATCCCAGCCACCAGTGGCTCAGCTCACAGGTCAGGGCCACCACCGACCTGCCCTCTAGAAAGCAGAGCCTCCTCTTGGCCAGCTTTCCGTGGGCAGGAAGGATATTAACATCCGCCTTCAGGGAAGGTGATCAAGTGATCAGTGACCTTTCCCAAGAGAGCTCGGCAGGCGCCCTGCTGGATTCTGCAAGTCAGGCTGCCAGCCACCTCGGCTCCGCAAGGCACAGACGAATGAGCTATTTCTATTTCTGACTCCTGGGGCATGCCCAGAAGGGACCCTAATATTCCACAATTCAATGCACCCAGACCCTCCCAGGACTCAAGTAAAAGGTCACAAACCTGCTGCTCCAACCTCGGGGACCAAGGCATAAGAGCTCCACTGTGTGGCCCCACTGGCCACCTCCAGGAGCAGCAGTAACACGTCCAGTCCCTATGGCACCGCCACCCAGTACACCCGCTGAATCCACTCAGAGTCCCCGTGGGACGGGTTTTATGGCACTCCTGAGAGGAGGAAAAACAGGCTCATAAAAATCCAACCATGCTCTAGAGCCGCGGTGAGAGCTGAGACCCAGGGAGTGCTCAGCCCCCAGGACTTCATGGCCCTTCCCAGGCAGGAAAATCCATGGCCCAGTGACAGGTGTGGGTGGGACTCAGCACAGAGAAAAGGACCAGAAAATGCTCAGGAGTGGGTTGTGGTCACTGTGACTACAGGAGGTTTTCTCTCCTGCTGTTCTGAGCTGACCCCTGCAACCCCATCCCCAGCCAGCAGCTCCCACCCCTTCTTCCAGGGACACCTGGGCAGGCAAGGCCCTCCAGAATACACTTGCTGGTATTACAAACATCAGAATCTTCTGGGTGTGGTGGCACATGCCTGTAATTCCAGTGACTTGGGAGCTGAGGCGGGAGGATTGCAAGTTCAAGACCAGCCTCAGCAGCTTAGCAAAGCCCAAAGCAATTTGGCGAGACCTTGTCTCAAAATAAAAAATAAAAAGGGCTGGGATATGGCTCAGTGGTTAAGTGCCCCTGGGTTCAATCCCAAGCATTCCCCTCAAAATGACAGAATCTTCCAGAACCACTCAGAACCACAGCCTCGCCCAAGACTATGGGCCTCATAGGATGGCACCCCACAGTGCCAAGGGGGTGCCATCCTCGTCTCCAAGGGGGGAGTGAGATCATGCCATTTTACCAGGGGACCAAACCCTCCTCCAGGATAGGGTCCTGCCCTGCAGCCCCCACACCCAGACCAGCTGCAAGGGTGACAAGGAAGCCTCCCGCCACATCATGTAAAAGTGGACAGGCCCAGGCCAAGCGGGGACTTCTTTTTTAAGTCTCAAAGCCACAAAATGCCGGTCTCCCTGCTTCATCTTTAGTAATTCCTTAAAAGTACACAGCAAAATTACACAGCAAGGCCAGCTTGACCACAGGGTATGGCCAAGGCTGGGTGGGCAGGGGTCTGAGCCAATACGAGGCCCTGCCTCACAGTGCCTCCTAGGACGCGGCACACCCATTAAACACACCTGCTGCAGCCAACGCCCGTGGCGGACCCAGGTCGGCTGCCCCCTGGCAGGAGACTAAAGGATGCGTGCCACTGGACCTGTCAGTTCCCCTTGTGGTGCCACCTTTTAACTCAACCTCATCATTCTGTGTCACTTCAACCAATTCACTGGCCCCTGCCCCCCTCCAAAGACCATAGGAGCCGGGAGCGGTGGCGCACGCCTGAAATCCTAGCACTTAGGGAGGCTGAGACAGGAGGATAGCGAGTTCAGAGCCAGCCTCAGCAATGGCGAGGCGCTAAGCAACTCAGTGAGACCCTGTCTCTACATAAAACACAAAATAGGGCTGGGGATGTGGCTCAGTGGTCGAGTGCCCCTGAGTTCAATCCCTGGTACCAAGAAAACCAAAAACAAACCCTACAGGGACTGTGTCTTAGGCCTTGGTATCAGGTGAGCAGCCAACACAGATCAGCTACTTGAGAGTCTTTTTTTTGTTTTGTTTTTAATGGGGTCTCACTATGATGCCAGGCTGGCCTTGGATTCCTGGGCTGCGGTGATCCTCCCACTGGGCTTCCTGAGTAGCTGGGACTCCAGGTGTGTGCCTGGTCACTGTGGCCAGTGGGTCCACCTCACAAACGCTGCAAGCCCACAGCCGGCCCTGGGGAGACCCAAGTCTTTCCCCAGCAGGGCCGCACCAGGTTCCGTCCTGGCCCTAAGAAAATGACTGTGCAGCTGTTGCCGTGTTTATGGCCAGAATTTCAATTAGTTTCTGGTTTCCAAAGACCCACATGACCCTCTAGCGAAATGCTGTGAGCCCAATATTGGATTAGAGGTTGATTCACTCTAATCCTGTGAATTACAACCAATCCTCTTACCCAATTCCCGATTACCCTTCTTTCTCGCAGTTCACAGGAGCTGATATTTCCTCTTGACTCACAAGGGAGTCACAAGAGGCAGGGGACACACTAAGATGATAATGCCACGAACTGGAGGGGCCCTCTAGTGTGCCTGACATCCACACGGTGCTAGGTGCTGTGACCACGTTGGCTACAGATGAATGAAGGGGTGTGACCCAGGGGAGCCAGCTCTCCCAGGACAGCAGGAAGGGCCAAGGGAGGGAGCCTGCTGACCTGCTGGGGGAAATGGAGCCACTGAGGAGGGATTACCCACTGCTGCACCCAGGCCGGTTCCGGATTATGAATCAGGTGGATCTCAGTTCCAGGAATCTGCTCCACACCCACACACAGGGAATCCCAGAATCCTCACCCGCACCCCTGTTGACGGTGACTGGCATGTGTAATTCTGTCGGGCTTAACTCAAAGGCTCTGGCAGGCCAACAGTGACTGTCCGTCCAGTAAGACAACCATTCCACAGGGGGAGAGGGGCCTCCTTTTCCTGATCTGTGTCACCTTCCAGATGATTCAGAATGGGTAAGGATGGCAAGTCACTAGAGGGGGAAGCTGGTGAGTCACTATCACCAGATTCCAACACAGTCATCTAGGCTCAACAGCCCAGCAAGGCCAACTGGCCAAAAAGGGGGCTGGACTCACAGCTGGGGACAGGTTAGGAATATGTGGATAAGACAGAGCTGTCTCCTCAAGCCAGAAGCATTAGCCTTGGAATTCACAGGAAGCCACAACTTGGGGAAGAAAAAAACAAAATCCAAAGAGATTCTAGAACATTCTTACACCAAGACAGGCTAGGCTGCACCCACAGCTGGACAGATGGCCGGCCACCTGGTCCCTGCCTCAGGACAGTGACTTGGCCTCACTCCTGAATCCTCAACAGGAGCTTCCTGGTCCCTGGCCACACTCACAGGAGACAGCGTCTGAGGGAGCATCGACTTCCCATCAGAGCAAAAGCCCTGTCAGGCTGAGAAGGACAGCAATTTGGACCTCTGGTGACAGGCCATGCACAGGGTCCACAGCAGAGTGGGGCAGCTGGTGCTGCTGAGCACCCATAGGGCACAAGGTATGTGCCAAGCCCCTACCGGGATCCTTCCGCACCTCTAGGAGCCAGGAGCCATCAGCCCTGTCATGCAGGGAAGCAAGCAAGGCCTGGAAACTTGCAGAAGCTACACCTGACCTAGGCCTGCCTCCTCTCCCCCCGCAGGGCAGGCCAGGAAAGCAGAAGCTCCCGTTCTTCTTATCACAGAGGATCCCGGGTAGCCGAGTCAAGTCATAAACACACCTGGGCTGGATGGTGCGCCTTTAAATCCAGTCTCTTCCTCAAAAATCTCAAGTTCACTCAAGTTAGGAGCCCAGTGGGTACTTTCTAAAGAATAAATTTCTAGGCCACAGCTGTCAACAATGACAGAAGAATCATCTCTGGGCTGTGGCATATGTATTTGGCCTTCGAAGATGTTCTTTGTCCACCCAGAAGTCCAGGAAGCAAGCATTTTCAAATCAAGGCCTGCTGTTCTATAGGTCCTTTAGGAATGTGCTAGACCCAAGAAACCCTGGGTTCAATCCCCAGCACTGGCAAAACAAACAAACAAACAAACAAACAAATAAAAAACAAACCATAAAAGGAAGCGAACCCATTCACAACCTGAGATGGACTGTATTCAAGTTTCCCAGTGGTTCCTTCGCCCTGATCTGCGGCTTTGCAGGTAGAACAGGTCACAGGACTGGCTGAGGGGGACAAGCTGAGCTCAGAAGAGGATGGCAAAACACACCAGAAGCGTGCGCCGGTGACAGAAGTTTCTGGAACCATTTCAGCCTCAGGGAAGGAGATTACTCACAGGTCAGGAAATACCTCACACAATTTCAGAACCAAAGGAAGTTTCTAGTACCACTTTCCCAACTAGCCGGCCAGAAACACCAAGCACCTGCCCCAGCTTGTCCTGCCCGGCAGCGTCTCTCCTCTACCAAAGAGCTCTAGTGCATCCTTCTTGACGCCTGCCTTACGTACACGCACCTGTGCAGGGGGCACAGGCACGGGCCCTGCCACTCAGGCCTGCTGCATGCTCCTGGTCCTCAGTGGGAGACGATCTAGTGTAACGGCCACTCTGGGGGCAGTGCTGCCTGGAGTCAGAGGCCAACAGGCCACATCTTCCCAGGAAGAGAAACCAGCAACTTGGGGCCCAACAGGAAGGGTGGGAACGGGCCGCTGCTGTTGGGGGAGCCTCAGGGGGTCTGCTACACTCACATCGGTGGCCCGAGCAATGCCACCAGTTCCCAAGGAAGCCAGCTCCAGGGTGCTCGTGGCCACGGTGTCTTAAAGCATGTCATACAAATGCAGGCCCACTGGGAGTCAGTGAACAGCAGCAGAGCAGGTGACTCCGGAGCACAGACCAGGCCAGGCGATGTTCCCTGGCAAGTTCAGCACAGTGTGAGGTTAAATGCAGAAGCGGCGAGAAGTCAGCACGGAAGTTAAACCCAGTCATGAGAACCTGAGGGGCTGGCGGGGGGGGGGGGGCGGCCAGGAAGCAGTCCTGTGGGCTTCCTCCCCCACCTTCGCAGGGAACACCTGGGTCTCGGAGCTGGGCCACCACCACACTCAGCTGGAACCACCTCCAGTGCGAGGGACACACAGTGCCAGCAGTGCTTGGTTCTGGGAGGTGGACCTTGAGAGGCCCTGAAGTCCCTCTAGAGCACATTATTCCTGCCATCCTGGGGGATGCACATCTGCACCCTCAGCACCCAACAGTGAGCTATGATTCAGCTACGACGTCTTGGCTCCCTTGGGTGCGTGCCCCAGGTCTTCTTTATAACTGTGCTGCTCTGCTCTGACCAGCGCTGCCCTGTCCCTTACTTCGCCAAGACAGCCACAGACTGTGGTACCTGGTTCAAGCACTGGGCCCACCCATACCAGCCGTGGAACCAGGGATGGCCTGTTTCTCATTTATAAGGTGGTGCCGGCCTCCAACAGTGCCCAGGTGATATTATCACCACTGGGCATCATAAACGCTAATTACTAATATTAGCAATACTACATTAAAACCAGCTGTGATAGAACGACTTGGGTCAATAACTAAACTCAACTAAATCGTCCTGCCCTCCCAAGAGCAGGTACTTAAAAACCAACTTTCCAGTATCAGCAATTTAGCAAGGCCCTAAGCAACTCAGTGAGACCTTGTCTCTACATAAAACACAAAATAGGGCTGGGAATGTGGCTCAGTGGTCGAGTGCCCCTGAGTTCAATCGCTGGTACCAACAACAAAAAAACAAAAAACAACTTTTCCGAGGTAGATGCTTGCTCTTTCCACAATGACTTTCCCTGAAAAAAACTAATGAGAGAAAGGAAGAGGTTGCCTCTGTCCTCAGGGTCCAAGGAAATCCAAGTGGACACACTGCCCAATAGCTCCAGTGCTGGCCTCTGGTGACCACAGACACTGTTTACCAAGCACCAACTCCTACAGGGAGACCTCTGAGGTCTCTGAAAGATTTAAATTCACGTTCTACACAAAACGTAAGAAGACCCACAGAGGGAAGAGCCAGTGGTCAGGGACTCAGAGCCTGTGGAAGCCAGGGCCAGGTGGAGCAGCCCTGCCAGCAAGCTTTGCTCCCTGGGAGCAGGACTACCTGCCCAAGGCCACTGATATGGAGGTCTCCAGCTGATCTGCATCCCTGTCCCCAGGCAGCACCTGCGGTGAGCCTGGAGTGAGGTCCTCAGCAGGGGACGGGAGTTACTGTGCACCACAGACACCTGCACTCACTAGGTGGTCACTTCATTGATTTAACTCTTTAAACTATTCAGTAACCAGAATGAGTTGGCCCCAGCTGTCAAGGAGATGGTCCTCTCCGGCCAGGTGCAATGGTACACTCTAGGAATCCCAGCTACTCTGGAGTCTCAGGCAGGAGGATCATTTGAGCCCAGGAGTTCAAGGCCCATCTGGGTAACACAGTGAAATCCCCAACTCTAAAATGAGAAAAGAGACCCTCTCCAGTCTCAGCTGTGGTTGCTTCTGGATAATTACGTTTTAAAGTACTTGTGAGTATGAGTCTCAGAGAAAATGAGCAATTAGAACCCATAATGGGAAAGGTGATGCGCAGAGCCATCAGGCCAGCCACCAGGCACAAGGGCTTCTGGGGCAGGGCCTGGAACTTCTGCCACACCCTGGTTTGTCCATCCCTCCAACCTGGCACCTACTGAGAAGCCCAGGTGCCAGCCCGTGCCATGTGCTGGGGTTCGGTGGGCAAACAACACAACTGCTCTGTCTGCTCTCCGAGACACTGATGGTCTAGAGATGAAGGCACACGGTCAACCTCACACAGGACGCAGGTTACCAGCTGCACACGAACTGCACACGGTACGCAGGTTACCAGCTGCACACGAGCTGCACACGAGCTACACACTGTACTGAGATTACCAGCTGCACACGGTACGCAGGTTACCAGCTGCACACGAGCTGCACACAGTACGCAGGTTACCAGCTGCACACGAGCTTTGCAAAAAACACAGCAATGTCCGCTGTGCTCTGGCTGGTTGGTAAACATGCCTGGATCCCTCCGGGGACTCAGCAGCCAAGATCTGAGGACAAGAGGTCAATAACTGGTAGCAAAAGTTCAAGACCACTGGGACGGCCACAGGAAGAGCCCTGACACCCGGGGTGAGGTGGGTCTGCAGGGAGCCTGTGCACTGCCCTGTCACAACAACCAGAAGCCCTGGTCTTCCTTCCGTGTGGCCTGCCTCGAGCCTCTGGTCACCAGGGCAGTAGGGCACAGCCTCTGGGGACTGATGGTTCTGGGGCAAGAGGAAAGGATTGTGTGGAGGGAGGACAATACCATGTGAGAACGAGGTGAGCATCCACATCAACACTTCAGACAGACAACTACCTGGCACCCCTCGGGGTAGGCTACAGACAACCTCTAGAACGACACCAACAGAAGGGCACTGGTCCTGGTCCAGGACTACCTCCACCAAGACCTGTCGACCACCAAGTCCAGGCTGATGGCCAGAAGAGACGTGAGGGAGCAGAGCACAATGGTGTGCATATGCACAAGTGTGTGTGTGGTGTGTACAGGTGCATGATGGGTATGGTATGTGTGGCATATGGTGGCGTGTGGTGTTTATGTTGTATGTTTGCACGCAGGTCTGGTATTTGTGTGAAATATGTGGGTGTAGTATATGTGGTGTGTGTGCACATGTGTGCAGGGTGTATTGTGTATGCGTGGGGTGTGCATGTACATGTGTGTATGTGTGTGTGCTGAAATAAAGATGATGAACATTTGTGGAGCCCGGGAAGCTGCTGGATGGTCTGCCCCATGGCCTGCAGGTAGAGGAGAGGCATGTGACCCTGCATGGTCTTGACCCAGAAGGCGCACACAGGGACCCAGCCAAGGCGAGCCTGAAGAAGATGGCCATTGTCCTCAGGGTGAAGTGTCCAAGAGACCCTCCCTGCTCCCTGAGGGCGTGAAGCCCACTCCCACCACAGACAGGACTCTCAAAGAAACCAAGTTCACAGACAGCACCCTGCGGACCCGAGCAACACACCAGGGAATCCCCAGGAAACGTCTCAGTCAACTACCCACCCACAGAGGAAAAAGGACTGGACAACCGAGAGTTAGTCTATGGCTACTCAGATGTGTCTTGAACCCACACTGCTGGGGGTGGGGTTTGGGGCTGCAGCTCTTGGAAATACATGAGCAGGAAGACACATACAAAGCCTCAAGGCGGGCAGGAGCTTCCTGTTTGCTGGGCACAGGGCCGGGACTGGCTGAGCTACTGCAGGGAGAGGCCAGAGGCACAGGTGGAGCAGGGCAGCAGCCTCCTTGGGCCTGGGCACGAGTCACCAGGATTGGAGCCTCAGCAGGCCAGGATTAGGTGAATAAGATGGCAGCTCTCAGTCCCCCTGTCTCCTGCAGCACTTTGCAAAGAGGTCCAGGGAAATCCCATTCCTGCCTGCCCCGACAGTGCTGCACACAGCACCTGGGGCACCCTGCACCTGAAACTGCATCACCCTTAAAAGCACTGGCAAGTGGCCGGCTGCAGCTCTGCACACGCTCCTGTTCCTGCACTCATTACACCTCCTGGGTATGCCCAACAGGAACATGAGGAGAAGGCTTTCTTTTTCAGCTCTGTTCACGCTGACCTCTGTGTTGTGCAGGTCCAGGGCCCCTGGCTGTTTGCCTAGTCCCAAAATAATGGATGCCTCGTGAACAGTGCACACTCCAGGCAGTCCCTGGGCCACAGGGTTCTACTGGACCAGCAAAGCAAAACCCAGTCTGTGGTCTCTCCTGCTGTCTGGCCAGTGTAATCTTTTTTTTTTTTAATGATAGAATCTTGCTCTATTTCCCAGGCTGGGCTCAAGCAACCCTCTGCATCAGTCTCCTGTGGCTGAGACAGCAGGTACCCAAGTATGTGTCACTGTGCTCAGCTTCTGGCCTAACTATTTTTGGCCACACCTGCCTCCCATGGAGGGGTCTCCCTCGCAGTGGATCTGAGACCAGGAAAGCCCCTACCATACTTCCTGCTCCCTTCCCCAAAATGCAAACCTTGCAAACCTTTCCCTCCATCCTTAAATCCTGTGCTAACTGATGGGATCTCCAGTCCTTCCAATCTGCCCTCCACCCATTCCCTACAGCACCTATGGTCCAAAGAGTGCCATGCAATGCTCACCCTGGACTAGTGGTGGCTGCACCATGTGGACACGCTCCATGCCAGGTCCTCCTCGTAGGGTGACTCCCACAAGAGCTGAAGTGTGAACAACCCTGATCTACGCAATCCAGCTCCGCACATCCGATGCTTGGCTGCTCGGTACAGGCACTGTCTCCTTATTTTAGTGCTGGGAAGCTCCTCTGCAGGCAGGACCATCTCAGGGAGCTGTACTGATTTCCTAGGACGGCTGCAAAAAGTGGCCATAAATGGAGCAGGGGCGCTCACCTGTAATCCCAGCTCATCAGGAGGCTGAGGAGGACAATTGCAAATGCATGTCACCCTTGCCAACTTAGCAAGACCCTATCTCAAAATTAAATAAAATTTAGAAGTCAGGAGTGTAGGTAAGTGGCAGAGTTCTTGCCTAGCATGTGCAAGGCCCTGAGTTCCATCTCCACCACTGCCAGATAGACAGAGAGACAGACAAGTAGTTGGAGAGTGACATACGTACATATATAAACAGGAACATAAATGTAAAGAAACAGATGGATAAATAGATACAAAATAGATAAAAATACATAGAACACAGCTAGATAGAGATGGATCGATATAAACCACATACTCAGTGGCTTGAAACAACACAAATACATTATCTTTCAGTTCTGGAGGTCAGACATCTGACTGTGCTAAAATGTAGAAGTTGGCCGTGTTCCCTCTGGACTCTGGAGGAGAATCATCTCCTTGTCTTTCCACCTTCTAGAGGCCGCCGGCATCACTTGACACCTGGTCCCTCCTCTACCTTCAAAGCCAGGAGTGGGATCTGAATACGCCAGGCCAAGAGGTGCCCCTTGGGCACAGGGATTAATTTCAGCTGAAGGCAAACAGCAGGCTCGGGGAGCACTCTCTGCCCTCCTCCTTTCTGCCTAAAAGCTGGCTTAAATCTCCTTGTATAAAGATGCCCCCATTCCCACACCAGGAAGACTGGCGACAGCATCTTCCTAACAATCTTCACCTACCATAATTTCCTAGCCACCTTCACACAGTGCACCCAACCCCCAGCCTAAATACCCTTTCCTTGGTCTAGTTACTTCTTTGCAACTAATTATCCTTTGTTAAAAGGGGATATAAACCTGAGTGTAACCGCTTCTTTGAATTTTTCACATCTTTTCTGTGAAGCCGGTACACACAGAAATATGAACATCTGACTGCCTAATCTGTTAATCTGGTTTTTGTTATGTTAATTCACAGGCCCCCAAGAACAGAACCTAAGAGGGCAGAGAACAGTTTTTCTCTCTCCTCTACTAGCAGTGTAGCATCTTCCCTCTGCCCTCCTGACTCTATCTCCTCAGGTCACTTTTGATGACATTTAGGGCCCACCTGGATTATTCAAGATAATCTCTCTACCTCAAGGTCCCTAACTGCACCCACAAAGTCCCTTCCTCAGGTCACAGAACACACTCATAGGCTCCAGGATGTGGAGGTCTTGAGGGGAGGGGGCTGTTAGCCTCCTGCAGATCCCTGGCATAGTGTTACCATGAACCCTTTCTAGGGCCCAGTCAGAAAAGGTGACAGGGTGGCAGGCCAGCTGAGCTGCTGTCCCCTGCAAAGTGGACAGCTGCACCTTCCAGCCTTTGGGAATATGGCCCAGTGTGGACACAACGCCTGATGTTTTTTTTCTAGAAAACTTGTAGAGATGAAATCTCCTCATGCTAAGAAGTAACTCATAAATATTTTTTAATACCAGGAAATCTGCACCAAACCCACCTGCCTATCTGAGGCCTGAGTTATCCGACCTGGGGGCCCTGGAGAACCAGGCCAGCCTGGCAGGGAGCACACAAAGCTGTACCCCTTCCACACACAGCACCTCCGGGTGGAGCAGAGGAATGCCACCGGACACCAACCACCAACGTTGAGAATGCTGGCTGAGAAAAGATGCAAATGACCCTCAGGAACACTGGGAAATTACAAGGAAACTCACATTCCTCAGGAATCTTGACTTGATGGGTCATTCAGATGCAAATTTTACCCCAATTTTGGAAGGATTACAGCACCCCCATTCACAGCCCCCATTCCTATGTAAATTCAGGTCTGAGGACAGTCCCCCCCAGCAGTTCCCAGCTTCTGCCTCTTGGCTCCAAGGTTTCTTTTTGCCCAGGAGGTTCCTAAGCAGACCTGCAATTTCTGGTTTGTTCCTGTCCCCTGTCCCTGTTCCCCACCCTCCAGGACACCACCATCCCCACATCTATGACTTTCACACACAAAAGCCACACAGGACACAGTGCCCAGCATGCACCTCCATTCACAGAACCCAGCAGCCAGCCCCGTGGGGCCACCCCGGCTCTGTGTGTCATGGAAGATCCCCAAGAGCAGCCACATCGTGGCTTTATGCACAAGTCTTACAGGTTCTGTCATGCCTGCCCGCCTGCCAGTCCCTGGACAGCCAGGTCTAGGCAAGCCCTGCCAAGATCACACCCACGGGTGGCAGGCCAGGTGCCCACAGTCACCACGCCTTCCCTGAAGAGACCATGCCAAACTGAGTCCCAAGGAATAAACACATTCAAACAGCGAGGGTACAGAAAGCAGCCAGCCATGCAGATCTTCATGCGTCCTGGTGGACGCTGAATTGGTTACCCAGGGAACATAACCAGGTGAGCCCCTGGAATCACACCTGTCTCAGCCTCTCAGATGCTCACAGACCAGCTGTGCGAGGAGGGACTGCTCAGAGGGTAGCTGGCTCCCCTTCTGCCTTCCATGCACAACCCCAAACAAATATCAGAATGTCCACCCATGCTCTCCTCCCATCCTCCAGAAGGTTGGCCGGCCACCCAGGTCACCTGGGCTCGGACCACCTTGGGGTCAGAAGTGTCAAGCTCAGCTCACTCTCACTCAGCCCTGGTGTCGGTGAGCAGCAGACAAGGTCATCCACACAAATGAGAAGGAAGAGCCAAGCCCCCAGCCTCCTCGGCTGGCCTTACCTCTCCCGGGGTGGCTCCCTGACCCTGCACTAGCTGGCATGTCCCTGGGCAATGGCAGGACGGACGTTCAGGACACCGTCTGGTCTGACTGCTCTATCCTCACGCGGGGCCTCTGCCCACTGGGACGTCTGTCCTTACCTCGGGGATTTCAAGGGCTCTGATATCGTATGGGGTACAGTCTGGGATGGGGTGAGGGGGACGTGCTGTGGACAGCTGGGCTCACTTGGGCCACAACAAGGCGCCCTTCAGCAGCAGGGACAAGGCACCATGGTGAGTCTTCTCTGCAGGTCGTTGAACAAGCCCGTCTCCATTCTCTGCCCTATAAATAGCAGGGCTGTTCGTGGATGTGGGCCCGATTGTTTTCCTGTGTGGGCTACTTTGGGGTGTGTGGAACAGGGCCTGGCCCCAGGGCCGAGGAAGGAGGAGAAAGGCAGACCCAGAGGCTGGGGGAAGGGGTCAGGCTTGGGGAAAAGAGGATGCGCAGCCTAGCACCTGGGCTGTGCATGCCACTGACCACCAGGCAGGCAGAAGTCCCGCTGAGGACCACCCAGGCTAGCTGGGGCATCACAGAGCACCTTGGGTCTCCAGAGCAACATTGGGGGAACCGCTCCACCTCCCAGCTCTCCTGGAACACAGCCACAAGCATGAGGGGCTGAAGGGGACACCCCAGAGGGGCAGATGTGGTCCTGCAGGGCTGTGGGCCTGTCCTTTAGCCCCTCTAAGCACCAGGGTCCCCCTGGACAGGGATGACCCAGGCACCTTGGTCAAGCAGGGGCTGAGGTCAAATTCGGAGGTGATGTACACAGAATGCTGGTCCCACAGGCAGCATGGTGGCTGCTCCAGCTGGGCAAAGTGACCACTGAAATGGAACACAAGTGCCCACACATGATGGCCTCCTCTGCTGCAGTCTATCCGTGCATGGGGGATGCCAGCATGGCCAGGAGAGGGACGGGTGGGGCTCCCGCTGCTCTGAACTGCTAGGGTTTCCCCATGGGGGCAGCTCTGGATCCCACAAACTCTCGCAGACATGGGACAATTGCACACTTCAGCAGGGCAGGTGTGAGGCTCCCCGAGTCTCCCACACAACAGGCCCACCCTCCAGACTAAGGCCTTTGCACCCACCCAACCCCACTGTCCCCAATGTGCTGCAGCAACAGCAGCTCCCTCTGCTGCCTGGCCCTCAAGGGGAGGGCATGGGCCAGGGACACGAGCAGTGTTCAGTGACAAGGGCTGACCCATGTGTGCCGCCAGCCATGGAGGGGTGCAGGTTCTGGTGCCTGCTCTGGTCAAGCAGTCACCATGTGGAGGTCTGGCTAATATGTCCAGATGCTGGAGGCCTGGACAGGCACGAGTGACAGCCACACTTATAAACCTTAGGCCTCAAAGGTAAATAAGACAAAGGCCAGACAGCTAGGACAGAAACTTGGGTTTAGAAGTCCTTAAATGAAGCCAGTATGTTTCATGCTCAGCCCAAGGATGGGAGCATCCAACCTGCACCCAGGTGGCTGCCGAGCACACAGCCACCTGTCCTTCTCACTGGAAACCTTTAAAAAGCACCAGGGTGAGACTGGGGCAGGCCCACCTGAGTCAGATGCAGCAACAATCGAGAGGAATGGGAAAACACACGCCGCTCTGCAGAGAAGGGCCCATCTACCACATTCTGGAGACCTAACGGGGACACCTTCCTTCCCTCTTGTGAGCCTTTGGTGAAATGCGTCCAAGTTTTAAGTGTGGGGACAAGACACAGGCGGGGAAGGCCTGCAGGACTCCACTGGCCCCACTCTGCTTGTCAAGCTTGATGGCATTCACCGCAGGAGCCAGGGCCTGGGACTCCAGCAAATGACAGCGCTGGGATCAGGAAACCGGATAAAATATTAATCCACTGCACCACAAGCTGAGAGCTGCACCCGTCAAACACACATTCCAAAAGCGTTTTCTTCCATCATTCACCAAAGACGGTTTCTAGCTTTAAAGAGATTTCAAGGCACATATCCAAGTATTCTTTGTACTCTTTGACCAGAATTGAATATAATTTATGTACTTTAAGAACTTCTGCAAACTCCACAATACGCCATGCAATGTCAAGGCATGTCTACAGACGTGTTATCTGGTTTAAAGAACAAGATTTCCCTGAATCCTCTTTAATGTTCATCTAGAGGCTGAGACTAGGGACCACTTTACCCTGTAAATTACCCAGGAGGATAATCAGCCCTGACGGCAGTTTTCTTAAAGCAACTGTAATATTAAGAGAAACACCAAACCTAGGACAAAATACTTGGGTGATTAGAGATTCCACATGAAAAATATTAGGTCTTTAATCAGCCAAAGAGAAGCTAATGGTTTCAATTGCCAGTCTACACAGCTACTTATATAATACAATGCAAAATTAGATTCCATTGTCTAAATGCGGATCTAGAGATCCTAGCCAACCTAGACCCCAGTATGTAGCCACAGGTCAATTTGATTTATGGTAAACAGAGCAAAGTTTTGTTTTGTTTTTGTTTTTTTTTTCCTTTTTGGTACTGAGGACTGAACCCAGGGCCTTGAGCATGCAAGCACTCTACCACTGAGCTGCATCCTCAGCCCACCAATGTCTATTTTTAAAAGCCCATTTACAAGTAGTACATGTTCTTTTTACAAAAAAATATTAATGATGAATTCACTGCACAAGCTTTGGCCAAAGGAAACCTGGCTGACCCATGATCAGGCTCACCAGATTTCAGTTTCCATTTTAAGCATTCATGCACCCCAGTTAGCCCAAAAGCATGCTGTAGAATAATTCTGCATGGCCCCTCAATCACTCTCATCAGAGTTGTGTGGGGACGTCCAGAAGGGCCAGGCCACGGTGCCCAGGCTGCCTGGCAGGTCATGTCCAGATAGTGGTTGTGGATGCCCCAGACCATGAGAAGGAGCAGGAGGGGAAGGGGACAGATGCCCCCGCCTTGCAGCTCCTCAGAATTCTGGGGTCCCAAGCACTTTACCTCCATCTGTCCCACCTGAGGGCTCAGCTCTCTCTCATTATTTCAGCCCCAACACCGATGAGACTACTTGATTTCCAGTTTGCCTCCCTGGACCTCAGCCGCAAAGGGATGCAGGAGGGGAGGCCAGCTCTGTGGACAAGGGACCCCAGGCTGAGGGGAAATCCTGTGCAGGGAATACCCAAGGTAACATTGACAGCCCCTGGTGGCCGACCTCCCACAACTGTGTCTGAACACCTCTCCTCCCACTTGCTTGGAGGCCCTGTTCTTAACACCCAAATCCTACACAGCACAGGGGTATGGGGACCAATGCCCAGCCAGGCTGCAAGCTCAGCACGTTACCAGCCCCCTCCCTGCCAGGGCACCCAGAGAGCTGGGGCTGTTTCCTTCCTTTTCCCACTGGCCAGGCTTGGGACACGGTGCTCCCCTGGTCAGCAGCCAAAGTGAGTAGAGAGGCTCAGTGAGTGATGGCACAAGGGTCCTGGGGGCTGTCAGAGCCCCCAGCCCAGCCCCACTGGCCCTCCTGCCTGATAAAGAAGGAGCTGCCTGGGCTCTCCAAGCTGGTAGGCAGGTCTAAGAGTTCTCTGATCAATGCAAACAGCTCTGCAAGGGTAGTGTGCATGCACCACACTGCTTAAGGCACGTGAAGAATTATGAGAAAGTCAGGCGGTGGCAAAATCTCAGGGAAGTGAGATGCTCAGCAGCAGGAAGGGCAGGAAGGGTGGGGCTGGTGTGGAAATGGTACACAGAAATAAACCGCACGCCTAGCCGGGGTGGTGCTTCATCTGCTGTTCAAGGTGGGCAAGAGACACTGTCACTTCCGCCGGCCCCACCAGCTGGCAGAGTCAGTCCCAACCGCCATGAGTGGTCACCATACATGCATGGGAGGGAAGAGGGACAAGCCACCATGGAATCCAGCCTTGGGAAAAGGGTCAGCACTAGAGGATGCCCCACAGGCCATGGCCCTCCTCTCTTCCTCCTCCTTTTCCAGAGAGAAAATATAAGACCCCAGGTCGACACCCAGTATCATTCAGGTCCCGGGTAGGCATGCACAGTAACAACCGCAAATCTGGACCACTGCCTGGATCCACCGAGCAGGAGCCCCTCAGCACACAGACTATGACAGGTCAGTGCCCCTCTGTGGGGCTGGAGCCACAGGGGATGCCCTCGAGGACCATGCTCCACAGCAGGTGGCGTCCCTACAGCCTGCCTGCATGACCTTTGTAGGGCCCAGGACTCAGTGCCCCAGGAGGAAGCTGGTTCTTCTTCCTAGGATGCCCCTTACAGCCCACACAGCCTGCTGTGCAGGGCCTGCCTGGCCCCTCAAGCCCCACAGGGACTTCCACACTGCTTCATGGTGAGAATTCCTGGGCAGTCGCAGGTACAGGACCACCCACCTAGGACAGAGCCCAGGACACGGGGAGCCCTGGGGAAGATGGTGTCCACAATCCATAGGCTGTGTGGCAACCCGAGTAAAAGACTTCAATGGGAATACCCTGGTGCTACAGGGGCCCCTTCCCTTTCCCCTTCCCGCGGGGCCTGGCCACTCTGTCCACCTTCCCAACAGGCCTGGGTGCCAATCTACCTTCTCGCTGACCCCAGAGCAGGTATCCCACAGTCCAGTTGTTCCTGTGGAGGTGCCAGGTATTGAGGAGAACAGGTCCTCCCTGCAGCCTGAACCCCACCCGCCCACAGCTGCCAGCAGGGAAGCAGGCTGGGCCGGCAGTCACTGCTGAAGGGGACGCTGCCCAGGGCAGGAAAGGGGCCAGATGGGCCTGGCTCTGCAGCGCCTCGGCCAGCCCACCCCACCATGGATGTGGGTGCTGAGCCCGGTTTCCTCGTCTGCCGGCTGTTAGTCCTGTATGGGATCAGGTACCTGAAACTCTCCACACCTCCACCTGAAGCACAGGCAGAGCCAGGGTCACAAGGGGCAAAGGCAGGCCCTGACCTCACTGTGCTCCCAGCGTGGGTGTGACCCATCCAGCTCGGGCAACACAGAAGGCTTTTGGAAATGAGGGGCGCCAGCAAACAGAGGGGCCCCAGCAGTGGCCAGGTGTCCGGCTCTGAGGGAGACTGGAGCCAGGCAGCCACACCTGGGACACAGTGATATGCGTACCCGCCATGTGCAAATACCACACACGCACACCTCTGCCAGGCGCCATGGCCACTCCGCCCCACACACATGCCCACTGGCCTAGTGGGGTCGACCCCACTAGGGGGCACTAAAGAATAAACCAAGGACCTCAGCATGCTAGGCAAGTGCTCCACCCCTGAGCCACATCCCTAGCCCTCCATCTGAATTCATTATAGGCAAAACATGAACATTTTAACTCATGTTATGCAAAAGTATCTAGACACACTGAAGAGTCTCATCCAAACATACAGAGCAATAAAACTCTTGCCAGAAAATCAAGGGGCAGCCCAGGTAATCTTAACAAACACAGGGACTTACCAGCCTTAAGAGAAAAGAAAGATACTCTGGCAGTGAAATGATTTCATGCAGATGGTTAAGTGATGCATTAATAAAACTAATCAGCAAACAGCAGAACTGGGTAAGAGGGTTTCAAAGCACAGAAGCCAGGCAGAGGCTGGTGACCGTGATGTGCACACACAGCCCCACAGATGGGAAGAGAAGAATGAACGTTCCGAGAGAAACTGGGTCAAAGAACGCAAGAGGATATTCACAGAAAGACCCGGACGGCTGGAGAACACTGGGCACAGAGACCACACTCACCAGGACTCAGGGAGGCCGAGCACTGGAACAAGGCTGTGCCTGCTGACAGATGCATCAGAGAACACCTCATGTCTCTGCAGAGAGAGGACGCTGGGAACAGAGGCCTCCACGAAAGACCGATTGTCCTGTTTCGGAAACTCATCTGCCGAGATCTATCAAAGAGCCACACACCCGGTGACCCGGCAGTGCCACACCCTGAAATCCAAGTCACTGGATGAAAGCTCTGACACTGTGGCCAGGGTATTTAGGGAAGTGCTGTTTATACTGACGGTATTGTTTTCCTGTGGTGGACTGAACCAAGTACTACTAACTGATTGGCTTAAAAACAACAGAAATGTATTCTCTGCAGTTCTGGAGGCCAGAGGTCTGAAATCAGTTTTGCTGGACCAAAGTCAACGTGCCAGCTAGACTGCTCTTCCTCTGGAGGCCCTGGAGAATCCCATCCGGGTCTCTAGTGGCTTCAGGTGTTCCTTGGTTAGCTGGGGTTCTCCAGAACAGAACCAAGAGGCTAAGGGAGAGAAAGAGCTGTACTGTGTAATCACAGAGACCGACCAGTCCCCGCAGACCTGCTGTCCGCAAGCTGGACGGTTCGGGGCGAGAGCAGGGAGTTCCGCTCTGACTCTCCTCTTTTTGTTCTGTTCAGGCCCTGGACGGACAGGGTGAGGCCCAACCACACGGGGAAGGCACCTGGCCTCCTCAACGCACTGACTGACATGCTAACTTCATCCAGAACACCCTCCCAGACATACCAGAGCCATATCTGACCACGTACCTGGGTGCCCCAAGGCTAGGTGACACTTTATATAAAATTCACCTCACAGTCCCCCCTCTCGCTTCAAGCCTTCTCTCTTCCATGTCTGAGCACCCTCTGCTTCCCTCTGTAGTCCCTGTATGTAGGGACTACATACAGGGGCCACCAGCTAATTCAGAATGATCCCCCCACCTCAAGACCCTCACCTTAACCTCTGCGAAGACCCTGCTTATATGAGGCTTATATGAGGGTTAGAAACTGATATATTTAGGGGTCATGATACAGTCAACTACAAGAAATGAAAACAAATACCTGAGGCTGAGTGTCTCTGAGGGGGGACCTGCCCCAAGGTTGTGTCCCCGTCTCGCCCAAGGCAGCCTAAGAAAACGGGACACTCTATCTTGTCTCTGTAAAGGGCACACCCAGGCCTCACTCCTCTCACTGAGGAGGAGAGCAAGTCCAGTGAGCAGCCAGAGGAGGCGGGAAGGGTGGCCTGGTGCAGGCTTGCCTGGGGAGGGCACCCCCTTCCCAGCCCTCCTGCTGCCCCTCACTCTATACCACATGCAGTCCTAATGGGCAACTGGCCAGCTGTAGGTGGCCTACTTGTCCATGCTCCCTATCCTTTGTGTCCAACTCAGATGAATTGGGGGATCAGCTGGGAGTATCCCTGTGGATCAGCACTGTGCCCCAAGACAGCTGGAGAACAGATGAGTGTGGCCCACGTACCCTACAACTCTCCTTTCTGATGCTGCCCCGCCTCAGATGTCCCATCTGCTGATCTCACCTCCCCAGACCATTGTCCCTGCAAACTGGAACCCAGTCCCCAGTTCCTCTCCACCTCTGCACATCTGCATCACTGTCTGTGACAGAGGCCCTCCGGGGGCCAGTCCATCCCTGCATGCCCTCCAGGCCAGCATGGGTGCAGGAGCAGGTTCAAGCCTGGCTTCACCTGACAGATGGGTGAAGGAGGACATTCCCAGCAGAAACATGTTGAGGTCAGGCAGAACTCTGTGTCTGGCACCAGCTAGAACCCAGCTCTTGGGCCAGTCCTGGGACATCTCCCCAGCTTCCTCTCTTTGAATAAGCATCTCAAGCTTCAATGTCCTGGAATCACGAAGCCTGAGGTTCAGACCCTACCTCAAGAGCCAGGCAGAGGCCTAAGCAGAGCTTCCACCTTTCCAACTGCTCAGGCCACCACCTCAGGGCATCCCAGCCTCCAGAATCCACTCCAGGCCACCCAACCTACTGCAAGTCCACAGATCCACCTCCAAACACACCCCAGGGGCCACCTCCACTGCCACACTGCAGCACAGCCCATCCCCCCACCCACTCACAGCACCCTATCAGGGAGCCTGGCACTTCCCCAGCAGCCTGTGCCCCACCCCGCCTCCATGTCAGCATCCCTGGGCACCAAGTGCCCGTCCAGGCATCTCTTCTCACCCACACCCTCCCTGAGTCTGTCTGGGCCTAGAGACCCCCACAGTATCCCCTGAATACCACCGCTGCACCCCGCCTGCCTTGGAGCCCTTGTGCCTGCTATTTCCTGTGCACGGAACACTCCTACCCCACCACAGGCATCAGCTGATGTCCCTTCTCGGCAAGGTCCCCGAGTTGCCCTTACACTTACGTGTGACCTAGTGATCCCGCCGAGGTTGGTCTTCACCCACGGTTTAGTGTTTGCTCCTCAGTAGAGGCTCCACTGCCCCAGCATGATGTGCTGCAGAGGCCCTGTCCCTCCCCGAGTGGCGGGTGCCCTAGAGAGCAACAGGTGGGCATGATGAGTATGCTGAGCCGGTGGCCCTGGGGGCTGACCTTTGCCTCAGCTCCAGGGAACGGCCATCCGCACCCTGCAGAGCTGCAGGCGTAAACCCATGAGTCCTGCACACGTGAGGGACAATGTGCTGGAGAGCTGCTCGATGAAAGGCTCGCTTCACGGGCTCCACTCGTGTGCATGACAGCATCGCCACATGTCCACCCTTCGCAAAGAAAAATGGGTCCTTTGTGGGATATTAATAGCCCAGCCAGATGTGGACGCCCGAGGGTCTTTCCCTGGGGCTTGGGCTGGGTGCCCCACAGCTGTGCAGGCAGCAGCCCCTCCATCCACACCCCAAAGGCTGCCAGAGCAAGTGCACATGGCGGGGGTGGGGGGCTCTGTGGTGGCCCTCCTTCCCCGGGGCACAGGATGGGGTGCACCACACACGCAACACACAGGCCGGGGCGGCCAACCAATGCTCTCAGGCAGCACGTGGTGCAGTGGAAAATCAGCTGCAAACAAACGCAGGGGTCGTTTCTTTACCCACGGAAAACAAGGGGGAAAGAGGCCTGGATGATGGGGGGCTGATGGGGTGGGTGAGCTCACCAAGGGCTGGGCAGGGCTGGGTGCCCTGCAGGGGAACTACCAGAGAAGCAGAGAAGCCCTTCCCCCTGGTAAGACCCAGCAGGCTGCCAGGTAACAGGCTGCAGAAATACAAAACCAACAGCTGGCAAGGCTGATGTGAGGCGCCCAAGGCCAGCCCAGGGGAGGGGAACTCACACCCAGGACGCCCAGCACATTCTAGGTCAACGCTGTCGCACACACCAGGCGAGCACCGCGTCCGCTGCACGTGTTCCTAGAAGTCACGTTATCACATACGAGCAGGTGAAGTTCATCTCAGTAGTACAGTTCACCTAACCTGACACGCAGGCCAAAATGCCATCCTTCCAGGTATAATTAACACATAGTTATGAAGAAGGTGCCTCGGTTCCTTCTGCGTGGTAAGACTTCAGTGTGCTGTGGACTGGACACCGAGGCGCCTCTCGGCTCTCACCAGCCACGCTCCCAGGGCCCCACGCCCGCTGGGGAGGCTGGTACAGGACTAGGAGTGCATATGGAAAGCACGGAGAAGCAGGATGGCTCACACACAGCTGCTGAGGTGAGAAACTGGCTCGGACCTAAGCGGCGGAGGGCATGGAAACTTCCAGTCACTAGAAATGGACCCTCAGCTTGTGGCCCAGGGCAGAGTCCTGGGTCAGGGCTGGCCGCCTTTGTGCTCCGGCTGCATGGTGCTCATCTTCCACATAGCCTGTCAGGTTAGAGCCACGGCAGGCCACTGTCTCACACGCAGCCTCCCTGACACCTGCTGTGACTGACCACACTGTGTGACTTAAAGACAATATGAGCGGCTGATACCACCCAGATCCACACCAAGGACAAAGCTGCTTCTGAGGATTCTTTACATTAGTGAACTCACGAGTTTTCAGATCAACACCCACAGGACCCTGCATGCCCACAGGGGAGGGTCCTGGGCATTTTTCCAGGTGACACCCTCATGGGGCCACAGTCAGAGGACCAAAGAGACCCTCCCAGGCCTTCTGAAATGTGCAGAAGTAATTACCTCCCATTTCAGTGTCATTTAATTAAATCCTCAAGTGGCCTACTCTCAGGTGTTCTAGACACTGGCTAAAAATAAAGCATCTCCCCTTACAAGCCAGCTCCATCTCACTGCAGGTGACACAGCCTCCAGGGCTGGGGTACACTCAACCTCAGGGCGGCACAGGGGCCTGCATGCAGTGTGCTTGTTGAGATTACAGGATTGTTTTCAACAAGCACCAGGAGAGGAAAAGAAAAACCTAGATTTCAGGCAGCATCCAAACAACAACACTCCAAGCGACTTCCCTTTCTGCAGTCACCTTCCTCTGATGAGCACATTCAAGTTCCAGAGTCTGGGTCCAAGAAAAGAAATTGCAGGCACGACACAGCCTTCACCTGCCACTCTTCATTGCCCCCAAGATGTCTGAGTGAAGCCTGTCCTCCAATCTGAGGCCTCAAGACCCTTTGCCATGTGCCTGTGTCCCAGCACTGCCCAGCAGGCTGCAGGGCCACCCCCAGAATCCCCAGGCTTCCCAAGACTACTGGGTCACTGCCGTCACCGTGTGGACACACCAGCTCCCGGCAGAGGCCACCCTTCCATTCTTGGCTGAATTTCCAGACGGGCCCATGGGAGCAATGGAAGGACAATGCCTGCTTTGTCCCCAACCAAGGACTCACCAAAGGCAAAGCTGTGTGTACGGACCAGTTCACACTGGAAACAGATCCTTGAAAAGAGTTATTTTTGCTTCCACTTCACTGCAAGTTCTAGAATATATATCTTAATCTCCTTAAGTATTTCCTTTTAAAATGGCCTTTTACATGCAGACTACACATCGACCCTTACCCATGGGGGGGTCTATTCCAAGACTCGCAGGGGATGCCTGCAACCATGGGCAGCAGTGAACTCCACATCCTCTATGCTTTTTCCTGTATGTGCATAACTATAAATGTATAAATTAGGCACAGTAAGACATTAACGACAATAATTAATAATAAAATAGAACAACCACAACAACATACTGTAACAAAAGGTACGTATGTGGATATGGGCTCTCTCCCCTCTCGCAAGATATCTCATTGTACCGCACGGGTCACCTTTTGACTCACCACAGGTAACTGAAACCGCGCAAAGTGAGATCACAGATAAGGGGGGACGTCTGTGTTTACGACGTGAACGCTAAAGCCAGGGGGATCTCTAAGCACAGAGAAGGTTAGGAGCACGGAGACGATGGTGGGTGGAAGCTGGAGGGCAGCACAACTGACTTGCAACAAGTCAGCCAGCACACCCCAGCTTTCTGGACAGGACGCAAGGACTTGAATATTCTGTACGTTACAACGGAAGTCACATCTGGAAACTGCTTCTAACACAGACATGACTACATAAACCTTCCCTTCAAGCCTCTGGGAGCAGCCACAGATGGCTTAGGTCGGAACGGCTGGGCTCCCTGCAGCTGTTTCCACAACCAAGGATTCGGGACTTTTGGCCCCAACCTGGAGCCCTCTTCTCTTCTGGAGCCCTCTTCTCTTCTGCTCCATCCCAGCAAGTGGACAAGCCAGACACATGACAACCACCCAGGTGGCCCCCAAACTGGAAGCACTTCATTTCTGAGGCTGCCCCAGGTGCCCACTGACAGCTTCAACTCCAGTTTAAGTTAAAGGCCACCAAGGTAACTGCAGGCGTGAGGCTGAGAACAGAGCCTGTGGCTCCTCGAAGGCGGTGGCCCCTCATGGTGAGGATGTGGCTCAGCACACAGCCTTGTACTGGCAGCTACCCTTCTGCTGTCACAAGGAGCTGTGATCCTGCACAGGGACATGCCCCGGTGGCTCCAGATGCCTTCAGAGTTGCAAGGACAACCCCCCACACTCCCCAGCTGGCCCTGGCGACATTGACCCCTCCAAGTTCACAGGTGAACAAACTGAAGCACCAGAGGTGAAGGACTGGGCAAAGGTCACAAAGCACCTGCAAGGTGGGCAGACCAGGTCACAAGAGGGGAATGGCTGACAGGGCCAGAGATGGCCCCACAAGTGGCTGGATGCCTCACCCCCTCACACTGTGCCTCAGTGGTCTGTCTGTGCATGGAAGGCTGGCAGCCTACCACATGCCTGTGTGCACCAGGGCACTGCTGTCCCCAGAAATCCTCCCAGGCCCCTTGGCCCTCCCTGGCCCCAGTGGAGCTGCTGCCTCCACCAGGCTTCCCTGACTCCTGGGCACAGGGCTGCAAGTTGGTGAGACAGAAGCAGAGCCACCAGTTCCCTGAGATCCCTAGGATGGGGAGACATGTCACCTTCAAAGACCCAATCTGTTTGTCTGAACGTGTAGTCCTCAGGGAACAGCAGGAAGGGTCCCAGGCAGGGTGCAGACTCACAAGCAGCCCCTCACCCCAGGCCCTTCCCATCCTGCCCAGGGATGTCAGTGCTGACTCCAAGTGCTGGGCTCACCACCCAAATGAGCCTGCCCCATGTCACCTCACTGGCAGCCCTCCCCGCCACATCCATGCAGAGCCACTGACGCCCTCTGCGGCTGCATCCCCCAGACCATGATCCCTCCAGGCAGGAATGCCTGAGCTTTCTGAGACAGACATTCCTTCTTAGCTCTCCAGTCACTGATGGGGTCAGGCACAGACGTAGCTGCTGACTGACAGGACGGGACACCAAGGACAAGACCTTCTGAAGAGCCCAATCTAAAGGAAACTGTCACCCACAGGCAAGTTCAGCACTTACCTAATAACCAGTGTCAATGACCATTTCCGCAATCCTGCCTCAGTTTCTTCCCAGTACTGTCTGAGATTAGCAGAGTCTGAAACAGAGTTAGAAAAGGGGACATTTTAACAGTACCAACTTTGGACCAGAATCCTTCACCATACTGACTTAGACAAACGCCATGCTAAAAATGCCCCTGTGGCCTCTGCAAGAGTACTGTCCACTCACAGGCCAGGTGAGACCAGAGAGGCACTAGAGCCAACAGACAGTCACTGGCAGGAACTGAGAAGGAGGGTATTGTCCCCACTTTCCCTGGCTGACCTGTCTCCCCTCCTCTCTGCTGCTACACAGGAACCAATGCAGCAAAGATCAGATTGTCCCCAAGCTTTGAAGAGCACAGGGGAAGAGCCAGCATGGTCAGGGGCTCACCTGAAAATGCTGTGATCCATGACCAAGTCACAGTGAAGAACAACATTTTAGCACAACGCTTCTGATTCAGCCCCTTAGTTAGAGTCACATCCTGAAACGATGTCTGTGCTATCACGTGACATTTTGACAATTTTTAAGTTTTAAAAGGAATCATATACTTAAAAAACCCAAATCAGAAGGAGAAGTGGCAGAGGGGGAAGGTCACAGAGAGGTGAAAAGAAGAAACAAACAAAATGTACCAGAATTTGTGGGCTTTTAAAAATAATCTTAAAGTCACAGGAGTACTACTCTCACACATATGGCAAAGAACACAAAGGGCTCCTGGGCCTACCAAAGTCCCCTACCCAGGGTACAAAAATGCAAAAATCAAGCCAGGGGAGGGAGCCATTCAACATCATTTACAAGGGAAGAAACATGAATTAAAGCAAGATGGCATGTTCATCTTTCAGACAGGCAATGACTTCCAGGCTGAGCACACCGGGGCCAGCAATGGTGTGGTGGGGGGAAGGAGGAGACGCAGGGCCACCTGACCCCAGCACTCGCAATGCATCTTCCAACTACATCTGCTACAGTTCAAAAGTGTCCCACCAAAAGTCATGTGCTGAAACCCGGATGCCATCATGAAGTGTGCAAAGGACAGAAACTTAACCCCCAAATCCAGAGGTTGACGGTGTTTGGAAGAGGGCATCTGGGAGGCAACTGGGGTTAGATGAGGGCCTGAGGGTGGGGCCCCACGATGGCATTAGTGGCTGTGTAAGAAGAGAGTGATCCCAGCTGGCATGCTCACTGTCTGGCCTGGTGACCCTCTCTGTGGTGTTATGCTGCAGCCAGTTGCCCCTATCTGATATCAGCCTCACGCCCTTGACCCCAAACTGTGAGTCAATCTCTATTTTTTATAAATTACCCAGTTAATGCAACAGAATGGACCAAGACATACTCCTACTCAGACATAACGGTGAGATGAAAGGGCATTCCCAGCATCGTAGCAAGATCGTGAAATACCCTCCAAGTCCATCAGCAGCTGGCCAGAGAGTGACTAGAGGGTCCATCCAAATGCTTGAATCTTAGGCAGCTCTTACAAAGAACAAGTCTCCTGTGTGGGAACAAAACTGCCCAAGGCAGAAGGAAGAGGTGGCCATGGAGGGGGAACCAGGGTCTCCATGGACGCCTCCACACATGTATGTAAAAGGCCGTCCAGGAGGAGCCAGCACTTGGGGGACAGTCAAGGAAGCAGCAACAGGTTTGCACACTATGGAGTGGCCTCAGGGTCGGAGGGCAAGGTGTCCACTGCATTTACATGCTCTGTGCTGGTAACATTTCTGCCCTGCACACACTGCAGCAGGCATGTGCCATGGTCCCCCACTTAGTTGCCCCCATTTTTCTTTTGAGGCTGCTAGTTTGACATGGTACACAGAGAAAAGGCCAACTGGCAGCTGGTCGCACATCCCCCTCCTGGGCCCACTGAGAGGACTCGCCCACCACACAGGCACCACACACGCACACACCCTAATGCCCATGCATAGACACGTACACACAGATGCACACACACCCAGATAAACATATGCACCCTTACATATACACGTATGCCATGCTCATACACATACACGTGTACTCAGATGCACACCCACAGACGTTCCTGCATGCATGCATGTGCGCACGCACACACACACACACACACACACACACTGTGAGCGGTCCTTCCTACCACACACACCTTCATATGCAGATTCTGAGCCATGGCTGCATCCTGGGGACCCCCAGAGCCTCTGGTAGGTGGTTATCACAGAGAACTCTCAACAGAACCCAGGACAGGTAAATGAAAAGCAGGCCTCTGGGCTGCAGTAGAGCCTGGGTCCTACAGAGCTTGGGGGGAGCCCAGGAACATGCATTTCTTACAGGTTCCTAGGTGATGCTGCCGTAGATTTGGGGCCACGCTCTAAGAACCACTGCTCCTGAACAGCATGTGGTCACCAGGATGACTTAAGGAGTCAGGGAACAAATGGGATCAGTCATTCTATGAGGCACACCTTGTGCTCCTGGTGCGCACCAGGCTGCAGCAAAAGTTCCTGCCTACCAGAAAACATGCTGAGTAACACAAACCAGGCTCAGAAATCAAGGGCTGAGTGTTTCTCCCATGTGTAGAAGCTAGAAGGAGGGAAAAGAAAGGGAGGAGGATCAAAAAGGGATCTCATGAAAACAGAGAAAGGGGATGGAGAAGCAGAAGGGGAAGGGGAAGCACTGGGAAATGAACTCTGCCCAAGGATGCCATGTTCAACTACAGACATACCAAGATGAATGCTGTGTTCACACATAATTATAATGCACTAACGAAAAAATAATAATAGAGAGCCAGGCATGGTGGCACACCATGGCCTATAATCCCCGCAGCTCGGGAGGCCAAGGCAGGAGGATCATGAGTTCAAAGCCAGCCTCAGCAACTTAGTGAGGCCCTAAACAACTCAGTGAGACCCTGGTCTCTAAATAAAATATACAAAAGGGATGGGGATGTGGCTCAGTGGTTAAGCATCCCTGAGTTCAATCCCTGGTACCAAAAACAAAAAAACAAAATATAATAACAAAAGGACGACATGTAGAGCAAGATGAGGGCGGGGGCAGGTGGTAAAAGGAAGGTACAGGGAATGGAATGTCGGAATTGTGTCATGTAGGTACATATAGGAATATGGCATAGTTCCCACTGTTATGGATAACTGTAACACCAGTAAAAGGGAAAAAAAAAGAATCTGCACGGCACCTCCAACTTCAAGATGATTTTTTGACCACATAAGAGGCACTTTATTAAGAAGTCGTGGGGGTGGGGGGAAGAATAGAAGTTCCTTGGAGCAGACAAAGGGGAATGAAGCCAAGGGTGGGGGGATGGGAATAGGAAAGACAGCAGAAAGCAGTGGACAGAACCTTCCTATGTTCATATACGAACACACGATCGGCGAAACTCCACACCACGCACAACCACAAGGATGGCAAGTCACACTCCATGTACGTATAATGTGTCAAGATACATTCTACTGTCAAGTATAACTAAAAAGGACTAATAAAAAGAAAAGATAGTCAAGGATTTGACTGGGCCATGCCCACCTAGAGCACTGGCAAGCTATCTCTTAACATCACCATTTTATTTTCCGTGTCTGATGGAAAGGCAAGCCATGAAGCTCCTGGGCCAGAGGTAGTCTGGTGGCTCACTGTTAGTAATAATCAAAATACCTAACATTTAATAATGTTCTGGTATCACTGCAACTGATTATATTGGAAACCCAATAAACTAACTACAAATTTTTGTAATACGCTTCCGACTGATGAAATCCTGCCAATCTGTAAAATATTTAACTTCCAAACCGCAAATGGATGTGTATTCAATTGTATAACCAAAGTAGAGGACATAAAATTACAGCTTTGAGTAGCCTTCTAACATTAAAGGAAAATAACTGGGCGGGGGGAGGCCCCCTGACCTCACCCCCAGGAAGCAAAGGAGGAGGGAATTTCAGGAATTGAGACACAGTGACGGCTCCAGGACACCAACGGGGGAAAGTACCTCTGGGTTCCCTTGTCCTGAAGAATCCAGGTCCTCCCCATGCCTCTCACCCCACCCACCCCTCTTCTTCACTGTGCACAGGTTCCTTCCTCTATCACAATCCAGCTCAGATACCACCCTGGGAGTGGAGGTCAAGGCCTCATGCCAGAAGGCTGGAGGAGAGGGTCAGCAGACAAGGCCAATCTGGCTGAAGGAGGGAGGCCAGAGCAGCAGGTCAACCACAAGCGCACACCCCACTCTGTACAGAACTCTGCTGGGAAGCACTCATTTCACCCAAGCTCTGTGCCAGTAAATAGGGACAGGTTAAACTTCCCCACCCCCATCACATGTTCCAGAAACAGCTGCTGTGAGGAAGCCCCTTCCCCCACATGACTGAGGCTTATGAGGCCCCGTATCTGCCTGAGCACAGAAACCCTCCAATTCTTATTCTGTGACTCCAGTGACCAGTCACAACACACCCCTCAGGACCAAACCTCAATGTAGCTTCTCCTTCCCCAAGTCCCCAGAGCCAGCAGCAGCCCCTCAGGGGAATAGGCCAGGGAACTCCAAGTTCTTCCTGCACCTGGCGCCCCACTCCTGGCCCTCCTCGGCCTGCTCTAATGCCTGTGACACTGTGAACTTATGATCATAGCGAGGACAGTCCCATCCCCCTCGCAACAACCTTTTCAGAGAAAGTCCCTTCTTACAAAATCCTGATTTGCTTTTCATTTGAATGGCTTGCAAATCACAAACCACAGGCAACCCAATGCACGATGCACACCAAGGACCGCCTGGGACATGCGGGTAACATCTCTGATGGCCGCGTTCCTGAAGACGGATGCTCACAGGGCTGGGCGAGGTCCCACCTGTCCAGGGTCCCGGCTTGGCTCAGCAATGTGTCTGAGAAGCCACTTCTGTCACAGCTGCTCCTGAGGGCTGGAGAGCAAGGAAAAGGGGGAGGGAGACACAGAAGGAAAATGACAGGACTCAGACACCAGAGGCTCCCCACACTGTGGAGAACACAGACCCTTGAAAGGACACCTCGGTGCACAGGGGTTTCCACATGTGCATGCGCAGACCCCCTTCAACAGGTGGGCAGGGTGGAAGGGGTCCACGGAGCCAGCTCAGCAGGACCTGCAGCTATGTTTGCGGCCCAGAGGGGAAGGACAGAGCCAGGTCTCCAGGGACCGAGGAACTCCACCACTGAACCACACACACCCTAGTGCTCCACGCTCCCAAGGACGTCCAAGAGTCTCTTTGTTAAAATTCCTAACTAGAGCGTGAAAGTAAAGGCTCATTTCAACCGCAATCAGAAAAATGCAGATTTCAACATGATCACCTAATTCCCTTGCACCATGAACAGAGAAACTAACAAGAAGGCTCCAGGGTGGGAGGTCTGAGCCCCTCCCCACCATGCAGGGGCAGAATTCTCTAGAATACAACATGGCAGGGTATCAGGAACCTTCCAAGGATCAGCTCTAGTTATAGGCAATGACCAGCAATAGGCACAGGTGATCAACAAAAGCTCTCATCCCAGTAAACTGTGGTAACAAACTGCAAATGTCTCCAAAGAATGGAGTCCGTGAGGTACGTCAAGTTCCAGACTGTGCCACGTGTCTTTCTGCCATGTGACTGTAAGTAAACTGTGGCAGTGCTGTGATGTAGAGGCTTCGACTATCTGGGGAGGCAAGGGTGACCCAGCACCCTCACGGACAGTGTGTGTTCGCACCAGGAAAGTGCCAGAATAAAGCTCTACCAGTTTTTCTCTTCACTGGGACAGTAGCGTACAGAAGAAAATCACAGCACGCTGGACGTCATAAAACCTCAGAGTCTTGAGATGCTGGGTCCTGGGGCCAAAGGGTTTTCATGCATAACAAACATATTAGTCCAGAAGGCTAGAGTAAGCTTCAAGAATTCTCCTTTTCTAGTAGCTCATTAAACTGGTTTGAGTTAGGAAGGGGAATTCTCGGGCTTTGCCGACTGCCAAATTGGAGAACATGGTGCTGAAATCTTTCTTCTAAAGAACAGTCCGCATACCCAAAAATAAACGTCTAGAAACTGCTAGACTGCATTGCAAATCTCTGAAACTTGATTAAGCTCCAAAGCATAGATGCTGGGACTAAGGACTTCTCCATATGTTAACCTGCAACACCAAACTCACAAAGCTGGGCTGGTTCCTGCAGAGAAAAGAGCCCAAGGGAGGTCACCAACACTCTTCCCTTTCAATAAACATGAGGTGATAAGACATAAAAAGAGCTATTTTCTTTATAAAACAGATTTTTGGAGGCCAGGCATGGTGGTGCTTGCCTATGGTCCCAGCTACTCAGGAGGCTCAGGCAGGACAACCCCTTGAGCCCAGGAATTCAAGTGCAGCCAAGGCAACATGGTGAAGCCCTAGCTCAACACACACACGTTAACTGCAAGATGATAAGAATGTTTTGAATCCAAAGGAGAAAAAAAATGAAAAGGTGCCCCGATACTTGTCTACTAATTGCTCAAAATAATGAGCCACTGCCACCTCAAATTTAAAGATGTCCTTGGTCCTTTACTCAAAATATGACCAGCCATCTCTGAGTTGAAAACCTGCTTGAAGCTCACATCCATGATCCTTGGTACCAGCAATCCGGTCCTCTCCACAGACAGGGGTTGATCTGTTCAGAAGAGCTACTCCTTGATCACATCTTGACCTTTCTCTTTCAGATCAAGGTCAGAACCACCCTTAGCTGCTGCTGATTTTTGTTTTGCAGGAGTTCGGGGAACTAAACTAGCTGGCATCTCATCACAGTAGATTCCACAGCAAACTCCCCAGGCTGTTTCCATTCTTTTTTTTTATGTTTTTTGGTACCAGGGATTGAACTCAGTGGTACTCAACCACTGAGCCACATCCCCAGCCCTATTTTGTATTTTATTTAGAGACGGGGTCTCACTGAGTTGTTGAGCGCCTCGCCGTTGCTCAGGCTGGTTTGAACTCATGATTCTCCTGTCTCAGCCTCCCAAAGTGCTGGGATTATAGATGTGCACCACTGCGCCCACTTCCCCATGCTGTTTAAAAACAAGGCCAACAAAGCAGAGGGCATAGCTTCAATTCCTGCGGTCGCTAGGATGCTTTCCTAGTGCTCCACCTCAGACACAGGTTTCTGGGTTCTGTTTGCTAATCTCAGAACCAGAATGCCAATCACAAACGCAGCATGTGACTTACCTCCCCAGACAACTTCCCAGGACTACACAGCCCAGTTCCCCTCATCTCGCAGGTGTAACATGCTCTTAGACGATCAGTGACAGCTGCGCCCCCCACTATATCAGAGAGGTCAAAGAAAAGTTTAAAAACTGGCCAGGTGCGGCAGCACATGACTGTAATCCCAGCACTTAGGGAGGCTGAGACAGGAGAATCACTAGTTCAAAGCCGGCCTCAGCAATGGTGAGGTGCTAAGCAACTCAGTGAGATCCTGTCTCTACATGAAACAAAAAATAGGGCTGGGGATGTGGCTCAGTGGTTGAGTACCCCTGAGATCAATCCTCAGTATCAAAAGAAAAAAAAAAAAAGGTTTAAAAACTGAATTGTTGTGAGGGGGAAAAAAACATAGTGAAAAGGAATGGTCAGAAATCCTGCCTCTCTCAGACCAGGCTGACTCTGGTCACTTCCCCCAAATGCTCAGGATCTATAGAGGAAAAGATGAAAACTCATCATTAAGGATGGGACCCCCAGTTGCAGATGCAACACCCTAGCTGGGTGTAAGAAGGAAAAGTCAGGGTCACTGAGTTCAAACCTGCTGGTCTCACAAGGGAAACAGGCTCCGTCTCTGTTGGAGTGAGTGGCATTGGCATACACCTTGTCCTTAGGTGTATGAGGGATCAGGGCACAGGTGGTTCCTCAGCTTCCTGAGAATAACTCCAGGCCACACAGGTGGCTAGAGGGCTTCCAGGGTGAGGGTCCCCTCTTCTCCGCTCAGCTGACAGCTAGAGTGCAGGAGGCTGGCTCCAGATTCTACAGGATTTCTTGCTGTGTGGATGCACCTTAGCACTTGGCTTCATGCCCTCTGCACAGTGCCCCACACAGCCCAGGCAGAGGACCAGGCAGGGAAGGACTCATTTTTCCACATCACTCAAGGCCCCCTCATTCTGGCACAAGCCGCAGACACGACTGGGAAAGCCCAGCATGGAATCGGCCCTTGTCCTCTAGGCCCTGATTCGCACTTTAAGAACAGCCTGCAGCCGGTGTATTCCTGGAAACAGGTGGCACCTACGGCTCATGGACACCAACACTATGAGCCCATGAGAGCTCTGTGGCCCACCCAAAAGTGACGGCTATTAAAGGCCACTTGGAAAAGATGACCATACATTAAAAATGTTATTTAGCTCACTATTCAAGAGAGAAGCAATGAAATGTCATCACCCACCCCTTTAAGGGAGAAGTCAAAGGATTACAAAATGATATGGAGTTGGCAGTGAGCCGAGGGACTGGGGAGTCAATGCTTCGTGGCCAGGGGGTCCTTTGGGGTGATAAAATGTCTTGGAACTAGACAGAAGAGATGGTTACAAAACAGTGACTGCACTCAACATCACCGCAGCGCTCACTTTGATGTGGTTCACTTGATCTGTCTTAATCCATTTTCTGTTCCTGTAACTGGACACCTGAGCCTGGGTAACTGATAAAGAACAGAAGTTTCTTTGGCTCATGGTTCTGGGACTAGGAAGTATGAGAGCGTGAGGATGGCAGGGGCATCACATGCCACCCTGGGAACCCTACCCGCATGACTTCATCTAACCCTAATTACCTCCTAAAGGCCCCACCTCCAAATGCCATCCTCCTATGGATTTGGGGACATTTCCAACGCATGACCTTTTGGGAGACACTCCAATCATAGCATTGCTATGTGAATTGCACCTCCACCACCACAACAAAAAAAACTGTACCAAATAAAGGAACACTGAACAGAATTGCCAGTTGATACAGAGACAGTTTTTCCCATGGTGGGGAGCATCAACAGCCTCCCCACGGGACAGAAGCCATCTGCACAACCACGGACAAGGACTGTTTGCATTGCTATCATTTGCCTGCAATTTGCAGAGCTCTACAGGAAAAGGAGGAGCCCGTCAGCCCTGGCACACCACTCCAAGGCTGCGTATTCCAAAGCCCAGAGCTGGAAAAGAGGCCATGGAATCCTGGAATTCAGGAGGACCAGGCAGTGGCTGGAACGAGACCAGGGATAAGCAGGAAGTGTGAGGAGTAAATGCTGCATTTCCAGGGACAAGCCGGGAAGGTGGTGCCAGGGAGTGAGGAGCTGGCCTGCCCGGCGACAGCGAGAAACCAAAGCCCAGGCAAGGCCCAGAGTGAGGCCCTCATGGTTTTGAGTCTGACTTTAAACAGTACCCGAGGTGGCTGTGGGATTTGCCAGCCTGGTGCCAAAGCCACCAGGGTCATGCACCAACAGACCACACACCCGAAAGGAATGGAAAGCCTAAAAAGTACCCCTGATTCAAACTAAAAAAATACAGAGATGGCACAGATTAGAGTTCACACAGCAGAGATGTGGCTTCATTCTCAGAAACGCCTTCTCTCTCCTCTACTCCGGAATAAGGACTCCGAGAAGCTAAGAACCCACAGCCACCGGAGGGGCTGCCCGGGCCTTCCCTTCTTTGAGTGAAACCCGGCTCTGGGAAGCCACAGAGCATCGGCCCTCTAACATCTGCTTCCATTGTGCAATACACACACAGACTTGGACACACTGACACTTACAGACCACATAAGCACACAAGTGGCTGCCCCTCAGAGTGCCCACCTACCCAAGAGGCCACCTGGGACCTCAGCAAGGGTCCCAACTGTCCAGAATACACACAGTGCGGGGCCCAAGAGACACCCAGCCTGTCTGCACCTTTCGTCAGTCGAAGGGACCAAACTCCCCAGGGCACAGCCAACTGCTCTTTTGCAAGCAGTGAGCACACAGCACCCAGTGACCACCCACGCGCCATCTCGGAGGAGTGCTGTCCACAGCTCCGCCCCATCTGCCCACCCAGGTGAGCAGTGTCCTCCTCTGTGGGCGGGTGGCAAGCATTCAGTTGATCAGTTACTGATCACAACAGCAGTTACTGGAACCTTCCACCAGGGTGTCACTCCATTTCCACAGCATTCTCGTTACTACAGAAGGAAGAGGTTCTATGTCACCAGCTCAAAAGGCAGAGGTTTGTGTTAGATCTTCACAAGCAATCAGAGCAGACACTGAAATGTCACCAACCTTCTGGAAAGAAACTGAATTATTCATCTTCAGAGCGCGCAGCCCTAGATGTGGAAATCAACCGGGGTCCCCCTTGCTGTTAAGGCTGGAAAGTCTCCATGGGCAGCACTGGCCGCTCCTCTCCAGCACAGCTACAGCCTACACATCTCACCTCCTCTGTGCATGTGAACTTGACCCTGGGACCATGCTCATGCCCTCACGTGCCAGCTGCCCACCTCCCAACACTACAGAACCAGGATGACCCAACCCTACCAGGACACTGAGAAAGAGAAACACACACATGCATGCACACGCACACACATACACACATGCACACACCCCCTCACACCTGCCAGATGCCCCAGCACCCCAAGCACTCATAGCCAGCCTGAAGGCCATCGGACTGTGAGCTCCCAAAGGGCACACAGACCTCTCTACCCCAGGCTTCCACCACCCACAGATTCAACCAACCATAGACTGAAAATATTCAGTAAAGATGAAAATGGTGTATTGAACATATACAGACCCTTTTCCTCATTGTTATTCCCTAGACAACACAGCATAACAACTATTAATAGCATTCATATTGTACTAGGTATTACAGGTACTCTAGAGATGATTTTTTAGTTTTTATTTATCTTTTTTGGTACCAGGGGTGTTTTACCACTGTGTTACATCCCCAGTCCTTTTTTTATTTTTTATTTTGAGACAGGGCCTCAGTCAGTTGCTGAAGATGGCCTCAAACTTGTAATCCTCCTGCCTCAGCCTCCCAAGTCACTGAGATGACAGGCATGCACCACCACACCCAGCTTAGAGATGATTTAAGGAATAGGGGAGGGTACACGTAGGTTATATGCAAATATTACATCACTTCACATTAGGGATCTGGCATCTGTGGATTCTGGTGGCCACAGGGGGTGCTAGACCCAATCTCTACATGTGTGGACACCAATGGACAAAGGTACATTCAAGTGCAGCTCTCTTAACGGAGGAGCTGATTTTAATTTCCCTCTCTGACCTATTCACACTATGAGTAGACATGGGCTACTCTAAAAATGGGGGGAGGGCGGGCTGGGGTCACAACTAGGAAAGTCGTGAGTCTTCCAAATCCTTGCATGGATATGACCAAGGCAGTGGCAGGAAGGCCAGCATCGGGCACGTTCCCAGCCTCACTCCAGCAGAGCAGCCCTGCCTGCCAAGAGCCGTGGGAGCTCCGGCTCACGTCACCTGGAACTTTCCTGCCTAACCAGACTGTGACGCCCAAGGCACACCTGTGCAGTGACGCTGGAAGTGCAGCCTGCAGGCGACACAACCACCTGCAGGAAGACACAGAGAAACCAGGATGGTCCCTGTGTCAGGCCTGGCTGTCCACGACCCGCCTTCACGGCAACTCAGCAGTCCCAGGGCTCAGAGTCCCCATGGGCCCACGCTTCCTGCTGTGACAGGGATTTCCAAACCCTGTGCATTTGCAAAACCTACTTTGCTCTGATTGCTCATAAGTCACTCTCCTATTTTAAAGCCCAGCATGACACAGATTTTTTAATTAAATAAAGCAAAATTAATCTTGCTTGAAGAATTTACCAAAATAACGGTGACCTTTTCCTTCACATAAGATGCTGCAGTATGTCAGAGCCAAATGCATAGCTCTGACATTCAGAAAACTGTCTACTTTACATCCCAAGACAATAGAAGAGCACATATCACACGCAGGAATAGCCTATCAATCAGGATACTCGACCCCACCATACAAAAACAGAATGACCTCTGCTTAAGGATCACACTGAAGCGCACCACTCCACCTGGCCTCCTCTGCCTGGGTTTTTCAAATACACCCACTTGTGACCTTTACTGAAAACAGACAAAACATAAATAAAGCTGCACTGGGTAACACACCACTGGCAACAGTTATCTCAGACATCATGAATGGGGGGTGAAAATCTCATCTACCCTCTAGGACCTCAAAGGCTGCAGGTCCCTTTTCACTCTGGTACAAAGCCAGCCAGATTCTCCCAATGTGCAACTACTCCCGGGCAGTCACCAGGCCCTTGTGCAGACACCAAAGCCATGCAGGTCACTGAGGTGCCATGTATTAACTTACTAGTCCCGGGCACACATGCTATCCCAGGGCTTAAAAGCATCAGTGTTCTTCCTAATGAGCCTTGTTTTTTTCTGCCCAGGGAGCACCATGCAAACCCAGGGGGTCCAGCCTCCTGAGAATTTGCCTAGTGGTGACTACACTAAACCCGAGGTCCCCAGAATGTGAATACATTTCCCATTCCCAATATCGGGAATAAAAGGAGCGATCACTACCAAAGCCACAGACATCAAAAGCGGACTCTATAAGCAAGTCTATGCACAAAAAATCCACAACTTGGTAAAAAAGATCACATTTTTCAATAACAACGAATGACCAAAACTACCACCAAGATAAAACAGATAACCTCAACAACACTATAAACACTAAAGAGATTGCACATGTAGTTAAAAACCCTCAGGAGGAAAAAAAAATCTGAAGAGGCCCAGAAGGTTTTATTGCAAATTCTGCCCAATTAAAATAAGGAAGAAGTAACAGCAAGTATCCATAATCTCTTCTAGAAAGTAGGAGAGGAAGACACTTTTCCCAATTTAAATGAGTCTAGCACAAAGACAATGCAAGAAGATTCTAGAATAATATCCCTCATGAACACAGATGCAAACATCCTCAATAAACTGAATCCAATGAAGCATAAAAAAAGCATACCAAAACCAGATGGAGTATATTCCAGAATGCAAGGCTGGTTCAGTATTCAAAAATCAATAAAAGCAACCCTACCATATTAACAGAATAAACATGAGCATATCAATTTATATAGAAAAACAGAAAAAGCATGTGAAAATTCAATATCCCTGCATAATTAAAAACACAAACAAAACAGCTGCCAACAAGCTGAACACAGTGCCACATACCTGCAATCCCAGCAACCCAGGAGGCTGAGACAAGTTTAAGGCCAGCCTTGGCAATTTAGTAAGACCCTGTCTCAAAATAAAAAAGGCTGTGGCTGTGGCTCAGGGATAAAGCACCCAGGGTTCAATTCCCTGTGTCTCAAGGGGGAAAAAATTCCCAACAAACTGGGAATAGACAGGGAATTCTCTCAATCCAATAAAGGGCATTTATGAAAACCCAGGGCAGACGTCATATTCAATGCTGAAAGACTGAACGCTTTCCACCTAAAATCATGAACAAGGTGAGGATGTCTCACTCATGACTTCTCAGCTTTGCACTGGAAGCACTAGCAAGTGAAATAAGACAAGAAAAAGAAATAAAATGCACACAGACTGGAAAAGAAAAAACAAAATGGTATACCCACAGAATGCTCACCTATGCAGAAAACGCCAAGAAAATTTTTTGTCAAGAAGAAGCTCTTTAGGGGCTGAGGTTATGGCGTAGTGGTAGCGTGCTCGCCTAGCATGCATGAGGCACTGGGTTCGATCCTCAGCACCACATAAAAAAATAAAATAAAATAAAGACATTCTGTTCACCTACAACTAAAAAATAAATATAAAAAAAAAGAAGCTCTTTAGAACTAATAAGTGAGTTTAGCCAAGTCAGAAAGAACAAGGTTAACAAACACAAAATTAAGTTATATGTCCATGTATGTCTCTAGCAACAATTGGTAAATTATAAATCGAACTTTATTAAAATTGTGAAAGATATCATTAAGAGAATTTAAAGACAAGCTATAGACTGGGAGAAAGTATTTGCAAATCACATGCCTGCCAAAGAACTTGTATTTAAAATACATTAAGAACTCTTAGGACTCAATAAGAAGAAAACAGCCCAATTAAATTATAAGCAAAAGGCTACACGTGGTGGTGCACACCTGTAATTCCATCAATTCAGGAGGCTGAGGTGGGAAGATCACAAGTTTGAGGCCATTCTCAGCAACTTAGTGATGCCCTGAGCAACTTGGTGAGGCCCTGTCTTAAAATAAAAAATAAAAAAGGGCTGTAGATATGGCTCAGTGGTCAAGTGCCCCTGGGTTCAATCCCTAGTACCAAAAAAAGCAAAAGACTTAAGTAGATACTTTATCAGGACATACAAGTGGCAAATAAAGAGACATTTCATATTAGTCATTAGGAAATTCAAGTTAAAACCACAAGACACACTGTACACAAATTACGTGTTAAACAAAGACAAGCCACATCGGACATGGTGAGGATGCACACAGGGGTGCAGAGGAGGGAACGTCCACTGTGGGAGGATCCGGGCAGTTTCTTATGAGTTGCACACACATGTACCAGATTGCCACCTCACTTCTGGGCATTTATCCCAAGGAACTGAAACCACAGGCTCACAGGCAAACTTGTGCACTAGTGTTCACAGCAACTCTTCAAGAACACAACAGAATACTCCTGAGTGATGGGCTAGTAAAACAGGTGACAACTTGAAGGAGACTCAAAGGCAGTGGGAGCAGAAAGCCAGTGACAAAAGGCTCCCTGCTGCCTGGCACTGCATGCTTTGCTCCTGGAAAGGTGAACTGCGGAGGCGGAGGGCAGGTTGACTGACAGGTCAGTAGACGTCAGCAGCTCCGGGCAGGGCACGGGGGACGGGTGAACACACAGAGAGGCTACAGGGAAATGTCTTTGGAGGATGAAACTTTTCGGTGTCCTGACTGCAGTGGCAGTGATAGAAATGCATACATGTGTCAAAACCCACCGAACTGTCTGCCAAAAGAATCACTTATGGAGTATTAATTTTAAAAACCAAAGGAAAAGGGGGAAAAAGAGCAAAATGACTGCATTAATTTGACTGAAATGTCTTTTTTAAATGCCCTTATTTTTAGTGTCATCCATGTCACCAGAAAGAAACAGATGTGATACACTTTGTGCAAATCTCACCTGGGATGAAAGTCTTAATAATAGAATCTTACATTAAAACTGGCGTTATGTTTTTTTAAAAGATACATCTGTCGATGTTTTTCTTTTTAAAGTATAAAACTACCTTTTATATGATTTCATTAGCACATTATATGCACAAAAGGGAAAAATAATTTTACAGTATATTTAACTACTGAACTCTACTCAGTATATGTATTATACATCTACCAAAAGGCAGGTCTTAATTTTATTTAATGTACTCAGAAATAATCAGGAGCCACTTGCTGATCTGTGCTACCAGTCTGACCAAAGTCATGTTCCTTTACCAAACGGCCTTTTATCTGGCTTGACTGCATCTGACTAATTAACAAAAATTAATCTGGGTTGTCTTATACCCACCTTTACAAAATGGGAAGAGAATAAACTCTTGCTCCTCGCTAGAATATAAGTTCCCTGAGAAATGGAGGGGCTATTTCCAGTTGTACCTCCACGTACAAATGTGCCAATATTTTGGAAAAATAAGTTCAATTAACATTCGACAATTCCAAAAAAGGAACTTTTGCTTTTAGCCAGTTGCAAAAGGATAAATACTATTATGATTCCACTTATGTGGAATACAGTCAGAATTATGGAAGTGGAGAGTTGGAAGGTGGGTGCCGGGGCAATGGGGAGGTGTTTAACGGGAATAGAGCTTCAGTCTGGCAAGATGGGAGAGTTCTGGAAATGAATGGATGGCAGTGTGAATGTACTTAGTACAACTGAACTGTACACTTAAGCAATTAAGATGATAAATTTTTATTATGTATATTTTGCCACAGTAAAAACACAACCTTATTTCTTCATCAGAAAAGCAGATTTACAAAATTCTATGTGTACAAAACAAAATAGTTCAAAATGCCAAAAGCTAAAGTCTCTCTCCATCACCTTCTCCAGACATCTGAGACCAGCAGTTTATGTGCACTGCTCCACACTTTCTCTATGCATGTTGTGCTCCTGGCTCAGGTATGCACAGGATAGGGGCTTTCAATACTGTGATTACACAGGAAACAGAAACCTCTGGTCAATCTAATCCTTTTGCCTTTAAAAAAAATAGTGTTTTTTCCTTTCCACAGAGAAGCAACCAAAAACTAATAAAAATATATCCCAGGCCTCAACAAGCAGATTGCATTATTAGCCATACAGTAGTCTCCCCTTATATGAAGCTTTTGCTTTCTGCACTTTTAGTCAACCACAGTCCAAAAATACTATTAGAAAATTCCAGAAATAAACAATTCATAAGTTTCAAATTATGAACCATTTTTCATGGCATGATGAAACCTCACACCATCCTTTTCTGTCCCATCCCAGAGTGTAAATCATTTCTTTGTCCAGTGTATCCATACTGTATATACTACCCACCCATTAGTCACTTAGTAGTCATTTTGGCTATCAAATTGTCTCCATTTTGTGTTTCTGTTCAATTAGCCCTTATTTTATCTAACAATGAATGATCCCAAAGCACAAGAGTAGTGATACTAGCAATTCTTTTTTTTTTGGTACTAAGGATTGAACTCAGGGGTACTCGACCACTGAGCCAAATCTCCAGCTCTATTTTGTGTTTTATGTAGAGACAGGGTCTCTCTGAGTTGCTTAGCACCTCACCATTGCTGAGGCTGGTACTGAACTCGCGATTCTCCTGTCTCAGGCTCCCAAAGTGCTGGGATTACAGGCATGCACCACCGCACCTGGCTGATACTAGCAATTCTTATATCAAAGAGAAGTTGTCAAGTGCTTCCTTTAAATAAAAAGGTTAAAGTATGTGTATAAAATTAAACATAAGGAAAGGAGAAAGATCACACACAGATTTCTAAGATATACAAAATTTTTTCAGAGAGAAACACACATTCACATAACTTTGATTACAGTATGTTATTATAATTGTTCTATGTTATTATTAATTATTGTTGTTAATATCTTCCTGGGCCTAATTTACAAGTTAATTTACATATCATAGGTATGTGTATATAGTAAAAAACAAAATGAATAGGGCTGGGTACTAGCCATGGTTTCAGGCACCCACTGGGGGATCTTCAAGTGCATCCCTTACAGATAAAGGGAGACCACTGCACTGCATTTTGAGCAGACCAGAATCTTCAAAAGGAAATGAACATGGACAATCAGAGAGCTAGAAAGACTGCAGGCCAAGCGTTCAGTTACAGAAGCTGGACATTTTTCCTCAGGCTTTCCCTAGGGATCGTCCAGAGAAATAGGGTGCACTCCCCAGGGAAATGGGTCTTTGTTGCACTCACAGTGGTTATTTTGGATTCCAAGGGGGCCTGAAGGGTATGTTCCCTTCTCCAACACAAGGGAGCTCTGCACCTGTGGGCACCAGGCTCTTTCCTACCCCAGTGCCAAGAAACCTCACTCCAAAGATGTCCAAGTGCAAACTGCAGATTCTGGACACCTGGCACCAGTAAACCCTGAGGATAAACACAGCCTCTGACTCATTACCCACTCTGTGTATCCCAGGCAGTCAGCAGTGATTAACCTCCACTTAAACTCCGTGTCTGAGGTTGGGGCTAAGAAATCGCTAGCATTTTAATCCAAAGAAGAGCATCCCAGAGATTATGCTGGACAAACAAACATAAACAGATCCTTATGTCTGTCTGTGTCTGTGCTCCTCATTTCCAGCCTTTGTATACACAAATGCAAGAACCCAGTAAACAATTTATGTGAATTGCACTGCAAGTAATTTCTCTTCCATTCTCTATGGTTAGAAGAACTGAGTTATCTGTGGGAAATGTGGGTTCAGAACCTGTGGATTATTAACTTTTCAATGGGTCCACTTGATCACCTTTTCCATGTTTCACTATTACCAGATCACGCGGGCGAGGACGAGGGCTCAGTCATGCTGCACTGTCAAGCCCAGGCTTCTCCTCACGTTCAAAGAGGAGAAGAAAGCTAGGCAGGACCCCTCCTGGCCAAACCTTTCTGCAGTGAAAGGCCAGGTTGAGGCCCAAACGGAAAATGCCAGTTTTAAGTGACAGCTGTCCTGCCCTGGAGAGTACCAGAAAGCGCTTCTAAGGACAGCAGCCCTTGCTTCAGGACCTTGAAGGAGAGGAGCTGCAGGCCCGCCTAAAACTGCCACACAGACTGAACGGTCACTGGGCACACCCCCCGGGGAAGCTCTCAGGTCCAGGTGCAGGGTGTACCCAAAGGCCCTGCCAGCACTGCACAAAGAGCCTGCAGACAGATGAAAGGCCAGCCACAAACCCCAGCGTGTCCCAGCTACCTAGAAAGACCTGGCTTTTCCGAGAAACAGCAAGACTAAGGCTTGGTAGGAAGTCTCAGAGGCTGGTGTGTGGCCAATGCTAAGGCCTGTGCCCCTACACACCTGGGGACAAGGACAGGCCTCTAGGGCCCCCAGGCCCTCATGGCATCAACTCCCTGAGCCTCAGGCAGGACACGGAGCACACCGACTGACTGTCAGGCCATGCACAAAAGCCTGTCCCTGTCAGCCCACCTGCACAGGTGACAGCCCAGACACCTGCCCAACCAAATGGCCATGAGTACCGAGCTCCAACCTGTGAGCAGCTCCACCTTCTCACCTGCCCATCCATTGTCCATTTGCCTCCAACATTGCAGCAGATGGAAGAGGAGCAGAGGAACCTTCCACCAGTCCCGGGGGGCTTCCCACACCCCTCTCTGCTCTGCTCTGTTGATCCTTTGGGCAGCTACTGTCCAGACCTTCGTAGACGTTAGATCATCCCAGAATGCCAGGCAGTGCTTCTCCTGTCTCCAGGGGATTATTTATTGTTAAATGAACAGTGTGACAAAGGTCTGATAAGAGCATGGCAGGCAGACGGAGACCAACTTCAGCAGCTCACAATGGGGAGGGAAAGGATAACCAGGCCACCACTTGCCTAAATATACTTCCCCATGAGGAGGAAGCATCAGGGAGGCAGAGCTCCCAGGCCTTCTGCTAATAAACACCTCGAGCGTGGCCAAGCACCGCTACGCCAGCAGGAAGACGGGGCCAACGGGGGCAGAGGACACCAGGAATCAATCCGGAGATGCCTAAGGAGTTAGTTCTTTGTGCCTAAGTATGGGAGCACAGGGACAGGCATGAAACAGCAGTCCCAGTTAAGCAAGAAGTCAGCTGAGATGTGAGGCCCCCACTTCCAGCAGGGCCCCGGAGCTGGGTTCCCAGCAGCCACTGGAATACAAGCAATGCCAGCCTTTGTCAATGCCGATGCCACTCGGATCACTGTGGGGATGGCTTAGAGGCCCTGCCTGCTCCTGGGACGGATTTCCATAAATGGTCAAACCCTGGTTCTTCTACACCTCGAGGAAGCGTCCATGCTTCCCTCTAAAACACATCTGGTCACAGGGCCCACTTGGGAGTGTTGACCCGTGTGATGATTAACATTTGTGTCCACTTGGCTGGGCCACGGTGCATAAACGTTTGGCCAAACAGTATTCCCGAGGGTTCTAGGAAGGTGTTTTTTGAACGAGATTAATATTTTAAGTCAAGACAATGAATGAAGCCTAGGACCCTCCACAATGTGGATGGGCCGCACTTGATCAGTTGAAGGCCTGTCAAAAGAACGGCCTCCCTCAAGGAGGAGAGAATTCTGCCTCCGGGCAGCCTTCAGAGTGAAGCCGCAACTCTTCCATGGTTCTCCTACCTACTAACCCAGTCTGCAGATTTTGGGCTTGTACCTCTACAATCACATGAGCCGGGTCCCTACAATCCATCTTGTCTCTTTATAGGCACATTCCCTGCTGGCTCTGTTCATCTGGTGGACTCTGACTAATAACATCAACCCACAGCACGACCAAGGCACCAACCCTGGCTTCCAAAGGCCCCAGGCCTGCACCCTCCTCTTCACAGCAGAACCTGACCACACAGGGACGTCCCAGGCAGCGGTGAGCACAGGGTGCCCACAGAAGGCTGTGTCCATGAACGATCTGTACACACACGTAGCATCTGGCTGGGGCAGTCGGCCAATGTCACCAGGGGCCATGGAGCCGACTCCCAGAGAAACATGCCAGAGATCTGTGGCACCACGTGGAATCTGTCCCTTCCCCTGCCGCCGTTGTTCTGGACAAGCTAGGGGCGCAAGGGAGGAGCAAGGGTGGCTTTTAATCTTTTGGCTAAAAATAAAATTCAGACTTCTGGAAAATAAAATAGCTGCCTCCTAAGGAGCAGAGCCTTCTAAGTCCAGGAAAACCGTCCAGAGCGCCGACTCCTGATCTGTGCACTGTTGACTGGATTGTGCACGCACACATGTACGGGCAGGGCTGACACATGCACACTCACGAAAACACACTCACACGTGAACACACATGCACACGTGCACGCTCATCTTCTACTGACACCACTAATTTCATTTTTCAGACTCCACTATTCACAGGGCCATTATTACATGTCCATTAGGCAGGTGACCAGGCCAGCCCAGCCAAGCTGACCATGTCTGAACAAAAGCAGCCTGCACCAAGAAAACGGTCAGGTGTGTGGCCGACTGGGGACACCACTAGGGCCTGGAGGGCATGGGGTGCCGGCCCTCCCAGGGCCAGGCACAGTTTCCTTGCAGGGCACAGAACGTGGAATCCATGACCCAGTGGTGGGCAAATCAAGTAAGCTGCAAACCCCTACACTACGTGACCACAGCTCTGTGGACATGCTGTGTATGTGTGAGCGTGTGTGTGTACACACTTGTGGGAGCGTGCATGGCTGTGTCTCTGAAAATGGCATACACACACACAATCACGAGGAGGAAGCTCTTTGCTTGCTTTCTCCGTTTTTTAAATAATAAAAATGCCATTAAAATAAAGAAAAAGTAAGTCAGCACATCTCACTTCCTGTCCCACTAAAGATTCAACATGAACTTTTGTAGAGACATGACTGAGAGGCACAGCCCACCCCACCCCGATGGAGAAAACCTGCCAAGTAGCAGCCGAGAAGACTCCTTTCCTGTTTCCTCTCTGAGTCAACGGGATGCAGTTTCCACGGCTTTTCACCAGTGCAAAGAGCATCCACAGTTTCCATCTTCCTGCTGATAAAGCTCAGCCGAGATACATCCCAGAGAAGGGGCCTGCCTGACACCCTGCCAGCCTGTGTCCCCACCCTCTAGTGCCACCAGCCTGTCCCCAGCACAAGGGAAGGTTTCCACTGTCTTTTCCTGTGCTGGAGGGGATTGATGGGCCAGGACCACCACCATCCATGGCTATAAGCCCATGCATAAAAAGGTCTTTTGCAGATGTGATCCAGTGAAGGATCTTGAAATGGATTAGCCAGGTGAGCCTTAAACCAGTGACAAGTGTCCGTAGAAGAGACACACAGGATGGAAGAGACAAAGAGGAGTCGGCCATGGGGTGAGGTAGTGACTGCAGAGAGGCTGTCGCATGCTGAGGAACACCTGTGGCCCTAAGCCGGAAGTGACAAAACAGAAGGTCCCTGGAGGCTCTCTGGGGAGCACAGCCCAGCAGACACTTGGCTTGAACATCTGTCCTCCAGAATGGGGGAAATGGGTGTCCCTCAAGCCCCCGGGGTGTGCTGCACCCTTCTCTCACTGGAAAGGCTGCACCCTGTCTGCTGTCCCAGCTCACAGCCTGGTATCGATCGAGAGCTGGGGACATGCCTGCACAAACCACATGATCTGAGAAGTGGACAGTGGTGGCCAACTGATGGTCACCATATGAAAGGACAGAACACTGAAGCACAGGAGCACCAAGGCAGGACCAACAGGGAGGTTTCCACCTGACTCCCTGAGCCGGGAGCAGTGGGCAAGATACAGAGCACAGCTGGGGGACATCTAAGCACCCAGAGAGAGAGGTGGGGCCCTTAGGCAGCGGCCCCAGTGCAGAGGCCCCTGCTCAGAGGCAGAAGGTTGACAGCGGGCTGGAGACACTGCCATGTGTGAGCTCTGGGATGCTCTGAGACGAGACCTAAGCCATGGGCACCACTGTCCAGACAGAGGCAAGGGGCAGCCCCTGGAAGTAGAGCCACAAAACCTGGAGAGCCATCACTATCCCAAAAGGATCAAAGACTGAAACCGCCTGTGTGCAAGAATGCCCAGAAGCCTCCTTCATAATGGTCCCAAACTGGAATCCAAACAGGCAGCACGTGTGTGTGTGTGTGTGTATGTGTGCGTGTGTGTGTGTGTGCATGTGTGCGTGTTGCATATAAACATGTACAGACGGTGGAGACCCACAGGACGGGACACGGGTGAGTCTCCCCTGCTCTAAGTGCTTGCATTTTTGTCAGCTATTTCGCTGCTGCGACTAGAAGACCCAACCAGAACAACTGTAGAGGAGGAAAAGTTGGAGGGATCATGATTTCAGAGGTCTTAGTCCATAGAAGGGCAGCTCCATTCTTGGGGCTCAAGGTGAGGCAGAACATCATGGCGGAAGAGTGTGGCAGAGGGAAGCAGTTCATATCATCAGGAAGCAGAGAGAGAGAGACTCCAGATACAAAATATATACCCCAGGGCCACACCCGCAATGAACCACTTCCTCCAGCCAGAACCCACCTGCCTCCAGTTACCACTCAGTTAATCTCATCAGGGATTAATCCACGGATTAGGTTAATGCTATAATCCAATAACTTCTCCTCCAAACCTTCTTGGACTGTCTCACACGTGAGCTTTTGGGGACACTTCACATCCAAACCATAACAGCTTGGGACCAGAAGTGCTTCACACATGTCTCATGAGATATCTTGGGGATGAGACCCAAGTCTGAACACAAAATCTATGTGTTTCATATACACCCTATAGCACATAGCCCGAAGGTAACTTCAGACAGTATCTCAAATAATCTTGTGCATGAAACCTGGCAACAGGTTGAAACTCAAAATATTTCAGATTTTAGAGCATTTCAGATTTTTGGATTAGGGATGGTCAACCTGTACTAGGTAGCAAACCAAGAAAAAGCCCTTTGTGAGCCAAATGTCACACTCAGATGCCGAGTGGCCCATGTGAGGACATGCTGCAGGATCCAATGTGCACACAGCTGAACCAGCCACAGTGAACGCTGCTGTGATCGGCTGGAGACTTGGTGGCTGGCGATGAGGGGTGGGGGGCTAGCAGTGCCTGCCCATGTGCCAGACACCTCATGCTGCCCTCTGGGTATGACGAGGCAGTTGAACACTGAGAGCAGATGCACTTCAGGGGGATTCTGCAGACATCTCAGCATGGGGAAACGGAGACGGAAGATAAAGGGGGTGGGAGGCTTGAAATACTGCAAGAGGGTTTCCATGCCATGCCACCCTGTGGTCTCAGGTTCATGACCTGCCCTGGACTCCACAACGGGACAGGAAGCTAGGAAGGCCTCCTAGCTCAAGGCAACCTTACTACAAAGCTCTGGAAACCCACAGGAAGACAGCAGACTCAGGCCACGGGAGGAGTAGCCAGCCAGAAGCCACACGGCCCTTCTCGGGTCAGGGACCCAGCTCCTGCAAGCTCAGGACAGGAACAGTACCCAGTGAACATGAGTGCCTGTCGGCTGTCCCTGGTTTCTGCTGCTCTCCTGGGACATGTACACGGAGCACGTGCACCTCAGAGAGGCCAAGGAGCAGCCGCCCCTGAGTTGCCCTACCCAGTGGAAAACAACCACACGGTCACAACCTTGGACCCCGAAATCTGCCTTTGATGTCAGTTCTGACCAGATAGGTACTCTAAAGCATCAGAATCCAGAGACAAGGAGGCCACATGTGTAAGGCATTATCCCCAGCATCAAGAGTCCAACACCATGGGGACGCGCCCACGCCACTCACCCCGCCAAGCCCGCAGAAAGCACTTGGAGAAAAACATCTTCTACATAGCAGGAGCCTCGCTCTGCTTCCTGGCGCAGCAAAGAGGTCCCCAGCCCAGCAGGTGGGACAGGATGACACCAGCAAGAATGGACTCACGGCCATAAACACAGCTGTTTGGGAGAGTGTCTGCAGTGACCACAAAAGTGCTGGGAAATGCTTCCGCACAGTCCTGACACAGAACCTCTGGACAGAAGCTTCCAAAGGGCATCAACACTTATTTTTTTGAGAACTGGGAGCTGACATGGGCTCCCTTGGGTCTCCCCTCTGCAGAGAGGAGACGAGAGAGCGTGCTTGAGTTCTCTGTTCTTCATTTCTGTAGCGAGATGTCTAAGCAGACACTTCTTAGAGAAATCAATGTGCTCATTACACACGACAGTCTCTTCCAGATCAAATAAGCCCTGTGCCCCTGGTTTGTGGAGTCACCGAGCAGGTGCCGGTAAATAAACGGGGATCTATACCTCCCCAAAGGCTTGTTTTCCAGGCCCTTCCGAGATTGGAATCTATTTTAAAGATCACATTCTCTCAACCTCCCTGGTTTTGCCAAGCTGGCAAAAAACCAAACCCTGCTGGCCAGAGTTCCTGCGGATGGACCTGTGGACTGTGAGACCCACCCAGAGAGACCTGTCCTCACCGACCTCACAGGAGGCGGCTGCTGCTCACAGTGGCAGCCAGAGGAAGTTGAGTGTCTTCACAGGAGTCCTCGCCTGCAACCTGAGCCTCGAGCTGCCCCGGGTTTTCAAACACACACAGATATCCAATTCCGCCTGCTCAAGGGCTTTGCTCTGACCCAGTTTCCTGCCTGCTGTTCTGGGCAGGCAGTCCAAACCCGGGCCCGCAGCAGGCAGCACACAGCTCAGACGCTGTGCTGAGGCTCGGCCCCAGGAGGAGCCGGAGGTGGAGGAAAGCAAAGGGGGAAGGAGCCACAGTGAAAAGTCAGCCCACGTGTAAGTGAACAAGGCACAGCACCCAAATGCTGACTCCACGGCACCATTTTTAAATGTCCATGCAGTCACTCAGAGCCAGATGCTATGGGCTTAGTATTTTTTAGCTGTTTTTTTTTTAAATGCAACTGAGTAAAAATATCAAAATATCAAAATGCATCCTATATAGGTAAAGGTGATTGTTACCAGCACAACTTTGGTTGTAGTGGTGTGTGCGAGTGAGTGTGCTGACTGAGTGTGCATGTGGGTCACCATCAAGGTCTGAAAGCTGCCAGCCTCACACATCTACAGAGCCAGGCTTCCTGATTGTCATAGGTTTTCACATTCTAATAAAACAAAGTCTTAGCAATACTGTGCGCACACTGGAACCTCTCTGAAGTTTGGTTTTGTGACACTGAATTTCATGTGTGTCCTGACACAAACTTTGCCAAGGCATATGAGAAGAGTCCCGTCACCTCATCCCCTTGAAGCCACCACCCCCAGGAATCACTGGGCCGACTCCACTTATAGAGGGGCTTCTGGTCAACCCCAGGCCCATCCACAACAGGCCCTGCAGGACACTGAGGCCCAGGAGGAGGCTTCCCACGGCACACACCAAGCCCACCTCCTCTTGTGGCACCCACACCCACACACTTCAGCCCTCACCATGTGGGAGAAGGCAGGTGCAGGGGGCTCACTCCTCACGACGTGCCCTTTAAAGCAGAGCACGCTGGCAGACATCACCCACTCTGCCAACAGGCTCGCGGGACAAGTCTGGGAAGCATGCCAGGACTCCCTGAGAGCGTGTACGCGCTGGGGTGCTCTGTGGGGTGCTCTGTGTATGTACGTGTGCCCTACGTGTGCGTGTAAGGATGCTGGGTGTGCGTGGCATGTGGGGTGTGACAGGTGTGTCCAAGTGGAACTATGCACTGCTGTACATGTTGTGGTGTGTGAGGGGGGTAGGTGTACTCAAGTGCTGTACGTGCATGCTGAGTACAGAGAGCGCTTGGTGCCTGTGGTCCGCGAGTCTGTGCAGTGTGCGTATGTATAACACGGTGTGCTGTGTGGCGGGCTGCATGTTTCTGTGCGTTACATATGCATACTGTGAAGGGGTGGTGGGGAATGTATGCTGTGTGTGGTGTGGGGTACGTGGGGTCTACTGTGGTATCTATGTTTGGTATGTACGTCTGTAGGGTGGTGTGTGTATGGTATGGTGTGGGGTTTGGAGATGTGTAGTGTGGGGATGGATACTTGCGTGCGTTGTGGTGTGGATATATATATATATATGTGGCATAAATGCCATGTGTGGCGTTAGTGTGGGGTGTTGTATGGTGTGTAGGTTCTGGGTGATGTACGTTTGGTGTGTGTAGTGTCTGTGCCTGTGTGTGTGTGTGACAGAGAGAGAGATCTGGAGTCATGCTTTGCTAACTTTTCCTTTGATTTCTCCCTTTTCCAGAACAAGTGTTCCTAAGAAAATCTGAGAAATGCAGATGACAGCCGACAAGCCACCAGGAGCCCTCAAGGGGCACACCTCTGACCAGCATGGGCCCCTCCAGAGCTCTCAGCTGCAGGGGCCTCAAGCGTGCTGCTTTGTGGACTGGTCTTACCTGACGTGTCCTGCCGGCTCCCATCCCATGAAGCACACCTGACATCCGCATTTTTAAAGATCAACTAGAATCACGATATTACCTCCTCCCCAACCATTTCTCAGTCAGCATCTGGGCTTGCTATCCACACAGCTGAAAGATGCCCCTTTTGAATAACTGCTTTGCTTCCACGATGGTTCAGGATAAACCAAAATTTCTACTTCATTCAAATTTCAATGCCAAAGGGTATGTTCACGTTTAAAACCCCTAAACGCCCTGACCCAGGTCACCACACGGTGCATGCCATGCATACAGACAGCATGCCACGTCACACATCCAGGTCACCACCGAGAAGTGCCAGCACCACTCTGAACACAGACCTCATGGCTTCAGTGTCTTCCCAGATGTCTGCACAAGTATGCTGAGAAAGAAGCCGGCCTCGGAGGCCATGACTGTACAATTCCACGTACATGATGTTCTAAAAAAGCCTCTATGGACAGAAAATAAGCCCGGCCCGCCAGGACTGGAGGAAAAGAACTGACTTCAAAGAGGCCCAAGAACACTTTTTGAATTATGGAAAAATTCTCCTCTCTTCATTTGCTGAGGGCCACACAATTCTTACATTGATCAAAATTCACAGGATGGGCAGAGCAGCAGGGTACCTGCAGCCCCACCTGCTCAGGAGGTTGCCTGGGCCTCAGGAATCTGGCTCAGAATGCAAATAAAAAGGCCTGGGGAGGCAGCTCAGGGGTAGAGGCCCCTGGGTTCAATCCCTAGTAACAAAGAGGGCAGGGGGAAATCAATGTGATTCACCATATTTACAGACAAAATAAGACAAAACATATAATCATTTCAATAAATACAGAAAAAGCATAACACAAAACTCAGCATCTATTCATGATAAAAATTCTCAGCAAACGAAAAACTTCCTCAACCTCATAAAAGGCATCTACATAAAATCTTCACTTAATACCACACTTGACAAAAATAAATAAATGAATAAATAAAGTCTTTCTGCCTAAGGTGGGGAACAGGGAAGGATGTCTACTTTTGTTAAACCCTGTTCTTAAGTCCCAGACAGGGAAGGAAAAACAAACAAGAGGAGGAGGAGGAGGAGGAGGAAAAAGCATTCCCACTGAAAAGAAAAAAAAGGAACTATTTATCACAGTCAGGATTATGGGTGTGGAAAGGGAATAAGAGAATACAGAAAATACAGAATTAAAGGAATACAGAAAATACAGAATTAAGGGAACACAGAAAAGCTATTCAAGTGGGTTTGGAAAGGCCAGAGGATCAACAATAAATGGATTTATTACACACCTGCAATGAACAAATGGAAAACTCTTTAAAAATCCATTTAAAATAACATTCAAAAAATATGAAGCGCTTAAGAATAAATGTGGTAAGACACATATAAGACCCACATAGTCACAACCACAAAACAGTGCTAGAAGAAATCACAAGAAGCTGGGCGCGGTGGCTCACACTTGTAATCCCAGCACTTTGGGAGGCTGAGACAGGAGAATCACGAGTTCAAAGCCAGCCTCAGCAACAGCGAGGTGCTAAGTAACTCAGTGAGACCCTGTCTCTACATAAAACACAAAATAGGGCTGAGGATGTGGCTCAGTGGTGGAGTGCCCCTGAGTTCAATCCCAGGTACCATAAAAATAAGACAGATATGCTGTGCTTGTTGGGCAAGAGACTTGAAACTGCCACAGTGTCAATTTTTCCCCAAATGGATTTGAGGCATTGATGTGATTTCGGTCAAAATCCAAGCAGGACTTCTGTAAGAAACTGACAAGCATTTCAAGTACAGAGGGACATGGGAAGGGTCTGGAATTGACAGTACAATTTTGCAAATGAAGTAAAACTGTCCTGAGACCTAACTCAGAGTCTTTACAAAGAATAGTCATGAGACCACATGGTCCCCAGCCCTATGGGGAATAAGCCACAAGAACAGAACAGAATCCAGAAACAAAGCCACACAGATATCGCCAATTACTCTTGCAACAGGATGCCAAGATGCTTCAAGGCCGACGGAACAGGTTTTATTTTAACAAATGGTGCTGGAACAATTGGATATCCATGTGTCAAACAATGAACCTGCATCCTTAGCTTCTAGTTAAAAAGTAATTTGAAATGGATAATAGAATCAAACATACAAGCTAAAACTGTAACATTCTCAGATGTAAACACTGGCAAAAATCTGGATGAGGAGGAGTCAGGCAAAGATCTCTTAAATAGGAAACAAAACACATGAACCATTAAGACAACTGGACTTTAATCTCAAAAGCTTGCCCTTTGAAAGATATTAATAAAAAAAGAAGGGCAAGACACAGATTAACAGAGAATATTTGAAATACAAATATCTGACAAAGGATTAGAATCCAGAATAGGTAAAGAACTCCTGCCACTCAAATACAGACAAATGATTCAATTAAAAAGTGTGCTACAGAGCTGGGCGCGGTGGCGCAAGCCTGTAATCCCAGCACTTAGGGAGGCTGAGGCAGGAGAATCGCGAGTTCAAAGCCAGCCTCAGCAATGGCGAGGTGTGGCGCTAAGCAACTCAGTGAGACCCTGTCCCTACATAAAACACAAAATAGGGCTGAGGATGTGGCTCAGTGGTCGAGTGCCCCTGAGTTCAATCTCTAGTACCAAAAAAAAAAAAAAAAGTGTGCCATACGTCTGACCAGAGAATATTCCCCGAAGAATATTCCCAACTAATAAGCTCATGAGAAAATGCACAAGTAAAACCTCAATGGACAAGCAATAGGACAATCCTACCAGGATATTCAAGATGTGAAGACTGACAGCAACAAGTGTAGCAAAGGATGTGAAAACAACTAGGGAACCAAGAACAGAACGGTGCTGGGAACGTCTGCCGGTTTCTCACAGAGCTAAACGTGCACTTACCACAAAATTCTGCAACTCCACTCCTAGGTGCTGGGTGGAGAGAGGGCGGCTAGACAAAGGGGGGCTGGGCATTGGAAGTTACCTGCCAGCGAGAAGCAAGCCAAGACTTCCCCGCGCGCCAAGGGGTTGGCTGCTCACCACTCCGACGTCAACCAATCATCAGTGAACACGCTGACCTCTGAAATCGGCCCATACCTGTCACCAGGTCTCAGCCAACCAAAAAGAGACGCCTCTTTGGGACAATCCCCCTCCCTCAACCTACCTATAAAAATAGCCTCTCCCAGTTTCCCCACGACTTCCCCGGCCCACACTGGTGGACTGGTGAACCTCGCCCAAGAGCAGACCCCAATAAAGCCCTGCTTTTACCTTTTCGGCTAGTGGTCACGGTCTTCACTGCCGATCTGACCTTACATTTGGGAAGGGTGTGTTGATCTCCCCTTCAGGGAGAGGTCCCCTCTTCCTCCCTTTTTGAACCAAGGACCATCTGCGCTTCTCCTCTCCTCATCTGGACCAACAAACATGGGGTGAGTTCCCTCCATTTCCCCTTGGCTCTCCAGATACACCCTCCTCTGCGGGATCTGTCCATAAGTCGTGTGCACACGCCAGATCATTGACCATTCTGTTTGGGTCCTGGTGGCCCAAGGAGACATCCCAGGCTCCAGCCCACCTACCGGTTCTGTTTGGGTCCCGGTGGCCCAAGGAGACATCCCAGGCTCCGGCCCACCCATCCTCCTGAACTGGTTGATCGCGATCAGAACTTGGGACGCCTCTTTCTGATCTTGTTCACTCTCGGGTGTGTCTGTTGAGCCATGGGGAATACTGGGTCCTCTTTAGACCCCAAAACCCCTCTGGGTTGTCTATACATTCATTTTTCCAAACTGGGATTCAGCCATGACTTTGCCATAAAAGACTGCTCTTCTCTTCAGCTGAAGTCTGGCCCCAATGTCCTCTGGACAATGGCTCAAAATGACCTCCCCAGGGAACATTTGATTTTAACATCCTCACGGATTTGGGCCACTTTTGTCACCGGGCAGATAAGTGGTCAGAGGTCCCGTATGTGCAGGCTTCCTGGGACCTCCGCTCTGGCCCGACCTGCGTTCCACCTGCTCTACTGCTCAGGTCCTCCTGGCCCCTCACGGCCCTTCTCCTCCTCCTTCGCCCAGGGAGTCTCCAAACTCTCTCTCAACTTCTCCATCTTCCTTCTCCCACCCACCAGAGCTCCTCACCGCTCCTCCTCTCTCCCATCATCTCCCGCCCTCCACCTTATCAGGGCCCCCCTCTGCCCCTCCCCCAGCCTCAGTCTCCTCCCCTCCTTTGCCGCCATCTTCCCTTCACACTTCCTCCCCTGACCTCCCTTTCCCTGGTCAGCGCTCACACCTGCTCCCTTCCTCCTGTAAACAACTCGCAAGCCTCTTCTGATGCACAGCTACTCTGCCCCCTTCGCGAGGTCCCGGGAGCTGAAAGCATAGTGCGCGTCCACGTCCGGTTCTCACTCCAAGACTTGGCCCTCATTGAGAAGTGTTTAGGATCCTTACCTGCAGACTCCATCAATTACACGGAAGAATTCAGATACCTCTCTCAGGCTTAAGATCCTACCTGGCATGACGTCTATGTTGTTCTCTCATCTTCTCTTACTCCTCATGAAAGGGCTCGCATCCAACAGGCAGCCAGGGACCATGCAGACCAAGTCCGCCTGATAGACCCTCCTGTCCCCACAGGGATGGCAGCAGTCCCTGAGGTTGACCCACACTGGGACTACCAAGAGGGTCAGCAAGGCCATAACCACTGTGCTCGGATGATCTGATACCTCGGGGCAGGCATGTGGGTGGTCTCTAACAAAGTGGTTAACTTTGATACACTGGCAGAAGTTACCCAGGGCCCTGATGAAAATCCAGCTTTGTTCCTCAACCACCTCGCTGAGGCTCTTACCAAATACATAAAGCTAGATCCCAATTCTCCCTCTGGGGCCACAGTCCTGGCAATTCATTTTATCTCTCAATCAGTCCTCAATATGAGAAAAAAGCTCAAATGAGCTGAGGATGGTCCTCAGACCCCTATCCGAGATCTAGTCAAGATGGCTTTCAAAGTTTATGATACCAGGGAAGACTCAGCTGAATTGGCCAGGCAGGCACGCTTACAGAAAAAAAGTAGCTGTCTCAACCCAGGCCTTGGTAGCTGCCCTGCGGCCTACATAGCCAGCTCGACTTCAAAAGGGGCACCAGCCATCCGCCCCGCCTGGGGCTTGCTTTAAGTGTGGATGCGAAGGTCACTGGGCTCGGCAGTGCCCAAAACCAAGGCCTCCCTCCAGACCGTGTCCCACTTGCAAGCAGGCGGGACATTGGAAGAGTAATTGCCCTGTGGCTGGCCCTTCCCCAGCGCCTCCACACAGAGGTATGGCCGACCAGGCAGTCCCTTCCCTAGAACTGCTGGGATTCGCAGATGACTGAAGAAGCCTGGACTCGAGGACCTCTATCACCCTCGCTGAACCCAGGGTAATGCTCCAGGTAGCGGGTAAGTCCACCACCTTCCTGGTGGATACAGGGGCTACCCATTCTGTTCTGCCTGCCCATCCTGGTCCTTTATTTCCATCTCAGATCTCGGTTATGGGAATTGATGGTACATCTTCCTTTCCAAAACGGACAGCCAAACTGGCATGCACCCTAGAGGGACATCCATTTACTCACTCCTTAGTTATCCCCTCCTGTCCAGTTCCCTTCCTTGGCTGCGACATTCTCTCGTTCCTAGGACTGGCCGGCTTCTTCTGCCACTGGATCCCTAATTTTGGTCTTCTAGCCAGGCCCCTCCAGCAGCTTCTCCAATCTCTTTTCTTTTATCCTGGTCTTTCTACTATTCTCCAGCAGATTTATTCCACTTGTGAGATATGCTCTACAGTCTCACCACAGGGAGGACTTAGACCCAAACTCCCAACTCACCAGATAAGAGGCCACCAACCAGGCGAAGATTGGCAAACTGACTTTACTCATAGGCCCAGACATAAAATCCATTATCTTCTCACTTTGACTGGTACTTTTTCAGGCTGGGTAGAAGCCTATCCCACCTCCAGAGAGACTGCAGAAACAGTGTCCTCTATCATCATTGAGCAGATTATTCCCAGGTTTGGACTACCTGCCTCTATTCAGTCTGACAACAGACCAGCATTTATCTCCCAGATTGTTCAACTGGTCTCTGAAGGGCTTCACATCACCTTGGAAACTTCACATCCCACATCAACCTCAATCATCGGGTTTGCTTGTGAACTTGTAGGAGAAATTGCCCAGGAAGTAGCCAGACAGATGTCGGCACCCTATATCATCAAACAGGTAGGAATGCTGGGTCGAGAGATGGTGGCTAGACAAAGAGGGGCTGGGCACCTGAAGATACCTACGCGTGCCAAGACTTCCCGCATGTGCCAAAGGGTCGACTGCTCACCATTCTGACGTCAACCAATCATCAATGAACATGCTGACCTCTGAAATTGGCCCATACTTGTCACCGGGCCTCAGCCAGCCAAAAAGAGACGCCTCCTCATGAGAGTCCCCCTCCCCATAAAAATGGCCTCTCCCAGTCTTGGGCACGACTTCCCCGGCCCACACTGGTGGACCAGTGAACCTCGCCCGAAAGCGGACCCCAATAAAGCCATGCTTTTATCTTTCAGCTAGTGGTCATGGTCTTTACTGCTGATCTGACCTTACACTAGGGAGTTCCTAAGAGAAACGGAATGGTCACAGTACTCTCCTATGTCCTTTTTTACTGTGGTAAAACACACATAAAATTTAACATTTCAAAGTATGCAATTCGGTGGCATTTAGTACATTCACAGCGTTCTGCAACCACCACCTCCATCAACTGTTCCAAAACACTTCCATCAACTCAAAAGGAAACCCCATAGGAGCAAGTAATTACTCCCATTCCATCTCCCCACTCCTTGGCAATCGTAAATGTGCTTTCTGTTCCTATGGATTCGCCTATTCATAACATTTCATAAAAATGAATCGTGCGCTATGGTGGTCTTTGGATGGAACAGGCTACTTTCACGGAGCATGATGCGCTCAAGTTTGATCCCTATTGCAGCATGCATTGGCGGCTTATTCCTTTGTATGGCTAAATAATATTCCACTGGTGCCTGGTGCATACACATTTTGCTTACCCACCCACCCAGTGATGTACATGGGGTTGTTTCCACCTTTTGGCTATTGGGAACAGTGCTACTATGAACTGTGGGGTATAAGTTCTGTTTGAGCCCATTTCCAACTCTTTTAGGTATATATGTAGAAGTGGAATTGCTGGGTCACAGGGTAACTCTATGTTTAACTTTTTGAGAAACCTCCAAACCGTTTGGTGTGAGGGCGTGCCACAAGATGGCACCGAGCAGTCAGCTCAGTGCTGACCACGCTGCCCTGAGAAAGCCACGTCCCCTCACTCTTATTGGCTGACCTGCTCCTGGGCCACCCTTAGCTGAGTAATCCTATACTGTTTCAGGTGGACAGCCCCCTTCTGCATTCTTAGCTTAGAAACTGGACACCACTGGACTCTCTTCCCTATATAAACCTGTAAACCCCCTCAATAAATCGGTTCTTGCATAGACGAGACCCCCCGGTGCATGGTGGTTTTGTGCCGAGTGGCTTTGCCTTTCTTAGTCCGGCCCTATTGGGAGCTCCCGGGGAGCTCCTCCTACCCGCTGGTTGAGGGGGAGATTGCTACCTGGCTGGGGGAACCTCGATAGTTTGGCAAAACAGTCATACCACTGCACATTCCCATCAGCAACGTATGAGGGTTCTGATTTCTCCACACTCTCATTGACATGTGTTATTTTCTTTTTCTTATTAAAGCCATTCTGGTGAGGTGTGAAGTGGCATCTCATGGTGGTTTTGATTTGCATTTCTCTTGTGACAAATGATGCCAAGCATCTTTTCACATGCTTCTTGGCCATCTGTATATCTTCTCTGGAGACATGTTTACTCATGTTTTATTGGTTATTTGTCCTTCTGTTGTGGAGTTTTAGCTCATAACCTTTTAATAGGAAACAATTCAACCATCCACCAATAAATAAATAAACTATTCAGCAATAAAAAAGACTAGACACAATAAAGAAACTAGACACAAAAGAATATAAAACATACAGCAGTTCTCCCTTATCCCCAGTTTTGTTTTCTGCAATTTCAGCTACCCATAGTCAACCATGCTCCAAAAATATTAAATGAAAAATTCTGAAAATAAACAATTCATAGGGTTTAAAGTGCATGCCATTCTGAGCATCATGATGAAATCTCACCTGTTCCACCCCATCCACCTGGGACATGAACCATTACTTTGTCCAGTGTATCCACCCTGTATACACTACCCACCTATTAGTCACTTGGTGGCTATCTTAGTGATTAGATCAACTACCACAATACTGCAGTGCTTGTACCCCTTATTTTACTTCATGATGGCCCCAAATCACAAGTGTGACAACACATGCAATTTGGATATGCCAAAGAGAAGTCATAAAATGCATCCCTTAACTAAGAGGATAAAAGTCCCAGACTTCAGAAAAGAAGATCATATGCTGAGGTTGCTAAAATTTACAGCACAATAAGGTATTTTGAGAGAGAAAATACACATAATTTTATCACCATATATTATTATAACTGCTCTATTTTATTATTAATCATATTGTTTATCTCTTTCTGTGCCTAATTTATAAGCTAAACTTTACCGTAAGTATGTATGCATAGAAAAAACAGTACAAATAGGGTGTGTACTATCCATGGCCTCAGGCATCCACTGGGATCTTGGAACATCCCCAGGGACAAAGCAAGACTACTGTGTGCTTTTACTATGAAAACCTAGAAGAAACAAATCTAATTTATAATAATCTAATCTAAACAGATCAACAGTAGAGGGGGAGTAAGTACCAAAGGCAAGAAAAAATTCTGGGAAAGGCTCAGGGCTGGGTTGTCCCGGGGAAGGGGGGAGGGCACCACTTAGTCCTGCTACAGGGGCACAGCAGCAGCCAGGGGTCCTGTGCATGTGAATGGCCCTGGTTCATCTGACATGCAAGGTGGAGGGTTACAACCCTGACCCTGGATCCTGATCATAGTGGCTGGTGCATGACCTCCCTCCCCATACAACTCGACCAAGTACCCATGCCACCCCACCCACATGCTGGCTCCCACTTCTGGAGGGCAAGTGTCCTGGTGCTGTGGTTCTTCAACGGCACCTGCAGGCCCAATAAAGCAGAGTAGTGGTCCCACCCAGAACCCCCAGCGTTTCTGATAAATTCCTAAGGACACAATGCTGCTAGTTTGGAATCACATCTGGAGAAGCACACTGAGTCCTCCAGCAAACACCCCAGACCATTGGGTTCCACGCCATCTTCTCCAGCTCGAGACACAATCTCAAGTGTGTCCGTCCACCTTACCTGGCCTCCAAGAGGGCAGGGCCCTTTGTCTCTTGGCTCCCTGCTCTCACCAGTTGGCACTAAACATTTGCTGGGGAAAGCATGAAATTCCATGAAGCGCATAAAGCCGCGAGGCATAAAGACCCTTTAAGGTACAGAGGAGCCCCTTTATCTGTGGTTTCATTTTCTGTGCTTTCGGTTTTACCCACAATCCATCATGGTCCAAAAGTAATGGCAAATTCCATAAACAATTCATAAATTTGCTCGTATTTGTTACAGTATACTGTTACAACAGTCCAATTTTATTACTGTTGTTGTTAATCTCTTTCTGTGCCTGATTCATAAGTAAAACTTTGTCACAGAGATGCATGTTGAGGAAAAAGTGTAGCATTTACAGGATTTGGTATCACCTGTGGCGTCAGGTATCCCCATAGATAAGCAGGGATTACATACTTCAAGAACCTAAGACATTATGGTCAATTACCAGGGCCCAGCAGGGTGAGGTCCTGGGACCAGGACCCTTAAGACTCCCTGGAAGGATGATCAGAATGGTCTTGAAGGGGTTAAGAGGTTGCGTGTCCACCCAGGGACACCCAGATGCACCTGAGCCCAAAACTAAGATCTAAGCTGAAAGCCACACCATTAGCATCACTGCAGTGGCCTGCTGGGCCCCCCTGGATCCCAGACAACATGGGCCAGCAACAATGACAATCACAAAGACAACAAACCAAATAACACACTCAGAACGGGTGGCCAAGACAGGCCTAATTGGGAACGTACTGTCCTCCCCACAAAACAGAACACACACCAACCCAAGGGCCAAGCGGCCAGGCTCCAGATCAAAGCAGATCACACTCTTCATTGTCCATGCAACATCCATTTTTGCAATGAGACAGGAAAACTTTTTAAAAGAAAGAAATTAGAATTCTAAGCAACGTCTACTTTTCACTCTGTAAACATCTATGCTTAATGTACCTGTGTGTGCATGTGGTTAGCAGCCTCAGGTTGCTCACAGATCTTTTACTACATTATAGAAGGGTAACCTCGGACCCACAGAGAATGTGGGATCAAGCCCCAGGTGCAGGATGGGAAGGCAGGGGACCCAAGCCAGGCTCAGACCAGGCTCTGCCTGCCCCCTGGTCTACTCCAGTGTGGCTGGGTGACACTGCCACTCATTTCAGGGTCTTCCTCGCATCTCCCCTACTACTGAGGATAGGATATGGAGCTCTACCTTTTCAGGGTCCACAAAGCACATATTCAGAGGATCAATAATTATTGATCCATTGATTGCCTGATGTAAGCCAAATTATCTGCTATTAACGTGGGTAGGAACACCCATTTCTACAAATCAACTTTGATTTAAAATGCTGGAGGAAATTAGATGACCCTACAGAGACACCTTTTTAAAGATTCATTTTATAATTACAAGAATAATTCCATGGAACAGAAACCAGCCGTACAGAAGTGTGAAGACAGCACAACGCATAGGTTCCCTCTTCTTCCCTCCCCCTCACACACGCTCTCGCACATGTGCTTATACACTCACTCACACTCACCCTTACACGCACACACTCCTTACACGCGCACTCTCACACTTACTTATACATGCACTCTCATTCATTCACGCACACACACACACACACACACTCACAGCCCCCTTGCTCCCACTTGCTAACTGTAGCTCTGCTGCCTTCACTCAGGGCTGTATCCCTACAGCCTGGGGCAGAGCCTGGCCCTGGCCCTGGTCACCATGCAGACGCTCCATCATTTTCTGCCCGGTACATGGGTGTGTCCTACCAGACACACAGGGAAGTGTGTGATGTGCACACACGTATGTGAACGCCTCCACACCTGAGTACCTCTCACAGGCGTGTGAATGGGGCCATTCTACGTACTCTACACCAAGGGGTTGCTCCGGTTTGGATCTGGACTGTGCCCCAGAGGCTCGTGTGTTGAAGTGTGCAGCCATGTCCAGAGGTGGGGCTCTGGGGAATTGGCTGGGTCACGAGGACGAGGGCTCATCAGTGGATTAATCCACTGATGGATTCCTTGCTGAGTGGACCCTAGAGTGGAACCTGCCGGAGTGAGATCCAGCTGGAGGAAGTGGGTCCCTGGGCGTGCCCCTGGGGACTGTCTTGTCCTCAGCCCCTTCTTCCTTCTCTGCTTTCTGGTTGCTGCTCCACCACGCCCTCCCTGCCACGGTGTGCTGTCTTTGTTTCATGAAATAAAGGATCCATTGGCATGTTTTGGGGGGAACTGGGGTTCCTAGATTATTAACAACTTTTAACTAGAGTATTTCAAAAGTATGTACCAGTGGTCAGAACAGAATGATGCACCAGGTACTCTCACCTCGACCCCAAACTGTCCACCCCTGGAACCCCTGTACCCTCCCCTGAACCCAGGGCACATCCCCAACACCTCAGGGCTTCATCTGCAAACACTCATATTTATTGCTAAAGGGCTAAAATCATTTTAACCTAATCACACTGCGGCCCTTAAGGAATTCCTTAGAACCACCACTGGCTCAACAAACATCCAATTGCCTCAGACGCAGCCTAATTCTGAAAGCTGTGATACTGGATCAAATGTGGATCTGACCCAGAGCTGTGGGTCAGGCTTTGTCTGATGTCCACCATCTCAGGGTGCCGCTTAGAAGCATCGCCAGGGAGGCGTACAATTGCTGCACCCAGGGACTGCATCTGAGAGTTTAAATTGAATAACAGTACCCTGGTCCCCCAAGGCTCACACCGGTCCTGAAGGAAAGCTGCAGAGGCAGCAAGAATGGGGCACTGGGGTGGTACCTCAAGTAAATGCAAAGGCACGCAGGGAGGGTCAGCAAGCTAGAAAGGGAAGCACACAAAGCAAAGCAGCCTATCTGCCCATGCCAAAGATCCCCTGGATGCGTGTGCCAAATAAAACCAGCCTGGCTTCAGGAGAGGCCTGCTGGCTCACCCCTCCATAGCTGAGACAGCAGGTATTTCCTCCTAACAAATCTCTACTTTTTCCTGCATTACCTCTTGACGGCATTCACACACAGTCCCCAGCAAAACCTGTCCCTAAAGAGCTTGCCCTACCAGCTCAGCTCTTGGGCTATGCCCTGAGTCATCCAGGGGCAGCAATGGCCCTAGATGGAGATGGCATGGGCACAGCTGCCCAAGCTATACCTGCCAAACCCAGGACAACAGACCAAGAGGAAAGAAGGCTTCCTCCAGGACCTCTCACCTGTGCCTTCCCACCCATCCTATTCTTCCTCCCGGAACTCAACACCAACAGGGACATAACTGGCCCCAGCTGGGAACTGCAAACCACAGTCTTTTCCCAGTGACGCTCCTGGACTGCCAGCCATCAGATCGATGTCAGTTCTGAAAGGGGAGCTGCGGGAAATAGGGCACATTAGCCTGAGCTGGGGGACTTGAAGGCACTAATCCCAAGCAAATTCTTCACATAAGGGGGGAGGTCGCTGTAAATTATAAAATAATCAGGAAGCAAATTCTCTTCCAAGGCATAGCAGAGCTCACCCAGGAACAATGGTGACTCCTGAGGGGGAACAAGGATCCCAGCACTAGCCCAGGAGCTCCAGCTCCAGGCTCAACACACTAGATAAGGGAGGCAGATTTTTCTGCCACCCTCCCAGCCACACCCAACCTTCTCTGGGCAGACTCCCTTCCGAAGCACAGTGGAGGGATGGAGAAAACCATTGATCTTTGCAATGCATTATTGATTGTGCTGGCACCAGCCAACATCTCCTCCCTCCTCCCCTCCAGGCCAGCCATTAGTATGCATTCCCAAGCACTGGCCACACACACCCCGCCTGGTTTGGGGAAAGAGGATAACATCTGTACCAGACAATCCATTTGGGCTATCCACAAGTGGATGATGTCACCAAGGACATCTCCCAGGTCCCAGATCCACTGGACAGCTGGGGCAGCATGGTCAATGCATGCACCCCAAACCTTGGCCCAGGGCAGGCCACCACCTGCCAAGACCTCAGCCACCAAGGGAGAGGTCTCTGCAGAACTGCACTTCTAAGACTACGTGTGCCAGTCAAGTGGATGGATTGGTCAGGCATCCATAGACAGAGGGACTCACTGTTTCTATTTGGAGAACAAACAGACAAGCTGTTGAGGGAGGGGGAGCTTGCTCCCCACAGGAGTCTCCCACATGCCAGCTTGAGATCTCAAAACAAGGTGTAAAGGGATCCCAGGCAGAGAAGTTTTATTTCTTTGTCTTACTGGCTGTGTGGACCAAAGACACTTCTATGGGTCTAAACGTCTATCTTTCCTGGAGGGAGGACAGTCCAAGTCCACAGAATCGTTCCCTCATCATCCCATCCCATCCCACCCAATCCCCACCCCCACCCCTCAGCTTTCTTTTTCTCCACCGACAACTACCAAGACATGATGTGCACAGACACCAACGGTCAAAGTGACAATCAGGGCATTATCATCTCTAGAAGATCTTCCCCCAAGCACTGGCAGGGGCTGCCTGTTTCCGGGTCGCAGTAAACATTCCCAAATAACCTTGCCTGGGCAGCCAGCAGGAAGGCCCCAAGCCTGGGGCACATATGAGGTGACAGGCTACTGGTGTCACTTCACCCCCTGGAAAGGAAACTTCCGTTTGGTGGAGCCTGATGGACTGGAAAAGACTCAACAACAGGGTCAGTTGGCTGGCCACAGGCCCCAGGTCCAGAAGGGCTTGGCCACCCACCATGGGCCTGGGATGTGCTGGACACAGTAAGGTTTTCAAAACAAAAGCACAGTAACTTCATGTGGCAAACGCTCCAGAAAGGAGGAAGGACTCCCCACACAGGCCTCATTTTAAAGAGACCTGACCATCCACCGACTCCCATTCACCCAAACACCCTCCAAAATGCTAAGTCAAATAAATAAAGAGGTAAACTGCCTGCTTAACCCTCCTTTACATGCTTTTACTGGTAAACCTCCCAGCAGATCCAGCCCCTTGCAGTTCCCCGGGCGGCTGCAACAGGTGCAGCCTGAGCTATGGCTGGTGGTTCCGTGTGGTTCTAGAATAATGCAGCCCAAATCCTAAGGGAAGCTGAGGCCTGCAGTGCCCACTGCCACAGCGGCGGAGACCTGACCGCTGCGGCCCGACCTGCCCCACCTGTCTGAGTGCGCCGCGCTGCAACCGGCGCACAGAAGCCGCGGCCTCCGCGACCGAAATAGAAGGCGGCGGGGGCCCTGCGCTCTGCTGGTCGCAGCCAGGCCTGACGAAGCCGGCCAGACCCCGGGACTCGACCCCGCCGGCCAGAACGCGGTGGGGCCTGGCCGAGCGCGCCGCCCCCTCCCCAGTCCAGGTCTGTAGCGCGCCCGCGGCCCCGCGCCGGGGGAGCCACCTGCGCGCCGGAACCGGGACGGGGTGGGATCCGGGGAAGACTCCTGGGGGTCCGAAGGTTCGGGCGAAGGGCCGGGGTAGGGGTCTCCCGGTGGCGTTCCGGGAAGGGTTCGGGGAGGAACCCGAGGAGGAGTCCAGGGGTCCGAGAGCTGCCAGGAGGGGCCTCCCGGAGGGGCCTCCCGGATGGGCCCCGGGGTCCAAGGAGGGCGCTCCAGGGAAGAGCCTGGGCGTCCCGGGGATGCGGGGAGGGGGCTCCTGAGCGGGGCCGTACCGCACCTGCCCAGCCCCGCGCGCGCGCCCGCCCTCCCCACCGGTTCTGCAGCTTACCTGGAGCGCGCGTTCTGCCCGCGGCGGCTCTCGGCGGGGCCCGGCCCGGCGAGCTCGGCGCCAGGAATGGCGGCGACGGCGGCGGCGGAGGCCAGAAGCTCGCGGAGGGGGCCGTGGGCGGCCTGGCGGCGCGGGATGCTGCGGCGCGCGAGGGCGCGGAGGCCGGCGCGGGGACGGAGGGCGCGGGGCGGGCGCGCAGGCCCCTCCCCCGCTCCGCTCCCTGCCCGCCTCCGCCCCTCGCCCTCCCGCCTTCCCTCCCCGCCCCTCGCCCCGCCCCTTTCGCCCTCCTCCCTCCTCCTCTCCCCCCCACCTCGCTTTCCCTCCCTCCCCTTTTCCTCCCCATTCTTCACCTTCCCAACTCTCCTCTTCTCCTCCCCCCACCCCCCCTGCACCCTGCGCTTCACCTCCCCTGCCCTCTCGGTCTTCCATCCATCTCTCTCTTCCCCCTCCTTTCTCCCTAACTATAACCTTCCTTCCTTCCCTTCAGGCCCCCAGGCAGGGCCCAGAATCTGCCCCCTACCCTGGTCTGGTCTCTGCTGAATAAAGCACAGATTCCCAGCACTAAGTGCCTCTTCACTTACTTCTTCACCACCTCCTAACAGACCAGCTTGCCTCTTATGGGGGCCTGGACTTGCCCCACTATTTCCAGGCTTACCCCCACCCCCACCCCCCGAAATCCCCAGGGTTTTCTGCACCCAGCCCTGGGACCAGTCCTTGCCTGACCTGGGCAAAGTATGCAGGCACCCAGGACACTGGGCTCTTGACTATGTACAAGAACATACCAGACCAGGCTCTTTGCATTTTCCCAGAGGAGAGCAGGCACCTCCTGAAGTCTTAGTTTTTCCTGTATCATCTGCCCTGAAGGGGGCAGCTCTGCCCAGAGGGATATCCCCTCCCAAACAGATCCAGTTCCAGAATGAAGCAGCCAGGATTTTTCCCCAAATGTGAAGAGTCAGGGCCTATTATCTCTGGGTCAGGGAGGATTACCACTTACCAGACGACCACAGGCTGCCTCAGAGTGAGCAAATGAGGCTGTTCCTAAATGATCAGATGCCCAAGTGCCAGAGAGTTCCCTTCTGGAGCTTTCAGTGCAGGGCATTAGCAGGACCTGGTCTAGCAAAGGTTAAGATGGCAGAATGGGGACTAAGGGGGTAGAATGGGAGCTCACCACTTCTCTGCTGAGCAGGGGAAGTGACCCTCAGGCTGAGAAATCTGGACCAGGACTCAGCTGAACTCTTGGTCCTGTTGCTTCCAAGGTGATCTTGGGTCTCAGCTCTTCATCCTGTCCAAGATAGGGTAGCCATTGGGGAATGTTCTGGGAGCACAGGGAGGGTAATAGGTAAAGCCAGAAGCACTATGTGCCCAGCACTCATTCTGGGGACTATTACAAGAAAGAAATAGAGATTCTTTTTTCCAAGATCTCTTCCAGTTGTCCAAGTCCATGGATCCATGCCCTGTTCCATTTGAATGACACAGAAATAGATTAGGCCAGGTTGATTTAACAACATCCGATGTCCTGAGAAAGGACACACACTTAGGATGTATAAATGCAAGTATCACCGAGATCTAGGGGACGCTCCTTGATTCTTCACAGGTGAGATACATCTAGAATACTGTGCCCTTGCTTGGTGTCTAAGGCAGCCACACCAGCAGGCCTGAGATATTAGCTAACATACCAGGAGCCTTCTTCATGTGAAGCAAAATCCATATATCTGCAAAATTGTCCTGGGAAGAAGTATTACCCTATAGGATTATTAAGGGCAAAATGAGGACAGATGGGTGGAAATTAGATGAGAAAGTGGATTTCTGCCCAGCTGTGAGCGCTTTCTGACCTATCTCCCTGCCAGAGAAGTTGGCTGCCCCTGCAGGAGCCTGCCCTTCAGGGACAGTGTCTAGACAGATCTGGGGTCACTGAAGAATGTCTGGAGGGGACCTTCAGCGGGTGGGCAAGGTGGGTTTCTCAATGACTATGGAAACCTCTCCTAACTTTTAGACCCATGTGCTCTGAGCCTGGTAGAGGGCAGCCCAGGACAAAGAAGAAAGAGGTTGGCTTGGCTGTCTGGAGCTCACACTTCTGACTTCATAACCTTCAAGAATCCTAAACCTCTCTACCCTGTTTTCTTATCATGTACAGGGGAGATGAGAGAGAAATAAATGAAACCTCCAACAAACACAGCAGCACCTAGCTCATGGGGGGCTGTGTTCCTGTTCCCTTTCTTTAAGCATGACAGCGTGGGGCCCCAAAGTGACCCAGTTTGTCTTCTTGTTGCTTAACATTTTATTTATGCCACATTTTGAGTGCGTGTGATAGAATAACAAACCCCACTCTCTCCAACTCGGACCCACTGATCTTGCCCTTTTCATATTAAATTCAAGCATATCAAAGACATCATACTGCCTAATTTGTCTTTGAGTTTCCCCATAAATGCTGAGTAGTTGGATATTTGGTCAGGATTTGTAAAGTTTTGTGCATTTCCCTATCAGGTCATCCACATTACCTCTATTCAGATGAGCAAGGTAACTAAAGAGACCATATTTAAGTCCCAAATGAGAAAGAAACTCAACTGAGGCAGCTTAAATGGCACAAATAAGTCTCAGCTTTGTCTCTCACCAGAGCAAATGTGCAGGGAGACACAGGTTTCTCTGCTTCTGCTTTCTCAGTGTTGGCCAGGAGTTGTGTTCAGGTTGTCCAAATGGGGAGCATTTCATTTCTGGAAGAGCTGCAGACCGTTTGACCTGTGGTTGCAAGTGTTGGTGTCCGGGCTACACCTAAGAGAGAGGGTTAGCACAGTGGAGTGGAGAAACGGAGCCCCAGGAAGGATCTGAGACCTGCTTCAAGGAACTCTGGGGAGGTGTCTTTTCTCCCCATATTTTTTTTATTGGTGCATTATAGTTGTACAAAGTGGTGGGATTCTGTGTTACATATTCATATATGCACACAATATAATAATATAATTTGGCCAATATTTTTCTCTAGTATTTCCCCTTTCCCTCCCTTTTTCTCTCCTCGGTGTTCTTGAATGTGACCACCAAGTGCTGTACAGCATGGAGCAGCACCTCTGCTCCTGCACAGTGACTGCTGATACTGTGATTGCCACCCCCATTTCATTCCTGCCCCCCCCTCCCCACCACACCAGTTCTCCAAAATAAAATGTCCTCACCAGTCACTAGGAGCACCCTCAGAGCACCTGCTCCAGTCCAAAGAGGGAAGCCACAAAGAATTGTGAGGCCTCCAGATGCCTCTACCCACTCCTGTGTCCCCACTATCACCATGACCCCCACAGGCCATGGAAGGCTATTTTCCTAAAAGCCACCCCAGGAAATTTGGGGTTGCAATGCAAACAGAATACCAATGGCGGCCTGCCGATTGTTGCTGTTGTTCTCTGCACAGTGTCTTAGCTGTCAAACCACTGAGCTGGGTTAGGGCCATCATCTATCCCTCAGCACAGTCTCCTGCAGCACTTCCCGCTTCCCTGAGCGCACAGCATGGGTTAGCAAGCCTTCCTCTGTCAACTGATGGGGTGTAAATACTCCAGAGAGGGGGTGCATTGCCCCCATTCCAACCAGGGGAGACTCTGAAGTCAGTGAGGGTGGGACAGGATGCTGCCCTCCTGCTCTTTCATTGGCTCCCTCGGGTCTCATGCTAATTTCATGGACCCATAACTTCAGGCAAGGATGTGAAACCAGCACAAATCAGACATGGGCTGTAGGCCTCCGCTGCCACGGGGCATGGTCTAGAATCTCAGGGAACCACAGGGCTGGGTGAGGATCTGTTCCTCAGTGGACATATGGGAGTTGAACAGAAAGAATGGCCAGGGGTGTGAGAGCCAGAGGGTCCATGAGGAATCAGAGTGTATTCATCCGGGTGTGGAAAATTCCCTGTTGTAATAAAGTAAAACCTAGTGGTTTGGCCAAGATAGACGTTTTCTATAGTTCATGTATAACATTGGTGGAGGTAGATAGGCAGACCAGGACGGGGTGGGAGCAGCTCTGCCATCCTTCATCTGAATGCTACCATGGACCCAGTTAGAGAGAAAGAGCATGATCCCTAGCCTCATAAACCAGGAAGAAAGTGAGCAATAAATTCTACAGACCAGGAAAAGCATGATTAATAGATCCCATAGACCAGGAAGAGCACCAGTCAAGATCCCACAGATGAGGAACAGCATCATCAATAGACCAAGAATCAGTGGATTTAACAGATAAGGAACATGATCAATAAATCTAGAGACCAGGGAGAGTGGGACCAGTAGACCCAACAATACCAGGAAGCAGCACACACGGCTTCTGTCCCATGCCATCCACCAGAACTTGCTCAAGAAGTGCCCACATGGCACTGCAAGGGCAACCAGCTGAGTATGTATCCAGCTAAGGGCTTTTAATATTAAGGAAGGGAAAATAGATACTAGTGGATATTTAGGACACTGTCAAACACTAGCATAATCAGTGCTATTATAAATTCAAGTGGAAAACTGCTCATCTATTAAAATGTCCAAAATTGAAAATACCCAGTGTTGGCAAGGATGTAGAGCAACTGGGATGCTTATTGCTGTTGGAAGTGTAAAATGGGAGGAAAAAGTATTGGGAAAATACTTAACAGTCTAAGTATTTTCTAAACTAAATGTAAGTTTGCCTTATAATCCAGCAATTCCTCTTCCAGGTACATACCTCACAAAATTAAATGCTTATGTTCACCAAAAGATGTACATAAGAACGCCCATAGAAGCTTCATTTGTAGAGCAATCCATCAATAGTAGAACAATAAAATAGTATTCTATTCACCCAATAGAATACTACTCTGCAATGAAAAAAAGAACTCCATGCAACAAAATGAGTGAACCTTTTAGTCATAATCTTAAAAAGCCCCCATGCTATCTAAGTCTGTCCATGTGAAGTTCTCAAACAGGCAACTATAACCAAGTAATCAATGTCAGAGTAGCAGTTACTCTTGGTAGGTCCTGACTTAGAGTGGACACAATGGTGGGGAAGAGAATCTTGACTTTGTTGGTGGTTACCTAAGTGTGTACACATGTTGAGATCCACTGAGCTCTTTTGCAAGTTATACCTCCATGGAAAAATACACAAATGCAAGGGAAGAAAGGAAAGTATATGTATTAAAAATGATGGTGGTCTGCGGCTGTAGCTCAGTGGCAGAGCGCTTGCCTAGCATGCATGAGGCACTGGGTTCGATCCTCAGCACCACATATAAATAATAAATGAATAAAATAAAGATCCATCAACAAAAAATATTTAAAAAAAAAATGATGGTGTGCTCAACTCTCCATAGAGGCCCTGCTCTGGGTTGGGAATGCCCTCCCCATATTTTGATATGTCATTTCAAACACATTATGTTAGTCGACTTTTCATCACTGTGACAGAGTCCCTGAGAAGATCAACCTATAGGTGGAAAGATGTGTTTTGGGTCACTGCTGCTGAGGTTTCAGTCCACGGTCACGTGGCTCATTTATCTCTGGGCCTGCGGTGAGGCAGAAAGGATATCATGGTGGAGCAAAGCTGCTGAGCTCATTTTGGCCAGAAAGCAGAGACAGTGGAGAAGAGAGCACAGCCACTCCCGCCAACCCATTATGGCCTGCATCCATAGATGCATTAGTCCATGGTGTGATTAGGGCCCGCAGGATCCCATCACCTCCCAAAGGCCCCTGAATACCACTGTTTGGGGACCAAGCCTCCGACCCATGAGGAGCCTTTGGGGGACCTTCCAGATGGAAGCCACAACACACATCAAAAGCCCTGCTGCAGCATTCCTGATGGGCAGCTACTGCCCGCGGCTGAGCCCTGTTCCTGACAAAGCCAGAGCTTGAGCTTCCTGGTGGAAACGCGGCTTCTCACTGGCCACACCCTTTCTCGGGAGGGTTTGGATCCCAGTCTTCTATCTTCCCAGGGAGCCTTTCTATACCCATTTTAATGTGAGTCACAACTTCCAGCATGCAGTGAGAGGCCACAAGCACTGCTGTGTGCACCCTCATCAGAAGCTTCTGGACAATCCTAGGCAACAATGGCACCACCCTTTGGGTCAGCCACTTGACAAGGTAGACTTGGCCACCCGTGGAACTTGGCAGGGAAGGTGCCTTGGGCTCAGGAATGGGAGAGCTGGTGATTCTCACTCTCCTATGGTTATGCAGACTTTGCAAAGTACAGAGAATTGGATTCTTTGGACAGAAACATGGAAGATATTGATATTCTTAGGATCTACGTATTTTCTCTTCTCTGGGTCTGTGACTCGCGCAGGTGCCTGGTGATGAGGCAGCCTTCCTCCCTGGCATCTTGAGCTGTGTTTGCTCTTTGCCCCAGTGTGTCTCTGCACCTCCTTTTCCTTCCGTCAAATCCTTAGTCATGGCCGGGCGTGGTGGCACACACCTATAATCCCAGTGGCTTGGGAGGCTGAGGCAGGAGGATTGCCCCTCTCTCAGCCCCTCTCAAGACCAGGGCAGCTCTCTTTGAGGGCTGTGCTTTGTTGTGTAAACGTCACGCAGTATACCAACACAAACCTGATGGCCTAGGTCAATCACACATGGTCTCTTTATTCAGCCCAAGGCTCAGAAGGGTTTTCTGTGTGTGCTGGGGACTGACCAGGGCCTCATCCATGCATTGAGCCACACCCCCAGCTCAGGTCTTCATGCAATCAAGAGAGGCCATAAACAGTAAAATGAAATTGACCAAATGCTGCTGTGTACATACATGAATGTTCCACAGTGAATTTCACCTTTACGTATATCTCTAAAGCACTAAGTTAATAAGACTATAAATAAATAAAAAGAAAACCAGTAGAGTAGAGGAAGGGGAAGGGAGGGAGGGAGGAGAAGGGGAGAGAAAGGAGAAGGTCTGGAGGCTGAAGTGGAGCAAATCCTATCCCATGCTCAGATAATTATGTCAAAGTGAACCCAAATATTATATAGGACCATAATGCACAAATAAAAACAAAAAAGAAAAGAGAGGCGGTAAACACAGACAAATGAGACTGTTGCCAGTGTATCGTGGCTTACTGTTTGACAATAAACTTTTTAAATATTAGGAGTACATTCTAGAATAACAATAAAAGGACATTTTAGCACACTATAGTGAATGCATAAAACAGTGTGGTTGTTTATTATCCTCACCGAGTACTGTGGACTGTGCACAACTGTGCGTATTGATACTTCTATATGGCTGGCGCACAGTAGGTTCTTTACACCAGCATCACCACAAACACATGAGTGATGTGTTGTAATATGAGGCCATGACAGCCGTGACATCAGCAGATGGCAGGAAGTTTTCAGCTCCACGGTGATCTTGCGAGACCACTGTACACAAGATCCACTGTTGAGTCAAATGCCAAAACGCCCTGCATGACTGCACTGGCAGGTACCGACCTTGAGCGGGTCTGGCATTGCATGCCTATAATCCCAGGTCCTCGGGAGGCTGAGGCAGGAGGATCGCAAATTCAAGGCCAGCCTGGGCAACTCTTGGAGATCTTGCTTCAAAATAAAGTTGAAAAAGGGCTGCGGACATAGCTCCATGGTAGAGCCCTTGCCTAGCATGGATGACACCCTGCTCGATCCCCAGCACCAAAGCCAATAAACGACTGAGCTTGAGTGTTCCTTTTCCCCACTCACCGTGGGCAATTTCATTTGATTCTCATTGTTGGTGTTCTCCAGAGAAACAGAGCCAACAGATGCTCATCGGAAGAGAGACTGATGATGAGGGATTGGCTCTCATGCTTATGGACATGGAGTGGTCCCCCAACCTGCTGCCTGCAAGCTAGAGACCTAGGAGAGCTGACCGTGTAGTTCAGTCCAAGGGCAAAGGCCTGAGAATCTGAGCCAGTGGTGTGAGTCCCAGTCCAAGGGCAGGACAAGTCTGATGTCCCAGGTCAATCAGACCAACAGGAAGGGGACAACTCCTTCCTCTTCCTTCTCCGTGTTCTCTTCAGGCTGTGGAGGTATTGGATGAAGCCCACCCACACTGGTGATGGCCATCTATTTCCCGGGGTTCCTTCGTCTCCTTCTGAACCAGTCGGAAGTGGCATTCAAACTGGGCACCCTGTGGCCTAGTCCAGAGGACACAGAATACCAGCCTCTGACTAAGAATTACTACCCTCTACCTCTAAGATGAGAACCAAATGCCCTTCAAATGCCCTTGTACATCTGCTCCTGTCCCACTGTCTCACCTTCCCTTTCCTGTTATCCACTTGTCAAGACTTGACTTTTGCACATTTCAAATGTTCTCCATTATAATCCATATGGGTCAATGTAAGAAACAGAATGATCCAGAGGAACAGGCGCACATTCATAATTCCACAGACATCATTCCCGAGTGAGGCGATAAAAGAGTCCTAGGGAAGGAAATGGCATTCCGATCACTGACTCCACATGTTAAAGGGTTGGTCCTCAAGATTGTGCTATGGGGAGGTGGTGGACCCTTTAGAAGGAAAGGCCCAGTGGGAAGTCTTTAGGTCCCTGGGGTTGAATCCTCCAGGGGGATTGTTGGGCCCTGCTTCCTTCCTCCTCTTCTTCTTTTCTTCCTGGCTACGAGGTGAGTGGTTTTGCTCTGCCACAGACTCCCGCCATGGTGTGCTGCTTCACCACACGCCCACAGTCACAGGGCCACTTCATCATAGACTGAAATCTCCAAAACTGTGAGTTAAAATAAACCTTTTTTCTTTATAAGTTGATCATCTCAGGTATTTCATTATAGTGATGGAAAGCTGACTGATACATCATTTATCATTTTCACAAAATCATGCCACCACTAAGGTGAACAATAGCTTTGCTAGTGTCTGATGTTGGTCATTACTTATAACTCTGTTTCTTCTGGTAGAGCTGCCTGCTGTCCTCTTCCCTCTGGCCATGAGGCAGGATGCTGGACCTTCTGTCCTTCTTTCTTTGTTCAGTCTGCTTGTCCTGGGTTGGAGCCCTGCTCCATGGCTCTGTGTTGCTTTACTTAGTTGACACCCTCATTGTGATGAAGTGCCTCCTTCAATGGCCCTGCCAGGAAATATAGAATTCCAGCTTGGCTACTTTGAAGACCTTCCTTCTCTTGCAGATCCTAGTCTCACCGTTGAGAAGCTCAGGGCCATTCTAACTCTCAGAACTTTGCTGGTGATTTGTTTTTCTCTTTGCTCCTGGTGTTCTGAGGTTCCATGATATGCCTTGGTGTGAGTGCCCTTCCATCATTATTCTCTCACTGTAGGAAACCTTGGTGGGTTGCATATTTAATGCCATTGGCCCATTTAAATGCCATTTAAATCCCATATTTAAATCCAGTGGCTCCATGTCTGATGATTCTACCAGCTGCAAATCATGTGTTCTGTGCGTAGGCCTACAATGGTTGAACCTGAACGTGTGCAGACATCTTCCCACATTATTCCTTAAAAATGCAGCATAACAACTATTTACATAGCATTTACACCATATTAGCTATTATAAGTGATCCAGTGGTGATTGAAAGTCTAGGGAGGATTGTGTAGGTTGTATGCAAATACCACACCATTTTATATGAGGATTTGAGTATTTTATGTAAGGATTTGCTATCTAAGGGATGCCTTTGAATCAATTCTCAGCAGGTATTAAGGTATTTCCTTTTCTCTGAATTCTCTTTTTCTTTACCTCCTGCTATTCAGACCTTGGTCTCTGTGAATCAACCCTTTGATTTTCTTAGCTTTTCCCTTCTATTATCCATCTTCTATGCCATTTTTTTCTACTTTTTTCTTGTTCTCAAAATGTTCCTTTTTCACAGTTACCTTGTTTTCATTTCATGGATACAATTGTGTCTCTTTTCTTGGAGGATCTTAATTGGAGTGTTTGGGGAAATTTTTGAATCCTTTATGGCTGTCTACCTTGCTTCTGTGTTTCTTGTCCTGGGTGAGTTGATCTGTTTCTTTCAGTTCTGAGGCTTCCCTCGAGGTGATCCTGGGATACTTCACTAAAACCATAGTGGGGGTGACAGAATCCCTGACTGATTATTGGTAACTTCACTGTAGAGCACTTAGGCATGGAGCAGAGACTTCTCTGGGATCTTGATTTGCTGTGTCAATCAATTTTTTCTCCTGGGCTGTGCATTTTCCTGGGAAGGAGTCTTTCTCATTTACCTGGATGTGGGAGAGGAGGAGTCACTCTTGCTGCCCTGTTCTCAGGCTGAGTTGGAAAGGAGATGGAAGTGGTCCGCCATATTGATTTTCTCCTCCAGGACCTTGCCTTCTCCTATCCCTGGCATCTCTGAGGATAGAATGTTGTACCTTGAACTTGGCTGCACAGAACAGAGAATGGGCACGAGAGTCTCTTTGTTGCTTAGATTTTCCACCCAGTTTCCCCATTTGGGGTGTCTACCTCATCTCGACTTCCAGAGACCTACAGTTCCAGAGACTTAACCAGGTGCTGTGTGAGACTGTCTGGATTTGCCTCCCACCCTCCAGGTGCTTCACTCCCTCTGGTCTGCTAAGTGGGAACCCAGCATCCATCTGTTTTTTTAGCTTCCAAACTTTTGTTGACATCGTTCAACGATGTCGCCTCTTTTTGCCTTCTCCTGATTGCTCATTCCCACTCCTCCAACATTTTACTATGGAAACTTCCAAACAGATGGAAAAGTTGTGAGACTCAGACGGTGAACACATGGCTGCCTACCACTAGTTCCACCACAAAGTGCTGTCCATCGGGAGATCCCTGTGTCCAGACGTCCATCTCATTCTGAACAAAACTACCTTCTGAATTGCAGACAACAATCCATTTTCCTTAAATGCTTAATTTAAAAAATAGAAGTTAGTTCTTACCATTTCTTCTGCAATGTCTGAGGGAACGAGTTAAAACTTATATAACATTCTCTTCTGTTCCTGGAACTGTGGAGGTTTGTTCTGTGGTCAGCTCTCCTGCCTGTTCATCTCATTCCTCTCTCTTATATATTTTCCTAGGTGTTCAGTAATTATTTGTTTATTTATTTATTTGGGTATTGGGGATTGAACTCAGGGGCACTCGACTACTGAGCCACATCCTCAGCCCCATCTTGTATTTTATGTAGAGACAGGGTCTCACTGAGTTGCTTAGCACCTCGCCATTGCTGAGGCTGCCTTTGAACTCATGATCCTCCTGCCTCAGCCTCCTGAGCCGCTGGGATTACAGGCTTGCGCCACCCTGTCTGGTGGTGTCTAGTGATTCTTTGTCGATTGTTTTTAAGAATGAAGACCTGATTGTAATCCCAGCACTTTGGGAGGCTGAGACATGGGAATCACGAGTTCAAAGCCAGCCTCAGCAAGGGTGAGGTGCTAAGCAACTCAGTGAGACCCTGTCTCTACATAAAACACAAGGTGGGGCTGGGGATGTGGCTCAGTGGTTGAGTGCCCCTGAGTTCAATCCTCATTAAAAAAAAAAAAAAGAATGAAGACCTGAGTCGACTGGTCTAGGTAGCTGGTTTGATTTGGACCATGGTCTGAAGTGTTCCTCTAAATTTGTGATGTGCTACATGGTATTAAGAAGGCCTTGGGAAGTGATTATGTCATGAGGGTAGAGCCCTTCTGGGTGGGATGAGGGTGTAAGGGAGTGAGGTTCACTGCCTTCTACCTCTTCTGCCATATAAGAACAAAAAGAGAAGTCACCATCTTGGAAACAGCAAACAACCTTCACCAGATGCTGGCCTGCTTTCCAACTGCCAGCACTGTGAGAGAGAACTATTATTTATAAATTACCCAGTCTCAAGCATGTCGCCATTCCAGCTCAGACAGACTTGGGCAATCCACCTCTGCCTTTCAGCCTGTGGGCCTATTTTCCCATAGGGAATGATTCCCATAGCTAATGGGAGGACAGTGCAGTTAAGGGCTGGGGATTTGGGGTTGGTTTTGGGTAGGGAGAGGGGGCAGGATCTGGCTTTTATTGTTTTTTTTTTTTTTTTTGGTACTGGAGATTGAACTCAGCGGCACTCGACCACTGAGCCACATTCCTAGCCCTATTTTGTGTTTTATATAGAGACAGGGTCTCACTGAGTTGCTTAGTGCCTCGCTGTTGCTGAGGCTGGCTTTGAACTCGTGTCTCCTGTCTCAGCCTCCCTAAATGCTGGGATTACAGGCTTGTGGCACCGCGCCTGGCTAGGAGCTGGCTTTTAGACTGGACACTAACAAATTATGTTCAGGGGTAGCAGAAGGGCTCTTTGGTGCTTGAGAGGCAGAGCAGGACCCCTGGCTGCTTCTGTGGCTCACACATCTTATCTGGTCTGCTCTCTAGCCTGGTGGGGACAGGATAGTGGCCAGGTCCACCCTGAGCTTCTCTGCCCTTGGGAAAGGTGCCTGGTGTGAGGTGTCTCCTCCCACAGGACCCATAAGTTGTTGGAGTTGGCTGCCTGGAGGTGAGGGGTTCACAGTGGCTCAGCCTGTCCCTGGGATCCAAGCTTATCCGTAGTCTTCTCTCACATCCACACTGCCACCCAGCACCTACCCTGGGCTTCAGTGACAGCAGCCTCCCACAAGCTAGACATCATGATGGACACCACACACAGTGGTTCTGTATCTGACGGAGCCCACTGAAGCTCTTAAGGAAGTCATAAATCTCTTTAACGGGGATATTTCTGCTTATATTCTTGGTTTCTCTGTATTCTTCCTTAGACATAATATGGATGGTCTTATTCCTGTTGTGTTCATAATTAAATTAAGTGCACCTAATGCTACTTAATGACTCAAGGTGTTTGCCTGCCAGGTGAAACTGGAGCTCTGTTTATTTAGTTATAAGCCTCTGTCATACTTTAGAAAGATGAGTCTCAGGCTCCAACTGCATATAAGACCAGAGAGGCATCCTTTCTCTGTCAACATTCCTCCTGGGTCTGAGTCACAGCTCAGGCTGGGCCCAGCTCAGCTCCTTCCTCCTCCTGGTTCTCTTAGTCAGATTTCTGTCACTGTAATAAAATGCCTGAGATAATCAACTCTTAAAAAGGAAAGGTTTATTTGGGCCCATGGTTTGGAGGTTTCAGACCCTAGTTGCTTGGCCCCTTTGCTTTGGGCCTATGGTGGCAGAATACATCATAGCGGAAGTGTGGGGCAGAAGAGGGCTGTTCTCATGGTGACAGGGAAGCCAAGAGAGAAGGTGGGACCAGGGTCCTAATACCCCTCTCCAGGGCACACCCCAGTGACCTAACTTCCTTCCATTAGGCCCCACCTCCTAAAGGTTCTACTATTACCATTAGCACTTTGGACTGGGGGACCAAACCTCCAACACAGGGGCCTTGGGGACATTCTAGATCCAAACCAGAGCAGGAGCCTCCATGCATCCATCCATTTGCCAGTCATCAGGACCCTCAACCCATGATGCCCACAGATACTTTTTATTCCAGGCGAGTAGTTATGTGGGCTATGCCCTGGGTTAAACACTGTATTTAAATTTTACTATGCCACATTTAGAGCATACAAAAAATTTGGAAACCAAACACAGCAAGCACCTGTCTGAAGGACAAAGAGATGGCTAGCACAGCAAAGGCCCCTCCACTGTCCCCCAGCCTCCACCTCTCCACTCCCTAGGACACGACAACACACAGGTAGCACTTTCTGGACTCCTGGTTGTTAGATCCTCGTAACCATGCATGCATGTGTGCTCCATTATTTCCCAGGTCTCAGACTTTCTAGAATTGGTTAATACGCCTCGCTCAGGGCTGCAAATCAGCACAGTCTCCTAAGAAGACAGCACAGCCTTTAAAATAGGCGTTTTATTCTATTTCTGAATCTGTTTCTGTGCCCTCTTGCAGGAAGGTGGCCTTCCCGCCTCTGCCATTCCCATTTAAATTCTTCTGACCTACAGCAAAGCTTGCTGTTCTGATATTGTCGTCTCTGGCTGTTTATGGCTTCTTCTAATTATTGTTCATCGAATCTATTTCTCAGCGTTATGTCAAAATCAGATGGTTATTTTTCCCCATCTGCTGCCGCAATCTGTTCAATCCATCACATTCAGGGAGCTTGCGGGAAATCGTCTCGTCCAAAGACAAGAATGAATGTGTTTCAGCCAGACTTCATATGGACAGGGTTTAGGTCTGTGATACCGTTTTTGAAATCTTATATAATGTCAAGTTCAGAAAAAATGGCTGTGTTTCTCTGGTGCCTGCAGTGGATAACAGGAAAATGATAGAAGGAACGGATTCTGAACCCCTCAACATCCTCTTTCCCCACAGCATAAGGATATTTAATGAGGGACCTCCCCATTCCCAGTCCTTTCTTTTTCAACCATACTCTTAGCTCAGAGGGGAAATCAAAGGGCTGTGTTTATATTACTTTTCAAAGGCTGTAAATGCCACACACCTGAATTTGAAAGAAAAGGTCATGTTCTGTGGGCAGGATGGGCTCAGGGTTTGCTGAGCCCCTCCCAGTATGCAGAAAGCTGTGGCTCCTCTTTCATTAAGGCAAGTGGTTTGTAAAGCCTCATGGTCACAGGTTAATGGCATCAGGGCTAAGGGGCCACCAGCCAAGCAGCTATTTAGCAAAGGCAAGGAGAATAAAGTGGAACCAGGAGAAGAAAGGGGACCCTGGTCAACTCTACCAGTATTTTTTTGTAAAATACTTACCTTAATTTTGTTTTTGTTTGATTGACACATACTAATTGTACCTATTTATGGGGTACTGCGTGATGTTTTGATGCAGGCACACATTATATAATGATTAAATTGGGATAATTAGCACATCCATCGCCTTAAACATTCATTTCTTTGTGTTGGAAACATTCGAAAATCCTCTCTTCTAACTAAATAGAAATATATGATGTGAGTTATTGATTACAGTCACCCCACTGTGTAACAGAATGCTGGAACTTATCCTTCCTACCTAACTGGTACTTTTTATTATGCATCTCTGTTCACTGTAGCAGATACAGGAAGTAGCTGCTTGGGAACAAAGCCAGGTGAGAGGCCAGACTCCCTGGCTTTCAATGTATTTTCCAGGAGAGACGCAGGATGGGCCTCACTGGTCCTTCCTGGGATGCCTTTTCCATTTGCCACCCCCTTCACCTGGCTTCAGACCTGGAGGTCAGTGACGGAGGCCGGCAGACCTAGATGCCACCACACGGGGGATTGTTGCCCCTTATAAATGCCACTTTAGTAACCTATGCTTTAACTCTCAGAGTAGGAAATAGATTCATCGGTGGTCGTTTTACCCACCCTTATCTCCACTGTGCAACAACCAGCTTTGCCTTTCATTTAATTATGTGAACCTGCTTCGGGCCCATGGTAAGCTTATGGCCTGCTTTCCTCTCTGCCCCTTCCCGCCACACATCCAAGGGCTTGTGCTGTTCACACATAGCTGAAGGAATGAAGGGATATGTTAGGGGTTGGATCTGGGATGTCCCCAGAGTTTTATGAATGCTTATGAAGTCCTATGAAAGCTCGGCTGTCAGTCTGTGGCCCTTCTGGGAAGTGGAGCCTCGGGGGAGGAAATTAGATCCCTGGGGGTGTGCTCTTGAAAGGTGTAGTGGGAGCTTTGTCCCTCCTCTTGGCTTTCCAGCTGCCATGAGCTCCTGCCATGATGTACTATGCCACCGCAGGCCCAAGCCAAGCCTCTGAAATCATGAGACCAAACAAAACTTTTTCTCCTTTTAAGTTGTTTCTCTCAAATGTTTTGTCATAGCAACAGAACGCTGACAAGCACAGACCCATGCTAAACAAAGGTTTGTTTCTGCTGCTTATGACTTACACTTGCTTGTGTCATGATACAAAAATCTCCTATTTGGAAGAACATTTTCTCTTAATCTTCCCCCTTCCTCCACACTGAGTTGGGCTGAGAAACCTTGGCAGGAGGCTGCCAGGGGATGTTCCACTCAGACAGCTCAGCATCCCCTAGGCCCATGAAGTAGCAATTGGTTTTGATGGTGGAACAGTGAATTTTAGGGGTGCCAGGAAGGTTTCTGTCCTTCTATCATGCTTGATACTCCATTACGAGAAGCTCATTTCTTTAGGACTCAAGGTTAAGTGCACTCAGTGTGTTCTTGAATCTCACTACAAATTGAATATCCCTTATCTAAAATACCTGGGACCAAAGTGCTTCAGATTTTGGATTTTTTAAAAAAATTTGCAAGCAGATGCAGTGGTGCAAACCTGTAATCCAAGCACTTAGGGAGGCTGAGACAGGAGAATCACAAGTTCAAAGCCAGCCTCAGCAATGCCGAGGTGCTAAGCAACTCAGTGAGACCCTGTCTCTAAATAAAATACAAAATAGGGCTGGGGATGTGGCTCTGTGGTCGAGTACCCCTGAGTTCAATCCCTGGTACCAAAAAAAAAAAAAAAATTGCAAATACAAAGTGAGATATATTAGGAATGGATCTCAAGTCTAAACACAAAATTCATTTATTTATATTTCATATACATCTTAGATATATAGCCTGAAGGCAGTTATAGATCATATTTTTAATAATCTTGTGCATGAAACAAAGTTTTGTGGTGTGGAATTTGTGGTATCATGATGCATTTCAAAAGTTTTGTGTTCTGGAGTTTTGGATTAGTGATGATCAACCTGTGCTTGCTCTCTTTGAACTTGAGTGGCAGCAAACTATGAGGAGGATGATAGAGGTTGTTTTAGTCAGTTTTCTATTGCTGTAACAACATACCTGAGATAATCTATTTAAATAGAGGAAAGGTATATTTTGGTTCATAGGTTTAGAGGTTTTATTTCATGGTCAGTTTGCCTCACTACTCTTTTTTTTTTTTTTAAATATTTTTTTAGTTGTAGATGGACGCAATATCTTTATTTATTTATTTCTATGTGGTGCTGAGGATCGAACCCAGTGACTCACGCATGCGAGGCAAGCGCTCTACCACTGAACCACTGCTCTAGCCCCTGCCTCACTACTCTTTGGGTCCCTGGAAAGGCAGCCCATTATGACCAGAGCACATGGTGGAGGAAACCGGTTCACCTCATGGATGGGAAATGAAAGAGGGAGAGAGAGAAGAAAGAGAAGGGAGTCCAACCATCCTCCTTAAGTGTTTCCCCCAATGACCTCAAACTTCTACTAGGCCCTGCCTCTTAAAGGTCCCACCACCTCCCAATAGCACCACAGATCGGGGACCAAGCCTTGAGCAAATGGGACCTTGCGAGACATTAAAGATCCCAGTTAGCAGGGGTAGAGTAGGAAGATGGAATATTCTAGGAATGGTAAGAGAGGGAGATGGCTGAGCACAGGGATGTGAGGACACAAAGCTCCTTGCTCCCGATTCCTGTTTTAGAAATTCCTTCTCACCTAAGGGGGAGACCCTAAGGGATGAGGGAGATAGCAGGACTCACCACTCAGCTCTGGAGCTTCCTCTGACCTTCATCCAGCCCCTGGCTGCTCTTGATGCAGCTCAGTGAAGTGTCCTAGGAGGCTTTGACGACATCTGGGGTGAAAGAGTGGAATGAGGCAGCGGGAGAGGGGCTGCTGCGGAGGTGGAGGCAGGAGCTCCTCGGGAGAAGGATCAGGGAGTGACTCAGAGCCAGCTGCATGGTGGCCATGGCTCTTCCTCAAGAGCTGTCTTCCCCGCAGGGACTGTGAGTCCTGGAGGCCATCCCTGGGTAGGAATCGTGCCTCCCACTGGTCCCTACTTGAATGCATGCTAGTTGTGTGGGTTATGTTTTCAAACCTTTTCCAGACAGTCTTCCCCCTGCCTCAAGCCAGAGCACATGAATACGCAGACATCGAAGATGAGCAAGGGCAGACCATGTCCATGAGCTGGTGGCTGGGGCCCGGAGGCTGTGCCTTTGTCTGCCCACCTCTCAGTGCTGCTCTTGGTGGCCTCAGTGTACCTGTTGCCCCTATGCAACTGTAGATGCGTTACCATGGTAACAGAGAGTCCTCGAGATGTTGAAGGTTTGCTGAGGGCCATTAGGGGCCATCAGCCCTGCTGCCTGTGGCAGGTTCCTGGGCAGGGCAGGGCCAGAGTGGTATGCAGGGGGCTCCCTCCATACTACCAAGGAAAAGGCAGGACATGCAGCATATTGCCCCCCATAGGCTTGGAGAATGGAAGGATGGATGGACCTTCTAAACCTGAGATGTGCCCCTCTGGTGTTGATATGGTTTGGATGAGTTTTGTCACCCCAGGGTTTGTGTGTTGGAAGTTTGGTTCTCAGCGATGAAGTGAGAGGTGGTAGGACCAGGGCTGGGGCCTGGTGGAAGGTGATTAGGTCATTGGAGGGCTGCACTTGGAAAGGATTAATGTTGATCTCTTGAGGTCTTGCTAGTTCCCTTGAAAGCAAGTAGCTATAAAAAGAGCTATCCAACCCCCAAATGCCTCTTGTTTCCTGTTTCTCCATGTGATCTCTCCCTCCATGATGTCATTCATCATGATGTCATATAGTGAGAAAGCCCTCACCAGAGGCCAAGCAGATGGACCTGCCTGACCTCAGACTTTTAGTCTTCAGAATTCAGAGGTAAGTAAACCCCATTTCTTTACACATTACCTAGCCTCAGGAATTTTGTTGCAGCAACAGAAAATAGGCTAATACATGCATTGACACCTGATGATTGTCTAACTGTAGGCATGTCTTTTTGCCCTCAACGGCAAAAAATGCTGCCTATTTCTGACCAGAAGGTAATTGATCTTTGCATGTATGCTGTGATAAAATGCTAGACCTTCAGAAAGTGATTGTGAAGCTCAAATTGGGGAGGCTGGGAGGAAGTAAAGTGATCACCAAGGTGGGTATAGGTCCTGGCACATCTGCCCCCACTGTCTGTATGTGAGGGTGAGTATGGAGCTGGGGGATGACTTGACCTGGACCTGAGTGTGACCTTTGACCCAATTATTCCTGCTTTTATTGTGCTTTGTTGAGTCTCAGTGAAGGTTACCCCTCATTCTCTCTGGGGAGGTGTGTGTCCTCTGGATGGTCAGATACACAGAAATAATAGCACCTGGAAGTGAAAACAGCCTGGGGTCCAGTTTAGGATGATGTGAGAAGCAGGAGGAGGGTTTTGGATACGGTCGAGGGGCTTTTGCCTTGGGGTAGAGGCTTGCCCAGGAAACATGGTATGTGTGGTCTGAAGGCAGGCCGAGCGGAGGGGCTGGAAGGATAGAGAAAACGGAATACTGGGTTATTTTCTATCTAACAATATGAACAGAACAAAACCAAACATTTTTAGGACTTCACTGAATGAATAGCCCTTATAATGAGGGTCGTTTGCCTTGCATGAAGTCCTCTGCTGGGGCTTGCATGGTACTGTAGTTTGGATATGGTTTCAGTGTGTCGCCCAGTTTTGGTCCCTGGTGTGGCTGTTCAATTGGTAGCACCTTTAAGAGGTGGGGTCTACTGGGAGTGATCAGGTCATTGGGGGGTGCCACTCTCACTCCCCAGTTCCCTAGATCTTAACTCCTATGCCCCTACCAAATTTCCCATAAAGGATTAACGTAGTTCTCCTGGGGCCCCGGTTAGCTTTCTCTCTTGAGCGGTGTTGTGTAAAGAGCTAGTTCAAGCCCTGAAACCCTTTCTGTCTTGCTGTGTGATCTCTTCCTTTCACACATGCTTCCACCAGGAAGCCATCCGCCCCTTCCTGTGATGGAACCAGAGGCTGTCCCCAGGACTGAGCAGGTACTGGTATCATTTTCTTGGTCCTCCAGAGCTGTGAATTGAATAAACCCTTTTTTAATATAAAAGATTGAGCCTTAGGTATTTTGTTAAAGCAACAGAAAACAGGCTAAGACATACAGAGACAACCACCCTCAGTAATCTTATCTGTGGGCCAGGAGACCCTCTAAGAGGGCAAGTAAGTGGTCTAAGGACTGTCAGGCTTGGTTTCAGAAAGACCTCAGTGGATCACCATGGGTATAGAAGAAGTCACAACACAACACAGTTCCCGGAAACATATGCATCTGGGCCTCCTGCATGCATTAACTGAGCACCAACTGTGTTCCTGACTGGGGGTATAAGTTGAATTAGACAGGCAAAACCTTTGTCCTAGCCTCTGGGGGAAAAATACATAAAGGGAAGAAAATTCTAAGAAAACAAATAAGACAATGACATGTTATGATGATTCATGATGGAAGTAAATCATTGAGGAGATGAGGAAAAATAGACAAAGATCTAGTCAGAGATGGCAACTGCCACACCAAAACCAAAGGCATTGGGGTCCCAGCCGTGTGTGACAGCTTTAAAATATAGCTGCAAACCTTTGATATGCTTTCTCTGAGAAGGGAGTCCGTGTCCCTATTCTGGGATCTACCAGACTTGTGACTACTTTAGTCAAAGGACAAAGCAGTCCTGTATAAATTCAAGGCTTGGTACAGAAGCCAAGCAGCAAACTCCCTCTGGGTTTGCTGGACACACAGGATGTCCCCCAGGGGAGTCCTCTCCACAGTCCTGAGCTGTGAAACTGTAAAATGTAATACGATACAATGGTGGTGTTTTAAGCTACCAGCTGGAGGTAATTGTCATACATTCATAAGACTGTGCACATATGCAGGCTCAGGAAAGACTTAAGAAGGCCCTGGGCTGTCACCTGGGCTGCCAACCTGGAGGCCTGTGTCCACAGGAAGTGAAGGCTAAGGCAAAGCTGACAACAGCCGGGCTGAGTATGGAAGGCGGGCCCACACGTGCACACAAATGGGAAGCCTATTGGCTTCAGCTGTGTTAAGACTCTCCAGAGCAACAGAACCAATAGATATGCAGGAATATAGAAAGAGATCTGTTTGGAGGGATCAGCTCAATCCATGATGGAGGCTGCAGAGTCTCATAATGTGTCATGTATCAGCTGGAAAACCCACCAGTGATGTAATTCAGTCCAAATCTAAGGCCTGAGAACCAGGGGAACCAATGGTGTAGTCCAAGTTCAAGTCCAAATTCTCAAGAATGGGGAATGCTGGTGTTCAGGGTAGGGGAAGATGAAGTTCTCAGCTCAATTAGTAAGTGAATCTACCCTCCTCCATCTGTTTGTCCTATTTGGGCCCTGAACGGATTGAGTGATGTCCACCTACACTGGTATGGGCAGATCTTCTTTCCTCCCTCTTCTACTAATTCCAAAGCTTATGTCTTCTGGAAACACCCTTAATGACACACCTAAAAATAATGTTTTTCCCAGTTCTCTGGGCATCTCTTAGGCCAGTCAAGTTGACACACAAAAATTAGCTATTGCACTTGTGTTTAAGGAAATCTGGCCAATTTTTAGCTACTGAGTCACTGACTACTGAGTTCACAGAGCAGAGATTTTAGTGGCCACGCCCCTCAAAGAATATAGATGTCACAGAATTAATTCAGAAAAGTCTGTAAACAAATATCCACAACAAACCCTTGGGAAGAATCTGATCTCTGGAGTTACCATGTTATATTATCTACAATGCTAGGTTTCAATGACAAAAAATTAAGAAACATGCAAGAGAACAAGAGAGAATGGCCATAACCAGAGGATACTGTCCCTGAGGAAGCCCACGTGTTAGACTTACTACACCCAGATTATAAATCAGCTGTTTAAAATATGTTTTGAGCACTAAAACCAAGTGTGATTATGATATCTCACCAAATAGAGAATATTAATAAAGGGACAGAAATTATTTTAAAAATATAGAAATGTCAGACATGATGCTAAGGTGTCAAAATATTTTAGCTGGATGATGTCCCCAAATTGTGACTGCTGGGGATGCAAATAGCAAAGCAAGATCTGGGCCACCACATTTTCAAAGAGTGAGCCCTAAGCCCATTCTGATGGGGCCTGGGAGGGCAAGAGAGGCCATGGGTGACAAGGCCAACATTTCTCACCTTCATCAGCATCCTGCATTGTGTGGGAGTCAGTGTCTTGTACATATGGAGCATTTTGCAGTCTTCACTGAGGGACAGCATCCTGGGGCCAAAGAGGTCAGAGAGAGGAGGGGAGCAGCCAGATGCATGACATTTTTTTTCTTTGGTGTATTTTTTTCCCTTTATGTATTTTTTTTTCCAGAGACTAGGACAAAGGTTAATTCAACTTATATACCCATTCAGGAACACAGTTGGCGCTCAGTTAATGCATGCAGGAGGCCCAAATGCATATGTTTCTGGGAACTATTAAACAATAAACATTCATTATTTTCTAGTTTTAGTGAGTCCAGAATCTAGGTGGCTTAGTTGGGTGATTCTGGCTCAAGGTCTTTCATGAGGTTACCATTAGGACGCCGCCTGTGGCTTCAGAACCCCCTGTAGATCCAAGATGGCGCCTCCAAACAGAAACGTGAAGCTAACAGGACAGGAGCAGGACTGTTACTGGACCGGGTCTGTGGTGCCCTGCGCATGGCGTGCTGGTCACCAAAATGAGTTTTGTAAAAGAGCAAGAATTTATTTACAAGGTGGCCACACACAGAGGTGGGAGACCCAAAGCTCAAATCTGCCTCCCTGAGGATAAGATTTAGGGATATTAATGAGGAAAAGAAGTAAGGTGACTTAAGACATGGGCGAAGGTGATTGGAGGTGAAGCTATCATTGGCCTAGGCATGTATGATGCATGTTCAGAAAATGGTGGCTTTAGCATAATCTTAGGCTCCAGTTTCTGGTCCCTGTGTAGGCCCCAGGGAAACTGGTGGTTTCAGTGAAAAATGACCTTCGAGTCCCTGAAAAGTAACTTAGGCTGTTGTTATAACCCAGAGGTCAGAGGTGTTTCTACAGCTAAGCTAGTGGAGACCATTCAGTGATCGCTCAGCATTAATGATTTTTAAAGTCAACTGCAAGCAAGGAACTAAAAGCATGTGAAGCTGGGGAGTTTGTTCAGGTTTCCCTTGGGTTTCAGAAACAAAAAGAACAGCTTGGACTCCAATCTCATGGGTGGCCTGCTGGTGGCCTTATGCCCTGGTTGGTGACAGGGCCTTGGATGGCAGGAAGTGGTTTGACTTTGTTTCAGCAGAGCCACTTCCTCTTTGAAGCAGAGACAGACACCTGTGAGAACCACTTGTCTTGCATCTGGGAGAAAACTGTGCAGCTCAGAAGCAAGTGTGGGGACTTCAGGCGGGTGCACCCGTGGCTGCAGAGAAGAGGCTGCGTGGCCAGTGTGTGCTGGGATGGGCAGGTGCTGCCCTGTGCAGGCCCTTCCTGGCTGATCTGTGTCCTGTGGGCAGTCTCGAGCAACACCCTGCAGGGCTGCCCAAGAAGCATTGCAAAATGCAAGCGCAGGTCAGCACAGCTCAGGGTGGTCACACAGGGGTGAGGAGAGATATTGGAGCCCAGGTGCAATATTTTCCTCCAGGTGAAAAGAGATTCAACGCTTCTGAAACTCAAACTCGGCGAGTGAACATTTTGATCCGCTCCAGAGATCTGAAATAAGCACCAGTTCTCAAATGGTGTAGATCTTATTGGAGTTGGTGGATCATCTGAGCCTCAGCTGTGCCAGTCAAGCTCAGAGGGAATCTGGGGACATTCAACTTTTGGGGTCTTCAAAGATGCCTCCTTTTAGGAACCCCATAGCTCCCTGGGAGGGTGGGTAGTAGTGTGGTCTTAAAATACCTCAGCACCACATTCAAAAAATAAATAAAGTTAAAAAATATATCTCTTCAAGTTCTTTGATAGTCCGCTGGCCAAGAGGTTCAGCCTGTGCCCTCTTCCACGGAATCTGGGTGTCACACAGCTGTGCCTGCTACTGTGACACACTTGCTCTGGGAGGTCTGTGCAGGAAGTGTGGATGCTGAGAGACACCATGAGGACAGACTCGAGGGAGGGAGGTCAGGAGGGATGGGGAGGGGGAGGCGGAAAGACACAGACAGGAGAGAAAGAGAGAGACAGAGAGAGTCACAGGGAGAAAGAGATAAAGAGACAAAGACAAAGACTGAGACAGAGACAAAGGTAGAGAAAGAAAAAAGAAAGAGTGGGAGACTGAAAGCAGAGAGACAGAGACAGAGGCGGGAAACAGCTGGCAAGCTCACCAAGTTGTCTCCACCCTCTGTTCAGTGTCCAGCCCTCCTCCTGGGTGGGCCATGAGTATAGCGGTCATTGCTATGGCCCCAGCCCCCAACCTGGCCTTGGTGTCTGCTGCAGCCTCCTGAGCGCCCACCCAACGCCACCGGCAGAGACTTGCGCAGGGCTGGGCTCTCCCTTGGGGAAGGCGAGTGGACCTTCTCTGGACTGCAGGCCGTTTTGGTTCAATGAGGTTTATGGGGTGCCATGAGCAACTGGAAGGACAGGAATAGCTCCCCTGGAGCAGGAGCCGAACTCTGGCCCTCGGCATGCAGGAACGTGCATTTGAGATGCAGGTGCCTCACCCATGGACCTTCCCCCGATGCCCACAAGAGCTCCGCGGGAGCTACCGTAGTCCTGATGGAATAATGAAATCATGATTTACGTCATTCATTTCCCATCCACAAAAAGCTGGAGGCATCCAGAAAGCCTCTGGGGAAATGCTGGACCTTCCCAAGGCTTCGCAGGTGCAATGCCCCTCCTGGCTACCCACAGCCACCTGGGCACAGGCTTAATTGCCCTAGGGAGACTTCAGGGTAGGCTAAGGACAGAGGGAAGGAAGAGCAGAGAGATGTTCAGAAAAGCGCAAAAGACAGGAGAGGAGGTTTGGGGAAGATACAGGAAGCACACAGTGGTCACTTGTGTTTCTCAAATGTCCCCACTGTGGACCTCCTGCTGGGAAGCCACCTCCAAGGTCTGAGGGCACAGGGTGTTGGAGAGTCTCAGGTCTCAGAACGCACCAGTTTTGGTGGGGTGGTGACTTCAAAGCCGAGATATTGCCCTGGAAGACGAGGCCATTAGCTGTGTTTGGTTTGGGAGGATCCAGCTCCGGCCCTGAAACTTCAGCTCTGTGATTATTACTGGTGACTCAGGCTCTCGGCCTGTTTATTGACCAACAAACTCACCTTAATGGTTCATTATCTGTCATTTCCAAGGAGAGTGGAGGCCAAATGTACAAGAAGCGGGTTCCCAAGGTATGAGCATCTCATCCAGCTTCAGCTGGATCATGACTTCATGATTGATGGGAGAGAGGAGAGGGAGCGGAGGGGGCGTCTGTCACAGCTCAGGGAGCCGTGACACTGGGCCAGCAGAGCAGGGCCTGCAGACACTGGCACCTCTTCCCCGAGTCTGGCCTGGTACAGGATCTTGCTTCCCGCTCTACTGGTTTGGCTTGTGTTTTGCAGTCTTTGGGGACTGGCTGACTTCACTCTTGGAACATCTGGAAGGTTTAACCAAGAAGAAAAAGGGGAATGTTCCTCATCCAAAGCCCTCCATGAAATTCCTTGAATTTATTTGTATGGAATATTACTTAAATTTCCAATAAATTTTGACCTGATGATTTTATTTTCTTCCACTCAGATCATCCCTCCAGAGAACATAAAAAGAAAACAAATCAGAAGGCATTTTTTTTGTTTGATTGGTTTTTTTTTGGTACTGGGGATTGAACTCAGGGGCACTCGACCACTGAGCCACATCCCCAGCCCTATTTTGTGTTTTATGTAGAGACAGGGTCTCACTGAGTTGCTTAGTGCCTCGCCGTTGCGGAGGCTGGCTTTGAACTCATGATTCTCCTGTCTCAGCCTCCCTAAGTGCTGGGATTACAGGCTTGAGCCACCGCACCCGGCTATCAGAAGGCATTTGAGGGCTTTTACACTTGGTTCAAATTCCAGGGATGTGGACTAAGACTCCCAGGAGCCTGGGGGAAAACTCCAACTCCCCAACTTTCCAACTTGGAGGAAATCTTCCATCAATACTTTATTTTCCAGAACCTCAACCTATACTTAAGGACTCTTGAATCAAGGTGCATCATTGTAGGTCTCTCTCCTCCTCTTTGCTCTCTCTCTGAGGTTGTCCCCTGAGGTGGCTTGAGTCTTCCCATGCATAAGTGAGGCCTTCCTTCCATTGGGAATGCTCTGGGCTGCTCTTCACTGGTTGAAACTCCCCCTACCACCACGATTCCCTCTTGGGGAGCATTTTGGCAATTTGTGTATCAAAGTTTGTACAGGTATAGACATATTGGCTAAGGCTTTCTATGAGTCATTTGAGAATGTGCCCTGAAAATTATACACAATGGCAGAAAGTAAAGAAGGCCATCTCCCTGTCCATCAACAGGGCATGACCACAGTAGCATACACATGGCTACAAAAGAGAGGGTACAGATATAGCCGGGCATGGGAAGTGCCTCCAGGGATGGTCTCTGACTGCCATGATTTGGATAAGCATGCCCCAAAGATCCATGTGTTAAAGGCCTGATCATCAGCCTATGGCACTATTTAGGAGATGGAGCCTATGGAAGGAAGACAGGTCATTGAGGACATGTGTTTGCAGGGGCCATTAGGACCCCTGCCCCTTCCTTTTTTTTTTGCTTCTTGGATGCCATGAGGTGAGCAGACCTTCCCTGCCTCATGCTCCCGCCATGATGTACTGTGCTGCCCCAGGCCCAAAGCAGCAGGGCCAAGCAACCAAGGATTGAAACCTCTGGAACTAGGAATCAAAATAAACCTTTTCTCTTCGAAGCTGATTTATCTCAGGCATTTGTTATAGTCATGGGAAGCTGACTAATTCTAACGTACAGTTTTTTGACTTTATAATTGTGTGAAACCCATATGGATTCAGTAGACATCATATACTGGGTTTTGAATTTTGGTCTTTTCCAGGCTGGTGAAAATATGATCCTGTCTTGTGAGGCTGGGCAGCAGAAGCCAGCCGCAGTTCCCAGCCAGCCACAGGACCATAAGGGTGAACACCTGCAGGGTGCTAAGCTACCATGTTTGGTAGGTTGGATGTACTACAGGCACATTTGATGCTCTCTATTTTCAACTAACGATGCCCCTAAGTCGAGGAGCATCTGGGACTAGCCACCTGTTGCCACATAACAATATTATTGCAGATTTAGCACCCAGCATCTGTGGGTGAGGAGTCTGAATGCAGTTTGTCAGGCAGGACCCTTCACAATTGAGGCGTTGGTGGACTGCAGGCTCATCTGGGGCTTGATGGGAAGGACTTGCATCCTTCCTCATGAGCTTGTTGGCCACGGCCAGTTCCCAGCGCTGTCAGACTGAGAGCCTCAGTCTCCTGCTTGACACATGGACCTTGTTCCCATGACCACTTGCTTCCTCAAAGCCAGCCAAGGAGCATGTCTTCTGTGACATACCTGCACTCCATCCCCTGTGCCAGGCTCTCTTGTTTAGAAGCAAATAATAGGCTCTGTCCCCATCCCAGGGGAAAGGGATTATGCAAATGAGTGAGTATCAGGAAGCAGGGATCATGGGGGCCATCTCAAAGTCAGTCCAAGGAAAGGCCTTAATGTAATTTTAATTTAAAAAGGCAAGAGAATCAGCATGGCAAAGACAGATAGCTGAGCACCAGAGCTTCTGCAGAATTGAGTTGGCTCCCAGCCAGGACCGGCCACCTCAGCAGGCACTTCCTTCCATCTAGGAAGAGCCACGTGACTAGTTCTCCTGCTGGGATATGAGTGGGTGGCTGAGTGTTGCTTCTGGTCCAGAGGGTTAAGATGTGGGTGTGATGTCCTCAGGTTGGAGGGACAGCATTGAGGTGGAGCCCCAGGTGGAAGGAGCATGTGGGGCCGTGAATCCTGCTCAGAAGAGGGTCACCCCACACCAGTGGTAACGGTGCACTAGTGTTGCCTTAAATGGTGCAGCTGCTTTAGTATAATCCAGTTGTGATAATGCATGTGTGTAGGTAAGTCCTTGGGCATGGAACCATAGAGGCTTCCCATCCTCTTGAGTACTCAGAATTCCTCAGCTAGTATTGCAAAATAAACTACTCCAATAATCAGAATCATAAACAGTAAGCATTTATGACCTCTCACAGTTGTTGTGGGTATGGAAATTGGGAGCAGTTGGTTGGGCAGTTTGGGCTGTGGTCTGGTCTGAAGGCACAGCTGGGACCGGAACTCCCCACAGGGCTGCTGGGGCACCCTCGTGGCAAGGCAGCTGGCTTTCCCCAGATGCAGAGGAAGGGATCCTAGAGAGAGCAAGTGGAAGGTTCCTTATCCTTTATGGCTAGGCTTGGGAGTCACACATGGTCACAATTGTGGTGTCCTGTTGGAGACACAGGACAGCCCTGTGCCATGTGAGAGTGGACCACAGGGAGCATGAAGAACTGGCTGGGTCAGTTGTCCTTTCAAGAGTGTGACAAAACCTCCAAAAGAATCCACTAAAGGAGGAAAGGTTGGGTTTGGCTCATGGTTTCAGAGGTTTCAGTCCATGGTCACATGGTCCTGTTTCTTTGAGTGTGGCATCTCCTGGCAGGGACGGTGTGGTGGAGGAGGCCTGTCCACCTCATAGGCAGGAAGCAAAGAGAAAAGGGCCAGGGTCCCAACAGCTCCTTCGAGGGCATGTCCCCAGTGTCCTGACTTCTTCCCATGAGGCCCCACCTCCTAAAGCTTCCACCACCTAACTCTGCATCCCTGGGCTCTTCTTCTTCAACACAGGGGCCTCTGGAGGACATTTCAGATCCAATGTGCAGCACTGGCTTCCCTGAGGAGGGCAGGGAAGGAAAACAACTGGGTAAGGCTCAGGGGGTGGCCCAGAAGCTGAGGAGGACGGGAGAGGCTCAGCTGCTCCCTCAAGAGTGGTGACGGAGGCTCCTGTCCACCGAGGGGGAGTCACGGGGACAGTGGTCACAGTGGCAGCAGGCCACTCTGTAGGGGGATGTGCAGTGGATGAGATGACAGCTCTGTGACTGTTCAGTGAAGACCAGAGCTGGCTTTGCAGAGATAACCCAGAAACCAAGCCCACAGACCACTGAGCTGTTGGGGACAATTGTCATGTGTGCCCACCGGGATGTGCTGCCCCATCACAGCCTCCAAACAGCGGGGCCAACTGATCATGGACCGAAACCTCTGAAAATGTGAGTCAAAGTAACCTTTTTTCTTTGTAAGTGAATTATTTCGGTTTTTTTGTTACAGCGATGGGAAGCTGACCTAGTCCTGACGGGGTGGAAAGATTCCCACAATCCAGCCAGAAGGCCCCGGCCTTGGGGATGTGCCATCAAACCTAGAGTCCCTCCTGTATGTGGAGTGGGGGGGTGACAGTGATGCTGCCGATCTGCAGAAATTGTGGCCATTAGAGGCTGAAGTTATTATTGTGTGTAATAAGTCATCCATGAATGGCAGTCTGAATTTTAATAAAAGATCTTCACAGCCTCTGATGAAGAGGAAATTGAGAAATAGCCTCAGAGGGTATAGCAGACCTTGGAAATGATTCAGTCCAGTGGTTCTCAACAGCCATCATGTGCTCTCCTGTGCTTTCTAGCTTTGGGGTTGTTTATATGAAACACTTTCTCCCAGCTGAATCTCATTCTCTCTCTCTTTCTTTTTTTTCTATTTTTTTTGGACAGGGTCTTACTATGTTGCCTAGCCTGGTCTAAATCTCCTGGGCTCAATTAATCCTCCTGCCTCAGCCTCCCAAGTAGCTGGGGTTACAGATGTCGGCTTCCAAGCTTGGCTTTCTTGCCTCTGATGCATGGCTCTATTTGTTTTGTTTTGAGTTCTGTTCTTTAATGGCTTCTAAAAATTCAGTTTCCCTGTCTTGCCTCATTTTCATTAGGCAAAAGGGACTTGTGACTTAAAAGCAATATATATCAATTAGAAAAGAAGACACTTGTACGTAAATAATCACTATCACTCATGATGTCCCTCTAGTTGTCGGATGCCAGACTCTAATTGTCACCAGCGCCACCCGCGGGTGAGAAAAGTGTCTCTTCTGCTCATGTGGGGAGGGGGTCCACAAGTGTCCCCTCTGCTGAATGTGTGGGGCGGAGGCGGGAGGCTCAGTCTGGTAACATTGGAGATTGGATTTGAGGTGGGGCTCTTTTAGACCAGGAGATGCTCTGGGTTGATGGAGTAGCCTGGTGGAGAGTTTGAGGGGTGGATTCCTGGAATGTTAGGTGTAAACTGTGGTTGTGTTCCACGGGGGAGTTGATGGATAGTTCTGGAAGTTCCTGTCATGAATAATTAAGGTGTTTGCCTGGGCTACAGCCTCGTGGAATAAGGGATGCTAACAGTGAGCAAAGCCCCGCTAAGGTGCAGGGTAAGTGGTAGCTGTGGTGCATGTGCATGCGCATGTGTGTCCCTGGCAGAGAGCCAGGTTCCGTTCTCACAGCGCATATGTGAACATATGTTAACATCACAATTTTCCATATGTCCTCTCAGATTATAGTTTATGACAGCTAAAATGGATAGCAATAAAATTATATTGAAGAGTGCAAACGTTGCCTTCTTCATGCCATGTGATGCTCCAACACCCCAGGGTCCGGTCCAGGTCTCAGTGTCCAGGTGGACCCTCTGTCAGGCTGGTCTCTCATGTGTTCTGGAGCCCTGCCCCATCCTGCAGCGATTTCACCTTCCTTGCCTTCACTTTTAGGGATCCTGGACGGGCCCTGTCCCTGCCTAGCAGAGAGACATGCATGGTGATGTGGGGCCTCCAGTTCCTGAGCTGTGGCTGTGTCTGTGATTGAGGGACAGCCAGAACACTCAGGCAGTGTGAGGCACAGTCCTAGGGGGCCTGGAAAGACTAACTGGTGTGTGGAGCTGTGTGTAAGTTGGCATATGTGTGTCTGTAGTGTAGAGCTGTCTGTGAGTGAGTGTGTGTGTGTGTGTGTGTGTGTGTGTATCTGCGTGGGGATGTGTGTGAGCCTTTGTGTAACAGGTGTGTGTGTGTGCGCATGCTGTGTGTGTAGTGCTGTGTCAATAGCTGCGTTTGAATTGTGCATCTGTGTGAGTGTAAGGCTATGTGTGTGTTTGTGTGTACCACCCTGTGGGTACTTGAGTTTTATTGGAGTTGTGGATAAAAATGAGTGCAGAATATGTGATTGAGATAGTGAAACATTTAAAATTTTTTTGCATGAAAAATTACAAATGGAAATGTGATAAATGTCCTAATTTCTGCTGAATGTCTTGTGCTGTTGACAGTTGTTACACTTCCCGTCTGACGCGGTGTTGTTCCTGAAGAATTGCGTGGGTATTCTGGCCACCTCCTGCTCTGCCTCAGGTGAGGCTTGAGGGTAGGAAAGATGTGCCCTTGGTGTCCCCGGGCAGGAGGACCCATGCCTGGGCTGTAGCTGTGGCCCCCAGGGGTCCACTGTTCTCACAGCCCTGCGGGAACCCACAATCACCCTCCGCTTACCAAGCAGTCAGCAAATGACCAGCAAGAGAAGAGAGACAGCAGCTCAGAAGAGACACCAATTGTCCCTCAGCACATGAGAGAGGAAATCGTCCTCAAAGAAGCTGCCACCTCCTGGGGCTGAGGATGTCATAAAACTGTTCACTTCAAAAGGCTGGTAGACAAATGGAGGCTTCTAGACAAATGGAGGCTTCTGGACAAATGGAGGCTTCTAGACAAATGGAGGCTTCTGGAGAGCTCTGGGATCCACAGGGGAGGTGGGAAGTTCTGAGAGCTGTCCTCAGGGTCCCCCAAGGTGGGCTGTGGATGAGCGTGAGGTATGGAAGAGGATCTCAATTGACTGAGGAATCAGTAGGTCATTCTTCAAAACACCATTATTTATCTAAATTTAATGTTACAATCACAGAAGAATAGAAAAAACCATCAGGGGCCAAACCAAGCCAGCAGCCCAATAGTCTGGGCAAAGTTGTGAGGGTTCCAGGGATATCAGGATAGAGGCCTGGGGCGGGGGGTGGGGGGCAGCAGGGAGGGGACAGGATTCCAGAGCTGGAGATTAACTAATAAATGACCACGGAGCCACATCGAGTGGGGGTTACCAAGGCATTTAAAACCACATTGGAGAATGAGATGTGATGACCTCAAAAGACACCCAGGGACCAGGATTATGTGAAATTCTAGGAAGTGAAACCCCCATTACCCACACAATCTTCTGGGTGCAGAGAAGACAGGAAGGACGTGGACGAAATCGTTAGAAACCGTTAGATGTGGGAGGTGGGAATGCAAGTAGTTTTCTTTCTCTAGTTCCTCCTTTTAAACTTTTTGTTTCTCTGCATTTACCTTTTGCTCTTTTTTTTTTTTGGTTTTGCAATGAACACATATGCATACAACACTCATATACATATGTATGTGTGTGCAGGCATGTGTTTTAAATAAGGAAAGCATTTTAAGACAAAAACTTTGGGTGACATCCACTGCATGCTAACTCACTCCGGCAAAGTTTTGAGGGTAGCAGAAATATCATGATAGAGGTCCCCGGGGCCAGAGGAGGGAGGAGGGCAGGGAGGAGACTGCCCCCACCCTTGGCATAGTGGGAACTATTCTTATCGGGGAACAGCATGAGGCTCAGAGGGTCCTGCTGTCCCAAGGTGGCTGTCTGGTGAGTAGCGGACTCTTGTCCTGGTGTACCTGCCCAGGTCTCACCGTCTCTCCACTGTGAAGGCAGGCCGTGCTCATTTCAAGGAGAGCTCATCTCGGTCCTCTGGTCATTTCCAAGTTCTGGCCTGCCTGATTGCCTGGATAATCTGGAAGCTCAAGTCCCTGCAGGCTGTACCTCCTCAGTGGCCTTCAGGAAGTCTCATGGGGGGATGTACAGAGGACCCTACAGAGCAAGGTCCAGGCAGGCTGCCACAGGGGAGGGTGGTTGAAGGCACAGGGTGTAGACCTGTGGCCTTACACACCATGAGGGCTGCTGGGCCTCGCCTGGGGTTAGCATGTTAGTTGGCACAGGCTCCGGGGACGGTTATCAGTGTTGTCCCCAACCAGGAACAAGGAACAAGCTGCTTATAGACACTGCATTGCAGAGGGCAACACACGTCTCTGCAGAGTGCTAGACTGTAATCCAGACTCCTTTCGCTTCCTGTCTTCACAGCAAAGAGAAGTGCAGGAGCTTTTGTTTGAACACATTTGTGATCAAGACGAGAAAGATGTTGGGTTCCACATGATGGCCCAATTCTTCTAGGTGGTTGCTCTGAGTCAACTTTTCTTTATTAAAGCATTCATCATGGAAAATAATCTAATTCCTGCTATTTTGAAAAGCATGCAAGTATATATCTCTGTCCTGAGGTCATTTATGGACGACAGAGGAAAGAGAAAAGAGAATTTCGGCAGACATTCGTACCTGGTAACTAATACATCAGCAGACTGTGTCCAAGGTAAAAATGGGCTGGCAAACCACATGCATTCACATGGATGCCTATTTTTGCCCTTGAACCATCAATTTTATGGCTAATGGTAATGACTCAGCCCTCTGGAGAGTGGTCACTAAAAGGAATGGGGCCATTTAGAACAAAATGGGCCTTTCTTAATCAATGCAGTCTGTGTGAGCACCCAGACGCACAGAGCCTTGTGCAAACAGCTGTGGGGCCTGGACAGGAGCAGCTCCTCCCCTGCAGCAGGTTGGCAAGACTCCTCAGATAACCCTGCGCCATTAGTTAGGGTTGCCCACTGTGCTCTGTTGCCTCAGGACCTCACCTTCTCTTCTGGACTTTAGGATCTTCAGAAGCTGGGGTTTCAGATTTTCGTTTCTCACTTCATGGGGAGAATGCAGTACTCCAACTAAGATACCTGCTTTTTTCTGAGGAAAATTTAAGGCCATTCACAAAATTTATCATGAAGCAATATAGAGAACACTCTGCATTTGTTTTTTTTGTGTCCTTCTTCTAAATTATGGCTACATATGGCTGTCACTTCCCCAGCATCTGTCAAGGTAGATAGTGTGACTGCGAAGGCAGGTTCAGTGACTGCAGAATAAAAAACAGTTTCACCCAAAGTATCTCTCTGTAGATAAGACAAAGTTGAAGACTTCACGGGCCCAATTTGGTGCATGCACTACCGTCTGATGGTGGAAAGAGAAACAGGCACAAATCCATCCAGAGTGAAAAGATTAATTCTATTGCTGGTGTGAGCCCAGAGGGCCCCAAGTGCAAGACAGAGCCTAACCAGGTTCCCTGATCTGTGTGACAACCCCCGAGCCAGGTGGCAGACTAGACACACTGCCCAGATGGGAACTTTCCCCAGCCATTTGCCATAGCCACTACCTGTAGAAATGGTTTGACCAGGAGCTTGAAGGACCAATGATCATTCTGTATGATTTGTAAACGTTTTGCATTAAAGGAAAATAGCTTCTGACTCTGATGTGGCTGACAGCAGAAGATGGGGAGGTTTAGATCAATGGTCCTACAGAGAAGAACTAGGAAAGTTGACAAAATACAAGATGTAGTACTTACAGGTATCAGAAAGCTGACAGGTTGGTGGAGAATAACCTGGTCAAGGTCAGAAGAGGCTCAGAACACAGGAGGCTCAGGCAGCCTTGGAATGGTTTGTCTGTGGGTCTGGTGACTCTGAGTCAGCAAGTCACAGGTGGGTGGTATATGGCAAAGGACCCCATTGGGTTCACCTTGAGAAATCATGTGACCACCTCACCATGCCCACAGCCCAGGTCCTGCATCCTGCAGGAATCTGCCGATAGATCATGCATGCTTAACTTCAGCTGAGGGCTTTGTATCATGTAGTCCAGAAAGTCTACCTGAATTACTAGTGTTCCATGTTCCATAAAATATAAGAAACTAACACAATGCAATTTTATGTACCATTTCCCTGCTGTCTCTCAGGTTACTGCAATGACATATTTTACTACTACAAATTTCAGAGGATTGATTTTCTTTTCTTTTTCGCGTTTTCTTTTTTCTGTTTTATTTTTATTTTTGGTGCCGGGGACTGAACTCAGGGGCACTCAACCACTGAGCCACATCCCCAGCCCTATTTTGTGTTTTATGTAGAGACAGGGTCTCACTGAGTTGCTTAGGGCCTCGCCATTGCTGAGGCGGGCTTTGAACTTGCGATCCTCCTGCCTCAGCCTCCCTAAGTGCTGGGATTATATGCATGTGCCACCGCGCCTGACTTCTGCTGTTTTATTTTCATTTTAAACTTCCCTTTCTTTTCTTTGTCACTCTTTTCTTCCTCCCCCTTTCTTCTTCCTTTTTCTTCCTGGGGCTGGTGATGAGGGCAGGGCCTTTTGCAAGCAAGCGCTCTGCCTCTGGGCTCCACCCACTTGCATGGATTACAGACTTCAGAAGATTTATCCCCACAGAGATGGCTGCTTATCTGTCTCAGTTCTTCTCCAGTCGATTGCCCATCTGATTTGTACATCTGATTTCAGGATTCCTGAGTATGATTTTGCAGTCTGTATTTACATAGCCCTTGTCCTTGAATGTCATTCCCATTAGAGTCAATAGACACTTTCCTTGCTAAAACGTAGATTTTAAATAGCCATTCAACACTTGAAATACTCACAATTTGTATTTCTTCTCTCTCGGATTTGACAAGCACACTGTGAGATGGGTGTTATCTTCATTTTATGGATGAGACATTCAGGTTGTACATATAAGGAGATCATTCTCAGGGACCCCTGCTGTTCCATGGTAGAGGGCAATGGGGAGCCTGTCTCTGGCTCCTTTGTTTGCCTCTGAAGTCTTTATGGTTGAAGAAGAAAAGTTCAAGTTTCAGTGAATCAAACTGATCCTAGACTTTAACTGTATTGGACCCACCTAAAACAAGGCCAGTGCCCAGCCCGAGTAAGCATTTGTAAAAAAGAAGTCTTGATGTTTGTCTATGCTTTGCAAAGACCCTCAAGATATGGCATTTTAAAGTAGATTTTTTAAAAACGAAGTACACTTACTGTTTTATTCTTTTGTGAAGATCGGATCAGTGTTGTGCTAGTAATTGTTTAATAATTGCCTGGGTAGGGGGAACTGATTTGTGAAGAATTTTGATTTCCGTGGTGGGAAATTCTCCCACCATGACTGATTTCAAGCTGTGTAATGTAACTCCAAGCTTTTCTGGAGTTGGGAAAAGACGTAAAGCAGCTCACCATCAAAGAGTATTCTATCATACAATAAAATAGTCATAAATATTGTCAAGGGTATAGATATTAGTAAAATAAACAAGATGCAATGACTTTTGAGCATTTATTACCTTTTAATCTGACTTATTTAATTCCGTTTATCTAATTTAATTTTTAATAATGACTGTATTTAGTTATCAGTGTGTTGGATTCCAAAAAAATGCAACAGTTGGCTTTGTTTTTTTGGTACTGGGGATTGAATTTAGGGGCACTCAACCACTGAGCCACATCCTCAGCCCTATTTTGTGTTTTATGTAGAGACAGGGTCTCACTGAGTTGCTTAAAGCCTCGCTTTTGCTGAGACTGGCTTTGAATTCACGATCCTCCTGCCTCAGCCTCCCGAGGTGCTGGGATTACAGGTGTGTGCCACTGCATCCAGCAACAATTGGCTCTTATAATTCAGTATGTGTGGGCTCCAGTATACTGCAGAATGAGAGACCCACGATAGATATATGCAACAGAAAAGACCAGGTCACAAACGTCTACACCTATCCAAGTAGTCAGGTTTACAGTTCAGATAGATTCTGCTGCAACACACTAAGTTCAACTATAAAAAGCATCTGTCCAGCTGGGCATTGCCTGGGAAGGCACAGCCCAGGGGGCTTTCCTGAGCTCCAGGCAATGATTGCAACTTCTGATTGTTTTAGTCTCTGAAACCCTAACTGACTCTCTAGTTAGAGGAGTGAAATTACACTTCCAGAAGGAAATGAGAATGAAGATAATAGACATAGAGATCAGATTTGGAATAGAGATCCTGGAAAAGCCAATTAAGTTTCCTGGTATTGCAACTTCTGTAAATATTTACTTTACAAGTATGGATACTTGTCTTCATTATAATGTTGCATGGAAGGGTTTTACCTGCTGTTGAAAGTGTTTAAAACATTCAAAACCATCTGATATGTTAGTCTTGCAGTTTTAATGAGATGCTTAAAAGGGATTCAGTTGCAATCAATGTTTCAAAGTTCAGGGCATCCGACTGGATGCAGATGGTTTCTCACTGGCCAGCTGCTCTGTCCCAGCTACAGTGGCCCCACCTGGGGACTCAGAGAAATGCATTTTCTCAGGCTTCCTGACCAGTCAGAGTGGAGGCTGCTGCAGTGTCAAGGAGTTCCAAGGAAGCTGAGATTCGAGCATCACGAGTCCCTAGGGGAATGTCAGTCATTAAAAGCAAGTAAATTGGATTTTAGATAAAGTTCCTGATATGGGCATATTTTTTAGTGCACAAAATCTTTTGGACCAAAGAACCAATCAATAACTCACAACCGACTGTTTTCCTTTTGCTTTAAAGGATTGAAGTGATCAGAGTCCAGATTGAAGTGAGCAAGCCCTGGGATTGTTCCCTCTGCAGTCAGGACAAGGCTCTGTGCGACCTGGGGGAGGGAGCCAGGGACGGGGCGTGTGGGTGAGTAATTTCCTCTGAGTGTCCCACGCCTGGCTCCCTGGGAAACCACGAGTCCTCAAACTTCCTACCACCTCTGCAAGGTGGACAGGGACTGCTGAGCCAGACTCACCTCCCATTTGTGTGGGGGGAGGGGATGTGCATGGGCATGGTGCACCTGTGCCGTGTGGGGCACGTACATGGTTTGTGTGATGTGGTGCGTGTGCAGAGTGAGGTTGTATGTAGTATGTGGCATGTGGTGCTGTATGTCTGCTTGGTGTTTGTGGTATGTGCTGTGTGCTGTACGCTGTGTTTGGTGTGTGGTATGGTATGGTGTGTATGTGGCTTGGTGTGCATATGTAGCTTGGTGTGCGTATGTGGCTTGGTGTGCGTATGTGGCTTGGTGTGCGTATGTGGCTTGGTGTGCGTATGTGGCTTGGTGTGCATATGTGGGTTGGCATGATGAGGATGTATGGTACATGTGTACATAGTTTGGTGTTTGTGGAGTAGGGGGTTCAGTATGTGATATGTGTGGTGTATGTGTGATATTAACCCGGGGTGTGTCATGTGTGCGGTAATGTGTGTGGTGTACATTTGTGGGACATGTAGTGTGTGTGCCATATACATTGTGTGCGTGCATTATTATGTGGTGTGTGCGTGGTGTATGTCTATGGGGACTGTGGTGTGTATATTGTGTAGTTTATGTGTGGTGTGTGAGCTGTGTGTGTGTGGTGTATGTAGTGCATGTGTTGTGTGTGTGGTCAGTGGTGCACACACGTGTAAGTGGTGTGTGGTGTGCACGGTGTCTGTGCATAATGTGTGTATGAGTGCTGCCTGTGGTAGTGCCTGTGGTGTGTGTGTGCTGTGTGGTCACGTGTGGTGTATCTGGTGTGTGGAGCATGTGAACAGTACATGTGGTGTGTGTGGTCAAAGCGCTGTGTGTAGTGTGTGTTGTATGTGGCATGCAGGGTGCACTGGTGTGAGTGTGATGAGTGCGTTGTTCTAGGATGTGTTGCATGTGGTGTGTGGGACGCGTGCACATGTGTGTCTTGTGTGTGGTATGTATGAGTGTGCGTTCTCTGGTGTATATTGTGTGGTGTGCAGATGGGTGTGTGCTGTGGAGTGCGTGTGGTGAATAGGGTGCCTGCAGTGTATGTTTATCATGTGTGTGGTGCGTAGTGTGCACTGTGCGTGCTGTGTGAACTGTGTGTGTGCGGCGTGTGTTATGTGCAATGTGTGTTGTGCATGTGGCACGCATGGGGCGTGTGCTACATGTGTGTTGTATGTGGTGTGCATTTGTGTTGTGTGTGCGGCGTTTCTGGACTATGTCACATGCTGTGTGTTGTGTTGTGTGTGTTTAGTATGTGTGTTGTATGACTGGTGCGTGTGTATTACATATGGCATACTATGTGTGCATGGGTGTGTATCTCGTGAGTGTGGTGCAGTATGTGGTGTGTCTTGGGTGTAGTGTGTCAGGTGTATGCTGTGTTGTTTCATGTGTGCACTTTGCGTGTGTGTTGTGTGTTGTGCATGGTATGCACTTGTGGTATGAGTGCTACATGGGGTCACGTGTGTGTGACGGTTGTGTTTAGTTTGTGTGGTGTTGTTTGTGGTATGTTTATTGTGCATGAGTGTGGGACTATGGTGCATATGTTGTGTCATGTCTGGTATGTGTGTGAGGTGTGTGTGTGCAGCATGCATATTGTGGTGTGTGGTGTATGTGGGGTGTGTGAAGCATGTGCACAGTAGGGTGTGGGGGTGTTTATGTGGTGTGTGCATTTGGTGCATGTGTGTGATGTGTGTGGTGTGTTTGGTGTGTGTGATGCGATGTGTGTTGCACATATGTGACACGTGTGTGGTACGTGTCTGTGGTGTGTGCCATGTGCATTGTGTGTGGCCTGTGCAGAAAGGGTGTGTGTAGTGCATGTGTTGTGCATGGTGGGCTTGTGGCATGTGTGTAGTGCATGGCGCATGTTGTGAGTGATTGTGTTGTGTGCTGGGTGTGATTTGTGTTGTGTACGTGGTGCCCGTGTGGGGGGTGTTTGCGAGTTGTGTGTGGTATGCGAATGTGGCATGTGATATTTGTGGTAAGTGTGTGCTCTATATGTGGTGTGTGACTGTGGAGTGTGTGTTTGTGTAGTGTGTGAGTTGTGTGTGGTGTGATAAATGGAGTGCATGCCTGTGATGTGTTGTTTGTGTTGTGTAGTGTACTAGAGTGTATGATGTAGTGTAGTGCATAATGTGTGTGCTGTGATGTGTCTGTTGTGTATTGTGTGAATGGTGCCTGTGTGTGTTGTGTGTACTGCATGGGTTACACGTGTTTGGTGTAGGTGTGGTGTGTGTGTGGTATGGCATGTTTTTAGTGTGTGAGGTGTATGTGGTGTGTAAGGCATGTGTGTGGGTGCATGTGGTGCACATGTGTGGTGTGTGTGTTGTGTAGTTGTGATGTGCGTCCTGTGGTGTATATGTGGTTGTGTGTCATGTGTGTGGCATATGGGTGTGGTGTGTGTGTGGTGCATGTGTGTTATACACTTGTGGTATATTTGTGTGGCATGTATGGCGTTTGCAGTGTATATCTTTGTGTGAGTGTGATGTACGTGGCGTGTGTAGTTCATGGTGTGTGGCATGTGTGGCGTGTGGCGTGTGTTTTGCCTGTGTGGGGTGTGGTTGTGGCGTGTGTGGTTTGTGTGATGTGTGGTTTCTTTGTAGTGCCATGTATGTCACATGCAGAGTGTGTCTGGTGGGGTGTGGATTGCGTGTGCTGCAGGTGTGTTGTGTGTGTGTGGGGTGTGTGTGGTGTGCTGTGTGGAGCGCTGAGCTCGATGCTGGGCGAGCTGATAGGATGGAGCTATTCCACACATGGAGGAGTGACCTGGGCTCGTGGGTGGTGCGATGGCCTCACTGCACCTGGAGTGCGACAGGTCTTGAGCGGCTGGTGTGCTTCCTCGAGGGGAAATGGCTCGCATCGCCCACGGGTGCTGCCTGAGGGCGGGCTTCTGGGGGAGGGGACCCTGTCTGGAGAGTTGCTGAGACCTGCGTGGCAAGACGGGCACCCTGACTCCTTGACAGCGGTGGAATCACAGCTGAGTCAGATTGAAGGGGACCTGGAGGAACCTCAGCAGCAGGAGCTTTGCCACGCACCTGGCCTGTGGGTGTAGGACTCCCCGTCCTCTGGCCTCTGCCTCCTCACTCGCCTCCTCTCCAGCCACACCTGTCATCCTGGGTTGTGCCCAGCACGCTGAATCGCCCCCTTCATTCTCTTTCCCTGCATTTGGACAGAGAGATCATGCACAAAGTCAAGCTAAAGAGAAGGCTGGGCCTTGCTTGAGGCCACTCTTGCAGGGCAATGGCTCTTTCACCCAGAAGGGGTTTTGCTTGCTGGTTGGGATTGCCTCTCCTCCCAGGGAGGAGGGGACTTCATAAAGAAGAGCCAGTGCTTCCCGCCCACTGGTCCAGAGCCATCAGATGTTTTTACATCCCACCACCCGTGTGGGCGGAGCCCTAAGTAACCACAGCTCCCTATTCTCGTGAGGCTTTGAACAAATGTTTGTGCATGAATGTTTGTGCATAAACCGAGGGAGCTCCAGAAGACAGAGATGCTGGACTGAAGGCGTGGGCTTGCTTCCAGGAGGGCTTAGTTTGGTCAGCACTGGGACACTCTGGGATTGTCCATGTCAGTATTTTTCTTACTGATTTCTGCATTTAAACATCAAGAAATGAGCTTCCTCCTATATATATTTTTGGTTTCTCTTTTGTCTTCTAACTATGTTTGAAATATATACAGATTTTGTACACAGGTAAGCCTTTTCCACAAATATCAGCATATCTCTTCCTTTGTTGCTTTTGGGCTTAACTGTTTTCCACACTGAAATTAGTTACCTATTACCCATTTTTTTCTCCTCATCTAATAGTCATATTTTGGAGTGTGTGCAATATAAGTTAGATTTTAACCTTCCCCTAAATTCTCAGTCAAGTTCCCTAACACTATTTATTGAATAATTCATTCCTCCTTGTTTTGTATGTTTTTCTTTTAGAAAAAATAAGTGGAACATATTGAGTTATACTTGATATACCATAAAATTCATTCATTTTTCAGCGAGGTATTCAGTACATTTTAGTAAATATAGACTTATGCAGCCATGGCCACAATCCAATTTTAGAACATTTTCATCTTTCCCAAATCTTATCTAGGGTCTATTTGCCATAAACGTTGTATGTCATACTGCCCCCACCCCGACATCGACCCTAGGAAATTGCCGATCTGTTTTCTGTCTCTATGGACATTTCACATCAACACAATCATATCATATGTGATATTTTGCACTTGGTTTCTTTTGCTTAGCATAATGTTTTTGAAGTTTATTCATCTTGTGACACTTTTCAGTAACTTTATTCCTTTTCGCTGCTGAATAATATCCCACTGTATGGGTAGACCAGATTTCATTATCCATTCATCAATTGATGGAAGTTTGAATTGTTTCCACTTTTTGGCTATTATGAATAATATATATCACACTACTATGAACATTTACATACAAATCTTTGTGTGGATGAATATATTTCTCCAGAGTAGATTACTAGAAGTGAGATTCTTGGGTCATAGGTAAATTCATATTTAATGTTCAAAAAAATTTTTCCACAGTGGTTCCAATTACTGTACATCTTTACCAACATTTGTTAGTGTATGTCTTTTTGTTTTTGTACTGAGCATTTAATCCAGGGGCCCCTAACCACTGAGACACATTTTCTGGCCCTTTTTATTTTTTATTTTGAGACAGAGTCTAAGTTGCTTAGGGCCTTGCCCAATTGCTGAGGCTGGCTTTGAACTTGTGATCCTCCTACCTCAGCCTGCTGAGCTGCTGGGATTACAGGTGTGTGCCACCGTGCCTGGCATATTGTATGTCTTTTTTAAAAAGGGCACATTTTAAAAATATTTTGAATAGTTATATGTACCAGTTCTTTTCTGAGTTATAATTTAAGAGTTTCTGTGATTTAAATATTTTCTTTAGCAAGGGAAATTCAAACAGCTGTTTCCCTACTTCATGAAGTCTTACCTCAGGTCCTACTTCATGAAAGCTGATTTTTACCCAAGATATAAAGGAAAATAAAATATTTCTTTTCCATTCCTTGCCCAATACCTGAAAAATAATTTGAAGTCAGAACCAAGTACATTTTGGCTTTATCCTTTGAGCCTCCTGGTTACTCATTTCTTTGGGCTTTGGAGAAGATGAAGATGTCATGGAACCATTTGTGGGGTCCTCATGACCCCCAACTCCTAAAGCCCACGAAGTCCTTTTGGATACAGGCAGAGCAAGGGTTGTCTCCATGTTAATCATTCAGGGGTTCTTCTGATACTTTGCTCTATGGCCTTTACCCCAGATTGAAACTACCTCCGGGACTTCTTACTGTCCCTAGTAAACACTGGACCAGGAGTCAGAAGGCCAGAGATGCGGGTGTCTGAGTGGTACAGCGACCCAGCCATCCCCAGCTCTTGCCGGCTCTTTTACTTCTGCTCAGCACCCCTGGGCTTGCTTGGTCACAATGTCCTTGAAAACACTGGGTTTTTTCCACTGTGCAGAATGGAATTTTTCATTCTTTGTTATTCCTGCTCGACAGACTATTTTGCCACCTGACTGCAAGTATCAGACATGAAGGGAGAGAACTCCCCAGGTCAGATGACTGCCTCTGGCCACTGTTTCTGGCTCAGCCATCTCTCCAGGACGTTCAGGCATCTCACTGAAGTCTGCAGAGCACAGGGGGGAACAGTCACAAGAGGGCACGTTGAACTTCACAAGCTGATGTGGATGTCAGCAAAGTCTCTGCGGAGACCAGGCAGACAGATATTAAATGGGCAAACGGTTTTTAGCGATGAGTGCTGACTCAGTTTTCTGAGTGCAGCAGGCACTCAGATCCTACTTGGGGGTTTATAGGAAGAATAGCAGAGAACATGCACCTCATTTTCTTTAAAAACAAAAACAAAAGTAAAAAATCAAAACAGCAACAAAATACTCCCAAACTATTTCATTATCTCTGGATGTGTTACTCAGTTTCCCATTGCTGTAACAAATACCTAAGACAAATCAGTTTTAAAAGAAGTAAGGTTTATGTTGGCTCACAGTTGTGGAGGTTTCAGTCCATGGTCTGGACTATTACTTTTGGGCCTGGGGTGAGGCAGTATATCATGGTGGGAGTGCATGGTGGAGGAAGCGGCTCACCTCATGGTGGCCAGGAAGGAAAGACAGAGGAAGAGGGCAGGCCAGAGGGAACTTGTGGGGCACGAGGCTACTGGTAGCCTCTTTGAGGGCATGCCCCAATGTCCTAACTTCCTCCCATGAGGCCCCGCCCACTAAAGCTTCTATCCTCTCCTAACAGTACCACAGACTGGTGACCAAATCATTAACACTTGGCCTTTAGGATTCAAACTATAGCCCTAGATGACATTTTTAATTTATAGTGACATTACATATACATACCCATAGGAAGTATATGAACTGTGTTCCCTGGGGCTTTTGATAGTTATTTCTATAATTCATTTTTTTGATAACTGAAGAGAGCTGCATAAAGGTAAACTAGAGATTTTCCTTGTGACAATAATTTCCATTATCATTTGAAGGGAATAAATTCTTAGAACATAGTTTAGAAGGTATACATTTCAGTACAATCTTATTCTACCATGAGGTTAAACTGTCTTTTTACTTATCTAGTATTGCCACCTGTATTGTCTGTTTTGCATTACTATAATGAAATACCAGAGGCAGGCTATGGTTTATTTAGCTCATACTTTTGGAGACTGAAAGTCCAAATGGCATAGTGCAGGTTCTAGAGAGGGTCCTCTTTAGTTACATTACATAATGGAGGGAGCGTCTGTGCATGTCTGTCCCTCTGGTCTCTCTCCCTTTCCTTATAAAGCCAAGACTCAATCATGAGGCCCCACCCTAATGATCTGTCTAACCTAATCGTATTCCAAAGGAAAATCATAGTCAGATTAAATTTCTACTCTCTTAATATCTCACAATACATTTTGGGAGGATAAAACATGCTTAACCCATAACACAAAAAATTTCAAAATTTCAAAAAATGAAGTCACTTAATCTGTCCTGGAGGAATTTAAAGAATAGTTAAGGATTTATTTACGTATTTAAACTTCTTCCTATTGTGAAATATGATATGCATTTAGGAAAGTTCAGAAACCTTCTGAACTATGACTTGATTAATGATTGTAAATCAAACCTCCATGTAAACTCCACCTGGTTCAAGAAATGGCCCGTGGCCAGCCTCCGAGAGCCTCTCCTGACTCTGGGGCTCCCTGCCAATGATGTTCTCCCTGTGGCCTCTCAGTGTAGAGTCCCCAGTATTTTCTTGGACAGCTAGTATTTTTTATGTCCAGTGTTTGCTGACCCCAAGGTCTTGAAGATATCCCATATTACCTTCTAAAATCTCTCGTTTTTGCCTCTTGGCCAATAGATCCTCTGATACCGGGAATTGTGTGAGGCCAAGGTTTGATTGCCACATCACCAGAGATCTCTCTGGAAAGAGCTCTGTCTTCCTCAGAAATTGAGAGTCAATAGACTAGAAATGTCATGTTTGTGTGATGACATTTTGAGCTTTCTAGTCTGTTCCGTTGATTGATTTTCTTTTTTCCTGTGCTTTCACATTGGCTTAATTTCAGAGCCTTTATTATAAATCTTGATGTCTACCAGAACACTCCAGAATGTCACAGCTTTTCCATTTTCATGAATTTTAATCAGCTTGTCAAGTTTCACACACACACATATGTTGGAAATTTGACTGAAATCGTACTAATTTATAGATCAATGTTTAAGAGAATTGATATCTTCATGATACTGAGTTTTTCAACCCACAACCATGGTATGTCTCCATTTATTTGGATCTTTAAATTGCCTGAAGTTACTTTATATTTTGCTAGATAGTGTTTTGCATATCATTGGTCAAATGCATTCCCAGGTATTTAATATTCCTGGAGTCATTATAAATTATGTATTTAAGGATAATTTTCCATTTGTTGCTAGTATGCAGACACGTGACTGGTTTTTGCATTTTTATCTTTATCCAGCAAATGTATTATAATTTTTAAATTCAAATGATTTTTTCTGTAGCCCTTAGATTTTCATACTAAAATATCACATTATTCATAAGAGCAATTGTCTCTTTTCTTCCTTTCCAATTCTTTTATCTTTTTTTTATTTTTAATATTTTTTTTTAGTTGTGGATGGACACAATGTCTTTATTTTATTGCTTTGTACGTGGTGCTGAGGATCGAACCCAGGGCCTCACGCATGTGAGGCAAGCGCTCTACCACTGAGCTACAATCCCAGCCCCAATTCTTTTATCTTTATTTCTTTTCATTTCTTTAAATATTTTTAGTTGTAGATGGATGCAATATCTTTACTTTTTGTTTATTTTTATGTGGTGCTGAGAATTGAACCCAGTGTCGCGCACATGCTAGGCAAGTGCTCTACCACTGAGCCACCACCCTAGCCCCTCTTTTCTTGCCATTCTCTGGCTCTGGACTCCTGAACAGTGTCGATCAGCCGTGTGGGAGTGGTGGCTCTGTCCCTGAGGGGAACTGAGATCTTTGTACCACTAGACGGGATGTTTGGGTCACCCTGCTCCAGATGAAGGGCCTGCTCCTCCCCCAGTTTTCTAGTTTCTAAAAACTCATGAATACATAAGATTTTATCAAATACTCTTCTGCATTTATACAACTAAGACCATCTCTTATTTTGTTAATGTGACAATATGTTTTGATTTTTGATTGCGATTCAACTAACTTTGCATACTTGGAATAAATTCAATGTGTTTTTGACATGTTATCCTGTTAGGTTTGGGTTGCTAATAATATTTTGTTTAGAATTTTCATCTTTATTCATAGGAGATCAACTTGCAATTCTCTCAATGTCCTCTTTAGGTTTGGGGAATGTGATGATCCAGGTTTTATAATTTGAGCTGGGAACGGTTTCCTTTTGGCATTTTCTAGAACAACTTCTCTCCTCAATCTGGAGACTTCTCCAGTGAAGCTGGGCAGGAAGTTTTCCTTGGGGGAAGGTTTTGGATTATAGATTCCCTCTCTTTAAGAGATTTAGGCCTATTTGTACAGTTTTGGTAGATTTTTTCTCCCTCTAGGACTATGTCTTTTATCTACCATTTCAATTTGGTGGAATAAAGCAGTTTATAGGGCTGGGGTTGTGGCTCAGTGGTAGAGTGCTTGCCTAGCAGGTGTGAGGCCCTGGGTTTGATCGTCAGAACTGGAAAAAAATAAAAAAGGCATAAAGCAATTTATAAGATCCTTCATTAAGTTCTCTTCCTCCTGGTTGCCAGTTTTAGGCTCTCCTCTGACAGGTAGCCTCACCTGTGGGCCATTTATAACCTGGCTGATTCTTCAAAGCCACCAGGACAATCTTCCTATTGCATGTGAATAAGAGAGTTATACGTATTGTTCTCTAGTCACAGAGGGACATCTGCGAACTCAAAAAATAAGATGACTGCAGAATGGGCGAAAAGAGCACAAATCCATTTCTAAGCCTTAAGGATTTTTCTGATAGGGACAAGTTGCCACACAGACATTGTTTTGGGAACTGAGTCTGCCAGAAAGAACCATTTTCCAGAATTTAGCAATACCCTGTACTATTTGAGAACTGCTAGGTAGGCCAGTTTGTCCCGACCTGGACATTCCAATGGACTTGGAGAATTTACATCCTCTCTCATTTGCACTGGTTTCCAGTTGCTGAACTTAACCTTGATTCTGCTTGTCTCAGGCTGGCGATACGGCTCCATGGTGGAGCATTTGTTTGGCATGTGCAAGGCCCTAGGCTCAATCCCCAGCACTGCGAGAAATAAATTATAAAAACGAAAGAAAGAAGCCAGGTGCAGTGGCGCATGCCTATAATCCCAGCTATTTGGAAGGCTGAGGCAGGAGGATTGCAAGTTTGAGGCTGGCCTTAGCAACTTAGTGAGGTCCTAAGCAACTTAGGGAGATCCTGTCTCAAAATAAAAAACTAAGTTAAATTTAAAAAGGGCTGGGATGTAGTCCAGTGGTTAAGCACCTTAGGGTTCAATTCTTGATACCAAAAAAAAAAAAATTTGATGCTTATCCACCCCCTACCCCAAATTGTCCTTTTTTGTTACAGAAGCCTCAGTCTTCCTGAAATTCAGCAGAACGTTCACTCATCCAGTTTCTAAACTAGGCCTGCGTTTTCCTGCTTTGTGAATCTGCTCCGACCTGAGGAAGACCAGTCTTCCTTTTATTTTGGCATGGTTTGGGATCGCTTGGTTTACGCACATGTCGCTTTGCTGTACTTTACCAGTTCCTGCTGCACTCCAAGGGGAGAGAGTGACAGTGTTTGGATCACTGGGGTCATTTCCCCGGCAGGAACTCCCTGAAACAAACTTTCAAGGGCTCTGCTCTCTCAGGACTCGATGTATCTGCAATGAGACATTTGCACCCTGTACAATCTCTTTGTAATGGCACACTGGTGGCGGGGTTATAGCTCAGTGGAACAGCACTCATCTAGCACATGGGAGGCACTGGGTTTGGTCCTCAGCACCACATAAAAATAAATAAATACAAGTACTCTGGCAATGTCCCCACTGAGGACTCCTCAAGGTGCCCTAACGCCCTGACCAGCATGCAAGTGTTTGGGGCAGGGGTGATCTGTGGGCGTCTGGCGACGCAAGGCAGGCAGGGAGTGGGTAGTGCAGAGGGGTTGGTCCAACTCCCGTTTTCTGACTGACACCTCTCTTGCATTACCACAGAGGTGCCCAGCCCTGTCCCTTCTTCCTTCCCCAGTTACTATGACTGTGTGCCCACAAGTGCTGGAATCCTGAATGGCTATTGAAGGCGTGTTGGCCAGCACTCCAAGGCCTGCTCCTGGACACGGTGGTGTTGGTGATGTCAGCAGGCATGACCCTACACACAATAAGCAGCAGTCTGCAGTGCTGTTTTCCTGAGTCTATTCTGAGGGCTTTAGGACACACCCTACTTCTGCATTTCACAGTAATTCCTAAGATTTCTCATCCTGAGGATGTCTTCAGGGGTCAAGAGAGTAAAGTGATTTCCTTTGTTCATCTCTATACATGTACAAAGGAGAGAGCTCTTCCAGGGGCCCCTACACCATCTTCTTCCTCTTGGGGGAGTTCCAAGTTGACGCAGCTCTTTTCCCTTCCCCTGTTTGGCCTCTCTAATCTCTTTCAGAAAGGCAGAGGCCTTTCTGTAGCCTCTTCCCTTCTTCCCTGATACCTCCTACCCCAGGGATCCACTTCTTTTTTTTGGTACTGGGGATTGAAGCCAGAGGTGCTTAACCACTTAGCCATGTCCCCAGCCCTATTTATATTTTATTTTATTTAGAGGCAGGGTCTCACTGAGTTGCTTAGGGCCTCGCTAAGTTGCTGAGGCTGGCTTTGAATTCACGATCCTCCGGCCTCAGCCTCCCGAGCTGCTGGGATTACAGACGTGCGCCACCACACCCGGATGGGACCCACTGCTTTAGGGGCTTTCAACCTTCACATACCTGTGTCCTCTAGTCCCTCCCTTCTCCTAGGAACCTTGGACTTGACAGATTCCACCAATGCAGGGAGCTCAATTTCTGTTCTGGGAGGAGCAGGCAATGGTGGACCAGAGCTGAAGACCCTTGCCTTTTTGGTCATCTGTCCCTGCAGGTGCTAAGTAGCATCTTGCCTTGAAAACACTTGAGAACTCTGGCCACAGAAAGTGGATGTGTAATTGGCACGGCGTAGCTCTAACGTGAATTCAGCAGGTGCACACTGATGGCCTGCAGTCCAACCGGCCCTGACATTGTTTTCATGAGAACTTGCACTCTGGTCCCCCTATTCCTAAGCAGTACAGTTCCCAGACAGCTACAGGTCAGTAGGCACACAGAGGACCTTGGGGTAACTTGAGAGAATTCAGCCTGGAATCTCCTAATTGCCTTCCTTCCCCTCAGATCCTCTGTCTCTGCCTTTTCTGAGAAGAATCACAGCCATTAAATAATTAGCAACAACACTGACAGGTATTGAGCATTTATCAGATGCCAGAAACTCTTCTAAATATTTACACCTAGTCTTCATAATGTCTCTATGTGGTAGCCATGATGCTCCCTGGTGGAGAGACTGAGGCATGGGAAAGGTAATTCACTTATGTCCCTCAGCTTGGGAGCCAGCAATCCCCAACCTTGCCAGCTCTGCCTCTTTTCCCTTTTTCAGACTTCTTGTGAGTGCACATCTGCCCCCAGTGACCTTGGTGACACAGTTGGATAACCTGTGATCCCACATGGCCAGGTGGACTCTAGGAAATGTGGGTCTCCATGCAACCTTTCTTAGGGATGTCCTGCACCAGGGAAGACATCCTCTGTGGGTTGCTGTGGGACCCCCAAGTGCCAGCCCCTCACTCTCCCAGGCCCTGATCTTCAGCTCTGAGAGCCTCCTATTGTATCTTCTAGAATTGAGTCAGGATCCCAGTCTGTCCATGCAGCCAGATGTTGACAGAGCTGCTTTCAAAGAGGGGATGAATGGGGGCCAGGTAGGAGAAGCCTCGCATCTAGAAGTTAAAGGGAGGAAGGCAGAGAGGAGGACCCCTTTGCCAAGCTTGCTGCTCATCCTGACTCACTGGTGAGTGGGGCCAACCCACCTGAGGAGAGGGTACCAGGTGGCACACAGTCACCACCCCAGGGTGATGTCATACCTTCCCCCATTGACCTGAGTGACACTGTTGATCAAAACGCCCTTGATTTCTCTTTTCCATCCATCAGTGTATCTTGTTCCTTAAACGGAGGTAAGTTCTGAATCAATCTGCCCTCCCCACCTCCTGCATTTCTCCAGGGACACTGTAGGAGGCCCCTGGCTCTCAAGTCCCCTCCTGCATCACGTCCCTAACATGCTCCAAGGAAGTCAAGAGATCTTCTAAAACCCTGTGTCAAATCATGCCATACTCCTCTTGAAATCCCACGAAGGCCTCCCACGCTGTGGAAATGAAGCCCAAGGCCATCGAAGCTGCCCAGCTGCCTCTGCTTTGCCCTCCTCCAGCCTCCTGCCATTCTGCCCCTGGATAGTCCCAGGGCACCTCCAGGGAACCTTATACCCGTTGTTACTTCCTTCCTGCTCATCAGATTTTAAACTCCAATCAGGAGGCCCCAGGGACTGTCCTGTCCGAAAGAGCTCTTGATAATACCACTCCATTTTAATTATCTGCATGTCAGTGACCACCTTCCTGATGCTTTTCTTGTCTGGGGTTTGTTTGCTGTCCCTCTGTCCATGTGTAAGCTGCCCAAGTGGGACCTCATCTATCTTTACCTCTGGTCCCCAGCCACTAGAGCAGCCCCTGACTCATGGAGGGCCCCAGGAAACACTGGGAATTGTTCAAGACTGGATGGCAGAGGCACTTGCACGGCTATGACACCTGTGTGTGCGTTTGTTCCTTGACCTTTCACGGCTGGGGATGACACATTTCTTTTATTCATTTATTTATTTTTAATAAAAACTCAGCAGCCTTCCACCTTCCGGGGATGCACAGGTCCCCTTTGGGGCTTTGCAGAATCACTGGGGGCTGAGGGTTTGGGGAGGGTCTCTCGTCCCTGCTCTTTCAGCTGCTGTAGCTGGAGCTCCCTGCAGTGTTCCCTGGAAAGTGGGCTCTCGTGAGTATGTTGCTGATGCACCCACAAAGCCCTCCTGGAGTGATGAACGTCCCTGCTGGGCGGAGGCCGGAGGCCCCAGTCCAGTTACGGGCAGCACCGCCTCCTCCCTTCCTTTCTCTGTGACTTGTGTTTGGGTCTTGGTTAAACAAACAGCTTGGTGACTAGGGGCAAATACTTCTTTCCTGTCTCAGTCATCTCATCCATAAGATAAGGGACCTAATGTCACGTCACAGGTCCTGGGAAGACGCACTTGGGGAGGTCGTATTAGACACTTAGAGAGAGCCCAGCTCAGTTTATGTTAGTTCAGGAAACGGCCATGGAAGGGCGAACCCTGAGGGAGGGAGCAGGCATGTTGACCAGGGGCCAGGCAGAGGTGGCCTGGGGCCAGCAGGTCGACCTCCCGGAAGTGGTTCTGACAGTATAGTGGCATGTGCCTAATGGACAAAGAGGAAAGAGCTGCAGGGTCCAGGTTTCAGTGTGGCATCCCCGTCCCCGGGGGAAGCCAATAGGGAGGCAAGTGAAGGTAGGGGTGCTGTTTGAATGTGGGAAGGGCCTGCACGCCTGGGCCTGGGCGTTCGGACTCTGCAGAGTGGGTGTTTCAGCTCTTTTCAGACACCTATCATGCTAAATGTGCAAAACACCCAGCCAGTCCCCACCTCTGTCCTTCAGTGTGGGTGACCTGGGCCAGACACAGTAGGAGTGGTACCATGGGAGGAGAGGCATCATGGGTAGTTTGGGACATTTGGAGCAGGACCAGGTACTGCCACACATCCAGTGCAGACAGACATCCAGAACTGGCCTGGCTGAACAGAGGCCATCAGCCTCCAGGCATGTTCCCCCATGTCCGCTCATTCTACGAGCAGCATCTTCCAACCATCCTTGCGATAACGTTTCTGAAATGGCAGAGGGTATTTCAAAGCAAACCATATAACAGGGATATATGTTTGTGGAAGTGGAATCTGAAGGCCACAGAGCTGAGAGGCCGGAACATGGCCTCTCTGTCTCCCTAGAGACATAGGTGGGCTCTTCCTAGAAGCAAGTGACACCCTGAGCTCTCAGGGCTCAGTGACCCCAAGGAACTGGCTCCTTTGCAGGTACCGGTCCTAATGGGCTTGCACGCCTGTGCCTGGTCCCCAGCTGCCCATTCCTCTGGTTTCCTGCTACAGCAAATGGAATATTCTAGCCCTTTTGCATCTTGCAGGGAGCAGGTGTCCGCGGCATTTGCTCCATGGATTTGGTTCAGGAGCCATCTCTCTAGAATCAGTCCCTTAGTGCTGGGACAAGCATTAGGGGTCGTCTGGTGTAGCTTTGATTTACAGATGAAAAGATCTTGACTTGCATGAAATGGCACAGTCACTTGTGCCCACGTTGGTGACAAAACCTTCAGAAGGAACTCAAGCGGTAGGAGAGGTGACGTTCCAGAAGGCGGCATGGAGGAGCTGTAGAAATACACTTCTGCACGCGTCAGGCCGGCCGTGCAAGGAACAGTGCAGAGTGCCAGATATTTTAGAGAAAACCTTCCAAGGGTGACGGTGGGCCCTGGGCTGTCATTCATGTGACACATATTTACTGGGCACTTTGTATGCCAGCAGGCTCCCGAAGGCCGGCGTGCTACTGTGAGCCAGTCTGGCAGATGGCTGCCCCAGGGTTCTGCTTTTTTGCAGGGTTTGGGACAAAATAAAATGTAAACGAAGATGTTAAATAATGAGCTAGAAGATGGTAGTGTCAAGAAGAAAAATAGCAAAGGAAAGGAGTGCGAGAGGGGATGGGTTCCTATTTTAAAAGTCCTTCAGAAGGGACGAGGTGTGGGTAATATACACACCTGAAAAAACAAAGATTTTTTTTTTTTTTGAAGAACCTTGGCTCGGAGCATCCCTCGTGGAAGAGGTGTTGGTTTGAACTTGGAGGAAGGGCAAGCAAGCACAGTCTAGCCAGATGCCCTGGAATCTGCATGATGGGGTCACGTGACTTTCCTCTTTGGACATATTTACTGGTTGAAGCCCAGTCTTTCAAACTGATGCTCATGTCCTGGGGTTGAAGTGAAGGGAGGCTGGAGAAGCAACTTCATTTTTTTTTTTTTTTTTTTTTTGATAATGGGGACTGAACCCAAAGGCACTTAGCCACTGATCTGCATCCCTCAGCCCTTTTTATTTTTTATTTTGAGACAGGCTCTTGCTAAGTTGCTTGGGGCCCTGCTTCCTTGCTGAAGCTGGCCTCGAACTTGCAATCCTTCTGCCTCAGCCTCCCGAGTCACTGCGATTACAGGTGTGGGCCACCGCACCAGGTGCAACTTCATTTTTTTTTTTTTTTAAATATTTTTTTAGTTGTCGATGGACACAATGTCTTTATTTTATTGCTTTGTACGTGATGCTGAGGATCGAACCCAGGGCCTCACGCATGCAAGGCAAGCGCTCTACCGCTGAGCTACAATCCCAGCCCCTGCAACTTCATTTTGAAATGTCCCAGGCTCAGGTTTGATTTTCAGAGCTGCCTTAGAGTTTCAGACAGTTTCTTAGATCCATGGGGTCTGGGTGGCACCAGAACCCCAACAGAACAAGAGGAGGCTCAGGGTTCAGGGAATGGCCCTCCTGCTAGTCTTTTCTCCATTCTTAGAACACACGGGGAGGACTGTGGCAGATCTGTCCTCTCCTCCCTGTGGGTTGCCTTAGAAGGTATGAGTGGTTGAAACTCCACCAGGAGTGGAGGCCAGGCCCAGGGCACCCCAGGCTCTCCACCCTCCCGGCCTGGAGGAACCTGAAGTTCTGTGTCTCCAGGACAGTGACTGCAATCTGTAACTTCCAAGAAGGTAATTATTAAAGATTTGAGAAGCAAATCCTTTCTAGGGACAGTGACACTTATACAGGATTCTGGCAGACTCCCAAAGTTTTAGGCCTCAAAAATTTTAAATGTGTGATTAGGGAGAATTTTAAACATTATTCCGAAATATGTTTTTAACTATGATCAATACATAATATTTAACTATGATCAATACATAATTGCTGCTTCATTTTTCTCATATGCCCACCATTTTTCCTGTCCCATACATATATGAATGAATTATATAATAGGATATATAAGTTGTATAACACAAATTTATAATATATAAACTATGATTTTAATATTATGTATTAATGGAATAGTGTTATTCATTCATATATAAATCAAAATCACATTCCAGGAATTGAAAAATCTCAAGTGTGCCATTTGGGGAATTTGGCAAATGCACACCTTGTGTGACCCAAATTCCTGTGCGGGTCAGGAGCATCCCATCACCCTGGTGTTCTTCTCAGTCAATCTCTGCTTCCAGCTGCTCAGAAGGAGCCATTGGTACCATTTTTTTTTGTTGTTGTTCTATTGCACGTGAGTTTTGCCTGTTCTCCAGTTTTATGCAGGTAGAATTCCACACTTGTACTCTTTGGTGAGGGAATTCTTACACTCAGGATGATGATTTTGCTGTTCGTTTGTGTTTCTTTTTTAATTTTGCTGAGTAGTATTCCATCAGGGGGGTTCCACAAGGAGTTGGTTTATTTACCTGTTCACAAAGGAACATCAGAGCCCTTTGCAATTTTGGACTGTTCTGAATAAAGCTGGGAACTTTTTTTGTACGAATCTGTGTGTGTGTGTGTGTGTGTGTGTGTGTGAACGCCTTCATTTCTTTTGGGCGAAGATGCAGAGGAAGAGTAATGTTTAGCTGGAGAAGAACTTTCTGGAAGCTTACCTGAGAGGAATGACCACTTCGCATTCCCACTGACCGCGAGTGAGAGTTTCACTCACGCTCTCTGACATCATGGAAGCTGCCAGTCATTTACACTGTGGCCACGCTCGTGGCTGTGTGCTGATAGCTCAGTGTGGTTTAAATTTGTGCTTTCCTGATCACTAATCACGCAGCACACTTTTTCACATGCTTCCTGGACATGTGTCTCTATTCTTTTTTTTGAAGAATTTGTTCAAACCTTTCTCCCATTTAAAAAAGTGGTGGTTGTTTGTCTTTTTTAGTAGAGTTGTGGAAGTTCCTCTTGATACCAGTCCTTGGTTATATACCGTTGATCCTCTTCATGGATTCTGTATTTTTGAATTTGTCTAACTCCACAAAATTCAATGGTAATCTCTAAAGCAGGACTCTTGGCACTTCGTGATCTTTCACGGACATATGCAGAGTGGTGAAGAATTGGTCATGTGACGGGCACACTTCCCCAGGAGGAGCCTTTCCAGCGAGGTCCACAAGGCCGCATTCTGTGCTCCATGCTTACTCCGCTGGCTACGGAAAGCAAGTGTCCTTTTCAAGGTCACATTGTTTGCATTCTTGTGCTTTCTGTTGGGGATTTCACAGCTTGGAACAGCCCAAGCAGAACTCTAAAGTGCCCTCTGGTTCAGAGGCTGTGCCATATCTTCTCGAGAAAATGCGTGTGTTGGAGAAGCTTCGTTTCAGACATGTATCACACAGTGATTGTGAGTTCAACGAGAATGAACCAATGACACGTGTTAAGCAAGATGTATTTAAATAGAAAAACACACACCAAGGTTATGCTTTGACTGATGAAAATGTCATGCTGGAGGCTCACATGCACCTATTTTTCCAGAGAACAATGATTCATTGCTCACTAATGTTGGGCATGCATCACCTTATAAACATAACTGCTGCAGATCATGAGAATCAATCATGTGAGTGCTGCACATTTTTTTCTTGGAGTTGGCTTGCCTGTTAATTTATTTTTTGGTATTAGGGATTGAACTCAGGGGTACTTAAACACTGAGACACATCCCCAGCCCTTTTTATATTTTATTTAGAGACAGGGTCTCACTATGTTGTTTAGGGTCTCGCTAATTTGCTGAGTCTGACTTTGAACTCATGATCCTCCTGTCTCAGCCTCCTGAGTTGCTGAGATTATAGGCATGCACCACCACACCCAGACTATTCATTTTCTTTCTTTTTTTAAAAAAATATTTATTTTTTAGTTGTGGGTGGACAGAATATCTTTATTTTATTTTTATGTGGTGCTGAGGATCGAACCCACTGCCTCCCGCGTGCTAGGCGAGCACGCTACCACTGCGCCATAACCCCAGCCCCAGACTATTCATTTTCTTAATGGTATATTTTGGTGAACAGTAGTTTTAGATTTTGATGAAAGCTTACTTACCAGTATTTTCTTTTGCAGTTTTGCTTTTTCCTTCCTAAAAAGACTTTGTTCCCACCCAAATAATGGAGATAGTCTATGTTCTTGTCTAAAAGACTTACAGCCTTAGCTTTTATTTTGGCTCAACAATCCATCCTACATTCTTCTCCGTATGGTGTGAGGCAGGGGTCAAACTTCCTTTTTTTTCCTATGGAGAAACCCACATAGAAACAATTCTATCATTTCACCTGAGTGTAGTTCAGTGTGTATCTCTGTCTTGGTTCCAGCTGCCATAACAAAATGTCACAGGCTGGGTGGTTTAAACAACAGACATTTATTTCTCACAGTTCTTGAGCCTGGACATCCAAGATCAAGGTGTCTGGCGAGGACTCATTTCCTGGTTTACAGATGGCGCCTTCTTGCTGTGTCCTCACATGACAGAGGGTAGAGAAGTAGTGAGCTCTCTCTCTCTCTTTTTAATAAAGGGCATTAATCTTACTAATAAGGGCTCTACTTTTGTGACCTGGTCACCTCACAATAGTTCCATCCTAGGACCATCACATGAGGTTAGGGTTTTGGCACTATCTGGGGGGTGTGGTCACATTCACTGCACTGCACTGATGTACGAGAACGTGATCCTCCACAGATGCAGCGCCTATTCAAAGCCCTCTGTGACTGTGGCCGGCTCTCAGCAGAGACTGACTGTGGCCTCTGCTATGAACCAACTTCATGGACCACTGAGGTTTAGGGGAAAAGAGTCAGGCTGCACACATTCTTCAAACCATAGGCAGCTGCCCAGCAGCTTTTCTCTGAGTTGGCTCTTCTGCCCCCTCACTGGTTTGTGGAGTAAATTCCATGAGAAGTAGGTGTCAATCAAAGCGCATTTAATTCACAGCACCAGCTATTCTGTGTTTAGAGTTCACAGGCACCGGTTTTTCCAGATGTTAACATTCTTCTAATACTTTTGTTCTTGGAATCAGCTTGTAAATGATCAGCTGATGATTATTTATCTTCTGTTGTATGCCAGGCACCAATTCTGGGTGCTAAGACAGGTGAGGCACCTGGCATCCTGAGCTCCTGTTCTTGTTGGGCGTAGGCACACTAAGCAATTCATTATTTCATTATTTAACTGACAGTGATGCTATCATCAAAAAAGAGCTTTGAAAGGGAAGTCCAGGGAGCCGTCAGGTTGTTTTGCAAGGAGACTTGACCTTATCTGAAAGGCAGAGAAATTTCTGTGCCTTTAAATTCTGAATTCCAAAGGAAGAGAGGAATTACCTAGATGAGGTGTACATCAGGTTAGGAGGTAGGTAGAGGGAATGGCATGTGCAAAGGCCCTGAGGTGGAAAGAACCCTGGAACACTGGGATTGGAGCTATTGAAGGATGAGAAATGGTGGAAGATATCATAGGAGGTGAGGCTGGAGGGCAGCAGCTAGGTGTGCAGGTTTATTCACAGTCTTACTTTGTCTTTAAATGCAGCATTATCTAACAGAACATTCTGCACTGAGAGAAAATTCTCTCTCCATCAGGGTGACATCAGCCCCACAGAGTACTACTGAGCCTTGCATATGTGGCTCATGTGATTGAGGAACTGAAGTTTAAATTTCAATGAAATAAAATTTAAATAGCACCTAGAACTTGTAACTACCAGATTGGATGGTGTGACTGGAGTAATAGCAATCATGGTCCTTCACAAATGTGCTGGGTTTTGCTCTTGCTGCTCACCCTGGCTCCGGTGCAGACCTTGTGAGGACCAGTGGACATGTCTCCAAGGTTATTTGGGGGTATCAATAATGGCTTACTAACCTCAGGTGTACAGTGCAGTGGGAAGTCATGGGCTGGTTTAGCAGGTGCTTGGCAGAGTGGCTGTGGTCTCTGATGGAGCACAGGAGAGGGACAGGCTAGGGGATTCCCTGTCCCCTTTCAGAGTGGATGCTCAGGTGCCCAGGTGGAGTAGGCTATCCAGGTGTGCAGCTTCAGGGCTCCAAGGAAAGGATTTGCTTGCTGGAATTTCTAAGAAAGTTAAGAGGAAGCTCATTTATACAATGTATCAGTATAAAAATGCACAGGAACATTTTTAAAAAGTTCCCAGTAAAACCCTAGCTTGGATTATATTCCCTGGATTCCTGTTCAGCACTGGCAATGTGCCCACCTAGCTGTAATGAGGTGAATGAGTCTTACTCGATACTCTTAAAAACCAGACAAAAACTCTTGACTTGGTAATGGACATGTTTCCGCAGACTGAATAGGTGCCCGGAAGTGTAACTTCAGCAGTTTCTGGTTTCCCAGGTGTGACGCTCTGGGTGTGTCTGCCCACCTACTACTGTGGGCACTTGATTTGTCTCCAGCTTCACATTCTCACGCTCAGCCAGGCTGCGGTCCAGAGTCAGCTTGCAAACTTGTGATCTAGAACCATGGAAACCACAGCTTTCGACAGAGGGATGTGGGGCCTAGGAAGTTAAACCAAAGAAATAACTGAAAGAAGAAAAACATGTGCAGGAAAACTCTTATTGTGGCATTATCAGTAACAGGGGAAGCCAGGTCACATGGCCGGCATGTCCCACAATGGGGTAGAGCGGGCAAAGGGGTCATGTTGAAGGTCACATAGCAAAACGCCCTGATATTTCAAATGAATTGCACACGCAAATGAAGTGCACACATTTTTCATGCTTATGATCACAGTGTGCAAACTCTGTGTGTGTGTGTGTGAGAGAGCATGTACCAAAACATAAATATATCACTAATGCTGAGGTGGGAATATAAGTAGCTTTTTTTTTCTTTGAAAAACATCATTGGGATGATACCTGGTTGACTCTTACCTCACACAGAATTTAGGAAAAGGATAGTAAACAACATTATGCAAATTGCTAAATTTGGGGACTGTTATTTCTCTGGGATACATTCACTTGACTCCAGTTTTCTAAGTAAAATTAGTTTAAATTATTTTCTGTTCAGTTTTTGTGTATGGAATTGCATTGGTACTAAACTCTCGCAAATGTGTTAAAATTTATTCAAATTGTAGAATCACCATTTTTGGAAAGAATAGCACTAAATGAGAAAAAATATTTAGCAAAAAAAAAAAGCAGATATAGCATTCTATGATTTAATATTAGATTCATGGCTGACACAGTTTTTACTGACTTGAAATAAGGTGGATAGTTCTATTCTGGCTACATCGCAGGCATGGGCTCAGGTGCACAGGGGGATTGGTGTGCCCTGATAATCAGAGAGTGGGGAGGGAAGCAGGCAGGCCTCACTGGGGACTGCCATGCAGGGCTGGCATCTCTCCCCTCAACAATGTGCATGCCTTCCATGTCTCGTGGCTGCTGGGTTCCCTCCTTATTTCATAGGGGGAGGCTCCTCTGGGCTTCCGGGACCCTGCCTGCAGCTGCTCTGGACTCCCAATGACCAGCCTTCTGAGGGAGACCCTTCCCTTCCAGCATGATGTCCCAAGCGAAAGGGCCAAGATGGGAGGGCTGTCCTGTATGAGGTGCCATCTGGCCAGGCGGTGGGGGCCAGTCTGCTCACCAGTGGAAGCAGGGGCAGTGCTGGCTGCATAGCCTCACAGCAAATCCTTTGTTCTGGGATGGGTCCTGTCTTTATTTAGGAGTGGACCACAGAAGGCACTGGTGGACAACTGGTGGGCACTCTGGGACCCTCTGAGAGACTGAGGGCACGAGCTCCCAGCTCCTGTTGGCTGCCTCTGGAGAAAGGATCCCCAGGCCAGAGAAATCCCCTGGGAGCGAGGAGCTGCAGGACAGGCTTGGGCTGTGTACCTGACACCTAGAGCCTTGGACCAGGACAGACCAGTAGCACCAGATGCTCTTTAGAAAGAAGACCTGGCTACCTGGGAGTGTGTAGCTTTGCTTGGTCATTTATTCATTTATTTACATTTATAACTAGGCAATGCTTACTTTTAAAAAATTACTATTACTGAAGTTTAATATTAATACAGTAACTTGCACATACAGGTTAAATATCCCTTAACTGAAGTGTTTAAGACCAGAAGTGTTTTGAAGCTCTGATTTCTTTTGTTGGATTCTGGAGTATTTGCATGCACATAATGAGAGATCTTGGGCAGTGGACCCAAGTCTAAGCATGGAATTCATTTATGTTTCATGCACACCTTATACATCTAAGTGTGAAGGTAATTCAATACAATATTTTAAATAATTTTGTGCATGAAGCTAAGTTTCGTGGTTTGCACTTTTCCACTCATATGTCAGATCGGTGCTTACAAAGTTTTGAATTTTGGAGCTGTTACAGTTTGGATCTGGAATATCCCCCCAGAAGCTCATGTGTCGAAAAGCATGATTCCCAATGCAACATGGTTCACAGATGGGCTGTTAGGCAGTAATTAAGGCTCTGACCTCATCAGTGGATTAATCCATTTGCTGGATTGATCCATTGATAGCTGAGATACTAGATGGTAACTGCTACCTTTCCAAGAAATCATGTCTTCTATTACTTACTGTTTTCGTTATTCACAGGCCTGCTTGCTTTTCTTCTAATATTTGTAAATTAGGTTATTTCTCTAAATAGTGAATATTGCTACTAAATTATTAGAAATATTATATATCATTAATTTTTTTTCCTGACATTGTGCAGTCCTGATTTAATGTATGTCAATCACATCTTTTTTAAAAATTTTTTTCTAGTTGTAGCTGGACACAGTATCTTTATTTTTATGTGGTGCTGAGGATTGAACCCAGTGCCTCACGCATGTGAGGCAAGCGCTCTACCACTGAGCCACAATCCTAGCCCAATCACATCTTTTTTTAATTTGTTCTAATTAGTTATACATGACAGTAGGATGCATTTTGATAGACCGTACATAGATGGAGTATAACTTGTCATTCTTTTGGTTGTACATGATATAGAGTTACACCAGTCATGTAATCATATAAGCACATAGGGCAATAATGTCTGATTAATTCTACCATCATTCCTACCCTCATTCCCCCTCCCCTCTCTTCACTGTGTTCTGTCTAATCCAAAGTACCTCTATTTTTCCCTAGCTACCCCCCATTGTGAATTAGCATCCCTATATCAGAGAAAATATTCCACCTTTGCTTCTTTGGGATTGGCTTATTTTGCTTAGCGTGATAGTCTACATTTCCATCCATTTACCAGCAAATGCCAAAATTTCATTCTTCCTTAAGGTTGTCTAATATTCCAATGTGTGTGTGTGTGTGTGTGTGTGTGTGTGTGTGTGTGTGTGTATTACAGTTTCTTTATCCATTCATCTGTTGAAGGGCATCTAGGTTGGTTCCATAGTTTAGCTATTGTGAATTGCGCTGCTATAAACATTGATGTGGCTGTGTCACTGTAGTATGCCGATTTTAAGTCCTTTGGGTATGAACTGAGGAGTGGGATGGATAGCTGGATCAAATGGTGGTTCCATTTCAAGTGTTCTGAGTAATGTCCATACTGATTCCCAGCGTGATTGCACCAATTTGCAGTCCCACCAGCAATGTGCGAGTGTACCCTTTTCCCCACATCCTGGCCAACATTTACTGTTGCTTGTATTCTTTTATAGTTGCCATTCTGTCAGTCACATCTTGATGACAGAAAGGGAAATTAAGAACAAGTATTGGAAATGACAAGATGTGGCAATCAGAGCATGTGTGGAATGGGGCGTCAGTGTCTCAAGAGCAGGACGACCGCCCATACCCACATTCTCTTCTACTCTGTCCCTCCCCTTCTCTCTGTCTCCCTCTCACGGGCCGCTCACACACGAACCTGACGGGCTGCTCCTTGGACACTCCCGAGGTTTTTACACTGTCAACGAGTGTCTTAGCATCAGGTCCTGCACGCGCCCCTGGGCTGTGTGTCCTACACTAGTGGAGCGGCTCAAGGCCAAGGACAGGTCACCTTGAGTCCAGCACCTTAAATGTGCAGGGGAGGTGGAGGAGCTCAATAAATTAGATTATTAAAGAAATGGTCAGAATCAAAGTGGACTTGCTTGTATCAACATTACAAACAAAAGTTAATAAAGCCAGGTGGTTACCAAGGAAGGGCTCTTGCGCACGATCACAAAAGAGGCAGCCGGACCTCCGGTCAAGCGCAGAGACAACCTTAGACAAAACCACTTCTCCAAGGTCACCTGTCCAGTAACTTCGGACTGAAGCCACTCTTGTTATTAATCACTGTGGCCAAGGATGATCGTTTTAAAAGATCCAATGGGATCCTCCTCATGTTTCTCTTTAAAAACTTCCCTTGACCTCAGCCTCTTTCCGTGTGCCCAGGGTTTTATCATGGCACGTGACCCGCATTAACCTACGCTGTTCCCACATAGATATTAGCATTCTTTGGAGAGCCTCTCCTTGATTATTATTTTTAATTTAGATTGACAAAAGAAAATTGCCAATATCCGACTTTTATTCCCTCCCCCCAAAAACGGTTCATTTGGATCATTCTGAAATTTGTGGAACTAGGGATACCGAAGTGAGTCCCTCCCCCAAAGCACAGCTCTTGGCTCTGGCACCTCTCAGGCGAGGACCAGCCCCAGAAGCAGGGAGAGGGCGGACGTGCAGCCTTAGGGGCACAGCCTCCTGCGCGCTGGGACTCCCAGGACGCTCGTCCTTAGCAGGGACCAGGACTCTGCTGCATGCAGCGCCCACTGGGTGGTTCACCCCGTGGGAATGGGGACCTCTGGAAGCAGGCGACTCTGAGGCCAGAGGAAGAGGAAGCTGCAGGGCCAAATAGTGGCCAGGCCACTCAGGAGAGGACAGAGGAAAAGACTTCCGCTGGGCATCTCGGTTGCTGTGATGACAAGAAGAAACTGGAGATGACGCCTGGCCGGATGGGGTTGAGCCCCCCACGGGGGCAGCTGATCTAGGACGGCGACATCATGGAGCTCTCTGGGTTGTCATTTTCTGCTCTACCATGCCAGCACACCAGGCTCGGGCCCAGCTGAACTTGCTTTGTTTGGAGGCCAGGGCAGGGCCCTTGGAGCCCAGGAGGGACAACAAGCCTTTCCCTTCCGAGGCCAGAGCCTGGCAGCGTGGCGCTGGATTCCGCCAGCAGCCGATGGTGCTCCACGCACTGGAGCGTGGGCGTGGGATGTGGGCGTGGGGCGTGGGGCGTGGGCGTGCCAGGCTCCTGGGCGACTTCCTCCTCCCACCCGCTCCCTTACTCTGGAAGTCCCAGGGGCTTCCTTCTCGTCGTGTGGTGGCTCATCGCCTTTGGAGACGCCCGCATGTGCTATGGTAGGGTGCACAAAATGATTTTCTTTGATATAATAAATAATTGTATTTATTTTATACAATAATTGCATCACTATAATAATATTTAATTGTATATAAATATGATGTGATTTAATTGTTATAATGTATATTATTATAATTAAAATTATATTATTATAAATCATCTTATTATAGAAAACGATTTGCGTGTAAATAACATGCAAATTCCCTATAATAGATTGGAAATCATGTACTTCAAGGCATTTGATGAAATTGCTAACTAAACATGTTTATAGCAGCACAATTCACAATAGCCATTTTTAAATAGTTATAAGGAATGTAAGTTTTGACATATAGTACGTTAGAGTTTTGGAGCCTCATCATTATCATTATCTCTTTTAAAGTAAAGCTGCCAGGTGCCTGTGGCACGTGCCCGTAATCCCAGGAGCTTGGGAGGCTGAGGCAGGCGGATTGTGAATTCAAAGCCATCCTCAGCAAAAGTGAGGTGCTAAGCAACTCAGTGAGACCCTGTCTCTAAATTAAAAAAAAATACAAAATAGGGCTGGGGATATGGTTCAGTGGCCAAGTGCCTCTGAGTTCAATCACCAATATAAAAAAAAAAAATCCATAAAGCGCTAATATTCAGAAATTTTACATTATTTTACATAAATTTTACATGTTAATATTTAGAGACTATAATGAGTTGCATTGTGTCCCCACAAACTATATGTCACCACCACATGACCTGGCTCTCCTACTCCTTAGTATTTATACTAAAAAAGTAAAGTCAGCATACTAGAGCAATACATGTGTACCCATGTTTATACCAGCACAATTCACAGTAGCCAAACTATGGAATCAGCCTAGGTGTCTTTCATTGGATGGATGGATGAAGAAGATAATCATATATATTACACACACACACACACACAGATATGATACACACATATATATGATAATATATGTTTTATTCAGCCATAAATAAAAAATGAAACTATATAATTTGCAGAAAAATGAATTGAACTTGAGAACATTATGTTAGGTAAAAAAACTCAGAAAATCCATTTAATCATATGTTTTATCTCATGTGTGAAAACAAGGGAGGAAAATGGAAAAGAAAGATGGGGAGAATCTCATAAAAATGAAAGGGAAGTCAGTAGAGTAGAGGAAAGGAACCACAGGCAGGGAGGAGGGAAGGGAAAGGGAAAATACTGGGGGATGGTATTGGCCAAATTATATTTGTATATAATGTGCATATACAAATAGGTAACAACAAACCCCACCATTATATGTAATTATAATGCACCAATAACAAATATGAGAAAAAAGAAAAATCATAGTTTATCAATATAATAAAATACTACACATAAATCATAGTTTATCAACATAATAATATCATAGTTTATCGATATAATAAAATAGTACACATGTGAAAAAAAGTGAAAAAAAAGGGGAGAGAGAGATGTCCATGTCTTAATCCCTGGTACCTGTGAAGACAATCTTCTGTGTAAATAGGGTCCTTGCAGATATAATTCAGGTGGGGATCTCAAGATGAGATTATACATGATTTGGGTGGGTTGATAGTACAATTATTAGAGAAAGGCAATAAAAATGTGTTACAAATTTTGATTTTTTTTTAACACAGAAGTAAAGTTGTGTTGGAAATTAATTTCTTTTATGATGGATGGGGCTTGCTTGGTTCAATTAAGCCAGGTATCTACAGCAGCATGGGACTTATTGCTGGAGGATGATAGGATTCTCCATTGTTCCTCACCTCATTTTGGCCTCCCTCTTTCTCTCTCTTCATCTGTATTCCTTCCTAGGTCTTTATGTCTATATTTCTTGGAGGATCTTGTTTACATAAATGTGGATAGAGATAGGGCCATTAAAACTCAAGTATCCCCAGGATGGGGAGATCAGCATCCCTTTACCTTTTCTTGGACAAAAGAAGCTACTGTCGCCCGTTTAGGGTCAGAGTACACCCTGATAACCAGGGAGAGTACAAGATCTCAGGTAGCCAGTCAGATTCTTTCTCAAAAATTTCCATTTTGATTCAAGATATGCAAAAATGGAGAGGGTCAGAGCTGAGCCACACAGAATAAAGTTCCAAACAGCTGGTTTAGGTCACTTTTCTTCTGAGGATCCCTAGTTTGTTTGTTTGTTTCTTTTTTGATACTGGGGATTGAACCCAGGGGTGCTTAACCACTCAGCCGTATTCCCAGCCCTTTTATATATTTTATTTAGTAACAGGGTCTTGCTGAGTTGCTTTAGGACCTCAATAAGTTGCTGAGGCTGGCTTTGAACTTGCAATCCTCCTGCCTCAGCCTCCCAACTAGCTGAGATTATAGGCAAGTGCCACGGTGCCCAGAAGATCCTAAGATTTTTAATGCCTGAATGGCCAGCGTTTCCATTACTATGATCTACCTAATAGCTTTCCATAGTTTTTGTTTGTTTCAAGTACATCAGATTCAGTATCTCTAGCTTGCAACCAAAGACCCCTGCTGATAGGCTCTTCCTAGTTGGTTGCACTTTCTCCTAGAAGAGTAATAAGGAGGCAGTGATGCTTGGAATGGGTTTTGAAGGATGCCATAATTTGGATCTTTAATGCCTCCCAAAAGCTCATGTGTTAGGCAATACAGAGATGTTCAGCAATGAAAATGATTAGATTATGAGAACTGTAACCTCATTAGTGGATTAATCCATTTCATGGACTAATAATTTGGATGAACTACTGGGTGGTGACTGTAGGCAAGTGGGGCATGGCTGGAGGAGGTGGATCACTGGGAGCATGGCTTGGACTGTGTCTGTCCGAGGTTCCTTCCCTTCTCTCTTTGCTTCCTGACTACATAAACTGAGCAGCTTTTCTCTGCCTGGGCCAAGAGTAATGGAGTCAGCCAACCATGGACTGAACCTCACAAACCATAAGCCCAAATAAACTTTTCCTCCTTCCAATTGCTCTTGCTGGGTACTTCCATCAATGCAATAAAAAGCTGATTACCACAGATAAGGCTTGTCTGTGTGAGGTGTGAGGTCTGTGTGCTTGGTCCCCCCTGTACTGGAACTGAAAGGTGGTAGAACCTTGGTGACATGGAGGTAGGTCATGGGGGCTCCACTCTCATGAATGGGTTAACATTGTCTTGTGAGAGTGGGTTAATCATGGGTGAGTAGATTAGTTCTCACTGGAGCAAGTAGTTATAAAGTGAGGTTACCACATGCCTTGGTACATTTTGTATAGGGTCAGTTTTCTTTCCACTTCCCTGCCCCTCTCTAGGACTCTAGCCTTGTACTGTTATAATGTATAAAACAGACATTTATTGGAATTACTATTCTGGTGGTTGGCCAGACTTATAAATAAATCTCTATTTTATATTTTACCCAGCCTCAGGTGTTTTGTTATAGCAATATAAAATGGACTAAGACAGGGAATACACAAAAATGAGCTAGGTACATGGGAGTGGAGCTGGGAATTCTTGACAGCAGAAAAAGCAGCTGCAAAAGCACATATATCTTCAGGGGATCTCATATATTCTACATAACTGTCATGTAACTAGGAGAGTGACTTGTATTGGCCAAGTTCAGCCAGGGGTGCATAACTCTAAGGAGTTATGGGGCAGTGGACATTGCTGGGGAACAGCTAGAGGTGGGTGAGTGTATGTGTGTACAAGCAGGAGCTGACAGAGAATTCCAAAGTGGAGTCAAGAAAGAGGATCCCGTGGGGGACTCCACAAAGCCGCTGCCTCTGTGTGGCTCTTGTTGGGCGAGTTTGCCACAAAGTGTCTGAGGTCAGCAGCAGCAGAGGAGAATGAGGGACAGCTGGAAGTTTCTAGAATCTCTTTGTCTGTGTGTTATGTTATCTGATCACAAAGACCTTCAGGGAGTCCTGGCTGTCTTTGTTCTGGCTTCAGAGATCTCACCCTTCTTCTGGAGAATGCTGACCAGGGAGCTGTGGTGCTCTGGTCTGGAAGCGTCCCTGAAGCTCATGTGTTGGGAACTTAATCTCCAAGGCACCAGGGTAGGAAGGTGGGAACTTTAAGGTGATGAGGCCGCGGGGCCTCTGTGCTCTGAGTGGATGGAAGTCATTATGGTGGGAACGGAGTCCAGGCAGGAGGGTCCCCTCCCCTCTTGCACTGTCTCACTGGGGGATGCCTTCTGCCATGTTATGAGACAGCAAGAAGGCCCGTGCTGGCTGTGGCTCCTTGATCTTAGATTTCCCAACCTCCAGAACTGTGAGCCACTTACCTATCTGTTCATTATAAGTTACTGGGTCTGTGACTGTTACAGCACACAAGCAGACCAAGACAGCTGGGGAATGTCATTCCCAGGCCAACCTCATGGATGAGAGGACAGTTGGGCACCTTGACCAGATAGATGCTCAGGTTTTGAAGATGACTCAGGCAACAAAATGAATACTGCAGTGAGCAGTGGGTACAGGGCATCTGGGGGAAACTCCATCATCTGAGGGACACAGGAAGGACAGTTGGGGAGCAGGAGTCAGAAATCTGTGCAGAAGCTGGGCGCGGTGGCGCAAGCCTGTAATCCCAGTACTTTGGGAGGCTGAGACAGGAGAATCGTGAGTTCAAAGCCAGCCTCAGCAACAGTGAGGCAACTCAGTGAGACCCTGTATCTACATAAAACACAAAATAGGGCTGGGGATGTGGCTCAGGGGTCGAGTGACCCTGAGTTCAATCCTGGTACCAAAGGAAGAAAGGAAAGAAAGGAAAGAAGGAAGGCAGGAAGGCAGGAAGGAAGGAAAGAAGAAAGAAAGAAAGAAAAAGAAAGAAAAAGAAAAAGAAAGAACGAAAGGAAAAAAAAAGAAGAAATAACTCTGTGCAGAGCTTGGAAACTCACCATGTTGGGTAGGTGAAGAAGACAGAAGCCTGTAGAATGATTCCCAACTCAGGATTGGGAATCCGGAAGGAACAAAGGCTTTGGAGAAGGGAGCCTCCCCCGGCTGGAGGACGGGAGTAGTACCACCTCTGTACTCCCAGTGGGGTGAAGCTTGCTCAGGCTGTGGTGGAGGGGAAGGAAAAAGTCCCTTGGATAGGCACCTACGGTCTGAGTGGAAATTGGCAGCACCTTGAGGAGTGGCTGGGGAGTTCTGGGGAGGGCAAGTGGCATGCCAGAGCTGGAAAGTGCGTTAGCTGGCCAGACTCCACCGCAGGAGGGCTGGGGAGGTCCATGTTCACATGTCTGCCAAACTCATGTGTGGATCAACATGCACACTCGAGATTAAAAATTGATTTTCTTTTATTTTCTAAATAGACTCAACTCTCTATTAAAAATTGTATTTGGGTTGGGGATAGAGCTCAATGGTAGAACACTTGCCTAGCATGGGTGAGTTCCTGGATTCTAGCCCCAGCACCAAAAAATAAAACAAAATAAAGTTGTATGTCAAAGGAGGGAATCAGTTGCGCAGAACAATGAGCCAAATATTATAAGAACATTCGAGTCATCTGATAAAGCTCCAGGTTCTCAATGGGGCCCATGTTTGAGCCTTGACTTCATGTAGAAGGCTGCACCAAGCATCTCTTGACCTCCACATTGATTGATGGACACTGGGGATCTGGGGCTCACTCACAGAGAATGGACCTTTGCTTGTGAAAGAAACCTGGCTCAGACTGTGCTGAACCAACCTCGTGAATTCATCCAGGCTTGGCTCCCTATGATGCTGTTCCCAGATGACCAAGATCACTGAAAATGGCTTCTTGAATGGACGGTTTGCTTAGCAGTCTTCATCTGACTCATTCTCGCTCATGTTCCATCCACAAATGGTCATGCAGCCAAATTTTATGATTCAGTAGTTGGAAAGAACTTTGAGATCAGTGTTTCCCACTCCTATTATCACACGACACATGCATTTTTGCAAAGCATATTCAGAGGATCAAATGGGTTTTCTCCTGGAATAGATATTTTATTTTGCTTGTTTCATTTGTAGTCTCATAGGCTTTCAGGACTTGATAGATTCTGTTATATTTTCATGCATATAGCTATTCTGTTTTATATGTTTAATTTATTTACTGTTCCTTAGCTTAGTCTGTTAGCTCAAAGAATGGAGACTTTCTCAAGTCAAGCTACATCTCTGAAATAGTTTTCATTTTCCAATGTTTAATTTCTCCCATGTCACATTCTTTCCTGGGGTGAACCTGCATGGTCCCATAATGCTTTACAGCATTACCCTATGAGCCAAATAGTGTTTCAGTTTTCATGATTTTAATTCCCTTTCTTCACGTGAATTATTTAATCCTCTCTGAGGTTTACATAATAAGTGGTTGAAAAAATAAAGCTTATTGTGAAGAGGTATAAAGGAAGGTAGCTGACTTATAGTTTTTACCGCATTTTTCAGAGATAAATAAATCCAGCATTGTGGCTAGTAACAAATTTACCCAACTTAATTTTCCCTACCATCTAGCTGAAAAGCCACAGTTAGGCTGAAATGTTACATTGTGCCACCAAGACAACACCAAAGAAGATTTCATGAGAATTAGCTTTCTGTTACTGTAATAAATTCCTGCAATAAATCAACTTATAAGGAGGAGAGGTTTCCTTTGGCCCATGGTGTCAGAGGTTTCAACTCATGGCTGCTTGGCCCAGTTGCTTTGGGCCTGTGGTGAAGCAGAACATCATGGCAGCGACACACGGAAGAGACCACTTACCTAATGGTACCTGGGAAAGTAAGAGGAGAGGAAAAGCCAGGGCCCTAACATCCCCTTTAAGGCACCCTCTTTATGACCTAACTTCCTCCCACTAGGCCACACCCCCTAAAGGTTCCACCACCTCCCAATAGCATCATGGGCTGGCCACAAAGCCTTCAACACAGGAGCCTTAGGGGGCTCTCTAGGTCCAAACTATAGCAGGTATGTATTTAAATATTTCTCATCAGAATCATGTTTTATGAGCACTGACAATAAAGTGAGATATATTGTTTTAACATCACAAACCTTTTTAAAATATATCTTTTTAAAAAAATTTTTTTAGTTGTAGATGGACACAATATCTTTATTTTATTTATTTTTATGTGGTACTGAGGATCGAACTCAGTGCCTCACACATGCAAGGCAAGCACTCTGCCACTGAGCTACAATCCCAGCCCCTAAAATGTATCTTTAAAATATTAGATTTTACATTTTAGGTAAATTATAAAAATTTTTAAGCTGAAGATGTGAAGCTTCCCAAGTTATGACTGAAAATTTACTGCCTTAAGGTAATATCTTCCCCATTGTTTTCTTATTTCAGTCAAATATATATTTTGTAATAAACATTGCAAAAATTGAGACTGCAGTGATATTGCCCACATTCAAAATTATTATTTTTAAAGTTTGAATAAATATGTCTGAAATTGTCAAGTTATTTTTTGACTATACCATAAGGTGTAGTGATGATACCTTCTAAATGTTAATTTGTTACTATTATTTCATAAGCTTGTTTCCAAATGATTTATTATGTGTTACTGATTCATGTTGTTATATGTTTTCTCTTTGATGATTACAGGTTTTCTATATTTGGACCATCAACTTTGCCACGGCCTATTTTGACAAAACAAGTGTTTACGACTTTTAATCCTTAATGATTCAAATTTTTATTTACTTATTTTGTACTGGGGATTGAACTCTGGGGTGTTTTATCACTGAGCTATATCCCCAGATCTTTTTATTTTTTATTTTGGGATAGGGTCTCACTATGTTGTTTAGGACTTTGCTAAGTTGCTGAGGCTGGCCTCAAACTTGGATCATCCTGCCTCAGCCTCCTCAGCTGCTGGGATTACAGGCATGTGCCACTGGGCCCAATAGGGTTCCATTTTCAATTTAACAATTGCCTCCAATATTCCACTAAGAACACAATTTTTCTTGAAATTAATAACACGTGTCTTTTCATTTTAGGAAATACAACTGATTTCATGGCAAGGTATTACAAGCTCTCCAAATTACGAAAACAAAGGACTGAACTTATTTTTACTTTATACTCTTCCCAAAGTTATGGAAGACTGAGGAGACCTGAAAAAAGGCAGTAGAACAGGGGGAATGGCAGGGGAAATGCAGAGGTCACCGCATCTTGGGTGCTGGAGATGAAACAGACAAGGAGTAGTGGATCCAGTGTCACAGAGAGCAGGATTCTTGCCCTGCACTGGAGAAGCCCAGGGATGGGCTGGGTAGAGAGCAGGATGCCAGGAAGGCTCAGGACTTGCACCGCGCATCCCTGGAAGAGATGTGGATGCTGCTGGACTCAGGACTGTTAGGGAGCTTGTATGGGAAGCCTGCAAATCCCAAGCCCCACACCATGCTGCCTGTGACCTGCACAAGCCTGCCTGTCTGTTCCCTGCTGAGGGCAGCAGAGTTGATGGAGCAGGGGTGTCGCAGGGAGGGGATCAACCTAGAAGCTGACCTAGCACTGCCTCCCCCAGGAGCACTGGCATTTACACACACCTCCAGGTCAAGGACCCAATGACCCCCAGAGAAATTCCAGCCCAAGGAGAAAGAAAGTCCTTGGTGAAATGGCTCAAGTGGCTAATGGTCACCTTCTGGAAGCCCCCAGTCACATGCCTGTCCCTGCCCTCCAGGTGTTCCAGTCAGTTCTTTAGTATGTTCTTTATTTTTTTTTTTGGTACTGGGGATTGAACTCAGGGGCACTCAACCACTGAGCCATGTCCTCAGCCCTATTTTGTGTTTTTATATAGAGACAGGGTCTCACTGAGTTGCTTAGTGCCTCGTCATTGCTGAGGCTGGCTTTGAACTCGCGATTCTCCTGTCTCAGCCTCCCAAAGTGCTGGGATTACAGGCTTGTGCCACTGCTCCTGGCCCGGCTTTGGTACGTTCTTTTAAGAATATACAACCAACAATCAGACACTTGAAGAAAGAAAGTTCCTAATAAGGGAAACAGATCAAATTTAAGAGAAAAAGAGAGAGCCACAAAAAGGGAGAAAAGAAAAAAGAATCTAAAGATGAAAATAAAAATTCTTACTACTCAGTACTAAAAGAGAATAAAATTATACCATCAGAATTTGCAACATTTATTACTGTATAATTAAAAATAGTTGCATGTATTAAGATATATAATATGACTTAAAATAATATTGATACAGATATGTTACTCCAATCCAAATTGATGGAATCAACTTTCTGCAAAATTAATGTTCATTGAAATAAGAAGATGATTTGGAGAAAAATTTATGAACCAAGGCAGCAAATTTTCACCATTCCAACAAAATGCATAGTTTCATAGCTGAGGTATGTTAGGTCTGTTGTATTAGTCTGCTCACGCTGCCATAACAAAATATCATAGTCTGGGGGGCTCAAATAATTAAAATTAATATTCTCAGTTCTGGAGGCTAGAAGTTTGAGATGAAGAGGCCAGCAAGGTTGGTTCCTGGCCAGGGCTCTCTTCTTGGGTTTCAGATAGCCACTGTCTTAACCATGTGTGTGGGGAGAGAGAGAGAGAGAGAGAGAGAGAGAGAGAGAGAGAGAGAGAGAGAGAGAGAAGGGAAGAGAGGGAGAGAGAGAGGGGAAGAGAAAAAGAGTGAGGGAGAGGGAGAGAGGGAGACAGAGAAAAAGAAGAAAAGAACTGTTCTGGTATTTTCACATCTATGTCTTCTTCTTTTTTTTTCTTCTTGGTACTGGAGATTGAACTCAGAGGCACTCAACCACTGAGCCACATCCCCAGCCCTATTTTGTGTTTTATGTAGAGACAGGGTCTCACTGAGTTGCTTAGTGCCTTACCCTTGCTGAGGCTGGCTTTGAACTTGCGATCCTCCTGTCTTAGCCTCCCTAAGTGCTGGGATTACAGGCTTGTGCCACCACGCCTGGCTTCTATGTTTTCTTATAAGGCCACTAATAACATTATTGGGGCCCCACCACTGTGACCTCATCTAACCCTAATAATATCTCAAAGGCCTTACCTCTAAATACCATCCCATTGGGAGTTAGGGCTTCAATATATTAATTTGGTGAGGGGAGATCACAATTCAGTTCATAGCATTTAATCAGCTTTCAACAGGAGATCATTTCATGGACATTGGTTGGGGGGTGGGTGGGGGAGTCACTGCCTAGCTGTTCCTGGTGTGTGTGAGGCTGAATGTGCTCATGCCCCTGACCTAGCAAAACTGCTCTCAGCTGTGTGCACCTGTGCGCTAGGACAGGCGAGAGCAGTGTTCACAACCCCACTGTCTGTAACCATAAACCATAAAGCATCTCCATCCACAGGAGCACAAACGAAGTATGTGTCTGCAACAGAGTACCACTCACTACGACAGGAACACATTCCCAAAGGGTAATTCTGTGCACAAGCAGGCAAGTCGCAAATATGCATTCAACAGGATGCCCCAGAATACAAAGTACAAAAGAAAACGCACTGCCGCACAAGGTATTCTACTATATATGCATACACATATATGTAGCACTTAGATTAACTTCAATTAACAAATCCTAACAAATTCTGTGATGATTTTGACTTGACTTCATGAAGTGTGTGAGGTACATTGATGAGGACACATCTGCACTTACCCCCGTCTTTCCATTAAGAAGTGATGTATGTCTCATCACATGTGAGAACATTTTTGGTTCCACTTTCAGGTAAATTTGATGTTTTCATTGTTTTTAGGATCATAGATAGGCATTTAATATATTTTTGTTGCTATTATTGAAGGATTTTTTTTCCATTTTCAACTTCTGTGATTTTTTTCCCCTTTTCAATGTTGAGGCATAATTTAAATACAATAAAATGCACTAATTCCACGTCAAGAGTCTTCTGTGATTTTTTGTTATAGAAAAATTAGTATTTTTATCTAAACTTATATCTGATTACTTCACGCATTATAAGAATTTTAGGAAGATTCTCTTGTGTTTATTTTATTTTATTCCATTGCCTTTCATTGAGGATAATTTAATTTCCTCTTTTTACATAATTATACATCCCGCCTCTATTTTGTTTACTTTTAATCTTTTGCTTTGGATGAAACTTCTGGAAAATGTTAAATAGCAATATCGTTTTCAGTGGGGGTTGTTTGTTTCTAATGAGGAGTGTAACTTCAAAGTAGATTTCGGTTGTTACTCAAAGGTATGTAATGCTCTCCCTATCTTAGCTCAAACTTTTATTATTAGTAGGTAGTAAATGTTACAAAGTTAATTTGGGGCATTAAGTGGATCTTTTCCTGTTAACATGTAGCACTGGTGGTATTAAATAGATTACAGCGTTCTCGGGCAACCGGTGTTTGGCACAGGTGAACTAGAATGATGCTGTAAATGCGCGACTCGACCACTAGATGGTGCCATGCCCCCGATTTTTCTTTTTGCCTCCTAAAACCTTAAATTACTGCTTTAGTGTGTTTATTGTTTGTAGTACAAACATTTATAACTTAATGTGATCCTAAAATCATTGTTACTTTCAATTTCCGAGTTAGTTGCCCTAAATTGGGAATGTGCCTTAATAATATTTCTTTTCTCCCTTTGATTTGGGGAGAAAGCTTTATTAGGGTATAATTTATACAAAATAAAATTCAATAATTTTTGAGCATATAATTCAGAGAGTGCTGGAGAGTACCTATAGTCTTGTAACAGCCATCACAACTGTGATACAGCCATATCCATAGTCCCTATTTGTTCCCTCCTAATTTTTTGTATCAGTCCTCTTTAGTGACCACAACCCACCTCTACCCCAACCACTGATGGCTCTTGTCACTAGCTTTTCCTCTTCTAGAATCTCATGACAATGGCATCACACAGTATGTGACATGTTGTGTCTGCCCTCCCCCCCCCCCCAAGCACAATGCTTTTAGGTTTCGTCTATGTTGTTAGATGATTCAGTATATTTGTTCTTTTTTGTGGAATAGCGTAACATTGGTATGCAGTAGTTTGTTCACTTAGTCTCCATGGATGGATATTGGGGTTGCTTTTAGCTTTAAATTGCTACAAATAAGACTGCTATAAATAAGCACGTCTGAGATTTCCTGTTGATCTGGGAATGGGGGAGCAGAACTGTAACTCTAGCTACGCCAGAAGCTGAGGCAGGAGGTTGGCAAGTTCAAAGCCAGCCTGGGCAACTGAGTGAGACCCTGTCTCAAAACAATAACAACAACAACAAAGTTAAAAAGAAAGAAAAGGGAGGGGGTGGCTGGGAATGTAGCTCAGTGGTAGCATGCCCCTGGGTTAAATCCCTAGTACTGCAAACAACAAAAGCAAACAAACAAACAAAACCCTAACAGGTTTTCCTGTTGACACATATTTTTTATCTTCTGAGTAAATAGCTGTTGAATAGCTGTATTATATAACTAATATGTGTATAACTACATAAGAAACTATTCTCTAGCTGGTTTTCTGAAGTGACTGTAATATCTGATGCTCCCACCAGCCTGTGTGAAGTTGCCAGTCTCTATGAGTCTTTGCCAACACTTGGTGTTACTGGTCTTTTTAGTTCTTCCGTGTGTGAAGTTATTTTTCATTTGTGGTTTTAATTTGCATTTCTCTAATGGTCCATGATAATGTGGAGCATCTTTTTATGTGTTTATTTGCCATCCAGTATATTCTTTGATGAACTATCTGATCAAATCTTTTGATTGTTTAAAAAAATGAGGTCATTTATCTCCTCCTTATTAAGCTGTAGCAGCTTTGCATATATTCCAGATAGAAATCCTCTACAAATATTTTCTCACAGTCTATTGCTTGACTTTTCATTGGAGTTTACAGTGTGTTGTGAAGAGCAAATGTTTTTAAGTTTGACAGAGTTTGATTTACTAAGCTTTAGTATATAGTTTGCGTTTTGGGGGTTCAATGTAAGAAATCTTTGCTTAGCCAGGTATTGTTGCGCACACCTGTAAGCCCAGTGACTCAGGAGACTGAGGCAGGAGAATCGGAAGTTCAAAGGCAGCCTCAGCAACTTAGTGAGGCCCTAAGCAACTTAGCAAGATACAGCCTCAAAATAAAAAATACAAAAGGGCTGGGATATGGCTCAGTGCTTAAATGCCCCTGGGTTCAAGCCCCAGTAGAAAAGAAAAAAAATCTTTGCTTAAACTTGTTTGACCAAGATTTTCTCCTGTATTTTCTTCTAGAAGTTTCATCATTTTAGCTTTTACATTTAGAGTTATGACCCCTTTCAAATTGGTCTTCTTCTATAGTGTGAGGTAAGAATTGAGTTTGTTTTGTTATATCTTTGCATGGGATGTCCAAAGGTTTCAGCAACATTTCTTTGGGACCTTTGTTCAAAAAGTTGATGCTATGTGAGTGGGTCTATTTATGAACTTACTCTTGTGTTCCATTGACCTCTAGGTCTATTTCCTCAGACTTGGATACCACAATGTCTTGATGATGTCAATTTATAGCAGATCTTGAAATCAGTAGTGTGAGTTCTCAAGCCTTATTTTTCTTCACCAAAAGTATGTCAAACACAGACAAAAGTGTTCTAGGTCATTTGCATTCCATGCATATTTCATAATTACCTTTTAATTTCTGAAAGAAAAAAATATCTCCTGAAAAAATGAGATTGTACCCAATCTCCAAATCAATTATAAATTCTAGGACACTGTAGAGCATAGAAATATTGTTCATGAACATGGTATGTTCATTTATTATGGTCTCTAATTTTCCTCAGGATTGTTTTACAGTTTGTGTATCTTTTGTTTAATTTATTCCTCAGTCTTTCAAATATTCTTTGATATCATCACAAATGAGACTTTAAAAATTAGCTTTGCACTCTTTCACTGTATTTTTAGTAAAGGGAAAATACCCAACTTTTACTGTACTTCTAGTATACAAAAATACAAAGGATTTTTTTTTCTTTTCCTTTTGTGGTGCTGGGATTTGAACCAGGGACTCCAGCATGCTAGGGAAGCTTTCTACCACTGAGGCACCTCCCCAGCCAACAATGGATTTTTGTAAATTGAGCTTGTGTCCTACAAACTTCCTAAACTCATCTGTTCATTCTAGTAGCTTTTTGAAGATTCCTTAGAATTTTCTATGTAGACATTTTGTCTCTGTGAATAAAGTAAGTTTTATTTCTTTCTTCCCAGTCTATACACCTTTTGTTCATTTTTCTCACAAGGACTCCTGTGGTTCACAGAACAATGGACCGTCCCCTGGTGATTCCACACTTGAGTCCCCAGAACCTGAGAATACATTGCCTGCCATGGCAAAGGGGAATTAATGCTGCAGGCAAAATGAAGGTTGTTTATTAACTGACTTTATGAGATTATTCTGGTTTATCTGTGTGGAGTCCACCATGACTTCAAGGGTCCTTACAAGTGGAAGAAGTTGGCAGAAGAGGAGGTCAGAAGGATGAATGTGACAAGGATTTGGTTTGCTGCTGTTGGCTTTGAAGAAGGAGGAAGGAGCTTGGAGCCAAGAAATACAGTTGGCCTTAGAATCTGGAAAAGAAAAATGGATTCTTCCCTTGAGCCTCAGGAGGAACCATTCCTGCTGACACCTTGATTTGAACCCAGTGAGACCTCTGTAGGACTTTTTCCCACAGGACTCCAAGATAATAATAAGTACATGTAGTGTTAAGACACTAAGTTTGTGGTAACTTGTTACAGCAGCATTAGGAAACTAATACAGTCTTCAAAATTGGAGAACATGATGAGAATGGATGAAAGATGCTTTTTCAATGGAGTACATGAATTTTTTAAAAAATGAAGTTCTTTAAAACAATTGATATTGACTAAAACACAGGATCACCAACATTATTATTCTTATTCTTCTTTTCTGTGCTAGGGATCAAATCCAGGGCCTCCTATATGCTAGGCAAGTGCTCTACCACTGAGCTACAACTGTAGAGTATTATTTTTGATTAAGATTTTGGAGAAAAGTAATGAGAAATTAATCTCACCTAACAAGAACATAGGGCAGCTGAGACTTATGTTGCTGGAATCTTCCCAACCTTCTGAAAATTTTTACCTAACCAGGCCTGTTGTGCCCTCCAAGCAGTATGCCTATCATGAAATGATGAATTTTGCCAAAAACCAGTTTATTCATGAGGTGGCCAGGTGTGGAGATAGGAGTGCGAGTCTCAAATCCACCCTCATCCTTAGGGGAGGGTCTGAGGATAGTTCTGGGCTGAAGCTTGGTGAAAGGTGATTGGATTAAACTTCATCAACTGTGATCGTCATGATCCCCAATCACGTGTTATCTATAGTCAACTAAAAGCAAGTACCTGAGAGCAGGTGAAGCCTAGAGGGATTATTCCAGAAGTAAGAGCAGGTGGTTTATTCAGGTTTTCCTTTGGTTTCAGAAATATAGATTGATTTAAATCCATCTTTCAAGCTGGCCTCTTTCCAGGGCTGTCCTTGCTCAGCATGGATTTATCGTGCATGGATTTTTGAGGCCTCAGAGTAAGACTTTAGTCAGTGTCTAGTGTTTGTTTTCTTGGAGCATCTGTCTGTCTCTCTCACTCTTGTGTTTATGGAGAGATCATTGACGAGCACAGGAATATTGATAAGTACAGGAAAGGTGCCTGGGTCTTTCTCTTGCTCTCTCCAGCATGGCACTTTCTGTCTTTGGCACCTGGCTGCTACCACTCACCACCCACCAAGCTTTCCACTTTCCCTCTACCTCCTTCTTCTCACTTGAGTTTCTTCCAGTGAGCAGCACAGAATTGTGTGTTTGTATTTGTAAACACACACTAGCATCTTTCGGGAGCAAGACAAATGAAGAAGTGCATACATCTAAACCACTTACTCTCCATGCCTGCAGATCCTGGGCTTGTGCATGAAAAAAATAAAGACTGGCTTTGTCTAAAAAAAGAGTTGCAGGTGAGGAGCAGTTTGGGTCACAGCCCAGCACTGGTCATTGGGTGGCTGGCTGGGTCACAGCCCAGTGCGGTCTCTGGTGGCTGCTGTTGGTCCTTCAGGCTGGTCTGCCTCAGTTTTCTGCATCATTGGGGAAAGGACTGTATTTGCATTCATTGTTCTGCAGTGAGACATCAAGAGCCTGGGCTAGAGGGATTCTGTAGCTGCTCCACAGGATGCTTGCTGTGGCCGGGTCTGCAGCAGGCATGGCCTTGGGAGAGCTGGTCTCTAGGGATGGCCAGGGCTGCAAACTGCACAGCGAGAGCTGCCACACTTTGTGCTCAGGATGCCTTGATGCCTGCCACACTATGGAAACCTGGCTCAGACCATGTTAACTGCAGTCCTGACTGCTCAGGACTGCTCCTCACCATGCACAATGATACCAAACCAGGGTTTGGAGAGAAGAATATATCTGGAGTTGGGATGTACAGAGGGTGCCACTTTCATAACATGAAAGTTAAGTATCTCACTCTTCTAAGTCATTCTTCCCAGGGTGGCAATGGCAGTTGTGTTATTGAAAGCTCAGTCCTTGTCCCCAATGCCAATTCATGCCAATTTAAAAATGAGGACATGGTTTTGAGAAAAAGGAAATAGAAGTCTTATTTCTTTGCTAGCAAAGGAGAAACTCAGGGAACTCCAGTCCCAGAGGCTGTGGTTCTGCCCATCAAGGAAAACAGAGGGTTTTGAAAGAAGCTCTTCAAAGGCTACATTCCAGGTGAGCCCTGGCAGGGGGGTCCCAGGTGCACCCTGATGATGTGTTGAGATTTACATGGTCATTTGGGAGATAGTCACTTTCTAGTTCTTCTGGTGACATCTCCTTCCTGTGGAGAACAGATAACTCAAGGTAATCTTGTTTCCCGACCCCAGGTTAGGGACAGGGAGAGGGAGAAGAGGAAAAGAAAAAAAACAACAAAACATGTCCCTTTTAAAATACACAACAAGGCCCAAATCTTCATCATATTGACTTAGGACCTGCCTTCTAAACAAGACTCCTAAAGTGCAAGAAGTAAAATCAAGAATCAATAAATGGGATGAATTAAACTAACAAGCTTCTTCTCAGCAAAGGAAACAATAACATGAAGAGAGAGCCTACAAAATGGGAAAAAAATCTTTCCTCTGCACACCTCGGACAGAGCACTCATCTCTTAAAGAACTCAAAAAACTTAACACCAAAAAAAAAAAAAAAAAAGAACAACTCAATCAATAAGTGGGCTAAGGAACTGAACATACACTTTACAGAGGAAGAAATACAATTGATTAACAAACATGAAAAAATGGTCATCATCTCTAGTAATTAGAGAAATACAAATCAAAACTAAGATTTCATCTCACTCCAGTCAGAATGGCAATTATCAAGAATACAAGCAATAATAAGTGTTGGCGAGGATACGAGGGAAAATGTACACTCATACATTGCTGGTGGGACTGCAAATTGGTGCAACCACTGTGAGAAGCAGTAGGGAAATACCTCAGAAAACTTGGGATGGATCCACCATTTGACCCATCTATCCCACTCCTCAGTTTATACACAAAGGACTTAAAATCATCATACTACAGTGAGGCAGCCACATGAATGTTTATAGTAGCTCAATTCACAATGGCTAAACTATGGAACCAACGTAGGTGCCCTTCAACAGAGGAACGGATAAAGAAAATGTGGTTCAGATACACAATGAAATATTACTCAGCCTTAAAGAAGAATGAAATTATGACATTTGCAGGTAAATGAATGGAACTAGAGAATATCATGCTAAGTGAAATAAGCCAATCCTTCCAAAACAAAAGCTGAATGTTTTCTCTGATAAGTGGATCCTGACCCACAATGGGGCAGGGGGATGGCGGAGAATGAAGGAACTTTGGTTTGTGTAGAGGGGAGTCAGGGGAGCGGTGGGGTTGTGAGGATGGGAAGGATAGTAGAAAGAAGCAGACATTATTGCCCTATATACATGTATGATTACACTAGTGGAGTGACTCTGCACCATGTACAGCCGGAGGAATGAGAAGCTGTGCTCCATTTGTGTACAATATGTCAAAATGCATTTTACTGTAAGATTAATTAACTAATTAAACAAATAAGTAGCAAGGGCTATATTCCAAAGGTGAAGTGGACCACTGGTACAGTTGCATGTGTGCATGTCGGGAGAGGGCATGTGTTCGCATATATGCACAAGACACATGTTGCGGACATATATATGAACTTGTGTGGGCGCAGTTGTGTGTGAATGTGCATTGATGTGTGTGTGACCGTGTGTGCCTGTGTGTGAGTGGACATGAATGTAAATGAGAACACAAAGGAGCCCCACCTATAAAGTACAGAACAGAAAACCAAGCCGTCAGCCTAGAGTTCTATGCTCAGGGGAAATGGCACTTTATTAGACATGCAGGGACTGAAGAGCTCCTCCCCTGCAGACCAGACCACACAAACATGGCGGACAATGACACAGGATGGCAAGGTGGACTTGGATGTGAACTGAAGAGAGAAGGTCGCCTTACAGTAATTATAAGGCCTTTTCTTTATCATTTACATTTCTTGAAAAGATGAAGTTGAGTGAACAAAAATAATGATGTTGCGTGGGATTCATCATGTGAGTGTGAGTGAGGTGAATAGCAAATATAGCAGGAGGGGACGGAGGCCAGAAACGCAGGCGTGGGGTTTCCAGGCTCTTATAGACTGTTTGCTGTGCTGTACTTGAAAGATACGTTCTCTTCTTTTGATATTAGTTAAAGGAAGTTAAAGATGCATCCTATGGGCCAGTGGAGTATACCGGTAATCCCAGCACTATGGGAGGCTGAGGCAGGGGGATCGTGAGTTCAAAGCCAGCCTCAGCAAAAGTGAGGCCCTATGCAACTCAGTGAGACCCTGTTTCTAAATAAAATACAAAATTGGGCTGGGGATGTGGCTCAGTGGCTGAGTGCCCCTGAGTTCAGTCCCTGGTAACCTCCCCCGCCAAAAGATGCATACTATGAGCCCAGAGGCACTCGCCACTCTTGACTACTTGCTGGGACCTTGGGCAAATTTCTCACCTCCAGTTTTAGTTTCCCCATTAGTCGAGGTGGAGATGGTGGGAGTCCTCCCTCACACTCACAGGAGCATCCTGTCATAGGGATATTATGAAAATTCAGTGACAGTATACAAGGAAAACCTGCTCATGATGTCTGACACAGAAATGCTCAATTAAGCGGGCCTGGTGGTGCATGCCTGTAATCTCAGCAGCTTGGGAGGCTGAAGCAAGAGGATCGTGAGTTCAAAGCCAGCCTCAGCAACTTAGTGAGGCCATGAGCAACTCAGTGAGCCCCTGTATCAAAATAAACATAACAATGGCTGGGGATGTGGCCCAGTGGCTAAGCGCCCCTTGGTTCCATCCTTGGTACCAAAAAAAAAAAAAAAAAAGCTCAATGTTGTTATTTTTACTATTAAATATTTCAGGGCTGTGAATGTCCCTTAAAAGGAAATAGTGACACAAAAGGATCTTCTCAACTTGGGAGAATATTAGCCCTGGTCTGAATTCAGGTGAGCAATGGCAAGCTTCAGGGGCTCACGGAAGAAGGACATGACGTGAACAGGTCACGCTATCACTTTCCAGTAATGGCTCCAGAACTGCACATCCTGTGATGTGTCTTTCAGTTCTTGTTTGAGGCCACAAACCGGGTGCTGTTTGTGGGTCAGTTGATAAAATGAGAGGTCTGGAAGGAGTGGCCTAAAGCCACCTGGTCTGGCCACACACCACAAACTGATCAGAAAGCAGTGCCCGGCTGGTGGCTGCCTCCGGCTCCAAAGTGGTAGGAGGACCTTGGGGTGGGAGATTTCATCGAGAAGTAGAGTCAGGCCTGTGTAGTTCACACAAGGCTGAAGCTGTCCTGTGGTTTCTGGAGCACGGCTAAATTTTTACAAAAATGGACCTGGAAAGTGGCATTTTAAATTGGTCCTTAGTCTTTTCTGCAGTTCCAACAAAAATAGCGTGTTCCATCCATTCATCCTAAATCCCACTTGGGTGGTTAGTTTTATCATCACCTGAAGGGCTCCAGCTGCTAACTTGAACCTGACCCTTGGACCTGACCCTCAGCCTAGTTAAGCTGGTGGCTGAGCTGAAGGTGCTGGCTGCAGAGGTCTCTGAGCAGGCTGGGGCTGTTCTCTGTCTTGATGGACAGATGGGCGTGGCCATTCTATACATATCTGTGGGCTTCAGAGGATAAATTGGTGCTTCCTGAAGTACTTCTGAAAACCCGAGTTATTGTTTGAAACTATATCTGTGCATATTCAGATGGAAAATTATGAGGGACTCTCCCAAATATCATCCTCCTTGAGTTAAGGAGAGATTTCCAAAATGAGTCATGCAATTCCAGGGTAGAGAGGCCCCTTGCCTTCAGCTGAAACTTTCCAGAATTTAAGAAACCACCAAGAAGGTGCTAGACGGGACTTTGTCTTTCATATCCACGAAGCCTGCAAGTTGTACCACCCCCTCCCCACTACCAATTAGTTGAGCTGAGGGGTGATCATCAGGAGCCAGCCCTTGCCCGAGGGTGGAGCACAGGGGCCGCGGGGAGGCTGCCAGCTGGCCTCAGCCTCAGATTGTCATCTCAGCATGACCCTAGCAGCTGCCACAAGAGCAGGCTGCCAGAGGTCACCGCATTACTTCTGCTTAGTTCGACCCAATTTTCAGCAATAAAAGTTCCATCAGAGCATGCGTCCCGGCGTGTGGCAGTGACATCTGTGTCCCCGGCCGGCTCTGTTTTCCCCTCTGGCTCTGGCTCAAGACTGTGCCTCAGACTCTCCCTGGCCCCTGGCTTCCGGCTGCACGCCGGGCTGGCTGAGCCCATCTGCTCCTACCAATTTTGTGATCCTGACCCTAGTGACTGTCCCTGCACGTCTCATGCCATGTGTGGGGCCCTCCCGGTGGTGATGGACAGGCATGAGGGAACCAGGCAGCCATGGAGACCCAGCACAGATTATCTGCTCTGAGCTTGGCTTTATGCCCCCTGGGTACTCCCCACCCCAGGCTTGCTGCCGTCACAACCTGCAGGAACCACTTCTGAGGTTTTATTAGCTCCTGTTGTTTTTGGGGAACTCTTTCTTATTCCACATCTGAGTGCTGAGGTCTCTAGCAGACACTCAGGAGGGTCCTTGTTTCTTTGCTTTTAAAGCATCCTATAGGATCCCTGCTGTCCCTGTCTGTCTGTGAGCTCAGGGCCTGAGGTAGCTGTGTTTGCAGGCTGGTACTTTCTATTTTCTTTTTTATCCTTCAAGCCCTGCGTAATTACCTTCTCCCCAAATCCTCCTCCTGGATCCTCACTTGGAATCAGCATCTCCCTGGGCTGTGTTCCCACACTCCCTCTTGGTGGAGATCTGCTCTGTTCTCCAGGGGAATGACTGTGCAAGCCTGTCATCCTTCCTGGCCTGCAGACGGGGTGGGAATGAAGGGCGGGAGCGGTGTGGTGGGAGCAGCCTCTGCACAGCTTAGTTTAGGGACCCTGAGGGCTCAATGCTGCACTGCAGAATTCAGAGTCGGGACCTCACCCCATCTCCCTTCCATGCGAGATGGTGGCGAGAGTGCCAGTAACACAAATATTAAAGAAGGGCATTATCGGGTGTGTGCAGAGAGTCCGGGAAACCAGGGCGAGGGATTTTTTTCTGGCAGAGTAAGGGAGTGTTATGGCCAGGATGTATCTGAGCTGGGCCATGAGAGAATTTCAGCAGAAATGAAGCGGGAGGAGGGCAGACGGCATCACCTGTTGTCACATCTCCTTTCTGCAGTAGTGCTCAAGTCAGGATCCCCTGAGAAGGTTTGCTGACCGGGATGGGGCCAGGGTTTTGCATTTCTGGTCTGCAATGCTCAGCTCCTGCAGCATTAGGGCTGGGAGACTCTTGGAGCCCCAGCCCCAGCACGTGTTCTGTGGAACCCTCATGCTATGGGGTTTTGCGGGCAAAAGTATTTGCTATTGGTGGCATGTTAGAACTCTCCCAAAGAATCAAGCCAAATTATGATTTGAAATATTAAAATCATTGGTACATCCTGCAGGAATCAATCAGGCATTTCCCAAACCTATCTGGAAACCAAACCCTTTCACTTATGGTCTTTATTCCTTCCACCCTTGAATGGGGTTCCAACAGGTCTTAGTTCAAGAAACGTCTCTCGAGCTTTCTCTCTTTCCCCAGAGGCACACCCTGGAAGTCCACAGCTGTCTCTGCTGTCTAGTCAGTGGGACATAAAGTAGCACAGTGATCAGCTCCCTGATGTCAGGCACAGAGAGTTAGAGAGGTCTTGGTCCCCTGTGGACTGGGCTCTTTGCATTTTGACAATAACACATGCTCAACCACAACCACATAGCATCAGCAACCACAGGTACAAGATCACGGGACCCATACCATGTGCTGGAGGGTTTGACAGTCATTGGCAAAAGGGTGATCAATTAAGGGAAAATCATGGCCACTCTACCTCTCTGCCATGTCTCTCTGTTGGGAAACAGCTTGGTGTGAAATGCTGGTGAAAATCAAGTTTCCACGTCAAGCTGTGAACTCTAACTGTAGAATTTTGAAAAGAGGCTTCCCTGGGGCTAGTCAAAATGGAAATGCACCATCCAGGCTCCCTCCTGGGCTATTAATTCGTTTTTTTGAGATGGGGATTCAGAGGTACTAGTAACAAATTTCCTATCTATCCAAAATGCAAGGGGAGAGGTGATTAGAAATACCTAACAGCTCTCATCAAATTAAAGAGCTTGGGTCTTTGAGTTTTCTCTAGCAGAAGCTCAGCATTTGTGTAAGTTGTGATTTAGCAATACTGCTTCAGCGACCTCTGACCTATATCTCTGCAAAATACTCATTAATTACAAAGAGTAGAACAGTCACTTTCTATTGGAGAAACTTGGTGGACACCTTCTTTGTCCAATGATTACCAGCATGCTGATCGATAGGAAGAGGATAAATCAAAGTATATGTGCTCCTGGTACAATACACTCAGAAGGACACAGCATTACCCCCATGGTGGTCCCAACAATGATGTAGCCCCAGTATCTAATCAGGGGGAAACCCCAGAGAGACCCCAATGGAGGGACAATACACAGTAGTCAGCTTGCTGTGATACAATACCTGAGAAAATGAACTTAAAGGAGGAAGGATTTATTCTGGCTCATGGTTTCAGAGGTTTCAGCCCATGGAGGGGCAGGGAGTGCATGGTGGAACAAAGATGCATAACTCATGGTGGCCAGGAAGTGAAGAGAGAAAGCTGAGCCCAGGTCCAATTACACCTTCAAGGACATGCTCCAATCACCTGAGTTTTTCCCACCAGGCCTCACCTTCTAAAGATTCCATTACCTTCCAGAAGTATCACAAGATGACAACGGAGATTTTAATGTATGGTCTTTGAGGGACACTTAAGATCCAAACCCTACCAGGAAGTCTATGATATAATGGGCCTGAACATTTACACAGCTGTCAATGCCAGAAAATGTCAATGTCACGAAGAAACACTCAGGAATGATTTTGGGTTCAGGAAGAGTAAAGAGATGTGGCTACCCCGTGCATCTCACGGTCCTAGACTTTCCTGTGCTAGAGAGGAATCCTTGGGACAATTGACAACATCTCAATATGTTGAAATTAAATAAGATTAAATAAAAGCACATCAATGAACATTTCCTGGGCTTGTTTATTTAATTCTAGTTTTGTAGATCTAGGAAAATGTCTTTGTTTTTAGGAAATACACAT
>CM053412.1:58298976-58329243 GCA_028644305.1 Xerus rutilus | reverse complement strand
AAAGAAGACAAATTTTCAATACAATGATATTTGAAGTTTGATTATTACTTTGGACTGATCAATACAATTACTGAGATGAGACTGTTCCTATTGCTAAAAGGGACCAGAAATTCATGGAGCCTTCTGAGATGTTAATTGATAGGTAAGGGGGGAGGAATCAGTTTCAGAGTAAGTACTGCATGCAGGGATATAAAGCAATAAGCTCCTCTGGGATTTCTCTGACCAAGTTCTGTTTATTCAATAGCCAGTTTAGTGGTAGAGCACTTACCTGGCTGGCATGCATGAGGAGGCCCTAGGTTTGATCTCCAGCACCACCAAAAAAAAAAAAAAAAAAAAAACACACACACACACACACATGTATATATGTGTTATGATTTGAATATGAAAAGCTCATGTGTGAGACAATGTAAGAAAGTTCACAGGAGAAATGATTGTGTTGTAAGAATCTTAACCCAATCAGTGATTTAATCCCCTGCTAGAGATTAACTGAGTGGTAACTGAAGTGGTCGGGTGTGACTGCAGCAGGCGGGAATTAGGATGTGGCTTTGGGTATATATTTGTATCTGGCAAGTGGAGTCTCTCTCTGCTTCTTGATCACCGTGATGTGAGCTGCTTCCCTCCGCCACACTCTTCCACCATGATGTTTTGCCTCACCTCAAGCCCTGAGAAATGGAGCCAGCCTTCTAAAGACTAAGGCTTCTGAAACCGTGAGCCTGTGAATAAATTTTGCCTCCTCTATAGTTGTTCTGGTCAGATCCTTCAGTAAGAGCAGCGAAAAAGCTGACTAAAATAATATGTAATAAGAAATAGATGAGACTCACTTGAATGGTGCATAGATCCCCCTGATACAACAGGGTTTGTCCCATCACATACTGAAAATGTCAAAAATGCACTCGATGCACCTGACCTCCAGAGCAACCTAGCTCAACAGCACGGTGCACTTCGGAGTGTCGGAGCGTCAGGCTTAGTCCTCACCATTTGCCAGCCTCTCATGGGGGATCAGAAAGAGCTGAGAGAACATAGGACAGGAAGAGATAGGAGCTCATGATGCAGAATGGAGCTGCTTTCTAGGGTCACACTCTTGATCCATGGGTACAAGTGTGACACCTAAAGGGAGAAGGTGTCACTGCTCCTCAGTGGGCTGGTCCACAGGTGCCCAGGCACCAACCATCAGCTCAATCAGTTAAGAGCCCTGGGGACATCCAGGGTTCCCCTCATTCTGATGTCCCTCTGAGCTGTCAACCTTAGTACTCTTGGCAAGGGAGCCTGAGCTTTGTGATTTGGAGAGAGTGCTCGGTATCCTTGACAAGAAAGTAAACATTTTCTTTTTCCACTTTCTGGTGAGAAAAAATTGAAACTGGCAGAGTTGTTAGAATTGTTTTTTGATTTTTTTTTTTAACCTTTAACCAATAAATAAATAAAGCATGTTCTTGCCCCCAATCCAACCTCTATCTCCAGGAGTCCAGAGAAAGGTATCAGCTTCCAAAGTAAAGACTGCTACACAGAGACTCAAACTTCATTAAATTCTATGCAGCCAACATTTTCCCTGAGATCATGAGATTCAGTATCTTTTTTAAAGAACAAAGGTTAATTTTTGCAACAGAAAGATGAAGAGAAAGCGGAGAATGAGAGGAAAAATAGCATGAGTCACCAGAGAAGTCAAGATGCTGGAGGTGGCTAATCCATAGAGACACAATTTTGGAGACTTTGGAGACTTCAGAGACAGAAGGGATCTTGATTGCTTAGGCACTTTATTTATTTTCGGTACCAGGTATTGAACTCAGGGGCACTCAGCCACTGAGCCACATCCCCAGTCTTATTTTGTATTTTATTTAGATACAGGGTCCCGCTGAATTGCTTAGTGCTTCGCTGTTACTAAGGCTGGCTGTAAACTTGCAATCCTCCTGCCTCAGTCTCCTGAGCTGCTGGGATTACAGGCATGCACTGCCATGCCTGATGGCACATTTTATTTTTTACATGAGAAAATCCAGTCAAATAATTCAGGATGTCTCATACTTACTAGTCATAGAGCAGTAGAATTCAGAGATTTCCTTTATTTTATTTTATTTTTCTACCATGGCATGTTGTTATTTTTCTCTAAGGAACTCTCTTTTATTGGCTGTATTTTTTTTCTTTTTTTTCTGCTTGTCATTCAAAGACAATTCAGTGCTATACATTCTATGAAATTTTGGCCTTTCCTCCCCCTTCTTCTTGCTGGGGCAGATTGTATTTTTCAAAGACAGACAAAAACAGCACTCTGCTGTGGATGGAATGTTTGTGTCTTCTACCCTCACCCCCAAATTCATATATTGGAGTCCTAACTCCCAGTGTGGCTGTATGAGTCTTTTAAGGAAGTAATTCATATGAGTCTTTTAAGGAAGTAATTAAAGTTAAGTGGATGGGCTCTGTTCTGACAGTATTTAGCATCTTTGTAAAAGAGGAATAGCTCTCTCATGCTCTCACTTTCTCTCCCTCTCTATCATGTGAGGATGCGGTAAGAAGGCAGCTATCTGCAAACTGGGACTAGAGCCCCAAACAGAACCAAATTGGCCAGAACCGTGATCTTGGACTTGGAGCCTCTGGAACCATAGGAAATAAAATCTCTGATACTTCCCTGTGATAGCCTAAGTGGATGAATAAGACACCATCCCTTCTAGATGCTCTTCTTCAGCATGAACATCCTACTTCCCTATTAAAATTGGAGTATTCCACTTGCCTGCCTTTGAAGCTGGGCTGGTCTCAAGGAGTTAGTGGGAAAAAGTGTGTGCATGCCAGCCTGGTTCTTTTGGAATGCTGCAGGTACTTCCTCTTGAAATGCCCCTTTTTGGAGCCCCCAAACCTCAAAATGGTAAAGAATCCGACACCACATGGAGAGCCCATGTGTGCGCACAAAGCTCTGCTGAGGGCTTCAAGTCATGCATTCATTCCATTCAGGGAGCCAGACATGTGAATGACAAAGCTTCCAGATGGTTCCAGCTCCCAGACATTCCAGTCAGCCCCCATGTTTCAGGTCTCCCAGGCAAAGCCCCAGACATATGTCTAAAGCCATCTCTGCCACACATGTCTGAATGCCTGACTACAGAATCTGGAAGCATAGAAATATGTTACTGGTGCCATTAAATGGGGGATGCTTTTGGGGTGAGTCAATGGTAACAGGAACTTGACATTTTTTTGGTAAAATATCCTTACTTGTGGTTGTCTGACTTACCCTAAAAGTTCTGCCATCTACCGCTTGGGAGCTGGAGGTAGCACGGACGTGAACATAGGGGAGAAATCTTCTCATGGTGAGCTAATGACAACTTTTGACTGAGAGAGTCCAGAATTTTACTTATTTATGTTCCTTCTCCCAAATTTATTCTTGATGATAAAAGATTCCAAAATGCTGACGTTAACCACAAATGTCTCTGAGCTTCTAACTTTGGTTTTGTTCAAGATTATGTTTAATCATAATGACTGTTTTGAAAGTGGAAACTGTCAAAATGTTCAAAGTCCTCCAGGCTGACAATTCTGTTCAAGGTGGACCAGGCCCAGTAATTAGTCTCACTAGACAGGCATCAGGTGCAACACAGAAAAAGCAAGACCTAGTTGGGTCTCCCCGTTAGAAAAAGGCAACCAGGGCTCAAGAACAGGTATGCAGGAGGGGAGGGGAAGGGAAGGTTCTGGGGAAGGAAATGGAACAAATTTTGTTATGTGCATGTACAAATATGGCATAATGAATCCCATCATTATATATAATTATAATGCACTAACAAAAAAGGACATTTAAAAAAACATAGCAGTGCCTGGGATGGGGAGGAGGGTTGGGTTGGTAGGGAGGGGCACAGTGTAGTGTGAGGGGGATTCAGGATGATGGACATTTTCTTTATTTTGATGGTGGTGGTGGTTTCACAGGTACACATGTATGTCCAAAGTTTCCAAGTTGGACACTTCAAACACACAGCGGTTGTTGGTAGCTGGGTCTACCTCCATGAATTTATTAAGAAAATCTGTATCACAGACAAGATGATGTCACTGGAGGTTCTACTAATTCTTTTTTGTAAAGGAAATAAAAATACTGCAGAAACAGCTCTCTTACCCAACCCCTTCCCTTTCCTCCCTCCTTCTCTGCCATTTCCCCAAAGTAACTCCTACCAAGGTGTTAGGGCATTTTCCAGGCACACGTTTGTTTATACATATCCTGTATGTATGTACACATTACATTTATTTTCATTTGTGAGTCTAGAACATTTCCATAAGTACTATCCTTTTGGGGGAAATTGCCTAATTTGTGTCACAGGAGAAGAAATCAAACCCGTTTATCCTTTGCCTATCTTCTCTCCAGGCCTGGCCTAGGTTACCAATGCTCTTTCTTAGATGCTGTGTATCCCCCCACCCCCGCTGGATTCCTTGGTTTTTGTTTTTGTTTTGTTGGTTTTTTTTTTTTTTTTTTGGTTCCTCAATATATTTTTATGAAATCTTAGAGAAGACATCAGATATCTAGGTACATAGAGAAAGGTACAGATAGGGAATAAACGTTCCAATCCCTCCTGGACTACTCCCAAGTATCTTTTTTATTTTTCATTTATATATGGTTAACAGCATAAATGAGAATAGAATTTTAGGTTACAAATTATTTTCCTGAGGACATTTTAATTCTACTGATGAAAAGTCTTTTACCAATCTTGTTCTGCTCCCAGTCTAGGTAATATGTGTTTTCCACTAAAAAACTTTTTTTTTTTTTGGTTCTGGGGATTGAACCCAGGGGCACTTAACCACTGAGCTACATCCCCAGCCCTTTTTATATTTTTTATAGAGACAGGGTCTCACTGAGTTGCTTATTGCCTTGCTTTTGAACTCATGATTCTCCTGCCTCAGCCTCCCCAGTCGCTGGGATTACAGACACATGCCACCATGCCGGGCACTGCTAAAATACTTTTAATAACTTTAATTTATTTCTAGTTTTATGAAATTGCTTTAGGATGCATTTAGGTATAAATTATATGTGTGTGTGTATGTATATGTATATATGTATGGATTGTATATAGATAAATACATTCATATATTTACATACATATTTATACTTTATATATTAGGTTTAGGTAAAAAGTATATATAACATATTTTATATATTCTATATATATTTTAAAGTATCTGTATACATGTATATGACATAACACACACATATATATACTTTTTCTTCTACCATTAAAATATTAACTGCCCTTTAGTTTTTCTTTTACTTTCATTGACACCTAATAAAGGAGATAGCTTTTCCTGACTGTTTTTCTATGCCTCTTGTTTTTTCCTCATATGTCTCATCTCTGTACTGGGAATTTTCCTCAAAAAATGTAAATTAGTTCCACTGAATCATTTCTCAGGTAAAACCTTTTTAATTCCATGAAATGGTTCTATTTTCTACATTTCCCTTTCTGAACAGTAGTCATCTGTTCTTAATTTATGGATGTCATTTCTTCTCAAATTCTTGAATAGAGGTTTACAAATCCTTCTTCTCCTCCCTGGCTTCTCTCTGTTTGTCTGTCTGTTGGGTTGGTTGGTTGGTTGCTCTGTGCCCCTGGCTGGCCTTGAACTCTGGGGCTCAACCCATCTTCCCACCTCAGCCTCCCAGGGCAGGGACAACAGGTCACTACTGTGCCAGGCACTCTGGATTATCTTTGTTTATTCTGGGGTCAACACTGTTTGTTCATCCCATCCACAATCACTTTTTTCTTCTTTCTTCCTTATCCTTTTTGATATTTTTCTTGGATTTTTATGTTTTTAAATACAGCACAAGGTTGATTTAGACAGTTCACATAGATTTCTTCTACCTTTACTCTCATTTTGGACCTCCTCCCAGGATTTGAAGACTTCTTGCAAGCTCTAGGACAGGTGAGGTATTTCACCTGGCAGGATTTTTAAGGCTATAAATAATACCAAGAGAAATTGGCAGGCATCCCCAAGCCTCAGATGCCAAAACAGGACCATATCTCAGGGAATATAGTATTTTAGGAGGCTTAGCCCCTCCTTAGCAGGTATTTCTGTCTTCAGTCTGGGAAGAGAAGGGTGGGAAGGCCTACTATGACCCCAACTCTATTCTCAGAATTGTCATGAATATATTCTGCATTATTTAGTTTATTCTCAGGATCGTGACCCATATAAACTATATGCATTGAAATTATCTCTAGATCTGGGGATATCAAATTAGGATAGTCTTCTAAATTCAACACTTGATCCCCAAATCCAGAAATTTCCTCTCTGTAATTTATAAACTCTGTTCCTGCATATTTTACATGGCACTCTGTATATTTACAAGAAAAAAAAGGTACATAGCTTTTAATGCTGCTGGCAACAACTGCTGTCCATTTTGCGATATGTTTCGATGGAGGTTTTTGCTGAGATTGGACTGCACTCTTCCTTGTGCATTTCATGATTCAGTCCATCCTTGCCTTGCAAAGCAGAGCCAGAAGAAATGTAATTCCATAATCTAATAAAATCCAGTTACCTTTGACTTTCACACACATGAAACTCTAGGTTTCATGAAAGATTTCCCTTCCAAGCTTCAGTAACGAGCTAATGAAATGGTATACAGTGTTGCACTTGTTCACCAAATTATTTAAATAATGAGTGAATGATCAGCTAGTGAGTGCCAGGCTCTTTAGAAAACACAAAAATCCACATTTGCAGTCTATATTGACACAAAGTTTATAGTCCAGTAAGAAAAACACCTGAAGGATACTTGTGAGATAGCAGGATACCAGAGAAGAACACCGGGTGGGTGCTGTGACAACCCAGAGGGGGACACTGGTCCCCTGTATACAACAAAGAGCTGCCCCAAAAGAAGTGACCCTCAACATGAAACCTGAAGGATGGAGCATGGAGATTTCCTAGGCAAAAGCACCAGGTATTTCAGGCAGAGAAATGTTCACAAACATCAGCTGTATCTATAAATTTAAAAGAATTCTTTTTAAGAGCGAGGCTGGGAACCCAGGGCCTCATGCATGCTATATAACACTCTATCACTGAACTGCACCCCCAAGCTTTTTATTTATTTTTTTTTTAAAGAAGCAGAACACTTTCTTTAAATACAATCTTCTCTAAATGCCAGGTAGGTACATGAAGATACTCTAGGGTTCTAAGAAGCAGAGCTGAAGATCACTGCTGGTTACAGAGCTCAGTGAGCAGAGCTGAATCTCTCCTGTTGGAATAATCCTCTTACCAGAGCCACAGTCTCAGTTCAAGATTTCTGCCAGCTCCAGCAATCTCTCCTGGTCTGTCCAGGATGGCCCCTGCACACAGACAGCTGGTTGTACTACAGGTACAACCAAGTATGACTCTACACCTTGATGGAAATCATCCCTACACTAGCCCCCATAAGATGACCTTCTAAAATCCTATAAAGAAAAGCCTCAAAAGCAGTTACCTGAATACCTTTTGGAAAGAAGGCTGCATTTTCTCAATAAATCACCTGCACAGCTAATATGAGTCAGCAAGAGAATGAGTTGGTAAGAAATAGGAAAGCAGAGAAAGTTGAATTATTCTCCTTGAGAACATAAGATTTTTAAAATGTACGTTTTGTATGATTTATTTGTCCTGAGATATTAGGAGCAGAGAAATCAGAAATGAGGAGAAAAGATGGGATGTGGGTCTGGATGCAAAAGTCCAAGTTGGTGAAAATGAAAAGGGTCATTTTCTTTTTAAGGAACACAGATGTATAGTATTGAGTTTTAAGTTGTTTATAAAGCAAGCCGATGGAAGCAGCAGAGATTAGAGTCAGCTTGTACTGGGTCACGAGAGCCAATTGTGAAGTCACCAGGAGTTTTACAAGCTGGTTGTTAAACCTAACAATGATTCAAAATTGAATGGGGGACACTTACCATTAAATAAGCCATATTAAAAATAAATGTAAAAATACTCAAAACTTATCATATCAGAATTATGTTGCCACGTTTTACATCTCTACTCTTGAGGCTACTGAATGTGTACTAGAATAAAACATCATGTATTAACATCACAGACACTGATCTCTTCCCAACTATACTCAATAATGTCATGTTAGTAGCCTGAGGTATTTACATCATAGGATCTGGCAAAGGCTACAAGCCGGGGTGTTTTTATTTGGAGAACAGGCCATTAAGCGTTCACCAGAGCACCAGTGGGTCAAGGGCACAGTGCCTGGAAACAGCTGCTTGAAGTTTCAGCTCAGTCAGTTACTAGCTGTGTGACCCAAGCACATTACTTAATCCTTTGTCTCTCTTTTCTCACATGGTCATTTTGAAGACCAAATGAATCAAAATATGTGGAGCACTTAGAACATTACCTGGCATACAGTACCTACTACAGCAGTCCTCCTTATCCACAATTTCACTTTTTGCTATTTCAGTTACCAGCAGTTAACCATGATGGAAAATCCCAGAAATAAATGTAAGTTCTTAATTGTGGGCTGGTTACGGTAGCATGATAAAATATCACACCATCCTACTCCATCCCAGCCTGGAGCATGAATCATCCCTTTGTCCAGTGTATATACATTGTATACACTACCTGCCTGTTAATCATTTAGCAACCACCTCGGTTATCAGATCGGTTGTTGCAGTATCACATTGCTATGTTCAAGTAACCCTTGTTTTGCCTTGTAATGACCCCAAAGCACTAGATTAGTAATATTTGTCATTTGAATATGCCAAAAAGAAGTCATGAAGTACTTTCTTTATGTGGAAAGGTGAAAGTCCTCAATAAAAAGAGGTAGCTAAGATCTATGGTGAGCATGAAACACTGTCTACATGGGGCTCAGTAAGATTTGTGGTTTCAGGCATCCACTGGAGGTCTTGGGATAAATCCCCTGTAGATGGAGGAGAACTACAGTAGGTAACTGTTAACCACTGTTAGTTGTGATATTATTTTACATTTATGTATATGTCATTAACAACACACATCTCCTGTACAAATACCTGATATCTGCCAAAAATCTCACAAACACACACAAAGGCCTGGTTTTCCCCAGTATCTATTTATTGACTCTTCATGGTTACAGAACCCCCAGGTGTTTCCTGGGCACATGGAACCCTCACAAAGTCAACATTTTCTGTTTCCCTTGACAGTTCTAAACAATTCAGACACCCCAAATTTCATGGAACCATTGCCTATAGCCTTCTTTTAGAGGCAACTGAGTGGTAGGGTACTAGTCAGCTTTTCATCACTATAACAAAATACCCGAGATGGTTAACTTATAAAGAGAAAAATTTTATTGTGGCTCACAGATTTTAGAGATTACAATTCATGATTGGGTGAATTCATTGCTTTTAGGTCACTGGTGGGGATACTGGACAGTAATAGCCAGGAGCATGTGCTGGGGCAAATAGCTCACTTCATAGCTGGGAAGCCAAAAAGGAAGAGGAAGCAGCCATGTCCTCCAATCCTCCTGGAGGGCGCACCTTCAATGACCTGGGGACTTCCCGCTAGGCTGCATCTCCTAAAGGCCTCCCAGAATCCTCCTGAGGACATTCAACCTCTGAACTCTAGAAGGCATTCTTATCTATGTCTCTTTACCCTATTTCCTCTCCACTGCCTGGATATAGACTCAAAGACAGGATCCCAAAAAACTATTTTGAACTGTGAGGTGACTTTGGAAATGCGGACTCCATAATGGACACATAATATGGAAGTGGTTTCGTTCTCCCTACGGACTTGGTGAAGTGTAATCTCACACCAGCCCTTCTCTGGGAAAGAGGACTGAGCGTACTGTTGAGGCCTTTCAATGTGCTGTCTGAATCATGGGACTGTCAGAATTTGCAATCTCCCTCTGCCTTGGATCTTCTGATCTGTAAGTCATGAACTCTGCATTTACCCCAGTCCTGAGGCATTTCCTGTGCATATCAAGGTTTGAGAAGCACTGGTGGGAGCCCTTTTACTTTAGTTCAGCTGAGCCCCTATGCCTAACGAATTTTGCCCCTAGTGGGGTCCAATCTGCATATAGCCATCCCTGGAAAGGGTCCTCAGAATGGTAAAGAGCCACAAGACGTGGTGGGTAAAGAAAATTTATCAGAGGCAGGAGACTGGAGCCTGGGCCACATCAGACATGAAGCTCTGGTTGGGGGTACGGGGGAGTGTTGGCTTTGCAAAGATCTTGAACTAGAAGATTACACCAATCTGACCTTCTGGCCCACATGATATGAGTAATAGACTTATCATCTAACTCCCTTCTAGTCAACAAGTCCTTCCTCTGGAGCCTGCATCTTGGAAATCCAATTCCAAGGGTCAAGCTCTTGCTTCTCGTACCACAGTTCCTGGCTCTTTTTCTCTTCTCTCATCAGAATTTGCTGTGGCTTTTCTAGGAAAGCTCTCTTATTCAGTCTTTAGTATAATTTAATAGTTTTCCCACCTTCTTATTTTTGGCGTTTATCTAACAACAAGCTGATATTGTACTGCACTGTATTTACTTGTGGTCACTGTGCTATTGTCTCCGTCACCATCCTTCCATTTATTTAGCCCTTGGTGGTCACCGCCATGGGGGTTGACTGTCCTGTCTTCCCTCGCAATTCTTGGCCAGTGTTCTCAGCCAAGGTTCGGATTAGCCCCCTTAACTCTATAGGATGCAGAGTCACACAATGCCTGGTAAAAAGTAATCCTGAAGTTCCCCTGATCACTACAGCTAGCTTGAAAAGTGTTGGAAAAAGCAGGTTCTATTATGATTTAGGTATGGCGAAGCCAGGTGATCCAGATACAACCACCAAGGAAAAATTAGCTTATTACTCTCAGGTTCCAAGAGAGGGGGCCATGCCGCACTTTTGCAGGGCCTCATGGGGGAAGCACCAGGGCCCATCAGGAGACAGAAAGAGCAAGGCAAATGTCGGGGAGAGCCTTTGCTGTGGTTTTTGTGGAAAGGAATGGGCAAGGCAGAGCGAGCAGGCCAAACAGGCTCAAGATGGGCCAGTTTGGATAACTTCTATGGATTCCAGCTGTAGAGGTGGCTGGTCGTGGGGCGATTAAGAGAGAAGAATATTGGCTGGAGTGTTAGAGCCAGATTTGGGGAATGGAATTCTGATTGGTTAATTAGTGCCACTCCTGGGAAAATTGTTTGCTATCTCTAGGAATCTGCTCACCCTGGAAGGGTCTGTTCCTCCTCGGCCAGCAGGACCCCAGAAGTCCTAGCATAAAGAATACAGTGGAAAACAAAGAATATGGTTAATGCAGGAAAGTTTAGCGAAGACAATGCTTTGGCCTTGAAGGCAGAGCCTTTGATTTATAGGTAGAGTATTCTAAGTCAAATAAAAGCATGAAAGTTGTCTTTGGGGAAGATGATACAGAGGGGTGGATGGAGAAGAAGCAGATGTCAGAAACTGCCAGGTGCCTCCAGGAGTTGCTGAAGAAACGATGTTCTCACATGGAGACAGGAAGGGAGGCTGGTACTGGAAGGTGAGGCTGAAGACCTTCTTGCTGTTGCTAATGTGTACTGCTTAGCTCCAGGCACCACCTGCCAGACCCAGTGAGCCTTCTTGCTTAAAGCTGATACTTGCAGCTGAATTACAGACTCCTGTGAGGTCTGCATGATGGAAGCAAGGGGCTGGCGCCTCATAAGAAGTGGTCCTGGACTGGTCAAATTGCACCAGAATATCCAGCTGAAGGACTGAAGAAAGAGATGAGGTAGGACTATTTTAAAGAGATTGTTGGAGTTCTAGGGCATATGATACAACAGCAAGGAAATAGAATAGCAACAAATATGAAATAGAAAATAACTGGACTCATGAATGGATGAGGATCCAGACAGTGAAAATCAAAAAAGATTAAGGACATCTAAGAATGCTTTCTAGAATGGCCATTGAACTTGATGACATTAGATGCAGGAATGAGAAAGTGTTTACTGTTTATAAGGGCACGATCATTTTCCACCCCCATGACTAGGGCAGCATTGACACTGAGGCTGTCAGGAGGCTGGGCAGCGCACAGCGCTTCACACGCTGGTCTGCAAACTTAGCTTGTGGCTCAACTCTTTCTGCAGGTCCACAAGCTCATGTTTCCACACAGAATCCTGCATAAAATGAAAGATGCAAGCATTTCACCCTAATAAAAAAAGGAGAAATATTTTTTGAGATTTGAGAACAAACATATTCTTTAGGTAAGAGAAAGTAGCTAAATATACAAAGAACTCGAAAACCTTAACACCAGAAAAATAAATAACCCAATCAATAAATGGGCAAAGGAACCGAACAAACACTTCACAGAAGAAGAAATAAGAAGGGTCAAAAAAATATATGAGAAAATGTTCAACCTCTCCAGCAATTAAAGAAATGCAAATTAAACTATACTGAGATTCCATCTCACTCCAGTCAGAATGGCAATTATAAAGAATACAAGTAACAGTAAATGTTGCTGAGGATGTGGGGAGAAAGGTACTCTCATACATTGCTGGTGGGACTGCAAATTGGTGCAAGCACTCTGGAAAGCAGTATGGAGATTCCTTAGAAAACTTGGAATGGAACCACCCTTTAACCCCGCTATCCCACTCCTCGATCTACTCAAAGGACTTTAAAACAGCAAACCATAGTGACACAGCCATATCCATGTTTACAGCAGCTCAACTCATAATAGCCAAGCTATGGAAACTACTTAGGCGTCCTTCAGTGAGTGAGTGGATAAAGAAAATGTGGTATATATATGCAATAGAATATTACTCAGCCATAAAGAAGAATGAAATTATGGCATTTGCTGATAAATTGATGGAACTGGAGAATATCATACTAAGTGAAACAGGCCAATCCCAAAGAACCAAAGGCCCGATGTTCTCTAATTTGTGAATGCTAACGCAAAGCAAGGAGGTTGGGGAGGGGAATAATAGAAATTTATTGGATCAGAGAAAGGAAAACGAAGGGAAAGGATTTTGGAGGGGAATAGGGAATATAGTAGAATTAGTTGGTCGTAACTTCTCTAGCCTTGGATTTGTATTTGCAACCAGGGTAACTTCACATCATGTACAATCACAAGAGTGATATCCAAAATAGAACAAGTTATACTCTACATGTGTACAATCTACCAAAATACATTCTACTGTCATGCACAATTAAAAAGAACAAATTAAAAAAAATAAAGTAGCTAAATAATTGAAAGTATCAGTTCTCCAGATTTCCATAGCACATCATGTGTTCTTAAAATAGCCATGTTCTATTATTATTCTTTTTTTTTTTTTTTTTTACAATTTAGTTGTAAAGAAATTGAAACCAAAAAGTTGAGGTGCAACTTACTTGTGGTCACAAACACACATTTACTGTCAAAGCAAACAGAAAGAGAGATGATGTTTTCAGGGGACTTTTTTTTTTTAATTTGACCTCAAAATCTTTACCTATTCTTTAAATGCTCTTCAAAACTCCTCCTGAATTAGCCAGTAACTCCCTTCAGTCCCACATTTATAAATAGAACTGACCATTTTTACCAGGATGAAATATAGAAGAGAACAGATAATCTCTATGAAGATGGGGATTAAGTTTCTTTTCTTTTTTTTTTTTTAATCTTTATTGAAGATCTGGAATTAAAAGTTTTCATGAATTTAGGGTGTGACATTTTGAAGAGGAGTTGGAAGAGGTGGAGGTGAGGCTCAGTGAGATTTGCACAGGTAGGGGCAAGAGTGTCGTTTGTGGGAGGGAATGGCAGCATAGAGCTATTTACTTCTGCGAGCTTTAAACCTCCCAGATTAGATGTGAACTAACTCACAAGAGGTTCAAGTTGGTGGAGCCGGTAAACAGCTCCAGCTCCACCCACAGCAGGCGCTACCCAGAGTTTTCTCTGTGTGGGTCTGTGCCCAGAGAGGACTAGGGAGCTGCCAACATCCATGAACACAAAATCTCCTCCCCAGTCTCTGTGCCAGCTAGGCTGTGCAACTCACTGGTCAAGACCAGGTAATCACCTTGCTCCTCCCTGACGATGTAAGGGACCTTCTGCCTGGGCAGAAGGGGATGTCCATTATACTGTACATTATGTATGAACCTTGTTCAATCATCAGCCTCAGTAAAATAAAAAGGAAAGGCATCCAAGGGAATCTTATGATCCACATCCTCCACCAGGCAGCCGGAGACAGCCAGTGTCTGCCAACTAAAAATGCCAAGCACTGAACCAAAGTGAGCCAAAGACAACATACCCTTTTATAAGTCAGGATGAATCAAGGACCCTTTTGGAGATTAATTAATGCATGTGCTTCAGAATAGAAAATGAATGACTCTGGCCAGGCGCGGTGGTGGCACACACCTGTAATCCCAACGGCTTGGAAGGTTGAAGCAGGAGAATCACAAGTTCAAAGCCAGCCTCAGCAAAAGTGAGGCACTAAGCAACTCAATAAGACCTTGTCTCTAAATAAAATACAAAATAGAGCTGGGGATGTGGCTCAGTGGTCAAGCGTCCCTGAGTTCAATCCCCAGTACCCACCCCCTGCCAAATTAATGGATGACTCTGGATACTGATTTTTAAATATCCTGCCAACAGCTTTTCAAGATGGTTAACTTTGAACTCTGCCTAGCCCTGATTTTGCAAAGCTCTTGTTCCCAAAGTGTCCCTGTCCTCCTCAACCCAGTGCACCCTGGAAGGCAGCACTGTCGGATGACATTTCCCTCCATACAGTGACCTAGGAGTCCTCTAGTGCCACAGAGGACTCTGTTTTCCTGAATCCAGTGGTCTTTTCTGACATATGACTTAAATGGCACCTGCTGCCCCCTGCCTGACCTGAGGGTCAGATGCTGCTTTGTTTACTCTGTCAAAATAAGAGCTTAGTTTCCAGGAGTCCACTATCAGATGTGCCAATTTTAGCCTGGTGCTTTCTGGGTCACCTGGATGAAGGACCTCATTTAGTGGTTGATTATTATAACTTGGTTTTTGAAGGCGATCTGTTTGTTGCCTGTGACCACCATAACAAGGAATCACACTCTGGGAGGCTTGAAACAGCAAAAGTGCATTCTCTCACGTTCCGGAGGCTGGAGGTCTGGAATCAGATGTTGGCAGGCCTGCGCCCCCTCTGGAAACTCTAGGGGAGGATCTTTCTTTGCCTGTTCCAGCTTCTGGTGGCCATTGGTGTCCCTTGTGGCAATATCACTCCACCTCTGTCTCATCTTCACATGGCTATCTCCTCTGTGTATCTTTAGCCTTCTGATCTCCCTTTATAAAGACACCAGCCAACAGATCTAGGACCCTCACTAATCTAGTCTGATCTCATTTTAACTTGATTACATTTGCCAAGACTCTATTTCTAAATAAGGTCACATTCACAGGCTCAGGGTTAGGACACATTCTTCAGGGGATGCAGGTCATTCTACCATAGGCTAAATTCCCTGGGCCTGGCCCAGATTATGGGAACCACTGTGTCCCCTACGCAAAGCCACTTGCTAGCACCATCCGGGATTCGGGCCAGCACCTCCTCCACAGGAACAAGAGCGGGTGGTGTGGGTAAGACAGATTTGGTAGCTGTTTTCTGTGTCTCTCATTCCACTTACTGTTTTCATGTTTTAGAGGGAGATGCAGGAGGAGGCAAAGGTCAAGATGAGCTCTCTGCTAACCCAGGTCAGTCCTGTGTCATTTGGCTGCTAGCTGTCCAAAGCTGGATTCCCTGCAGCAGCCACTGGAACCCTAGGGTGGCTACTGAGACCGAACCCTGCCCGTTAAGCAGAATGCAGCCAGAGCCCCAGGGCTTGTAGAACAGAGTCTAGCATAAGGGATGCGGTGGCCATTGGCAGCTGTCAACACAGATCCAGGCAACATTGGTTTTGTACTCTCAAATAAAAAAACAAAACAGAAAAAACTCTAGCACTTAATAAGGGAAATCATCATCATCATCATCATCATCATCATCATCATCATCATCATCAGAATAGAGGGCCGGGTGTGGTGGCACACGCCTATAATCCCAGTGGCTCGGGAGGCTGAGCCAGGAGGATCGCGAGTTCAAAGCCAGCCTCAGCAAAAATGAGGCAAGAAGCAAGTCAGTGAGACCTTGTCTCTAAATAAAATACAAAATAAGGCTGAGGATGTAGCTTAGTGGCTGAGCACCCCTGAATTCAATCCCCAGTACCAAATAACAATAATAATAATCAATATCATCATCATCAGAATAGAATGTCAGACTCTGCCTGGATCTAGGCAATCAAATGCCCCAGGAAGCACTTGATTCTATCAGTTAGCATTTCTCCCCCATGATCTGCCTCACCCATGGCATTAGAATCTCCCCCTGATTTGAGGAGACCCTGGCTGCCCCCAGGCCTGGCATGTGGTCAATGTCACTCAGGAAGACTATGTCCTAGGCACTGGGCTGGGCCACAGTGATGGTTGCATCCATGCTGGTAGTCACTCCTGGGGCTGTGTAGGCCTAGGGTGCTGTGTGCAGGCCTAGGGTGCTGTATGCAGGCCTAGGGTTGGCTGCTGCTCTAAACTTGTGACTTACCTTCATGGTTTCCAGCAATTATTGAGCTCACAGTTAAACAGGGTGGGTAGTGTGTGTGTGTATGTGCACGTGTATCTGTGTGCCTGTGTGCGTGTGTGGTTATGTGTGTACATGTGTGTTGAGCTAATAACCCTCACTCTCACAGGGATAGAGGAGAGGTGAGGACTGAAAGGGAGGCAAGACCATAGCCAAGCAGGGTGACATGGAGCATTCATCTGCAGATCTCCTGACCTGTTGTGAAATAAACACCAATAAATCCCTTTGCATATGGACCTGGAGGCCCAGGCTCTAGCTGGGAAGGAGGAAAGGACTGAGATGGAGAGTTGAAGCTGCTGTGCTCAAGGGGTTCACAGGAGGTCAGCATCTCCGAACAGAAAAGAAGCAGAGAAAGGGGGCCAGGAGAGAGTCCTGTCCGCTGACCACCTGGAGGACAGAGGGCAGGGACACCTGTCACCCTTCAGCACATTGAATTAATGCTCACCTCTCATGGTGTGACTGGCACTGGTAAGACTGGAGAAAACAGGCCAATATCTCTGGGAGGGTTCCCAGATCAAGCACAGACCACCAGGTAGAAATTTGGGTTTCACATGGGACTTACTCTACCAAGGCCTGAGGCCCGTCCATCTGAAATCCTGTGTATGTGTCTACTAAATATGACTGCTCTACCTCTGAGGGCCCCAGGGTATGACAGGGACAGCTGTCCCATCCTGGAGTCCATGAAGCCCACCAGGAAGGGGGAACCAATCACAATAGACTCTCTAGATCCCTGAAGCCTCACCATATTTAGTATTAATCATAAGAACAAGAGCAGGACAGAGAATGCACGCTGCCCCATCCCAGGAGCCTATGAGCATCTCACAGGTGAGGTACCAGTAATATGCGGGGGACGGAAGTAAATATTTATTAAAGCTCATGAATTTGTAAGAAATGAAGGCAAGGACAGGGCCCCTGGTGTCTCATTTTAATCCTTTGTCCTAGGACAAATTCTACTTCTCTAGCACTTTTCTCCTTGAGTTCTCAGTGCCATCTGTCCTTCCGCCAAGGTGGCTTGGGTTGCAGGCCAGGCAGGTTCCTGGCCCCTGCTGGTCCTCTGCCATCATTCTTTATCTGACCAGCATCCCACTAGTAATAGGAGGGACAGTGGAACAGTGCATGCCGGGAGGGGGCTCTAGGACACAAGCACAGAGTCACAGAGTGGGGAAGTGGCAGGTAACTAAGAATGGAGTAGGGTGGAATCATGGAAGGGGGTTCTGAAGATTTGACAGGAGGCTAAACATAGAGTGAAATTGGAGGTGTTCAGATATAGGCCTGGGAAGGAGGTTTTGGGGAATCCCAGCTACAAGGGTCCACAGGTGCACAGAGATCGATGGAGGCAGAGAGCCCTGATTGTATTTCAGAGCAAGAGGTAAGTGTGACTGGGACACAGTGGGGGGGCCCAGGGTTGGGATAAGTCTGAGCAATAGCCAGAGCCTCAGGGTAAATTACTGGCACTGATTTCATCTCCTTGGATAAGTGGAGTCCAGCTGATCTCACGGCCATCCTCTAGATCTGAAAGCAGCCTGGGCCTGTTGTATCTCCCCACACAGTGCCCAGATGTCCACTCTCTCCCTTCACAGCTATCCACCAATCTCTCCCTGAAGGGACCCCCCCAGGCCTAGGACTCAGAGCTGTCAATCCCAGACGGGCCACTGTGATAGGGTCAGTCCTGCCCCAACCAGCTGTGTCCCATGAGTTCTGATATGTATTCCTTCCTCAAGATCTGTGCTTCAGGTCTGGTGGGTCACCCCTAGCCCTGGAAGACATGTCCAAGACCACAGAATTCCTACTGAGTTTTCATTTTTTAGGATGGAGAAGGAAAGAGAAGTAAAGCAAATCCTGTAGCTACTCTGGGGGATCCCTTGCAAAACAGGATTCTTAATGTGGGGAGATGGGCCTGCTGTGGTTTGAAAGTCCCTCCAAACTCACATTGAAGTTTAACTGTCATTGTGAGGTATTAAGAGGGTGGAAACTTAGTCCAACTATGGGGTTTGGAGGTGGAAACTTTGGGGAGAGGGGTGGATAAAGGCCAAACAAGGCCATAAGGGTGTTCCTAATCCAGTAAGACTGACTTTATAAGGAGGGGAGACCTGAGCTAGGATGCCTGCTCATATGATGCCCTGTGGCACTTTGCAATTCTGCAGAGTCCCCACAAGCAAGAAGGCCTTCTCCAGATGTGGCCACCCAGTCTTGAATTTTCCAGCCTTCATATTCATGAGCTAGCTGAATTCTTTATAAATTACCGCCTGTGTCATTTAGTTATAGCAACAGAAAGCAGACTGAGACAGGGACCATGGCTCATGTGGATCCTTTTGGAAAGAGGCAACATTACTCCTGAAGCTGGTGGCAAATTGGGCTCCACTTACAGAAAGAAAGAAAACAGGATGCTGTAGGAAAGTGTGTGCCAGGTATGTGAAAACATAGCCTTCAACTTAAAAACTGTAAGCATTTCAAAAGCATGGAGGAGAGTGGTGGATGTCAGAACTCTGGATGGCGATCAGTCAGACCAGGAGGCTGTGTCTAACGTTGACTGCTGACTCTCCTGGCCTTCCCATGATTACACCAACAGTGCATGTGGACATGAACTGATCCAGTCACTACGTAGACCCTGTCTCCAAAGTGGGGCTGCTTTCCTAGTGGACATCATTCCCCCAGATGTGGAATAAGAAAGTAGTCAGGACAATTCAACATGGCTTTGTCTCACTGCCATTTCCTAGAGGTGGAAAGTCCAGGCCACACTGAAGATGCACACATTCATTGAGACATATCCTGTACCAGAACTTTACCTGGAAGCACCTGAGGATGAAAAGACAAAGACAGAGATGCTGCTTCGTGGAGCTCGCTGTGCAGCCGAAGAGGAAAATGTCTAAACTTATCAGAAGAAAGACCATCTCAGAAACATCCAAGAGATAGAGGCATGTAGGATGGCTGCCTGTCCAGAAGTGACCAAGACCCAGGCCCCATGTGAACTTGACAGCAAGAAGTCCATGAAGTTCATCCTGATAAGGAAAAATAAAAATGTGGCATAGAAAGATGTTTGAACTAATTGTACAGAGTGGGTGGCTCACGGGCAGTAACAGGCCCTTCTCCTTAGGGCTGGAGGGGTACAAAGTGCATGGCAGTGTCTGGCTCCAGAGGAGGTGCAGATGCAGGGGGGCGGGCAGGCTGGGCACATCCTCCTGCTGACATAGGGTCCCTTCCCAGGTTAGGGAGAGAAGCCACATGCTGCATTTGCAACTATACAAAGATCCTGCCTGAGGTGGTGGCAGTGTATGAATCTAAAACACAAAACAAAAAAAAAACCCCAAAACACACACACAAAAACAATAAACAACAACAACAACAACACTAAAATTATGACATGTCATTTCTCCTCTGGCAAAAACAGGGCTTTGCACTTTGTAAGCAAGATAGCAGAATTACTAGGAGCAGGCAAGGCTGCTGATGCCCAAGGTAAGCAAGGAGGGGACTAGTGGGTCAGCTCTGAGGAACATTAATCGTGCCTTCCAAAATCCATGTGTTGAAATTCTAATTTTTAGTGACTAAGAATATGACTGCATTCGGAGACATAGTCTTTACAGAGGTGATTCTAAAGTAAAATGAAGTCCTTCGGCTGGGTCTTACTCCAATCTGATGGTGGCCCTTATAAGAAGAGGAGATCAGGACACAGACATGCACAGAGGGAAGAGCCAGTGGGAACCCAGGGAGAAGACGTCACCTACAGGCCAAGGAGAGAGGTCTCAGGAGACATCAGCCCAGTTGACACCTTGATCTCAGACTTCCAGCCTCCAGGATTGTGAGAAAATCGATTCTCACCAAATGGTACGTTATGGTGGTCCCCCAAAATCAGAGCTGACATCCCTGCCACCTCCTGCAAGGGCCCACCTTCTCATGACACCACATTGCATTCATTAAAGCACATGTTTAAGATCATTTAAGCTCAGAATATCCAGGGTTTTTTTAAATTAATATTCTGTGTTACATAAACAACTTATTATGATTAAAGTAAAGCAAATAAATCTAAAACTCCTAGAACACATTGTCCAGATAAAGGAAATAATGAAACTCTCCTTGGGGGTAGCAGAAGAAATGGAAGCTGGAAACAATTCATGGTCATTTGGGAACATCACCTTAAACAGATCAAGTTTCTTCTTTTGGTACCAGGGATTGAACTCAGGGGCACTCGACCACTGAGCCACATCCTCAGCCCTATTTTGTGTTTTATGTAGAGACAGGGTCTCACTGAGTTGCTTAGCGCCTCGCCGTTGCTGAGGCTGGCTTTGAACTCGCGATGCTCCTGTCTCAGCCTCCCTAAGTGCTGGAATCAGATCAAGCTTCTTGATGACTGCGATCTCTTCTCCAACACGGTTTAATTTTTGTTGTTGGTTCCACTGATCGTGGGACTGATCATCCTCAGGTTTGCTTATTTCTTTCATTGCTCCTGACATGATGTCCAGCCACTGAAACAAGGGTCCTCACAGTGATGGACAGCTGTTCTGGAGAAGGGTGCTTATCTTTCAGGTCCTTCTGCTTCATGCTTCTCCCTCCTCCCTCAAGAAACTGTAGTTCCAGCATTGCCTGGTTTTTGTTAGATTGCAAAATGAGCTTATTTGACTTTTACTTCTGGGAAAATGGAGTAGATAAATATTTCCCTCTTCCTCCCACTGAGCACAACTATAAATCCTACACGTGAGGTTAATAAAAATAAAAACGACAACAACCTGATTCAGAAAGGGCAAGAAAAGGCAGACCAGCTCTGGACCTTGGTGCTCAAAGCTCAACATGGTAGACCTTCCTGGATTTTATTTTTGCTTAACATTACTCAGACTTGGAGCTGAAGTGCAGGCAACAATGTCACCAAACAGCCAGCTCTCTCTAGCTGAAGAACAACGAGAGACACCGCATAGCAAGACAGAGACTTTTAGACAATGAATACTCTACTCTTACTTAGTCAAACACTGCTGGAAAATGGAGGTCCAACCCCAACCCATGGTAGCAAAACCAAGCCGAAGTCTGGATTTCTGTCCACTCTAGGAAGGAAAGAGATACCCCAAATCTCTTTCCTTTTCTCCACTTTCCTTTCCCTTGCTCCTGCCAGAGTGGTTTAAACCAATTAAAACAGAAAGTTTAAATAAGATTCAAATTCTCATACTGTGAACCCCAAATGGCAAAGTTTCAACTGAAAAATTACTCCTCATAAAAATAACCAGGAAGACTTCAAACCAAATGAAGAAAGGCCACCAATAATCTCAAAGCCAAGTTTATAGAGATGTGTCTAGAATTACTGAAAAAAAACCAACAACTTTAAAGCAGAAATAAAAATGCAAATTCATAAAACAAGTCACAAATGACCAAAATGTCTCAGTGAGAAATGATAAACATGCTTAACATATGACAAATTTGAAAGTCTCAGCAAATAAATAGAAGATGTAAAGAAGAATCAACTGGAGGTTTCAGAACTGGACAAAAAAATGGAATACATGTGGACTATCTCTTATCTGAAGTGCTTAGAACCAGAAATGTTCCAGATTTTGGATTTTTGAGGTTTATGAATGTTTGTGTGTACATACATGATGAGATAATTAGTGGATGGAAGCCAGGATTAAGTATGAAGTTCATTTATGTTTCATATGCATCTTACACACCTAGATTGCAGGTAAATTAATACATTTTGTAGTGTAGCTTTACTTTGACGGCTTCCTGTCACATGAGGTCAAGTGTGAGTTTCTACCTGTGGCTTCATGTTGGAGATCAAAATGATCAAAATGGAGATTTTAGAGCACTTCAGGGTTCAGATTTTGGGAACTAAGCACAATAAATGAATACAATTTAACTGCACAAAGGGGAAAAATTCAAGGACCTGGAAAAAAAAGAGCCAAAGAAAAGAGCCAATGTGAGCAGCAGAGAGAAAGAAAAGGAAAAAAGAAATGAACTGAGTTTCAGGCACTTGTGGTACTATAATGAAAGATCTAACATTTGAACCATTGGAGTACTAGAAGGAGAAGGAGAGGGGAGTACTCAAGGAAACAATGGCTGAAAACTATTCAAATCTGAGTCCCAAATCCCATCAGCCTACAGATTCAAGAAGCTCATCAAACCCCAAATAGGATAATCTTGAAGAAATTTAAGTGATGTCTATCTCAGAGATTGCTGATGTCATTGCCTCTTATGAAAACTCTTGAAGTTCACAGAGAAACAAATGAATGTGGGATCATCCATCTGAGCATGGACATCTGCATTTGACAACCCATTGACCCTGGGTGATCTGGTAGATGGCTCAATCCAGGAACTCAAACAGTGCCACTTCCTCTTCATGAAGCATCACATGCAGGCATCCAGGATCCTCTGGCTATGCCAGCCAGGCCATGGAACACAGGAGTGTGGGCATCTGAGTCCTTCCCCACCCTGAGGATGGGGGACTGTGCACCTCTATCAGTCAGCTTTCTGTCACTATAACAAATACTTGAGACAATCAGTTTATAAAGAAAAAAGGTTTATCTGGGCTCCATGTTTTGGAGGTTTCAGTCCATGTTCAGTTGGCCCCAGTGCTCTTGGGCCAATGGTGAGGCAGCACATCATGGCAAGGAGTGAAATAGCAGAGCAAACCAATCACCTCATGGCCAGGAAATGAAGAAGAGAAGGAGGAAGGGACTAGTTTCCCACAATCCCCTTTGAGGGCACACCCCCCCTCCAACAGCCTAACCTTCTCCCTTAAGTTCCCGCCTCTTAAATGTTCTACCACCACCTTCTGATAGCACCACAGTCTGGGGAACAAGCTTTTCACACATGAGCCTTTGAAAGATGCTTAAACTATAGCACCCTCTCTTCTCCACTAGTCCCCCTCATACTTTTCCCCTGGTGTGCTCCCAGGCCACGCCTGGAAACCAGGGTAGCAGCTCTTGATGGCAGATGGAGACCTGCACCTGGTCTCTGCTCCCAGAAGAAAGGACCTTGCTCTAGTCACTTTGATCTGCCCCTGTCTATTGCCTCACTCCACCCACCAAACAGGAGACCCCACATTCACAGGAAGGATCCTTATCAGAAAGAGGGAGGCAATTCTCAGGGCACATTCCACTTGCTGTGCCTCTCCTTTCTTCATCCTGACTGTGATAGGCAGCTTCTAAAAGGACCCACAGCTCCTCCTGGTGCCCGTACACGTGAAGCAGGACCCAGTGACTTGCTCCTAACAGAGAACATGGTAAAAAGGATGGATATCAGTTCCATGGTGACCTCACAAAAAGACTAGATTCTGTTTGGCTCACCCTTTCTTACTCTTTCTAGGTCATGCCCCAGCGACTCAGTTGCTATCCTATAAGCTTCCTATGGAAAGGTCCCTGGCAAGGGACTCACAGTACCCACCAAGCCCGGTCCTCATCCCTCCACCTGCTGCAGCCACATGAGTAACCTGAAAGGAAGCCAGATCTGCCAACACCCAGAGGAGAACTCTGAGGCCTAGCCAGGACCAGCCAGCTAACCAGAACCTGGATTCTCAACCCCAGCAACTGTGAGATAAGAAAAGTTTGACGTTTGAAGCACCTACAAGTTGGTTATACAGCAATAGATCATCATGTATTATGATCTTAGACTATCCAGGAAACCTTTTTGGTAAATCCCCTATTCCCATTGAAATACTCCCCTTTACACAAGTCAAAAGATCATGAAAAATTGACATGAATTTCCTAACCTTGGGCACCCACATCAGACCACATCATGGAAGGACTACAGTTTGAGGTTCACCTATGGCCCACAGGACACCCGACTGCTTCCTTAATCAATTTTCTACCTTTCTACTTTTAATAGAGCTAGGCATTTAGGGGGGAAAAAAAGCATATCGAGGCACGTCTTACAATATCACCAGCTATCAATAAATCCAAATTTCGTTTGTGTTGCCGGCTGATGAACTGATGTGTGTGGGTCCCCAGGGGGCTGCAGGCTCCTAGTGAGTCACTCCAGGGTAGCAGGATGATTGTGCAGGTGCTGAATGGCCTGTCATCCATGCAGAGGCAGAAGGAGGCCCTGGTCTCTGGGGACAAAGCACAAGGAAAGCCATGATTCTGCTTTCATTGTGTTCCCCAGACTCTGGCGCCCCAATTTACCTTTTCCATGAGTTTTCCGTCCCATTGTCTGCTACCATTTCGGCCATTTCCTCTGTGTTGTCCCAAAACAAATGGAAAAGGGGCCAGTCACCCTGCTCTCTTTTGTGTCCCCTGCCACCTGGAGATCCACCCCTAAGAGATGGTAAGTGATTAATTTTCAGTTTTCAGTCACAAAGGAGGACAGGAGCAGAGTACTTAGTCACCTTGTAAACCAGTTTTGAAACACTGTTCCCACAGACATTTTCTTTTTCTCCATCATATAAAATATACATGGTATCAAATGTATGTTATTGTTTTTCATTTAAATGAATTTATTATTTGTCAATTAAAAATAAAATGCAAAGTCATATTCCTTGTAGAGAACACATGGCATGTATTTATTAATTCAGGGTCAGTGTTTAATTATTTAAAGCTTCATGTATTCATTTATTATCTACTTAACCTGTCAAAAAACCTGAGGATATTAGATTAAAGCTTCTACTATAATTGTCTCTGACAAGCTCCTTTTTCAAAAAGGTCTTATTAGATATAGTTTTCTTAATTATATATATTTCTTGGTTGCTATATATTCAGTAAGGAAATGTTTCATTATAAAATAATTCTTTTACCATATTTAGTGAAAAAGTAGGCCCAAATCTCCACCAGGTCAACCTAGGATCTGACTTCCTTAACAAGACTCCTAAAGTGCAAGAAATGAAATCAAGAATCAATAAATGGAATGGATTCAAACTAAAAAGCTGCTTCTCAGCAAAGGAAATAATAATGTGAAGAGAGAGCCCACAGAATGGGAGAAAATCTTTATCACATGAACCTCAGGTAGAGCACTCATCTCCAGGATATATAAAGAACTCAAAAAACTTAACACCAAAAAACAAACAAACAAACAAATAACCCAATCAATGAATGGGCAAGGAACTGAACAGACACTTCACAGAAAAAGAAATACGACTGGTCAGCAAGTATATGAAAAAATGTTCAACATCTCTAGCAATTAGAGAAATGCAAATCGAAACTACGCTAAGATTGCATCTCACTCCAGTCAAAATGGCAACAATTAAGAATACAAGTAACAATATATGTTGGGGAGGATGTGGTGGAAAAGGCACCCTCACACATTGCTGGTGGGACTGCAAATTGGTGCAACCACTCTGGAAAGCAGTGTGAGATTCCTCAGATCACTTGGAGTGGAACCACCATTTGAACCAGTTATCCCACTCCTTGCTCTTTACCTACAGGACTTAAAATCAGCCTACTACAGTGACACAGCCACATCAATGTTTATAGCAGCTCAACTCGAATATATGTTCTTAACCATTTTTCGGCATACGGTTCGGTGACATTGAGCACTTTCACATTGTTTTTTAACCATCCCGATCATCCATCCACAGCTCTTTCATCTTGCAAAACTGAAACTCTGCACCCATGAAATTTCCATTTTCCCCATTTCCAGCCCTGGCACCCACTATTGCACTCTCTGCCTCTTTAGGAATTTGACTAGTCTAAGTAACCCACATGAGTGGAACTGTAACTGCCCCTCTGAAGTTATAAGTTGCTTCCCAACTTTCCAAGGACGGCTTTTATGCATCTGGAGTTTCCTCATGCTGGCAATGGAAACAGAGGCCACCCCTGGCCCAGGTGGTGCACAGAAACAGACTCTGGTATCTTCTATCATAGCCTAGCGAAGTCATATAGATATTTCCTGCCTTTGTCACACTGTACTCCCTCAACTCTTATAAAAGCTGTTCATGTGCTGGATGTAGTGGGGCACACTGGTAATCCCAGCAGTTCAGGAGGCTGAGGCTGGAGGATTCCAAGTGCAAAGGCAGCCTCAGCAACTTAGTGAGACCCTTTCTCTAAATAAATATAATAAAAAGAGCTAGGGTAAAGCTCAGTGGTAAAGCACTCCTGGGTTTAATCCCTGGTACAAAAAAAAAAAAAAAAAAAGTGCTGTTCATGCTCCTGAGCATGGAGATTTAAGAAAGAGAATGCCTCCTCTATTTTCCTCAGTACTAGTTTTGAGCAAATCTGACTTCCTTCACCAACCTTTGTCTCCCAAGTTTTAGTGGCGCGGTTAGCAATAGAACCTTCGATTTCCTGCAACACGACTGTACCATATTTGTCCTTTGGTGTCTGGCTATTTCACTTAGCCTAACGCCCACGAGGTTCATCTGTGTTGGAACATTTGCTAGACTGCCCTTCTTTTTCAAGGCTGACTAACATTCCATTGTACACATGCATCACAATTTGTTTATACATTTTTCCACTGATGGACACTTGACTTGTGCTCACCTGTCGATATTGCAAAATAATACTGTTACGAATATTGATTATTTTCACAGATAACTTGGCCAGAAATAAGATAACTTTCAGTGGCACCCATTATTCCACTGACACGGCATTCCCTCCAGCACTCAGGGTGACTGAGGAAGTGTGGCAGCAAGACACAGGTCACTTGGGAGACAGGCTTGATTGGTTTTCTCTTCTCCTCTCTCCTTTTTGTTCTCCTTTTTCCCTCTCACACACATAATTCCTTGACAAAGAGCTGGATGTCAGGGGACAGAGAGACAAAGACACTGTATGCTGTACACGTACCACTGGGCAGGAGAAAAATAGCCCCTCTATGGGGGCTGCAGGATATTCTAGGGACAAGACACTAGCCAACAGAGGGCAGTGACCTGTAACCAGCAGACCTCCAATGGCATGGCCCAGAGCTTGACAGGAGAGAGCCCAAGGCCGGATCTGGAACTAACATGGATGAAGTGGGGGCTCAGTGTAGCCCATCCAAGTGGCTGGAGCCTGGGGTGCTGGTGGAGAGAGGGAGGACAACAGGCCCACGTAGAAAGGGAGAGGGTACCTCAAGAAGGAGCCTCACCAGTCGTATTTCTTCTTCTGTGAAGCATCTGTTCAATTCCTTTGCCCAATTATTGATCGGGCTATTTGTTGTTTTTATTTTTGTTTGTTTGATGTTAATTTTTAGTTCTTTATATACTCTGGAGATTAATGCTATAACGGAGGTGCAGGTGGTAGAGATTTCCCCCCACTGTGTAGGCTCTTTCTTCATGTCATTATTTCCTTTGCTATGAAGAAGTTTTTACTTTGAATCCATCCCATTTATTGATTCTTGTTTTTACTTCTTGCACTTTAGGAGTCTTGTTGAGGGAGTCAGTTCCTAGGCTGACGTGATAGCGATTTGGGCCTACTTTTTCTTCTAGTAGGTACAGGGTCTCTTGTCTAATGCCTTGGTTGTTGATCCACATTGAGTTGAGTTCTGTGCAGGGTGAGAGATGAAGTTGTATTTCATTCTGCTACATATGGATTTCAGGTTCTCTCAGCATCATTTGTTGAAGAGGCTATCTTTTCTCCAATGCATGTGTAGGGCGCCTTTGTCCAGTATGAGATAACTGTATTTATGTGGGTCTGTCTCTGTGTCTTCTATTCTGTTCCATTGGTCTTCATGTCTATTTTGATGCCAACACCATGCCGTTTTTGTTACTATGGCTCTTAGTATAATTAAAGCTCTGGTATTGTGATACCTCCTGCTTCACTTTTCCTGCTGAGGATTCCTTTGGCTATTCTGGGCCTTTTATTTTTCCAAATGAATTTTATGACAGCCTTTTCTATTTCTATAAAGAACATCACTGGAATTTTAATAGGAATTGCATTAAATCTGTATAGCACTTTTGGAAGTATGACCGTAGAAATACAAGTGGTGAACAAATATATGAAGAAATGTTCAACATCTCTAGCAATTAGAGAAATGCAAATTAAAACTACATTGCAATTTCATCTCTCTCCAATCAGAATAGCAATTATCAAGAACACAAGTAATAAATGTTGGTGAGAGTGTGGGGAAAAAGGTAAACTCTGTGCTCTTTTCCTAACATTTTTTTTTAAATCTAAAATTACTTCCATTTGCATCCCAAATAAAGTTTCTTTAAAAAGTAATCAAAGCCTCAGGCATCCACAATCCTATCTTGTAATCAAACCAATGTTTTCCCCCTTTTGTGTGTTCTGTTGTATTTACTACGCATCTTCATATTTAAGTATGTGAAGAAAGAGACTAAATAGACATTCCACTTGACCCCTTTACTTAACATCATGCTTATGCTTCTCAGTTTTTATTTCTCTTGACCTAAGATGCCATCTTGGAGCCAGTGCTGATGGCCCACTGAGTAACTTACACACTTTGGCATAGTCGGTCTCTCAGAAATGTCCCTACCCATCCATAGGTGACAAATGCTTGTCCTTGTTGAGTTCCACAAAACAGAGATCACAGTATACACCTGGCTGTGAATTTCTTTCCATTCTGCCACAAGAATATCCCTTTAGTTCAATGGATGTTGATCTAAGTTAACATGTTTAAAAGCCAGCTTCAGCAATGGCGAGGCGCTAAGCAACTCAGTGAGACCCTGTCTCTACATAAAACACAAAATAGGGCTGGGGATGTGGCTCAGTGGTCGAGTGCCCCTGAGTTTAATCCCCAGTACCAAATAAATAAACAAGTTAACATGTTTAATATATGAATAACATTCTGTATTAGGTGCATAGCTAACTTATTCAAACATTTCTTTTTCAGTGGATCATAGCTTTGTGCTGGAATGCCTGTCATTTCACCTAAGCCATATGTGTTAGCTAGCTTTCTGTTACTGTAACAAATACATGAGATAATCAACTTATAAAGAGGAAAGGTTTATTTTGGCTCCTAGTTTCAGAGTTTCTAATCCATGATTGATTTGCCCTGTTGCTTTGGGCCTGGGGCAATGCAGAACATTGTGGTGGGAATGTGTGGTAGAGCTAAAATGCTCACCTCATGGCCAGGAAGCAAAAGAAGAGAGAAGAAGAGACCTGTGTCCTTCAATTGCTTTCAAGGGCACAGCCCCAGTGACCCAAAGACCTCTCACTAGGACCCACCTCTTAAAAGTTATACCACTTCCCAATAGCACCATGGGCTGGGGACCAAGCCTTTGAACACACAGACCTTTGGAGAACATTCTAGATCCAAACTACAGCATTTTGTGTGAAAGGTTTTTAATTCCAGGGTAGATGAATGAACAGAAATGGGACAACTGTGTATGGGGAGAGGTAAATGTGTGCATGTGTAAAAATAGTGTAGACAGCATGAAACACTCTTTCCTTTATATTCTTACCAACATTGGATATTATTTGTATGATATTTCTCCAATATGATAAGTGAAATTGATATGATTTCCTGAATTTCATTTCATTTTCCATAGAAGGATTGGTACTATTTTAAAGTGTTCATCAATCATTTGCTTTTACCCCTCTGCAAATTACCAATGAATATGCTTTGTCACCTTTTCATGTAAATTATTTCATGCTTAGGTTTATCAAGTTTCTTGATATATTGGCATACTCATCTTTGTTATTGTTATTCTTTGCCTCTGCCTTCGTCTGGGCTAACTTTCGTTGTAAAATTTAAAACCAAATAAAACCCCAAAAAACCAATCCCAGCACTTAGGGAGGCTGAGACAGGAGGATCGCGAGTTCAAAGCCAGCCTCAGCAACAGCGAGGTGCTAAGCAACTCAGTGAGACCCTGTCTCTACATAAAACACAAAATAGGGCTGGGGATGTGGCTCAGTGCTTGAGTGCCTCTGAGTTCAATCCCTGGTATCAAAAAAAGAAGAAGAAGAAGAAGAAGAAGAAGAAGAAGAAGAAGAAGAAGAAGAAGAAGAAGAAGAAGGAGGAGGAGGAGGAGGACAGGAGGAGGAGGAGGAGGAAGAAGAAGA
>CM053412.1:58221922-58298476 GCA_028644305.1 Xerus rutilus | reverse complement strand
AGAAGAAGAAGAAGAAGAAGAAGAAGAAGAAGAAGAAGAAGAAGAAGAAGAAGAAGAAGAAGAAGAAGAAGAAGAAGAAGAAGAAGAAGAAGAAGAAGAAGAAGAAGAAGAAGAAGAAACCACCAAGTGTGGTGCGGTGACAGCTGAGGCAGAAGGAATGCTTGAGCCCGGCACTGAAGACTAGTCTTGGCAACACAGCGAGACCATGTCTCAAACAAAGCAAAATGATACAAAATGAAAATGACACCCTCCCCCTCGAAAAAAAAGAAAAGATATCCTGTGGTCAAGTGTAACTTTTACTGACTGAATATACTTCTTTTCAAGTTCTAGAAGGTGTCTCAGATGCTACCAGGACTGACCATGTGGCCGTCTTTGGGCACCTATGGCTTCCAGCTTGATGAAGATATTGAGCATCAAGGCCAATTCAAGCCAAAGCCTTATCTCTTATCTGAGTCAGGGAGTCCCCACCCACTATGGCTCCTAGGTGGATAGACCCTCAGAACCTGCAGAAGGGGTGTGACCTTTCTCCACAGCATTCCCGGTGTTGCTCAGCTCTTCCGGGGCTGGGCAGGACATGGGGACACTAAAGAAGGTGAAGCTTTGTCTGACAGGTGATATTTTAGTAGGATCTTGGTAAAGCCAAGTGGAAAATTCCCCTACTCACTTGAATCCTCTCATTTTATTGTGAGAAAACAGACACCAACTGACCATCTGAACCATTTTTTTTTTAATACTGATGGTGTTGTATTTACAATACAAGCAATGTTACTCCAAAGCCTGTAGTTTAAATACAATATTATACAATCATCTGAACCATTTTCATGCGTACAGTTCACATTTTTGTAAGCGGTCACCACCATTCATCTCCAGAAATGTTCTATCTTTTTTTTTTTCAGAGGAGAAGGAGGTACCGGGGTACTGGGGATTGAACTCAGGGGCACTCCACCACTGAGCCACATCCTCAGCCCTATTTTGTATTGTATTTAGAGACAGGGTCTCACTGAGTTGCTTAGCACCTCCCGTTGCCGAGACTGGCTTTGAACCTGTGATCTTCCTGCTCAGCCTCCAGAGCCTCGGGGATTACAGGTATGCATCACTGGGACCGGCTGTAATGTTCCATCTTGCAAAATAGAAACTCTGTTCCCATTAAACAATAGTTCCCATTACACCCCTCTCCCCAACAGTCTCTGGCCACTATCTTTCTATTTTCTCTATGAGTTGACACAACTCTTTCTTATTGGGAGCTCCTGTGAGTTGGTCCCTATGACCTACATAGATCCCTAAGATTCCATGACCCTAGAAGAGTCCAGCACCACCCAGCTGCCCCAGGCTCAGCTACAGGCATGACCCCTACAGCCTGCAACACCGTGGGCTCCTGCCTGAGATGCCCTTCTGCTGAAAGAACAGAGCTGCTGGTCTCTCTACTCTGCTCTCATGGAAACTTCTAGGCATCTTCCAATTCGGACTTTTCACCACACACTAGGCATATAACTGCAGATTGTACCAATTGCAAGGCACATAACCATGGATTTCCACGGGAATCCCCCCAATTGTCCTCATGTGGCATGAGCTGGGGAGAGCACACTCATCCCTTATGGGGAAAGAAGTGAGGAAAAGTACCCCTGCAGCATCTTCAACGAGCACCCCCTGCATGCACCCAGTTCATGAATGTCCATTTTCCTTCACACAGACATGGAGAGAGTGAAGCCTAGGTTGGCAAGACAGTTTCAAGACCCCCACCCTGGGCAAGCCTGTTTCCAGGCTGCCCTCTCTAGCCTGTTCTCAGCTGGTCCCTTTGTTCTCAGCTGCAACTTGAAATCAGAGGGGCCTCCTTCAGCTCCCTGCTCTGAGGCTACACCATCCTTCATGAGGATGAAATGAGATTCTGAGAGTCCAGTCAGAGGGTCGTGTGGGCCACACAGCAGGGCTAGACCAAATTCTACTCAGGCCCTTTGAACTCTTTTCCCACTCGGCCTGGCTTTGGAAATACATACTCCTCTCTGCCTCGTCCAATTTAGCAAGAACCCTGCTAAGTCAGTTTAGCCAGAAGCCCCACCTTTGAGATCTGATCACCCTCAAGATCTGATCAGTCCATCATCCCCCCAGGGCTCCCCAGGTGATGTCTGATCATCCTGGCCTGGCCTTAGCAAGAATCCTGTTTGGTCGGTTTAGCCAGAATCATCCTTATCCTGATGTCTCCTCTTAGTCGTTTTCCATCCATTGATCCTCCCCCAACCCTTGGCTCTAAATTCCCACTTTCCTTTGTATTTGGAGTTGGGCCCAATCTCTATGCCCCATTTCTGTGACCCCACATCTGTCACAGTGACCCTGAATAAAAGCTACCTTGCTTTGCTGTAACAAGTAAATGAATAGCTGGTTCTTTTAAATAATATTTGAGGTTTTGATTAGTATTTTATGCTGTCAATTGTATAGAATATTGGGGTGTCTTGTGACATATTTATACATGCACACAGCACGATTTGATCTGTCTCATTTCTCGGTATCACCCCTTTTCCATCCCTCCTCCCTATCTGTTGTATTTCTCTACTCTACTGGTCTTGCTTTTTTAAAAAAACGATGTGTTATATATATAAAAGTGGGATTGTGATGGATTTATACATGCACATAGAATAATTTGGTCTATTTTAGTTCCCACCCTCTCACCTTGACCTCTTCATCTCCCACTCAATCCTGTTTCTCTACTGTTCTCCCGCTATTTTTATGAGATCTGATTTTATCCTTTTATCTCTCCATCTTTCACATATGAGAGAGAACATTTGGCTCTTGAATTCTGAGTCTGGCTTATTTCATATAGCATGATGTTCTTCAGTTTCATCCACTTACTAGCAAATGACATAATCTAATTCTTCTGTATGGATGAGTAAAGTTCCATTGTGTACAAATGCCACATTTTTATTCATCTATTGATGGGCACCTAGGCTAGTTCCATAGCTTGGCTATTGTGACTTGTGCTGCTATAAACATTGAAGTGGCCTTATCACTATAGTATGCTGATTTTACCTCTATTGATGAAATCCTAAGGAGTGAAATAGCTGGGTCATATGGTGGTTCCATTCCTAGTTTTTTGCAAAGTCTCCACACTGATTTCCATCATGGTAATACTAATTTCAGGTCCCACCAATACTATGTAAGTGTTCCTTTCCGCCTACATCCTTGACAACATTTATGTAGTACGTGTATTCTTGATGTTTGCCATTCTAATTAGAGTGCAATGAAATCTCAGTGCTGTTTCATTTATATTTCCCTAAATGCTAAGGATGTTAAAAAGTTTTTCAGATATTTCTTGGCCATTTGTACTTCTTTTGGTAAATGTCTGTTTAGCTCATTTGCCCATTTATTGACTGCTCTGTTTGAATTTTGTTGTTAAGATTTTTGAGTTCTTTATATACTCTAGACATTAACCTCTTGTTCTTTATATACCCTGGAAAACTGGCAGAGACTTGCTCCCATTGTGTAAGCTCTCTTTTCAAACCTTAACATCATTAAAGCTAAAAATGACAAACCCAAGCCAACATCATATAGAAAGGGAAAAATGGAAAATATTTCCATTAAAATCAGGAACAAGACAAGGATGCCATTCTCACTACTGCTGTTCCACATAGTACTTGAAATTTTAGCCAAAGCAATTAGGCAACAGAAGAAAATTAAAGGGATGTGAATGGGAATAGAAGAAGTAACATTATCTCTGTTTGCAGCCGACATAATCCTATACTTGGAAGACTCAAAAACCTCCACCAGAAAACTTCTTGAGCTGATAAACAAATTCAGCAAAGTACAGTATACAAAATTTACATATAAGAACCAATATCTTTTCTATATATCAATAATAAATTTGATGAAAAAGAAATCAGGAAAACAAGTCTATTAACTACAGCTTCAAAAAAAAAATACCTAGGAATAAATCTGACCAAGTGGGGACAGGACCTCTATAATGAAAATTATAGAACACTAAAGAAAGAATTTGAAGAAGACAAAGGAAGATGGAATGACCTTAGGCATGTTCTTAGGCAGAAATAATGTTGTTAAAATAGCCATACTACCAAAAGTGATCTACAGACTCAATGCAATGTCCATCAAAATACCAATGACATTCTTCACTGAACTAGAAAAAAATCTTAAAATTCATATGGAAGAATAAAAGACCCAGAATAGCCAATGGTATTCTAAGCCTTAAGAGAAATGCTTATTGCCTATCAATACCTGATCTCAAATTACACTACAGAGCTGTAGTAACAAAAATAGCATGATTTGGGGGGGAAAAAGACACAAAGATGAATGCAGTGAGGTAGAAGACACAGACAAATTCAAATAAATATAGACATCTGATCCTTGAGAAAGGTGCCAAAAACGTATTGGAGAAAAGTCAGCCTTTTTAATAAATTGCACTGGGAAAACTGAGTATCTACACATAGAAAAATGTAACTAGATCCCTATCTCTCATTCTGCACAAAAGCCTTCTCAAAGTTGATCAAAGATCTAGGAATTAGACCAAAAATTTTGCAACATCTAGAAGAAATCATGGTCAACCCCCCCCCCAACATAGAGGCCCAGCATTGATGTCCTTAATCAGACTCCTGAGGTTCAAGAAATAAAACCAAAAACCAATAAGTGGGATGGCATCAAATTAAAAAGCTTCTTCACAGAAAAAACAAACAAGTAAGAAGAATTGGTTCTTGAACAGATGTTCTAGGCCTGTCCTCTCCTGCATGGGTGTGGGGGTAACTTGGTGGTATGGGGAAGGCTGGTAAGACACCGAGGAGGCTATTGCAGTAATTCAGGTAAAAAATAACAGGGTTTGTAGGAAAGTGCCGCCACCTTCCACAAAATCATCATTTAACTTTTAAATTATTCTTCCTTTGCAATAATTCTCTGATTCAAGTATAAATCGAGCAAGTTTGGAGGATTCTAGTTACAGGATCCTAAAATGTGAAGTCTCTGCCTTCCCTGGAGTAGCAGGTGAGAGCAAAGGGGACAGATACACAGGACTTCCCTGGGCTCCCCTGGGCTTCCCTAGGCAGCATGTCCTTTGCTTGGAGAGACTTCACTGTGGATGGAAGCCGGAGGGCATTGTTCCAGGGCCAAGTCCTGCTTCTGTTGACATTTTTAAAGACCAGCACTCTGTGCTTGGTGGATCATCAGATTCCCAAAACTGATTGTTCTAGGTACCTTTTAAACACCAGGCAGGCCAAGGAGAGTGATTTGTGGTGGGTGTACATGTGGGAGATGATAAATATCATTTAGGTCGATCATGGTGCTATCACATGAATGCATTGATGGTCTGCAGGAGCTGGTGACTGGGTCAATACCTGGACTCTCACATACCTGTCAGCCAGTCTCTGCCATAAGACACCTCCACAGAGAGGAATTGGTGCTCAACAGCCTTCATAAGCGTCTTAAAGCAGTTCCCAAACTCTCATGCAGCCATCTTTAACTTCATATGAGAGAGTTTTTAAAATTTATTTTAAAGAGTATGTGTGTTTGTATGTGTGTGTTTATATGTCTATTTATCTACCAATCTATCCATCCTTCCATCCATCTGCCTTTTCATCCATACACTGTCAATCATCTATCCAATATCTATGTATTATCTATCATCAATTACCCATCATCTCTATCAATCATCTACCTATCTACCTTCTTATCCATTTATCATCAATGATATATCTTCCCTCCATCTATCTATCAATCTATGTCCCTGCCTGCCTATCAATTCATTTATCATTAATCATCTGCCATCTATCTGTCTACCTACCTATCTAATCTTTGATTTTGTTTTTGTACTAGGGATTGAACTCAAGGGCACTCAACCACTGAGCTACATCCCCAGTCCTATTTTGTGTTTTATGTAGAGACAGGGTCTCACTGAGTTGCTTAGTGCCTCGCTTTTGCTGAGACTGGCTTTGAACTCGCAATTCTCCTGTCTTAGCCTTTTCAGCCTCTGGGACTACAGGTGTGCACCACCATGCCTGGCTTGATTGATTTTTATAAACTTACTGACACAAACTCAAACTCCACTATTTTTCTTATAGAAGCTGGCATAAAGTGACCTGGATATCAATTCCCGCCATGATCCCATTCTTCAGTATCACTAACTTCACAAAATGGATCTTGTGAAATATTGTCACACTTGAACACTCCTATTATTATACCCCACGTGGCCAGTTAAAATACATGGGAGTGTTCCATAGTGAAAAGCACACTCAGATATCAAGCTTCAACAAAATAAATAAAAACAAAAAATTAACAGAGAATCAGAATTTGTGAATGGTTAGGTAATAGTTACTGTGCCCTCACTTTAGCTGTGTGGTATTGTGTTCCCTGTAGGACCATTGTGTAGACCCAGAGGTGGGACTTTGAGAAGCAGCCATGCCCTGAATCCTCCAGCACACTCCAAGGTCTTTGTGAACTCCCTAATTATCCCTAGCCGCTAGACATGAGCCCTGATTTCACTACCGATTTGATGTGAGACAAATAATCTGGAGTCAGCAAAATTCTTTTGGGGATTGCAAACTTGCAGAAAGCAAAATCCCAGTGCCTCTGCTCTTTGGGGTTGCTCATCTGTGATGATTTCTTTTAGGGTCTTAGAAGTCACCTCCAGCATTACCATCCTAAGTACAAAAGTGACTCCAACACAACAGCAAATTGGCTGTAAAAATCCATCTACCTGATGCTGGTGAGATTCAAGGTGAGACCAGCAGCACAGTTTGGAAGAATGAGACAGGTGCAAGACCTAGAAGTCTCCTCTTAAGTATAGAGATCTTAGAAGAAGGCAAGAAGGACTGGGAACAGAGTTCCTCAGGGAAGGGAGAATCATAAACTGAGTAGCCTAGGAATGCATGAGTGATTTGTGCCATTCAATCTGGCAGCAGGCAAGGAACAAGTGAGATGAGGTGCCAGTCTATTTCAAACCTCAGAAACAGTCATCTTTCTGAGGCAAGTAAGAATTTCTGAATCACAGCATCAAGTCAATGAATACAGAAGTCCCTCTTGCAGATAGCTCTGTGTACACCACTGCTTCAGGTCCAGCAAGGTGGCTTTGGATTTCTTACATCCCTGAGGATTAGCAACACCCAGAGCTGAGGATTTGGTGCTGTCTTAGTCAGTTTTTTCACTACTGTGACCAAAAGACCTGACAAGAACTATGTAAGGGAGTAAAGTTTCTTTGGGGGCTCATGAAATCAGAGGTCTCAGTCCACAGGCGGCCAACTCCATTCCTTGGGGCTTAAGGTGAGACGGAACATCATGGTGGAAGTGTATGGTCAAGGAAAGAAGCTGGGAACACCAGGAAGGAGAGAGAGAGAGAGAGAGAGAGAGAGAGAGAGAGAGAGAAAGGGAGAGAATTCCTCACCAGGGACAAAATATATACCCTAAAGGCTCACCTCCAGTGACCTACCTTCTCCAGCCACATCCCCCCTGCCTATAGTTACCACCGATTAATCCCTGTCTGGGGATTAATGCAGTGGTTAGGTTAAGACTCTCATAACCCAATCATTTCACCTCTGAACCTTCTTGCATTGTCTCATACATGAGCTTTTGGAGGACACCTTATATCCAAACCATAATAAGTGCTCTGATGTTACTTAAAAATAGAGCAGAACTTAAGTTCCCTGGAAGTCTGCTATGGGCCATCCTACACAGGAGGCAGAACCAACTTTCGGCATCCACAACCACAGCAATGGTGAGGGGGTTCCCATCACCCTGAAGAGGCAGATGAAGTGATAGGGCAGAGAGCGAGCAGGTCCTGAAATATAGATCTTTCTTTAGCTTCTTGCTGGAACTCCCTCCCAGGGAGGGAACAGAAAAGTCCCTGGTAGACTGGGGATAATGTTAATTTATATTTCATTCTCTCATATTTCTAAAAGATGTCTGAGGGGTCATTCCTATGTGAAAGTCCAAACATTTATTGACAATATATTGATTTTCAATCATTAGTTGTCCCCATGAAACACCTCAGCCAATTGCCTATAGAAATTTCTCCCAAGGCACTTATTATATAGTCAAATTAAAAAACCGGTTTCTATACCATTTCATATTCCGAAATATATCTACTTCCACCCAGGAGGTGTGTTATAGCCCCCAGATGGAATCTCTACCCATGGTTTTGAACAAAAACGAAAAGTGTCCAGTTTGGCCTGCTTAACAAAGGACAAGTTTCCTGGCCCTTGGTTTGCGGGTGAGGACTGATTGGCTTACCCAACCTCTCAGCTTCCCCCTGGGAAGGTCAAAACAACAATGTCGATTCCCTCCCAGGAAAGCAAAAAAAGATATGATCAACAAAGTGTTCAGAGTTCTCCAGACAAAGGCATGATAAAACTACATAGGGCTTAGCCAGTCTTCAGCCTGGTACTTGTGAAACAACTCATGCCTGCTGGAAACTTCTACACAGTTTAGAAATATAAAACATCAGTCCTCTGTGAGCATTGTAGATGAATGTCTATTGAGAGTTTAAAAAACAAAGCAAACAAACTCTTTCCTTTTACTGAGACTTAAATAAGGCAAACTCATTGAGTGTTGTGTGCGTAAGTGTGTGTGTTGTACGTGTTTGTGCATGTGTCTGTGAGTATGTGTCTAGGCACATGTGTTTGTGTGCCTATGTATATTTCTGTGCCTGGGTGTGTGCGTGTGCACTCACTTGCTTGTGTGTTTGTGTGCCCTATGTGTGCCTGTAGTGCATGTACTTTCCACACGTCTGCACTGGATGCATTCATTCATATGTGTGTACACGTGCCTGGGTACCTGCGTGCTTATGTGTGTGAGTGTGTACAACTTCGTGCACAAGAGTATGCTTGTGTGTGTGTTACTATATCCGTGTGTGTATGTGTGTGTGTGTATGTGTGTGTGCGCGTGCGTGTTTCTCTAGTAGGGATCATTTCTGGTCCAGTTTCTTTACTGGCACCAAGTTGAACTTTGCCCTCCAAATCATCAGTTACAGACCCAATCATCTAAAGTGAGAACTGACTCTAGTACATCTCTTACTCTTAAAAGTTTATTATTAAATTCAGGTTATTATTCCTTGTGTAAGAGTTGCCTTTGTTACTGATGATGCTGACTCATTCTGCAAAATGCCTGGAACCCAGACCCTCAGCAGGAAGCCCCTAGCCCCCTCCTATGGCAGGCCACGCAGGTGAGCATTCTGTACATTAGATGCTGGGAGCTTTAGCATGAGACAGGCTGTCCATGAATGCTGCCAGGTCACTGTGCCTGCTGAGACCTCCATGTTCTGCCCATCCTAGTATTACAGTTTCAGACAGCAGGATCTAGTCTGGCAAGAGCTTCCATGCTGACTTTTATCCTTTCTTAACAGCCAGCGGACAACACTGGCTTGAGGACAGTGGTAGAGGTCTTCAGAATCATCACATTCCAAGACGTGAGAAAGCACCGCATTGTAGACGTCCTGCCGCATACGTGGGTAGGAATGTAGTGTTACTCTATTTCAGCCGGATGCACGGGGTCTACTGAGTCTTCCCTGGCTTGCGCCATGTTGTCATGCAGAAGCAAAATTAGGTTGTAGTTGACTTTTCATTGAAGTCAGGCAATGGGGAAAAGTTTAGTCAGAGTTCAGAGCAATTGATAAGAAGTTTTTGTGAAAAGAAAAGATAACTGTGAAGGCTATTCTTACTGATGCGCAGTTCTCAAGGATGAGTCCCCAGAAACCTTGATCTTCATGATTAGAGGAAGGCATGTCAAGTAAGTGTCATTGTCTGCAGAAGGAATCTTTTTTAAAATGTAAAGGTTTAAAATGAATGGCCATAGCTGATCTGTAATCCAAGAGCCTGAAGACGAGGGTTGATTACAGAGCAGCACTATCTTTACCTAATAATGGCTTAGAATACAAATGTCTCACTAGCTATATTGTAAAATTGTTAGCTTCATATAGATAATTATATTACTCATTGCAACCTGCTCTTTGATTTGCCAGTTAATTTTGTTTCAGATATGGACATATGTTTTCGTTTTCCTTTTCATTGGTTCTTTTCAGTTACACATAACGTTAGGATTCATTTTGACATGATTATACCAGCATGGAATATAATTTGCTCTAATTCAGTCCCCAGTACTAGCCCTTTCCCTCCCCTTCTTCCTTCCCATTGCCTTCCCTCTCTCTACTCTACTGATCTTTTTGCTTTTTATAGATTTTTTTTTTTTAGTCAGGATCTTGTGGATGTACATGATGGTGAGATTCACTGTGGTATATTCACATATGTACATAGGAAAGTTAAGTCAGTTTCATCCCAAAGTACTTACCTTATCCGGTCCCTCTTCCCTCCCCTCATCCAGTCCTGCTATTTGAAAGTTGAAAACATTCAACATTTGACTTTTTGAGTCTGGCTTATTTCACATAGCATGATGTTCCTTGGTTCCATTCATTTACCAGCAAAAGCCATAATTTCATTCTTCTTTATGGTCAAGTAATAGTCTTTGTGTGTGTGTGTGTGTGTGTGTGTGTGTGTGTATGTGTGACATTTGTCTTTCTCCACTCATCAGACATATTTTAAAGGCATATGACATATCAGAGTGAGCAAAGGCTTAAGTCAAAACACCTAGCTCATGAACCAGCAGACTGTGACTTTGAAAAGGCATCACCTTACTCCTCCGAGTATTAAGATCCCCATAGTAAACAAAAATGTTGTTCCCATCAAGTTTTCAAGATGAGATGAGGAATGTGAAAATATTATGGGTCATAAATATTATTAGTTGCAATATCAATAATATTAATTGATATCACAGGGTTAATATTAATAATCACATTTTAATAGGATATATTTAACTCTCACTCCAAATTGTCAACCACAGTGGTAAAAGCAGTCATGCTAGAGAAACTACCTCCCTAGATCTGAAGTAAAAAAAACAGAACAAAGCCTGCATTTAGCTCTGAGGTTAAAGCCTCTCACTTGAAGTGTTTGACATGGTGACAACCATCAGTTCAGTTAATTTACAGGAGGAAAAAAAAGTCAGGCTTGATGTGTGGATTTCCCTAGATAAAACAGCAGGTCTTGTGTCTGAGCCGTACCCTGGTCAGTGGGATGGTTTAATGTCAGAAAGACACACGAGTGAAAAGTATCTTCTTGTTTAAAATGAAGTTTCTTAAACTATCAAAACATTGTAGATGTTACCATGTTTTTCCAAGGGTATATAATATGTCAAATCATGAGGATCCGTCATAGGACATGTCTTGGTAGCTGCTGCTTTCCTCTTTAGCTGTGGTGGAGGGAGGGATTACTGTCTTCATTTCACTTGAGAACAGTCTAAGCATATGAACAGAGTTGACTGAAGATATTGACAACTGATTCAGCTTAGTGACTTCACTTATTCCTTGGCTTTGTAGACAGTTGGAGAAGCTGGCCCTTACATGGTATTTAGGGACATGTGCTCATTTCCAGAGTGATTCAATTGTGGCCTGGGGGTAAAGTGACTATAGTCTATTTTCTGTTGTTATGCCAAAATATCTGAGGCTTGGTACTTTATCATATAAAAGTTTGTTTAGTTCACAGTTCTGGATGTTCAAGAGCATGGCGCTGGTGAGGGCCTTCTGGCTCTATCAAAACATGGTGGATGGTGTCACGGTGGGAACACACACACACAAGATGGAGAGATTACAAGTTGAGAAAAGAAGCAGGAGGAGTTCAGAAACCAGGCTTCCGCTTTTTATAACAACCTATCCTGAGAGAACTAACCAGCATCCTCAGATAACTACATTTACCCCTTCCAAAGGCACCAGTGACTTAACCCTCGAGGGTGAGGAGTTGCAATATGATTAATCAGGGCCCATCTCTTAAAGCTTCCACCACCTCAGTACTATTACACTGGAGCCAAGCCTCCAGCTCATCAGCATGTGGGGGACTCACTCAAACCACAACTGTGGTCACCTAGCAACCTGGCAGCCAGAATGGATCCAAAATCCATTCACTAGCTATGAGCTCAGCACTTTTCTGCAGTCCTCTCCTGCTCTGAGTCTTGTCTCCATGCAATCAATGTTCAGTCCAAACAGAATCAGTATTTTAATCTGAAAAGCAGGCAAAAATAAATAAATAAATAAAAAGAAAGAAAAACCTGGAAGAGCTGAGCCACAGAAACGCCAAGAGGAAGTGAGCAGTGCACACACCAGTACACAGCTGACGGGCTAGCCTCTGGTCCAATGCCAAGGCTTCCTGGAGAAGGACAGAGGACGAGAATCATTGTTGACATGGGGACCTAGAAGGGAGAAGCTGGTGGAGGAGACCCAGGTCCCTGGATGGTGGGCCAATCAGGCTTCTCAAGCCACTCGCCGAGGGAGCTGCAGGGAAACATCAGCAGCTGTGCTTATGGCTCGCGCGTAGCCGGTTGGATTGGCAACTTGGAACTGTCACTGAACAGCCTCAGCAGTAACATGAAACACCAATGTCCCACAGAAGAAGATGACGCATGTCTTAAAGCTTCAATTCTGAGCAAAAGCAACCACTGGTTGGTCCTGGGGGAGGAACTCCGCCATGAAAAAATGCAATGTGGCATTGGGCAACCAAGCAGCGACTTCATGTGGCCATGAGGTCCTGTGCCACTCGAGAGGAGCTGGGTCCCTCCAGCCAAAAGGTGAAGTGAGATGCTTGGGCCTGTTGACTACTGCAGCCATCACAGAAGAGTGCTGCTGTGTACGTCTTTCCTTCTGCCTCTGCAGTGTCTGAGGGACACCCCTGGCAGGTCTGTGGTATGATGAGTGACTAGATTCTTTCATTTTTTTTTTTGTCTCCTAGATAGGAAAAAATTTCTTTGCTTTTCTGACCAAAAAAGAACCAAAGGTTTCATGTTTCAACAGGCAGATTCCTGTAAAGCTAAGAGTCAATTAAATTATAAATCAAGGATGATTTTTAAGCAAGTAGTATTGACTGGTTCCTTATAAGAACATGGAATGCCCAGGAAATGCCTTTCTCGGAGAGATGATCTCTCCTTATCCATCCACGTGACTAACATGTAGCTTTCTGCGCATCCAGCCATCACAAAGCGGGGTGTCCTTGGACCAGATGTCTTGTCTGAGTCTGTACACTGTAGGGGAAATGTGGCCACACAGCCCTGTCACATGGGCCCGCACAAGGAGGGCAGATCAGACCCAAGTTGGCTGACGGAGCTGACGAGTCCTGGTGTTTGTCACGGCAAGGCGGGTTGTATGGAGCAATGTGGCCTCCACAACCCCAAACAGACTTGCAGTCTAGAGGACACAAACACTGCCCTGCACAGAAGAGATTGTTATCTCCTGTGAAAACAGGCAGCCAGCCCATCATCCTCCAAGCCTCCTGTTTGCAGGATCGGATTATCCCAGCAAGAGGCTGATTGTCCTGTTGTGGAGCCTCAGCCCTCCCACCATAACAAAACAGGAATGCTCCCTGGCTGGGGGCGTAGGGGACCCGGAGGAGTCTGATCACCTAGAAGAAGAAGAAAGTGCACCTTGGACTCCTCCTCACTCCAGAGGAGAGCCACTGGGTTTACTCCCTCGGGTGGTTTTCATTATTAAAATAGGGCTGATAATAATAATAATAAACATGAAATTAAAAATAAAGCCACAGCAGCAGCACCAACTTGTGCAATGTCGATAACCAAGTACTATTTACCCTCAGACGCTTTCAGTCTGGGTGCACTTCACAAATATTTACCAAGCGCCATGGATACACAGATTAAAAGATGTGATTTCCTACCCTCCAGGAGCACCCAGTCTAATGAGGAGATGGACGTATAAACAGATGATTTCAACACTGGTCAGGGGAGTAACAAACACACAGACAAGACCCAGCAAGGGTGCAGAGAAGGCCCTCCTGGGTCAATCCATGGGCAAGGGACTCATGGAGGCTCCATGAAGGAGGGGAGAGGAAATGTGGTCCTGGGGAGGGACAGGAGATCCCCAGAGTTGTAGTGCTAGAAGATCCCAGGCAATGGAGCAGTCACCATGGTGGCTCAAGTAAAACGCAGGCCTGAGGGAGTGGCAAAGTTGGGCCTTGCAGGTGGCTGGGCAGTGGGAAGGTGCATCAGTCAAGGTGGGATTAGCCAGACCACGAGGGAAGAGCTGAGAACATGAACACAGAACTCCAATAGCATGTACACTTGAGTCCTGGGGTTCCAGGGCTTAGAGAGACTAAAGGGCCAACAGCAGAAGCCAAATGACCCGGAGGAGGTGATGAGGACTAGCTAGAGGGCAAAAGTCAGCCAGGATCCTCATTCCATCCAGAGCAGCCCTGAGGGCCAAAATAGAACACATTAGGCACCTGTGATTGTTACATTTTCTAGAAGCCACATTAAAGAAAAAAGTAGAGAAGTAGATGGAATTAATTTTTATAATAAAAGTGATTTTCCCCAATACAGACAAAATATTTTCATTTCAACATGTAGTTGATACCAAAAATGCATTCATTTTTTTTTTTCATACCAAGACTTCCATGTATGGTGTATATTTCACATGAACAACGTGTCTCAGTTCAGAGCAGCCACATTTCAAGCACTCGGTAGCCACATGTCCCTGGGGCAGGAGGGTAGCCATGTGGGCCAAGCCAGGTCTCGAGTCTCCATTCTGCTCATCCTTGGACTAAACTCATCCTTACTCATATTTCTTTTCCAAATAGTAGATCAAATTGAAATGGTTTCCACTGCCAAAAGGTACCTACTCATCCAGGACGTCAACAGCAAGCCAGAGGACAGGGCTGGTGGTAAAAGTTGTCTTAAAATAAACATGGACTCCTTAATTCCCTTTGACTTCCAAAGCTTGGCGGGAAGAAGGTGGCATGGGACAATCTGCATTTTAATAAACATGGTCTCTTGCAAAATGGTTCCCAACGCTCTTGATGAGCTCCTCCCAATAACAATAATTACCATCAGAAGGTGCTGTGCCAGCAGTCAGTAATGACAGCTCTTGGAGGCAGATTCTGTTTTGATTGACTTACAGCAAAGCTGTTAAGTAACTCACATGGGGCCATCCAGGGAGTTGGGTTTATGCAATTTGTTTCCCAGAGGGAAAGCAGTTTAAGGGCCTCATATCAGGTCACAGGGGAGCTAGTATTAGAAGCAGGACAATAGCCCAGGAATGTAAAGCCAAATTTCAGTATTTGGGGGCCTTGGGAGGGGTCCTATTTGTTCTTCCTAAAAGTACAAAGCAATCTGTGAGGACTTGAGCAGTTTCATTTGGTGTGATGGCTCTGCCACATCTCTTCCAGCTCTTGATGAAGGGTCCCACTCCACCCAGCCCAGGATACTAAGGTGTGACTGAAGATGTGTCCATCCTGAAGGGTCTTTTGGATCTTGAGAGCTCTTTAGAGCTTGCTGTTGCCAGTGCTCATGCAGGGTCACAACTGGCCTGCAGGATTCCCATCCTGAACACTTACGAGATCCTTGGCTCCTTTTTGGACCTCAGTTTTGATAAGGGCATGGTGGTGTTCCCAAGCACAAGACAACCCCACATCTGCTGCTAGGTCCCTGTGGTGACAGTAGACATGCCCCTCATGAGACAATCATTGGCTTTGAGTCACCCTGTGCCAAGCACTGAACCAAATGCTTGGCATGAATGAGTTCAGTGGACATCCTGTGCACCCCATGGAACAGGAACTGTCACGTTCCTCCTCCTATACCCGTCACTTACTTTGACAGCCCAGTACTAGCTGCTGAAGCCAGGTGACATCAGGGCACAGCCTCCTCCATTTGTCTTGGTTAATTTATGATCTTGTCAGGTTACAAGAAAGACACAATGTGGTAGGCAGAATTGTTTCCCCTCCCCTTAACCTAGGAATATGATGACATCACTTTCATGATGAGGTTGCCCATCAGTTGAGTTTGAGTTAATGGAAAAAGAGATTAGTCAGCTGGGCCTGACCTAAGGACTGGGCCCTTCCTTTCTGAAGGAAGACAGACTTTAATAGTGAGAGGGCCTGGGGTGCAGCCAAGGGTCAAGGAGCTAGCTCCGGGCACCTCCTGGAGGAACTGAATTCTGGCCATAGCCATGTGAGCACAAAAGAGCACCCTGAGCACCAGAGAGGAAGGTAAAACAGTTGGCATCTTCACTGTGGCCTTCCAAGACCCAGCCTGGCTTCCTGATCCTTGCAAATTGAGATAATAAACATCTTTTGTTTTAAGCCACTAAGCCATTGGTACATTCACATCCAGCAACAGAAAAGAAACACACAAAACTTTTTATCTGTAGGTTGGACTATCTCATCAATATTTGAAAGGTGTACTAGAGACACATTTCCCTAACTGGTTGGTCCATTTCTATAGGTTTTTCCCTACTGGCAATTGCTATAGTCTGTATCTTAAATATCCCACAAAGGCCTATGTGATGAAGGCTTGATCCCCAGGCTGTGGTACCATTGGAAGGTGGTAGATCTCGTAAAAGTTGAAGCCAAGTGGGAGGTCTTTAGGTTATTAGGGGAAGCATGCTCTTAAGGGGATAGTGAAAACCAGGCCCTGTTCTCTCTTTCCCCTTGGATCCTGGCCATGAGGTAAGGGGATCTGCTCTAGCTCTCTGCCTGCCACGAGGTACTGCCTCATCACTGACTGGCCAAAAGCAGAAGGGCCATGGAACGGAAGAGTGAAAACAGCCAAAATAAACCTTTCCTCTTTATAAGTTGATTATTTGTTATAGTAACTAAGAACTGACTAACAGCAATTTATATTTTTAGTACTTAATAAACTCTCCTTTTAGAAAAGCTTTAGATTCACATAAAAATTGAGTGAAAGGTACAGAAAGTTCCCATACAACCCTTGCACAGCCTCCCTTGGTAACAACATCCTTCACTAAAATGGCACATTTGTCAACTGATGAACCCACATTGACACATACATCCATAGTTTACATTAGACTTCATGCTTGGTGTTGCAAATTCTTTGGGTTGGACCAACATGTCATGACGTGTTTCCACCATTATAGTATCACACGGTGTGTTCCGCCAACTTGCCCTCCTCGCCAGCCACTGGCAGCCACAGATCACATCACAGTCTTTAGTTTTTCTTTTCAGAATGTCATGTAGTGGGAGACGTTCAGGAGGCGGCCTCTTCAGATTGGCTTCTTTCACTTAGCAATATGCATCCAAGTTTGTCTCATGTCTTTCCATGGCTTAATAGCGCCTTTCTTTTTAGTTCACAGTAGCATTCCATTGAATGAACACATTACATTTTACTTATCTATTCACCTTCTGAAGGACATCTTGTTTGCTTCCGAGTTTTGGCAGTTATAAATATAATAACTATAAACATCCATGTGTGGGTTTTGGTTTGACATAGTTTTCAACTCCTTTGGGTAAATACCAGGGAGAGTGAAGGCTGGATTGTATGATAAGAGTATGGTTAGTGTTCTGAGCCACTTCTAAACTCCCTTTCTAAATGGCTATCCCATTTTGCATGCCCATTGGCAGTGCATAGAATTTGCTATGGTTCCATGTCATTCCCAATGTGTGGTATTGTTAGTGTTCTGGATTTTGTCCATTCAAATATGTGTGTATTATTTTGTTTTATTTTGCAATTCCCTAATGACAAATGATAGGGAACATCTTTACACAGGCTTATTTGCCACCTGTATTATCTTCTTTGGTGAGAAGAAGATATTTCTGTTAATGTTTTTCACCTACTTCTTAATCTAGTTTGTTTTCTTGTTGAAATTGAAGAATTCTTTTGGCAAAGTTCTTTTATGAGATTTGATTTTTACAAATATTTCCTCCTGGTCTGTGGCTCGTCTTCTCACTCCCTTGACATTGTCTTTGACAGAAGAGAAGAGTTTTATTTTAATGACATTATCAATTATTTCTGACATGGATGGTGTCTTTGGTGTTGTATACAAATGTCATTGCCAAAACCAAGGTCATCTACTTTTTCCTATGCTATCTTCTATGGGTTTTATGTTTTGTGTATTATATTTTGATCTATGATTCATTTTGGCTATTCTTTATGAAAATCATAAGATCTATGTTTAGGATTTTTTTTTTTTTGCATCTAAATATGTGAATGTACTGTTATTTCAGCACCATTTGTTGAAGAAACAGAAACAAAACAAAACAAAAAAATCTCTTCTCCATTGCATTGCATTTGCTTTTTGCCACAGTTCAGTTGATGACATTTATGTGGCTCTATTTCTGGTCTCTATTCTGCTCTAGATCTGCAAATCTGTTCTTTCACTAATGCTACACTGTTTATTATATGCTATGGAATGAATATTTGTGTTTTGTGTCCCTCCAAAACTCCTATATTGAAACCCCGATCTATCATGTGATAGTTTTAGAGAGGGTGCCTTTGGGAGGTAAATAGTCCATAGGGTGGAACCCTCATGGTGAAATCAGTTCCCTTATGAGAAGCAACATGAAAGAGTTGCTTTCCCCTTCTCTGCTCTCTGTGCAACTAGGAGATGTTTGTGAACCAGGAAGACAGCCCTCACCAAAACTCAACAATGCTGGCACCCTGATCTTGAAATTCCTGCCTTCAGAACCACAAGGATACGTATTTTGCTGTTTAAGCCACCCAGCCTACAGTATTGTTATAATAATCTGGGCTAAGACACTTTAACTTTCTGGAAAGTCTTGAAGTCAGATAGTGTCTGTCCTACAACTTTGTTTTCCTCCCTAGATACTGAGTTAGCCTTTCTAAGTCTTTTGCCTCTTCAGATACACTTTAGAATCCACTGGCTGATATCCACAGAATAACCTGCTGGAATTTTGATTGGGATTACCTTGAATCTAGATCAAGTTAGAAAAAACTGATATCTTGACCCTGTCAGGTCTTCCTCTTCATGAAAATGAGATGTCTCTCCTTCACTTGGCTTTTCCTTAATACTGTACTTTAGAGGAAGGTGTTCTTAATTTCGTAGTCCACTTACTCATTGCTTATATATTAACCCTGTATCCTGAAATCTTGCTGTATTTATTTATTATTTCTAAGAGTTGGTCAGCTGTCTCAGATTTTCTTGTCTTCATGAAACTTCTGTGAGTTTCATTTTTTTTCTTCCCAATCTGCACACTTTTTATTTCTTTCTGTGTTACTACATTAGCTAGGACTTCCAGTATATTAAAGAGCACTAGTGGGAGGGGACAATTTATTTTATTTTTGATCTTAGCAGGAAGCTTTGAGGTTATCATAATTAAGTATGATAAGTATGGGGTTCCTTGTAGATGTTCTTTAGCAAGGTGAGGAAGTGTCCCACCGCCATTCCCTGTTTACTGAGTGTCTTTGTATCGATGATGTTAGATTTTGTCAAATATTTATTCTGAATATATTGATATGATAATGTAATTTTTCTTCCTTAACCTGTTGATGTGATGGATTACATTAATTGACTTCTGAGTGTCAAAAAGAACTTGAACACCTGAGATAAATCCCACTCATTTTGATGCATAATATTTTAGTTGGATTAATATTCAACATATTTATTACCCTTTTCTATTTGTTCTCCTTGTTCTTGCTCCTATATTTTGCCTTCCATACTTTTTTGTCTTTGGTGGTTTTAATTGAACACTCTACATGGTGCTCTTCTTTTCAGCATATCAATCATTCTCTTTGTTGACTCAAGTGGTCGCCCTTGTTGAAATATGCATTTACAACTAATACAAGGCTAATTTCAAATAATACTAAACTACTTGAAAAAGTGCTATAAGAACCTTAGGACAGTAAAATATCATTAATTGCTCCCTCTCATCCCTTATATTGTTGCTTTTTTTCATTTCACTTTTATGTGTATGGATGTGTGTGTGTGTGTGTGTGTGTGTGTGTGTATGATCATACATATATGAATAATCAAACATTGTTGATGTTAATATTTTGAACAATCTGGTGTTTGTTAGATCAGTTGAGAATAAGAAAAATCAGATTATTAAAATTTTACACTTAATAATGGTTTCTCCAATGACCTTCCTTTCTTTATGTAGATTCTAGTTTCAAAATCTATATCATTAATTTTTCTTTTCTCCAAATAATGTTTTTTTTAACATTTCTCTCAGGGAACTTCCACAGGCAAAAAGATTCCTTCAATTCTTGTTTGTTTAAGAAAAATCTTGGTTTCTTCTTTTGTAGAGGATAATTCTCAGGGTACAAAATTCTAGGTTGTTCAGGTTTGTTTGTTTGTTTGTTTGTTTTCCTCTCTCATACTACAGATACCTCAGTCGACTCTGGTTTCTCTTGCATGATTTCAGAGAAGTCTGATGCAATTCTTTTATATGTTCTTCTATAGGTAAGGAGCAGCTCCTGGCTCCCCCACCCCAGATTCTTTCAAAAATTGTTCTTTATTTTTATTTTCTGAAATTTGAATGTGATATGCTATCTGTAGATTATTTTGTATTTATTCTGCTTAGTATTCTCTGAGACACTATAGTTTGGTGTCTGTTGTTAATTTGGGGAAATTCTCAGTCATTATTGTTTCAAATATTGCTCCTTTCACTTTCTTTCTTCTCCTTCTGGTATTTCCATTATATATATGTTGAAATTTCTGTTCTTGTTCCATAGCTCTTGGATATTCTGTTCTAGAATTTTTAAAAACTTTTGCAGTGTATGTTTTTTCCTTTCCTTTTTACCTTTCAATTTGGGATGTTAATATAGTCAAAGCCTTGGATTTACGAATCTCTCCTTAACTATGCCAGTGTGCTAATAAACCTATCAAAGATATTCTTTGATGCCAGATATGGTGATGAATGCCTGTTATTCCAGATACATGGGAGGCTAAATCAGGAGGTTGCAAGTTCAACACAGACAACTTAGTGAAACCCAGTCTCAAAATTAAAAGTAAGAAGGACTGGGGATGTAGCTCAGTGGTGGAGTGCTTTACTTAGCATGTACAAGCCCTTGGTTCAATCTCCAATACTACCAAGAAAATGTTTGTTATTTCTTTTAAATTTTTTAAAAATCATATTGTATGTATTTATGGGGTGTAGTGTAATCATTCAATACATGCATACAATATGGAATTATTAAGTCAGGACAATCAATATTTTCATCTCCTTAAACATTTTCAAGAATTTGTATTGATATGCAATTATTTACATATTTATGTGGTACAGTATGATATTTCAACACAAACAAAAAGTATTCATCAAATCAAGGTGATCAGTGTTTCTGTCTCCTTATCATTACCTGTATTAGGAGACATTAAGTTCCTCTCTTTCAGTGATTCCTAAATATATAATAGGTTATTATGAACTATAGTCATTCTACTGTGCTGTAGAACAGTACAAGTTATTTTATCTGAATGTATTTTGGCACTCATTATCCAACCTCCTTCTCTCCTTCCTCCCCTCCCTTCTCAGCCTCTAGTCATTGAATGAGACTGAATATTTTAAGCTGCCAAATATTTCACTTAACATATTGTATTTCACCTAACATAATATTTTCCAGTTCCATCCCTTTTGCTACAAATAATACAGTATCATTTTATAACTAAATAATATTCATACATATAAATATGTGTAAAGGAACATATATGTATATAAAGGAATTTCATTATCCATTCATCTGTTTGTGGACATCCAGGTTCATTCCATATTTTGGCTACTGTGCACAGTGCAGCAATAAACATAGGTGTGCTGGTGTCTCTCTGATATGCTGATTTCATTTCCTTTGTATATACACTCAGACGTGGGATGGCTAGATCAGCCCATAGAGTAGATCTAATCTGAGCTTTTAAGGAGACTCCATAGTGTTCTCCAACATGGCTATGCTATTTATATTCCCATCAGCAGTGTCTAAGTGTCCCTTTTCCTCCATATCCTCGCCAGCATTTGTTATTTTTGTCTTTTTGATAATAGGCATACTAACTGAAGTGAGATTATATCTCCTTGTGGGTTTGATTTGCATTTCCCTGATGGCTAATGAAAAGTTGGGTATGTTTTCAAAACTCTGCTGGTCCTTTAAACTTATTCTTTTGGGACATGTTTGTTCACACCTTTGCCCCATTTTTGAATTACCTAGGGTTTTGTTATTGAGATTTTAATTTTCTTATATATTCTAGATATTAACTATTTGTCAAATTAATCGTTTGCACGTATTTTTCCTATTCTTTAGGTTGATATTTCCCTCTGTTGATTGTTTCCTTTACTGTACATAAACCTTTTGGTCTATTATAATTCCATTTGTCTATTTTTGCTTTTGTTTCTGTGCTTTTGGGGTCTTATCTTGAAAGTTATTGCTTGTATAAATGTCTTGGAGTGTTTCTCATTTTCCTGTGGTAGTTTCAGAGTTTTGGGTTTTACATTTACATCTTTGATGCATTTTGAGTTGATTTCTGTGCAGTGTGAAAGACAGGGGTCAAGTTTCAATCTTTTGCATGTGAATGTCTATTCACACTAAATGGTGCTGAGGACACCAAAGGAGATGCTGAGGACACCATTTAGTGAAGAGGCTGTCTTTTCACCAATGTATCTTTTTGGCACCTTTGTTCAGGATCAGTTGACTATAGTTGCATGGGGTTACTTCTGGACACCCTAGTGTGTTCTGTTGGTCTGTGCATAAATGTAATGCATTGTATCAACAAAACTAAGGACAAAAACCATGTGATTATCTCAAAATATGTGGAGAATACTCAATAAAATTAAATATCATCTTATGTTAAGAACTCTGAACAAATTAAGTATAAAAAGAATGTATTTACCACAACATAATAAAGGGCATATATAGCAACTCCACAGCCAAAATCATACTGAATGAGGAAAAGCTAAGTAAGTGTTTCCTCTAAGATCTGGAACAAGACAAGGATACCGAATGTTGTCACTTTTATTCAACATACTACTGGAAGCTTTATACAGAAAAATTAAGTAACAGAAAGAAATAAATGGCGTACAAATAAGAGGAGAGAAATCTAATTACTGTTTGCAGATGATGCAGAATGTAAGAAATCTTAAACTTATTTCATCAAAAAACTACTAGAACCAATAAATGAACTCAAAGTTTTAGGATAAAAAATCAACATACCAAACTCAGTAGCATTATATACACCAACCAAAATATTGCTGAGAAAGAAATCAAGAAAGCAATCTAATTTTTTATAGCTACACACACACACACACACACACACATACACACACACATAGGCACACACACTCACACACACACACAAGAAAAAAATTTAACCAAGGAAGCAAAAGACCTCTATAATGAAACTTAAACAAAACAAAACAAAAAAACCTCTGATGAAAATTAAAGTGGATACATACACACAAAATAGAAAAGTCCGCCAATATTTGTGGATCATAATAATTAACATTGCTAAAATGTCCATAATACTCAAAGTGATTTACAAATTCTGTATAATCCGTATCCACACACCAATGACATTCTTCACAGAATCAACAAAAAGAATCCTAAAATTCATATGGAAGCATAAAAGATGCTGAGGAGCTGAAACATCTTGAGCAAAAAGAACAAAACCAGAGGATTCACACTAATTGACTTCAAAACATTCCACAACATGCAGTAATCAAAACAGAATAATTACATAAAAACATGTTCTTCGTTTGTGTTAGTGTTTTTGATCTCTAGCATTTCTTTTTTGTTTTTCCCTAAAATTTCTATCTTGCTGCTTGTATTATCCTTCTGTTTGTACATATTGCCTTATTTTTCCATCAGCATCTAGAGCATATTAAGCATAGTTTGTTTGTTTGTTTTTATTTCTTAACTGATTATTCTCACATTCCTGCCATATCTGACTCTGTATCTGATACTCGTTCAGTCTTTCCAAAATATGTTTTGCCTTTCAGTCAGTCTTGTATTTTTTGTTGCTGAAAAGTAGACATAAGATACAGGGTAAAAGGACACATAGTAAATAGGCAGGAATAGAAGCATCCTGCAGTCCTACAGACCATCTCAGTCTTTGGGTAAGCCTGCGCCCCTGGCCTGTGAAGTCCACAGGTGCTTCTCCGTCATCCTCTCTTAGGTGGGATACATTAGCTGAAAAGGTTGGAGTTGAGTATTTCCCTTACCAGCTCTGTTGTTCCTCAATAGTTTAGGGTCTGGCTAACTATTTTCTCCTGAGGGTAGGCCTTGTTCAGCAGAACAGAGTGCTCCAGTATTTTTCAAAATTGTTCCTTTTCTTCTTTCCTGGATGCAATCACGAGGGGATTTTTCTTGGATGTTTACTCCAAGAACCTGGTTGAACTCCTGTGGGTAGACAGAAGTGCCTTCCACACATACACCCCTAACTGGGTTCCCCTGGGGTTTTTAACTTTCAAACTTGTTCACACAGAGCTTCCCCCACCAACCCCAGCGATTCCAGCAGAGGATGATGCTTGGGGGCTTCTGTACCCATAGGTTGTGATTTTCCATATCTCTCTGTCTCTCCCATTTTGGAACTGATCTTGTGATTTCATTTTGTTTATGTATCTAAAGAATAGTTTATTTCTTGGCTTGTTCTGTTCTTCTTAGAATGGAGTGAAGATTTCTAAGCTCCTTTTTGTTGTTTTCTACTTTTTTTCCACTTTCCATCTCATATTAATTGTTTTCTCAGTCTCATTTGAAACCAGGATGTACTCCTCAAGTGAATATTCATTTTAAGTCACATCTCAAGCCGTGGAAAGTGAGATGGTTTAAATTGTCACAAAGCAGATATGTGAATTTCAGGAGATGGAACCTTCTAGCTGACCTTCTAGCTTCTAGCTGACCCTAACAGCGCTGGAGGATCCTGTGTAGACAGCAGGGGCTGCTGAAACTTCTGGAAAAAGAGAGAGGCAGCTCCCAAGGAGCTAGGACAGGGTTAATGCAGACAGCAGCACAACTCTGGGGAGATCCATGCAGAGGTGAGTTCTGTCAGGGCGTTCATTTCAAAGTATGCAGGTGTGTGGTGGAAATGTTCCTCCATTCCATCCTGTTTCTAAGCATTCCTAGGAATTTCATAAATGCTGAATGTATCTATATGGACATAACCTTAAATACTTTAATTAGCAAAATATACAGTAGACACATCCATCTAACTTTTCATAAAGACTGCAGGTCAGGGTTCTGGCAGGCCACAGAATTCACCCCAGATGGTTAAAATAAAGAGCCCTTAATGCAAGGACTCTTTCCTGGGTGATGGGGGTGAAGGCGGTAAACACAGATGTTGAGCAATAGCAGGGAGTCATGGTCTGAGAGGGAAGGAGGAAATGGAAAAAGGCAGGAAGTCAGGGGTATAGACTTACAAGGAAAAAGGATGATTGCCGTGGATGGACAAAAGATATCTTTTTGGTTGCTAAAGTCACCACTGATAATTTTCTAGCACCTCTAACAATTAATTGTGGTGTCATTTCTTTCTTACTTTCTAGATCCTAGTTGAGGTTTGTGGAAGTGCCAATCAAGAGGAGGAAAAGATCTCCACGCAATTGCTAATGAAATTCAGAAGACAGATTAGTCACTGCCATTTCAGGAGCGGAATCCAGATCTTAGTGGAGTGTTAGAACCGTGTCAGGTTGGGAAGTTGGCTATCAAATTTGGCATCTTAAATTAGGTAAGTTGACCTGCCTGCACTGGTTTCTTCCAAATAATCCTGCCATCACTCAGACTGTGTTCAGAAAGAAAGGGGAAATTAGCAGCTCATGCTTGAAGATTAAGGGCTCCTTCCTGCAAACTGAATCTGCTTTGAAGGTCAGTGTACACCTGGGTAACTCCTGCAGTGCTGTTTCTCCCAGGAGGCCACCTAAATCACAATGGGCCGTAGGTTTACATTTGGTGGAGAGATATGACTTCTACAACACTGGTGGCTGCAAAGTGTGATCCTAAAAGGCCAGCTGCAAGGCCATGCAAGGTGCCCATCTGTGGTCCTAGGGTGGGGAGCACACTCTGCGCAGCATGGACCATACGCGCCCTGCTCTCTTGCTTGGACTGGAAAGACACACTTAGAATGTCAGTGTGTGCTGCTTTTCTGACCTGACCTTTTATCTTGGCAATAGGCAAAGCCAACTTGGCCTCTTTTATGGGTGAGAAATTCCCAGGGCCGAAATGGAAGCTCTAGCTCCCTCCTCTGGCTTCCAGCCAGTAGCAACATACACAGTCTACACAGTGTGGTCGATCACTGACATGAACTGTAATAGGAGGAAATAAAGAGAGGAAGTGAGGCATCCTAGCAGGGGAAATCCAGGTCCCTGCATGAAGCTGTCCCTGTCCTATGGACAATGTCATGAGAGATACTCTTCAAATCCCAATCCCACTGAAAGGAGCAGTTTGGACTGGCCCCCTTGTCTCTTTTACTCATCTCTGACCCCATCCTGGAAGTCCTGTTTCTGTCTGGGCACCTGTCCCAAAGCCTATATGGCAGAATCCTGTCCCTACTATCCCTCAACTCCCCATTCAGGTGGGCCAAGATGGTTAGTGGGTAAGGCATCACCTGCCCAAGGCAGAATCTTCTGGGATCCTCTAGACTCAGTTGAGGGAAATGGTTTTGGAGAAGAGAGAGCCACGTCCTGCCTCACAACTCCCATGAATAAGGAGACTCATTACACAACTTCCTATTGGGAAGCCTTGTTCCAAAGCCATCATGGTTAGACACATGATCCCAGGAGAGTTATATGATCAACTTTTATCCAAAGGATTGTCACATGCCCCGACATGCTAGAAAGAAAGATAAATAAAATCTGCCAAATTTATGTGAATCCAAAGGGAATTAAAATATATAAAACCGAGGCTGGCACCCAGATTTCTGTCATTGCTTCAACAGAGTGATGTCACATCAGCCCATCTGGAGCACAGCACATGGTCCCATAGTCACACACAGGATTCCCTGCTCATTACAGACCAACATGGCAAGAACACAGAAGGAAAGGGGCCAACCATAGAAGGAGAAACCAATAAAAATCAGAAGTTATTAGCAATGCCAAGTACATAGCAAGTCATCATGCAATGGCAAATCTCTTCCTAGAGTTACTATCATGATCATTAGTACTGTGATTAGACGGGATGGTTTAAACAACAGACAATTGCTCTCGGTTTTGAAGATTGGTAAGTCCAAGATCAAGGTGCTGGCAAAGTAGGTTTCGTTATCTGGCCTCTTCTTTCACTTGTAGGCAGCTTCCACCTCACAAGGTACTTGTGTAACCTCTTCAATATGTGTGTGGGAAAGAGACAGAGATGCACAGAGAGCGAGAGCCAGAGACGGGGAGAGAGAGAGGTGGTGGTGGGCACGAGGGGAAGAAGAGAGGGAGAGGGAGTTCTTTGGTATCTTTTATAATAACGCTCATACTATTAGATCAAGGACCACCCTTATGACCTCATTCAGCTGTAATCACTTTCGTAGGGGCCTTATTTTCAAATAAAATTGCATTGGGAGCCGGGCATGGTAGCACACGCTTGTAATCCCAGCACTTTGGGAGGCTGAGGCAGGAGAATCATGAGTTCAAAGCCAGCCTCAGCAATGGCAAAGCACTAAGCAACTCAGTGAGACCCTGTCTCTGAATAAAATACAAAATAGGGCTGGGGCTGGGGCTCAGTGGTTAAGTGCCCCTGAGTTCAACCCCCAGTACCAAAAAAAAAAAAAAAGAAAGAAAGAAAGAAAAGAGAAAGAAAATTGCATTGGGATTGGGCTTAAACATACAAACTTAAATTATCCAGTGCTGGGTACCTTTGTCTCTATGGTGACACTTAATTCCTAATTTGTCTCTAGGACTCAAGGCCAATTGGGTAGGCATCATTCAAGATAATTTGTCTAGTATCAAATATTAGAATAGGATGGAATTCTGTGAAGACTACCAGTCAGATTCTGACGGCAGAATCATCTTTGAAACTTGTAAAAACAGGGGAAAATGGGTGAGGAAAATCAAAGCAATGAAATGATAGCCACCTTAGGAAATCCAGGTTGCAGACTATGGTTTGTGGACGTGACTACCATCAGTCTTTCTGTACCTACAGATTCCCCTGACCAGGAAGGGGAATGGAGTGATCTCAGGGGTCATGGTTCTGGTCACCCATCCCAGAACTGAATTCTTGCTGACTCTCCATACCTAGTCATCCTGGTGCCACATTCTCCCTCTGGCCCACTGGAACTGAGAAATTTCCTGAGTAAGGGATAACTGAAGCCTGAATATATCTCTAAGACTTTGTCTACTTGAAAATATTTATCTCTTGCCTCTTAGCTATTTCTATCAAGGTTGCATTTCTCTGAGAGGGAATGCCCAAAGAGAGACATTCTGTAGCTTAATTGTTTTAATCACTGGTAAGTCCTGGCTCTACTAGGTCTTAACACATTGCAACCTTAAATATGTGCCTCGCCCCAGCACAGCAGCCAATGCACAGTCCCTAAGCATGAAGAAGAAAGCAACATTTTCAATGTTTATTCCAAAGGAACCCTTAGGTGAGGGTTTAGATCAATACTAGCTCCGAGCAAGATGGAGACCCGGCACCACATGTGTGGTACCTGGAAATCTCGCCATGTGCCCTTTACAGAAAAGCAACAAGACCATTTAGACTTTTCTTGAAATAGTATCTTGGAATGAGAGCTGAGAAGCACCTTCAAGTATTCAGCAACACAGCACCTTCACAGATCACAAGATGTTAGTTATAACCACGTGGCTTCTGTGCTCTTAGGCGTTACTGGTTAGAGGTCAGTGAACAGCCTCAGCGGGAAGCTGGATTCCTTCTTCTTCCAGGGCTTCTTTAATTCTTGTTTACTTTGGACTTTATTTGGATTGCATACATCCACTATGGTGCCTATTTTTCTGTCTTCCCAGACAATCCTCATTTGCACTCTTTGGAGGCACCTCTATCTAGCTCCTTGCTCATCTGGGCTATTAAAGTGTGCAAACTCACAACACAAAAAGGAACAGAAAATATCAGAAGGTCATCAGGAGACCCTAAACCTCCAAAAACCTACATGTAAGATAACTTGGTTTTTATTGCATATGATTGTAATAATGTCCATGGTTAATAATGCATTGCGTATCAACTTGAATAAATGCATTGTTATGAGATCTTTGAGAATGTTCAGAATAATCTGTGGTTGACTTTCTTAGGTACTCAGCAGAGGACTATGAATATTCCTAATGAAACAGGCTGCCAAGAACTGAAAACAAGACAAACCTAAAATAGAGGCTCTGGGAAACATTCAGAGCAAAATATACTACTGACCTGGGAGGGCTCAGTTTTCAGGGGTTAATCTACCCCATCTGACAGAAGTCCTGATACCTCTTAGGACTCACTGACCTTCTCCATTTCCCTCACAAAAAGCACTAGTGGACACGCAATTTCATGAAAAACTTTCTAAGTCTGATTCCTGACTTGGAAAGAGAAACAAACCCCTCATGCAGAAGACTTGTTCTGTGGCAGGAAGCACTTGGTGCCTGTTTATATAACATTGGAATCTTCTAATCACATGACATGCATGTTGGCGTGTTGGGTTCTGCTGTATCATCTGAAGAGCCTACAACATCCACTTCCAAATAAGAAGGAAGCACAGACTTCATTACAGGGGTTTCCTGAGGTCACTCAGGCAGCGTTTCCCACAGCCGTTTGTAAGACGTGAAGTCAGATGCTCTCAGAGGATCCATGGAGAAGAAACCTATTTATCCTGTTGGCCAACATGACTGTACACCTTTGACTACATGGTCTCACCTTCTAAAACTCGTGTGACATTCTCTTAACAAGAGTCCTAGGATACACACAGTGGGACTTGCTGTGTCGCCTACCAAAAACATCCATCCAGCTTTGAAATCTTAAAATCCTTACATGATGTTAAAGCTCTCATTGAGCAGAAAGCGCAGAGTCCTGAATTCTTTTTTCTTCTTCATTTTTAAAGGAAAGTATTAAATGTTCAAGGTTTATTTTGATGGCTGTGTGTTTAGAAATTGAAAGGTGCACACACATATGTTTTGGTTTGCAGGCGCAGGGCCCTGTCAGATGCAAGCCTCTGGACCACTGGAGCAGCTGCTTGGCTGTGCCGGGAGCCAGGTGCCCAGGGTAGCATGCAGCATATTCTACTGCTCAGGGCCACAGAGGATCCAGAAGGGCAGAAATGGTGCATCCTAGCTCTGGGATGGTGCAGGCCTGGAGGCACTGAAGAGGTCGATGTGCTAGTCACTGACTTCCCAACATTCCCATGAACACCTGCCATTGTAGTCACCTCCTAACATCTGTTGTACCCCTAGATAATTGGATTGATCCCAGAATCACAACTTACTCTTCTTGTGGGTCATTTGTTGGCAAATGAGTGTATGATCCAGTTCTGTCCCACGAGAAGGGAAGACATCCCACTGGGAAATTCTTATGGGATTTTTTGGCTTCAACTGGGTTCTCCGGAAAAGAGGTCAGAAATAGAGGTTCACAAGCGGCTGGTTTATTGAGAACAACAACTGTAAACAAGTGAGGAAGGTAGGATTGGATGGAGGGAGAAATTCAGCTGGGATGTGGTCTCTGTAAAGACTGTGGCTAACCCAAAGGCAGCACTGGATCTGTGGTGACCCTTTAAAAGGCCGTCAAAAATGGAAAGCATAGGCTCGGTGGCGCACACCTGTAATCCCAGCACTTTGGGAGGCTGAGACAGGAGAATCGCGAGTTCAAAACCAGCCTCAGCAATGGCGAGGCGCTAAGCAACTCAGTGAGACCCTGTCTCTACATAAAACACAAAATAGGGCTGGGGATGTGGCTCAGTGGTCGAGTGCCCCTGAGTTCAATCCTCAGTACAAAAATAAATAAATAAATAGGAAGCAGGGACTGAGCATGTGTCCCCTGTGTCTTTGGACATGGCTATTGCCAGGTCTTGTTTTGTGCATGGATGCTCTTGGTGGATAAGAGGGAGCACCAATGTGAGGTGTCTCTGGGGAGTGGACATCACCTGGATTATGTGACAGCTTCTCTAGGACAGACTCAGCTCTGAGCCATCAGCCGCTAGGACCAGCAGCAGGTTGGGGAAGAAGTAACTCAGTGCTGACAGGCTCTGGGTGCCACGGCTCTCTACAGTGTATTCCTGCTGTGCTCGGCTTCACTTGCTTTACAGATTAAGTTCCCTCCATCTGGGAGCATCTCTTCCAGTCTTCTTCTCAGGGAAGAAGTCAGAGGAACATGAATGGAAGGTGCCATAGCCCCAGCCCCTGCAGCTTGTCTCCAGGCCCCAGGGTGCTTTTCCTGTCCTCCTCCACTGTCCATCCTGGTTCCTTCACACTTTGGCTTGTGTCTCTGCTGGTCTCGGTGACCCGCAGAGTGGCATCCCAGGAGTTCTGAACTTCTGCTCACAACTGAATTGTCTGTTTACCATCAACATGAAGGAAGAAGTTCTGTGTGGATGTCAACATCGTTCTTTCTGCCCCTATCATGTGCAGTTGTTCTAATTTTTTAGGCAATCAGGGCCAATACCCCCCTCCAGGTTACTGACTTCTCTGCTTGCCTCCTGGTCTACTGGCATGAAAAATTCAAATTGGCCAGGCAGCTAGCAAAGCTTAAGATTAATGGGACTCCTGCTCTATATGACCCTTGATGGAAGCATTGTCCCTCTGGGACTAAGATCTCTAGATGCACAGAACCCAAAGATGCCAGGAAAGGAAATGCACATTATTCCCCAAGTGGGTCATGGGAGGGGTGGTAAGCAAATTCACATCCATTTTTACCTCTTGGTTCCTAGATCTGGTCCTACCTCATGGGAGTCTAGCAGCATGAAATGATCATTGACTTAAGGCAGGTAGCACATGCTGGAGGAGGAAGTCCATCTCCAAACTGGCATTGCTCTGGACCTTCTCAGATCTCTTTAGCTGTTCTGCCTTTACCACGCCTCCTGGGTGTTATGCCAAGTAAAGACCAGGGCATCCTGACCCTGTGCCCTCTCTCCCCACCATTCACTGTAGAGTGATTTCCTTTGTCTGAGAGAATGTTGTACAATATTTCCTGTAAGTCATCATACCTTCATGCAGGGTCAGGCAATCTAGGCAGGAAAGTCAAGCCCTTAACTAGAATATAAATCCACTTGTGTCAAGAAAAGTCTCTTTCTGTGTAGGAAAGGGTCTAATGCACTCAACCTGACACCAGGTGGTTGTTTGGTCTACTTGGGGAAAGGGGTGCTGTGTTCTGGCATCAGCTTGGTGTTTCAGCAATATCATCTTTGGTTAGGGGACACCAGTTCCATTAGTCTCGGGTATCAATTCCACCCCGCCACCATGGCTACTTCCTTGGTATGTGCAGGGCACTAACCCAGGGTAGCTTAGAAGCTAGGTGAGGCAACGGGCTTGTGCTGCCGTCCTGACTGTTGAGTTTCTCTTACACAGGGCACACTCTCCACTGGGTATCAGCAGGTGAGAGAGAGATGTTCACACTTCATGTCCACCCCACAGACTCATCCATGTGTCTTCTCCCCAGGTGTCCTCATGAGCAGTCTTCTAACCTAGGGCTCTTGAGACTCCTGATCAACAAGCCAAGTCACAAAAAATTACACAGGGATTCAAGCATATTTGTATATGAGATACTTCTTTCTCCACACAATATATATTTCTAAGTAAACTACAGAAAGTTCATGCCCACAGGAGAATGGTCACACACCACTGTCCATGGGGCCACTTAGTGAGGCAATGGTGTAGTAGTAGTGGTCCCTTTGTGGCTTGAGCCCATGTACCAAGAAGTCAAACTTTTCCCTCCTCCATCAGCTGATGGTAGGGACTCCCATGTGGCCACGGCTGTGAGCTGATGGAGGGCCGGGGGAGCACAGGTTTGAGGAGACACCGGGATCTGAACTACATGCTAATGCTGCTTCCCCTTGCCCTCGGAAGCAGTATGTCTCTCAGTGCCAGGAACGCTACTTTCGTTTCACAGTGGATTTGCTGCTGCTTGGTTCACCAAACTTTTGCCTTGGCGGATCTAACAGAACCAAGCTCATGATGGGTAGTGCTGGCCACGTGGTGGTTAGGCATTCTACCTCCACCAGGACCACTAAGCATCTTAGAAGGTGGCTTGTGAGTGGTATGTTGTTCTCCACTGAAGATGGAGGGACCTTATTCCAGAATCCTAGGGGGTCTATGTCATGATTCTTTAGTGTTGCCTGCCGTAAACCACACAAGATACGCTGTCCTACCACAGACGCAGCTGGTGCCGTCTCTATGAAGGTGTGTGTGGCGCAAGCTCCAAGCCATCTGCACCCCATCCCACTCCTGCTGCAGAGCCCTCTTCTTCTTTGGGCTTCACCCAGACTTGGCAACTCTGTGTCACTCAGTATGTGGGTCAGAAAACCGTTCCTAGATATGGCATTTGCTGCTATCAGAAGCCACAGACGGCTTTCAAACATTATGATTTCTTCTTAGTTCTGAGAGGATCACAAATCAATAACGTACTTACTTTAAGGAGATGTCTTGACCCCGGGTCTTATGGAACTCTGGGTCTTCATTGGGTTTATATCATCCTTTGGATCATGTGGGACTTTGGAGATCTCCAACATGTTCTGCACCTTTTGCTGATTATGCTTAATATGTTGCTCCCAATGTGTAGACCAGTGTGAGTGTCTGCAAAATGTTTAGGTGGACAGGTCCCTGTGGGCTCTATGATGACAGAGGGAGGGAAGGGGACACAGCACTGGGGGACTATCATTCATGTGTCCTGTTGTCCGTCCCATGTTAATGGGAATAGCTTCTGACCTTTCTTCATAGGAATGGAAAAAGAAAGCGTTCAACAGAACACTGGCTGCATATCTTGTGCTCGAAGCTGTTTTATTTGTAGGTGGAAAGTGACTACATCTAACATTAACTACATCTAATGTAGCAGTTTTAATCGATGCTATTCTTTGGTAATATGTGGGGTATTCCTCTTTCATCTGCCGGGAACCATTTTATTTTTTTCAAGGAACAGTTAGTGAATTAAATCAAAATATGGTGGTAATCATGACTACATGTCCTTTAGGTCTCTAATGGTGACATTAATTTGCCCTTCTCTCCAGGATTATAATATTTGATATCTTGATTAAAGTAGTGGTGACTAGTGGCAGAGGTTTCTACCTGGCCTTTCCCAACTTGATAACCCTTTCAACATAGGACAGAGACCTAATGTGAGGATTCTGCCAACTACATATCTCAATTATATCTTCAGGAGCCTATCAAATATTTACCACATGGATCTGCAGCCCCAGGGCTCCCCCATGAGAAGGATGCTGGCCAGGATTCCACATGGCCATATGCCTTGCCTCTAATAGAAGGGGCTGGAAGATGATTCTGATTTTGGTTCTAGGCATCAAATCTGTCCCTGTGTCCAAAAGTGCCTGGTATGTTCAAGTATATTTCCTTTTCCCCCTGAGAAGTGTCAGCTGAGTAAGTTGCCACAGATCCCTTGGAGAAAGGAGGAAGACAAGGGTCAGCAAGTGTGTTCTGTAAAGGTCTCAGTAGTAAATACTGCTGGCTCTGTGGCTGTCCAGTCTAGCTCTATGGTGAGAGCATAAAGGCAGCCTTAGGTATTATTAGATGCTCAGGATTCACAAAATCGGTCATGGGTCGGATTTGGTTCCTGTGCATGGATTTGGGGCTAAGAGGTGATTTTGATCCAAATTCTATGCAAGGGATTGTAACTTTTTATTGGGCAACTGTCCTTAGTCATGTCATCACAATCCTTGATTTCTTTTGACTTTATAAATGAAGCAATCTGCTTCTTGGCTGCCTCTCTCTCTTGTTCCCAGGAACACTGTGTTTCATAAAACACCCCTGAAGGTCAGGGCCCCACTGGCTGCCTTCTACCTTTGTCATCTGTTATGACAATTGCACCCACCTTGCTTTTAACAGCTAAGCACCAATGGCCTGGTCTCCGTTATTTCTTTATCCTGTTATTTCCATGGCTATAGAAAGCTCAGTTCCATGGTAGCATTCCCTCTCCTGAGCCTCAGACAAGGAAGGACAGCCATCCCTGAGCTCCTCAATGATGCCCTTTCACCTAGGCAGTTCTGACTACTTTTGAAAAAGGTGTGCCTTCCAGAATCTTCCGTGAAACATTGTCAGATGATGACTTTTCCAGTCTTTCTTATCATGCCCATATCTCTGAGCCCTGGGCTTAGTGTGGACAATCACTTTCTCTAAGTTTCCAAGAGGCATCCTGCAGTGGGATAGTGGCATGTGTTGGGGTCCTTTCTCAGGGTGCTAGCTCCTGGATGGAGGGGTAATATTTCTATAGCAGTAAGTTCTTCTTATTCAACTTTATTTTTTGTGTCACTCACAAAGAGTCAGAAAATCACATGCTGCTACCAGAAGCCACAGAGGACTTCCAAACATTGTGCTTTCTTCTTAGTTTTGAGAAGATCACAAATCAATAATGTACGTGCTTTAAGGAGATGTCTTGACCCCAGATCTTAGGGAAATCTGGGTCTTCATTGGGTTTATATCATCCTTTGAATCATGCATGACTTGCAAGATCTCCAACATAGTCTGAACTTTTTCTTATTATGCTTGGTGAACATAATTCTACCTATGTGTAGACCAGTGTGAGGCTCTGCAAAATGTTTAGATTGGCTTCTTTGAGTTGACATCCCTAGGATCCACACACATGCACTTCTATTTTCTGGTGGTTCATGTTCCCTACAACCTCCAGGTCCTTCAACTCACAGTTTATCCCTCTCTTTTGCAACCCAAGGCTTCCCCAGACACATTATATTGTGACTTGACCCTGGTTATTAGTCTGGTATCCAGGAAGAGAGGAAGGAAGAGATCCAGAGAAGGACATGTGTTTACCTGCTTTTTTCCATTTACTTTGCCACAGATTGGCACAAGCTAGCTGTGCCCCATCCCCTGATGACCAGTGAGTCCTCATCGTCAGATGACAGCAGCTGTTCTATATCTAATATACCATTTAAAACCTGCAGGTTGGAACCACCCATCACAGGAACATTTTTTAGAAGGTTCTTTTGAAAAAGAGTCAGGAACAGGGTTTTGTATGCTGGAGAGCAACCAAGGAGTGGGCCAGACAGCACCCTATATAAGATAATAAAAAGAGTAGGAAGATGAACTCCATGCAGTTTCTATAGAAACCATTACTGTCCCATCAGGGACTAGGAGGGCCCTGCAGAACTGTGTTAAATTGAGGTGAGGAGACTGGGCCATTTTATCTCCACCTGAGGCAGGCTATGGGATGCCTCAGGGCTCATATCCAAGAGGGAAGATGCCCTTGAGCATGATGGCTTTCTTCAGGTGAGAGCAGTTCCTGGAGAGACTCTGCAGTAAGCCACCTTCAGCCAACACTCCTGACATCTGAAAGATGAAGGCTGCCATCTTGAAAAGTGGCAACTGAGATGCGCCCATGTCTGCTGCAAAGGCCTGATTCTTAAAAGGAAGGTGCGGCAAGGGAAGACCCCTCCCTGCCTCTGGAAATTTCTGCATCTGGATATAGTACCTGGAATGGCCAGAGCTCCAGAAGGGTGCCCAGTGGGAATGGCAGGGGATGGAGACATCCTGTGTCCTGGGCCAAAGGCAGAGACCCTGTCTATTGTGCTGCTTAATCAATGTTGCAGCAGCTGAAAGACCCTGTTTAAATCAGTCTGAGCTGGTTTCCTCTTTTTTAAAAAGGATAGCATTGTGACTGATACATGCTACTTGAAAAATTGAATTTATAGAACATTCAATGGATGGATGGAGGGAATAGAAGAGAGAATGGGCAAGATTGATTGAATTTTTTTCTGAACATAGAATTGCTTTTTTTTTAAAAAAAAAACTAGGCTATAGCAAAAGAGGGACAATATTAATGTTTTTTCTTTTGTATTTGTTCATACTGACCCCTCCCCCCGGCATTCATTTACTTCAGAAATACTTAGGTTTGCTACCATGTGAAAAGGAAGAAAGATTCAATATGATGCTCCAGCATCTAGAACGGCATTTTCAAATCTGCTGCAAACCATTCCTTTTGTAAAGTAAGAATTTTCAATTTTTCATTTTTAAGTTTCCATTAATAGCCAGGCCTAGACAGTGCAAAATTTAAGTTTAGCATTAGCCAGGGCTGGAAAGAGAAGGATATGATACAAAGTAAGACCTATCCTTTCAGATTTCCTTGAAGTGATGGGGGGATGTGGCAAAGAGGCACATGCCCAGCTATTCTCCCATAAGGTGCCTAGACAGGGATGCCAAGAGGCACAGTAGGCATTGGACAAGAAACCTCAAGACAAAGAAAACATCTCCTCTTTCTCCATTTGGAGTCCCAGGGTGGTGCTTATTCAGCCATGTGCCAGGGCAGAAAGGAAGTGCCCACAGTGGTGGATGAAGATAGGTAGATGAATTAGCCAGAATGGTGTCTTGCCTTCTCATGGCTTATGTGATCCTAAAGGGATTCAGAAGTCCCCAAGGGCTCTACAGAGGTGACAGGAGGGATGAGGGAGATGGTGGGGCACAGACACCAGAACCAAGTTAGTCAGCAACATTCAAGAACACCAGAGCCTTGGAACTGGCAGCAAGGAGCTTGAATCAAGGACCTCAGGGGGTGTAGACACGTACCCCAGGAAGTTGGAAGTGCCCCATGACACTTCAGCAGCTACACGTCTGGAGACAAGCCACACAGGAATGAGAGGCTGTCGGACCTGATGCCATTCCCCTTCTCTTTTGAAGTCCCCTCCTGCACCTCACTGTTACTTTGGAGAGGGGAATAGAGAAGAAAGGAAACCTGAGAGGCAGAGCAATTTCTCAAGAGATCATGTCACCCAAATTGTATGCTATAAATTGAAAGCAACAGTGGCATTTCACATGTGCAATGTGTACTTGGGAGGCCAAGGCAGAAAGACAGCTTGAGCCCAGGAGTTTGAGGCCAGCGTGAACAGCACAGCAAGACATGCATGCATGCATGCATGAATGAATGAATGAATGAATGAATGAATGAATGAATGAAATCAGTATGCAGTGTCATGTCTGGATTTAGAAGACTCCACAGCACCCTGCTCAGCTCCCTTAGATCCTGCACCACACAGAGCTAGAGCCTACTGCACCCACATGTGGAGCAGTTTGCCAAGTACCAGGAAATCAACACCCTGCAGGCAGGCTCAGCCCTCAGCCATAGATAGGTGGGAATGGTGTGTGAACAGCCAGCTTCCCTTGTGGTGGGATAGTTCCAATATTTGCTCTATGCTGGCTCCCAGAGCTCTCCAGTGGGATTAGTTTTAAAGAAACTGTATTGACTTTGCATGGCCAAGATAACAATAGAAAATATTCACACTATTTCTTTTTTGTGGGGGTGATGTTGGGGATGGAACCCAGATGTGTTCCCCTCCTAAATTCCCAGACTTTTTTTGTTTATTAAGACAGGGTCTTCCTAAGTTGCTAAGGCTGGCCTCCAAGTTGTGGTCCTTCTGTCTCAGCCTCCTGAGTAGCTGGAATTACAAGTGTGGGCCACCAAGCCCAGCTACACTAGTTTAATAGTAGCCATACTTAAATTGATATATTTTTTTAAAAAATCCTGAACATATTCATTTAGGCAACAAATATTTATCTACTTAAAACTATATATAAGAAATTATAGAGGTCAATTTGGAATGTTACATAGTAACATGGGATTGAAATACACAGATAATCCCAGGATGCTTTTTCATCAGTAGTTCCCACCCCCTTCCAGATCAGTTGTCTTGTGCTCCAACCAGTGTGAGCTCATCTCCTCTCACTCTTCCTGTTCACCTCTGGCAAAGGCACCAACAGAATGCTCAGTATTGAAAGACAAAACAAACTAAGAAAGAAAGCAAAATCATTGAGGGTCATTAATTAATGGACACCAGCTTACATTACGCAAGCCTTTGAGGCACATTCTCTGCAGTGGCCCGGAAACAGAAAACTGAACAGATGGTAGCATGTATCACCTCTTCAGGCTCCATTCTAGAAATATCTGTGCATGCTGCCTCCTTGACAATAAACTGTACACATTGTAACAAGGCCTCTCATAGGGAGTCTTCAGCAGAAAGAGAGGCCTGCATCTCAGGAGCTAAAGGAAGGGATACATATGTACCTATGGTAAAGTTAAATTTATAAATTAGGCACAGGAAGACATTAGCCACAAACATTAATAAAAATGGAATAATTATAACAACATTGCTATAATAAATCCTTTAGCTTTAGGACCATTATTGAGTAAACTAGAAGTTACCTAAGTAGAAGCACAACAGTACTGATACATTGGATCCAATCATGGATACCACTACTAAGTGACGAGTGGGTAGCATATACAGCCTAGATACACTTGACAGAGGGATGACTCATATCCCAGGCAGGCAAAGCAGTACTGTGCAAGGTTTGATCACACTATTCAAAATGGTGTGCAATAAAAGATGTATGAATTATTTCTGGAATTTTCCAAAAATGATTTTCAGATCATAGTTGATGCAGGTAACTGAAATTATGGAAAGCGACACCATGAAAGTGAAATTTCAGGTAAGAGGGGAGACTATCATATTAGTATTTTCTCTTCTTCTGAATATAGCTTAAATATAAGTTAAGGAACACAATGAGCGGAACTGAGAGACCCACTATCAGGTGATACCCCAGATAACTCAGGGCTGTGTGCTACAAAACTACAAATGATGGGCTCTCTAGAAACATGACCTCATTTCCTTGAAGAGTCATATTTCATACCTTGGATTAAGCATCTAAGAAATTCCATAGTAAAGAAACTTGTTCTATTTACCCTAGAATCTCTCAAACGTATAATTACTGAAACCTTCTTTGCTATAATGTTGGTTCCTACTTGATAAAATGAGCAGATCTTTCATCCTAGACACCCAAATGCAGAGTGGTCCTTGCATTCTGCTCAAAGCATGTGATGCCACCACAAATCCATGTTCTCCACTAAGAGGCCAGCAACCCGTAGCCACACCTGAACACTGATGTCTGGTTAAGCGCTTGCCCATGAGCTCCAGGAGCCCAGGCGTCCTGCATGGCTAGTCCAGAGGATCCAGATGGTTCTCAGTCCTCCTTTTGATTTGGGATCTTGGGCCATGGTTACAGGCCTTATTTTCTTCATTCTTTCTCACACCAGACCTGTATTCTTGGCTCATGCCCTCCAAACTGGTGGACCACCAGCCTGATTTTCATTTTGTACTTTTGTCTTTTGAGTCCCCTCCTGGATTGTCCCTCAGACATCTACTTTTTATCCCCCAAATCCACCCTGGCTAAACCACTTCCCACCGTGGAATGTAGTTAGGCCTTCCTCACCTGCTGGAATTTCTCATGATCTTGTGGCTAACTGAGACTTCAGTTCATTGCCCCAGCCCAGCATGGTGAGAGAGGTTGTACCACATATTTCTATCCAGGGATAAGATCCGAATTCAAACTTCACAGAATGGTTTCAACTGAATAGGTATCACTTTTGTTCTACCATTACATTGAAAGATGCTAAGTCAAACCATCCAAAGTCAGGGACCATCTGCAGAGCAAAAATAACACAGTGCAGATTTAGGGTGTGGGGAACTGGGAATTCACTGTAAAATTATTTCAACTTTTTAGCATGTTTGAAAATGCTCATAATAGAATGTTGCAGAAAATTCAAGCAATACTATTTCTATAATGTGTTTTGTCAAAGGACATGGTACACCCACTGGGAAAGGGGAGCAGTGAGTTCCAGGGAGGTAGGTTGGGGGTGCCCACTCAGCAGGAGGCAACTGTTGCCACTGCTGAATTCTCCATGGAATCTCTTTGACTCAGTGCCTCTCACCTCCTAGCTGAACACCCAAGCTTGACTCTGGTTTATCTGTTGGGATAGGAGCATTCACATGTATTTTCAGAGAGTCACCTGAAGACCAAGCTCAGACCCACGTCCCTCTACACTAGCTGGCCATGGCCCCACAACTTGTTGTCTGTGATCCTATCCTTTTTAACACTCCCTGGATCATGCACCAGGCCCCAAAGGGCTGTCACTCACAGGACACTCTCCAAATGCTGTGTCCTTTCATCTGCTACTGGAAGAGGCAATAGAAAAGCGACATCACATGCTGAGGCAAGTGGGTTCCTGCATGATGAACCTGCTGAAGAAAGGAAATATTTGCAGCGTACACAGGGTGAGTATTACTATACTAGAAAAATGTGCCCAAAGAATATAAGGGTTATTCAAAAAATTCCTGTGTTACAATTCATTGTGGACCATGAACTTTTGTGATACATGGAGTGGGTGGAATGTGGAGGAGGAGATGTTGGAGGGCCTGCCATTGACATAGAATTATTGGTGATCTTTGAAATCATGGCACCCACTTTACTGAAGCTCCACTGAAGTAAAAGTCATCCCAAGGATTTTAAGAAAGTTGCTATATTCCGAAAGGAATAATCACACTTCTGAAGAAACCAGCTAACAGGTTCCGTAAGTCTATTTGAAAGGAAGCCAAAACTCTTAAATGCCTACCCCCCACTCACAGATCAAAGTGGCTGAAATGGAGTGAGAAATAGCCAAGAGAGGTGAAGGAACAGCAAACTCAATGGAATGTAGACAAGACAGTGATGATAAACTGGGCCTCTATGGCTTTGAATACCTAACTGAATTATCTGTACAATTAATACTTAACTCTATGACCAAGGTGAGTCATTAAATGTTTTCAAACTGCAGAATATTAAAGAGACCCTAGAATAAGGAGGAAGAGTTTAAGCGTGATATGATAATTTCATGGGTAAACTTGACTGGATCACGAGGCGCCCAGATATTTGGCTAAACATTATTTCTGGGTGTGTTTGCGACAGTGTTTCTGGTGGACATTAAATGAGGGGGTGAGCTGAGTAAATCAGAATGCCCTCCCCTCTGTGGACGGACATCATCCAATCCTATGAGGGCCTACTTAGAACAAAAAGGCAGAGGAAGGAAGGATTCATTCCTTTTGCTTCCTGCCTACTTGAGCTGGGACATCAATCAGTCTTCTCCTGCCATGGACTGGGATTTATAACACTGGCTGCTGTGGTTCTCAGATCCTCATACTTGGACTAAATTACACTATTAGCTTTTTCAGGTCTCCAGCTTGCAGAAGGCAGGTCATAGAACATCTGAGCTTTCACAAATCATGTGAGTCAATTCTTTATAATCTTCCTCTCTGTCTCTCAAGAACCTGACTAATACAGAAGGAATAATTGGATTCTCCTAGGGCTTCTCTATGACCAGAAAACCTCATAGCCCATTTGACTTTTCAGCCTGCCTTGACCGATGAATGCCAACCACAAGGGAACATCTCATCTGACTTGTGTGTCCTTTATCCAGGGACAAATGGTAAGACCCAAAACCCAAAAACCAGTGTGGGCATACAGCCAGCAGGTTCTGGTCTCTGAAGAGATCATAGCACAAATCCCCCATCAAACACAAGATCAAGACAGGCTGCAGCCAGAATCCTTAGCGGCTGCTTCTAGTTAGCTCAAGTGGTGTCAGCAGCAGCAGGAAGGCAGGAGAAATAACTTCGAGTTTCAACAAGCTCAGCTTGGAGTTGTGCAGCCTCCTGGTAGAGGGAACAACTGCTGGGTCCACCTGCCCTACCCACAGATGCAGCGGAATGTTGAGCATTCTGTCTAATACTCCACATGGTCACTCTCAGTCCCCCCAAAGGGATTAAAGGCCGCTTCTAAACATGGTGAATGACATTTCCAGTGAGCACAAAAGAAAACTGAGCAACATAAGCAAAACAGGAGAGCCCGGCAGGGGAGTCAAATGACGCCTGAGAAGCAGTTCGACTTAACTGCATGGAAGGGCATGAGGTACTTGTTATAGATTCAGAGTCCCAATGGGACCCTAGTGGCACAGTCATCTTCAAATCTGGGCGTGCAGAAGAGGGAATCATGAACTTATTCAGCCACAGTTTCTTAATTAGAATTTGAATCTTTTAAAGGAATTTAGAAGCCCTATTTACATGCACTTTTTTTCTAGTCGGAGAATTTATATACTCATCAGATTAACAAAGGATTCTAGGGCCCAAAACCTACCCATCTTCAATATCACTGCAAACTTTGCCAGCAAGCCATGGGAGGATGGGGCCATGATCAGGTGATATTTTGAACAATAAGCAATACTGAGGGTCAGCTCTGGAGTGATCTGCTTCCAGGACTATATCACTTCAGTCCTGAAGTAGACACTACCCACTACCATCACTGTCCTTTAGAGGTGAGAAAGCCAGGACTTGCAGGATGATTTCCTCAGCAGTCAGCTTCAAGGTTAGGTTGCAGGTAGTCTGGGTCCAGAGCAGCAGGTGTAATTACTACCTCCCAGCAGTCCATCTCATCACAGGAGGGACAGCTTTCTGAGCAGACAGCACTAGGGTCTCAGAGGGCAGCTCACTGCTCCTTACTTTGAAACCAGAAAGACAGTATAACCATAGGAAACCAAGTCTTTCGCCCATGTTGTTTCGTGCTGTATCTATCTGCATGATTCTTTGAATGACTCGGCCTTCATTCTGCAATTTAAAGGCTGTTGCCAGATTTTGGCATTTCTTAAAAATCATCTTCTAGGAATAGCTCATTCTCAGAACATTTCCTTCAAAGAAATACCCAAATTTTATCTCTGCTTCTTGCTTGCAAGGTACTTTGGGCAAGGTTCTTAAGTTCACTATACTTTTTTTTTTTCTTATTCTTTGAATCATTATCCATATTATTATTATGTGATGTATAGATATCCTTTTCCCCATACAAAAATAAAGGAAATAAAGTAAGTTCATTCATGAAGCATGAAAAACCCAGAAACAATATCTATATATGCATATATGTATACACACATATATTTTTTAATGACAAGAAAAATATAGACCCCTTTTGGTAAATTATGAATGTACAAATCCTCACCAAAGGAAGGATATGGATCAAATTGTAAAGTTTATTATAAAAATAGCTCCTGAGGTTAAGATAGCTATTTACTAGAAATATTATATTAGAAAATACATTAATATAATACTCCATGTCAATAAGTAAAATGGCATATTGACATCTTGATAAATTGAAAACAATGACATTCAATTCTACTTTTTTCTTTTTCTTTTTCTTTTTTTGGTACCGGGGATTGAACTCAGGGGCACAAGACCACTAAGCCACATCCTCAGCCCTATTTTGTATTTTATTTAGAGACAGGGTCTCACCGAGTTGCTTAGTGACTCGCTTTTTGCTGAGGCTGGCTTTGAACTTGTGATCTTCCTGCCTCAGCCTCCTGAGCTGCTGGGATTACAGGTGTACACCACCGCACCTAGCTCAATTCTATTTTTTTTTAAAAAGAGTAAACTATAACTTGAAGTAAGAATTCTCCCTTATGATAACAATAGCAAAAGCTCAAACTAAAAGTTTGTTTATTAATTCCACAAATACATATTGTGCCACAAGTACATCAGTGAACAAAACAAAGATCTCTTGCCTGTGAGGATCCCATTCTAGCTGTGGTGTATGTTTGAAAGGAGTGTCGTGGAAAACAGTTTATACACAATAAACATAATAAATAAGTAAATTACATAGTGTTTGTATCAGCTCCATGGTTTATAAAAACAACGCTATTACCACTTGTGCTTCTCTGGGTTAACTATGCTCAGCTGTGCAGTTCTGCTCCATATGCCATCAAATGGCAGTTGATGGGGCTCATTGGGTCTGGGGCTCATTGGGTTTGGAATATTCGGGTGGCTCAATAACATGCCTGTCAGTCAGTAGATGCGGGTTACCCAACTGGAGCTCGGCTGGGATGTGGAATGGAGTGTGCATACCTGAGCTTTCCTGAGCTCAAGCTTTTTCCCATGGAGTGAGTTCCAGCAGAGAGTATTCCTACAGTAGGCTTTCCGGGAAGGAAGAAGCAAAGTCAACAGTCCTTTCAAAGACAAAGCCTGCAATGGGCATGGTATCACTTTATCCATAATTTATGGGTTAAAGAAGTCAGAGAGCCAATTCTGACTCAAGTAGGTAGAGAAACAAGATGCCTCTGGATGAAAGAAGAGGCGCACACGGGGCCATCTTTATTTTACATCGTGTGTGAAAACGTGAGGCCATCTTTAATCTGTTACATATGTGAGAACGTGGGAATAGTCCCGTGGATAAAAAGGCAAAAAGAAAAAAGTCAGAGGGCTGAGTTTGGGTGCAGTTTTAAATTGGCAGAAGAGCAGGTCTCAGTTGGGAAGCAATAACTGAACAAAGATATAAAGTAGTAGAATACCTTGAGATATTTGGAGAAAGAGCATCACAGGTTCAGGGAATGGGCAAGACCAGGGGAAGAGCCAGAGTAGAGGGAGGCAGGAACAAAAGCCATCGGATGGATGCAGTAGCCATTAACACAGGAGGGGCCAGCCGAAGACTGCAGGGTTACAAGGCAGCCAGGAGATCCGGAATTTAGTTCTGGTCATGTTGAGTTTCTGATGCCTGTTAAGCTGGGCTGGAACTCTGCACCAGGTAGTTTTTAGCACAGGGGGTGAGTAAGCTCAACGGTGGAGAGACGGCTGGCAGAGAAGTTCATCACCTGAACACCTTTGAATCCCAGATAAAAGTTGGTTGCAAGATAATGACACTCCATATGACATTCTGGAGTGGTGTGCCCCAGGAATACTGTTATAGGTAACTGCTGTAAAGGAGAATGTGATGACATAGTGTTTTTAATCAATCTGAGTGTCCACTTAGAAAACCCAAGAGACTTAAATAAAAGTCTACTGGAATTAATAAAATTCTATAAAATAGACACATTCAAGAAAAATGTACTAAACATAGGTTTTAGGCATAACTAAGCAAAATATGTTGAGGGAAAAAAAAAGTCCATTAATAATAACATCAACATATAAGTACCCAAGTATTCTTAACAAAAATTCCCAATAGTTATATGAAGAAAAATACCTGAGTTCCTAGTAACATTGTATGGGTATGTAGTCCATTGCTTGCCGTTAGTTTTTTTCAGACCATTTCCTCCTGAAGCACCTTGGGCTTAGCTGTCTGTCTCCATTGCCTGTCTTATCTCAGTGGCCAGGGACTCTGTCATACAAGTCCTTCTGTGGTATGTTCCGTGGCATATCTTTAGGGCAAGACCAGACCAGACACAGAGGCATCACTACAGTGCCCATAGTCCTGCTCATTCCAGGTATGGCTCTGTCTAATCCATTAAATCCAGAAGTGGGGAAGTCAAAGTCTCCATTTTATGAATAAGGAGACAGGTGCTGCCCAAAGTCTGGTGGATAGTGACCACAGAGTTGTGATTTCATTGAGTTTAGTTTCAGGTTCCACACACAATATCACATTCTATTCATTCTTCATATATATATGGGGAATGAAAATTAGATGACAATTATGCTAAAATTTTATGTTCATATGGAAGTAGATGTCAGGATAACTTATTGGGTTATTAATCTGTGGTGTTGGTTGACTCTTTCTCACTGTATATTTCCCTCTCTTATTCTATGTTATGAGTTAGATCTGGAATGTCCCCCAAAAACTATTGTGTTGAAGGCTCGGTCCCCAATACAGCAATGTGCAGAGGTGGAACTTCTGAAAGGTGATTGTGGATGAATCTATTGGTGGCTAAATGGGTTACTAGGAGGAGGTAAAAACAGTAGGTGGTGGAGCATGGTTGGAAGGAGTGGATCTATGAGGTGTATCCTGGAAGGGTATTTCTTGTTTCTGTCCCTTCTCTTTTTCTCTGTTTCCTAGCTCTCATGAACTGAGGAGCTTTCTTTTACCACACACTTCCGCCATGATGTTCTGCCTCATCCCAGGTCCAATGTAATGAAGCCAGCCAACCAACTGTGAACTGACACCTCTGAAACCTTGAGCCAAAATGAAATTCTCCCCTTTAAGTTGTTTATGCCAGATATTTTGGTCACACCAATCCAAAGCTGACTGACATGTATCCATTTCATGGGTTGGTGACCTGTGCTGTACTACAGGGTCCCATGCCCGGCTCAGTGCCTGGCTCAGTGCTTACCCAATATTGTCTTGGAATTCTTACTACTGTCTATCAAGTGGCTTCCTGCAAATGATGTGGCAGTCCTGTCCCTGCTCCATTTCAAGCCAGTTCTCTGAGCTCCCTTACCTAAGAGGCAGTCTGGGTTACAGGGAAGATAGTAGAAGGTTATAGAATGTTCTGGCATATTCTGTCCGTGCCAGAAGACCTGGAGATACTGGGGCTGAGGAGGGACTCCCTCCAGCTGGGGAAGGCAGGCAAGATGAGGATTCTTCCAAAGCACTCCCTCCTCAGGGTCTCAAGGAAGCTGCTGGTCCCTGGTGGGCAATGATTGTGTCATGGTCTGTGTGTTTGCTTAACCTGTCTCCCCTCAATAGAAAGTCCTCCAAATGCTTAGGCCCTTCCTGAATTTTATTCAACCTTGTGTCTTTGAAATCTATGGAAAAGGACCCCCTGGTCCCTGAAATCCAGCCAGGAAAACCTTTCCTGTGACTAAATAGTAGCACTGCTGGAGGACTTGAAGTCCCTCTGAGGGCACAGTGTTGGGGATTTCTCAAGGACACCCAGTGTGGCCTTATGGTCCCAAATACGTTGTTCAATCCCAGAATCTTAGAAAGTATGTATAGAGAGGGATCCTCCAGTTTGATGGAGACTTAATTCATATCTGCAGTTTAGTTTTTCATGAAATAGAAATGAGCTGGAGTGTGGCTCAGTGGTACAGCCCTTGCACAATGTGTGCAAGGCCCTGAGTTTGTTCCCCAGTTAGAAAGAAAGAAAGAAGAAAGAAAGAAAGAAAGAAAGAAAGAAAGAAAGAAAGAAAGAAAGAAAGAAAGAAAGAGAGAAAGGCAGGAAGGAGGGAGGGAGGGAGGGAGGGAAAGAAGGGAGGGAAAAGAAAAAAGAAGAAATAAGGCCCGTGTGCAGCTGAGATTTACACCTGCCTCATCCATAGCCCAGGTAGCACACTCTTCCTGGGTAAGGGGGCTCCTGACGGGCAAAGGGAGACAGGGAGCTCAGGGCCAGCTGAGCCGCAAAGGCTCTTTGTCCGGTGTCCTGAACCACAGGGCCCTCCAGTTGTACCCATGGGGGGACTTTTCCCAAGTCTCCTGCCTTCCCTATCTCTGTATCCTAAAACACACCTGAGACTGAGGGAGACAGCATGGCTTTCGTAGAATTCCCAAAGCTTTTGTTCTCCAAAGGGAAGGATATCCTGTCTCGGGAGACAGAGGCACTGAGAGTCCAGCTCACCGGGAATCAGATGCACCTTCCCAGGCCAGCTCTCCAGGATCCTTTGCTAAAGCGAAGCTGTGGCATCCCCCAGGCTGTTTGTGAAGTGTCCAGCTAAGTTGTCCCCATGACTTCTGTCCCTTGTTATCACCCCAGCCCAGGTGGGGCCCTAATTTCCCAAAGCTTCTTCCTGATCCCTAAGTATCTCCCCTCAGAGAAGTTAACACCCCCCAAACTTTAGAAGGCTTTTTTATTTTTGGATCAGGAGTTTATGTATCTATGACACATATTGTTTATTTAACTACTTTCTGATGCTTTCCGGGTTTTCTCTAAGTTTGAGTCATTTTTACATTTGCAAAAAAAGAATACATATTTGGGCCCCATTCTAGTGGCGTGGATGCCCCCTTGTTAGGAAGCCCCCAGAGTGCACAGTGAGAGTGGCTGACCACAGTTTGAAACCTTGCTAGAGAATCCTGGTTTTTGAATTAGTCCAAATATTACAAAATGCTGCTGTTTTATTATTAAAACCTTTCTCCTCCAACTTCAATATAGTCACAAGTGGTACCCATTGGAGGTTGTGTTCACCAAACATTTCTCCCAGAATAGAAACTGGCCACTATATTTTTCCAGGGGAGAACATTTGTCTGACGACGTTCCCTATTGACATTTTTGAGCTGATGTTCTCCTTTCTACAAAGCCGAACACAAAAAGGGCCTCATCTGTTTGCCCTTCTGTGTTGTGTAACCCAAACTCCGCCAATGGAGGACACACTTGGTCAAACCCATTCAACACTTGGACTCTCAGCTGGCAAATTCCTGGAATGCCAGCAGCTCCCAGGATGGCCTGGGTGGTTTGGCATTTCAGACTTAAAGCAGGGCAGGTGGTCCAAATCCCTTTCTTCTTGTTCTCTCTGGCACTTATATCCTCCAGCAAAAGGAAAATTATGACAGCGTTCTTTGGGTAAGGATAGGGTTTCTACAACTCCAGTCTCTTTAGTGGGGTACCTATCCACAGATGAAAAACAGTCAGCTCCAAAAGGAAGCAGCTGCCCCCCCAACTCTGTAAATCCAGGTTCTGGGGGCTTGGATCTTAAAACACACACCTGTTGCAAGGGGACAATAGCACCAGGCCTGCAGCTGAGAGGTACTGTTTGCAGTCGGCTTGCGTCAACAAACACAGAGGACCTTGTAAGTCGGATGCATGAGGAGAGCATGATAAATGTATTTTAGTATAGTTCCTGCTGCCCTAGCAAGGAGAGGGGGAAAAAAAGCCCTGCATGATTTAATAGGATTGCTGAGAATCATAATAACAAAACATTCATTTGACAGGGTCGGCCAGACTCTTGGACATTTCTCTACTAGGTTTCTATGGTGACGATGTTCATTATAAGTGTAGCTAGAACAAACATCGATTCACAACATCCATCAGAGGTTGCAAACCCCTCCTCCACCCCCATGCTTTCTCCTGGCATCCGTGGCTAAGATGTGAGGGATGTGCCCTGGAATGCGATCCCTGAACCACTGAGGCCCTTTGCATTCTCTTCCTCCCAGAGAAGAGCTTGCAGAGACCCAGAGAGGAGCGTGCAAAGACTTGGAGTTGGAGGCTCACTGGGGACGGGTGAAGGGGTTCGTATTGGACCCAAATCAATGGCAATACAAATGGATTCACGGTCACTATTTTTATCCTTTCCACCACCGTGGGTCTTTCTGTTAGATTACTTGCCTGATGAAAAAGTTTTTATTAAGGAATTTCTTCCATAAAAGAATTTCTGAGCCACTTCTGCTCAGACAAATCTAAAGCAGCATTGCAAACAGAGACCATGAATCCCCACAAAGATCCAGGGTGTTTTTTTGTTTTGTTTTTTTATCAGTGTCTGGTCTATTACTCAAATGCAGATACACACAAGCGTGGGGAGTGGCTTTTTATCAGGAAGAACCAAATGGTAGGGCCCTGTTGGAAGTGATCCCAGAGGCAGACCGCCTGGCTCATAGTGAATGCTAAACACCAAATGACATGCTAGCCCTGGCATGGCCAGAGCTCAGCTCTGCTGCCTCCACCAGAGATCTATTGCACACAGCCAGCGAACAGGTTAGCCTGGACGTCACCTGCAGTCCCGTCCTTATTATTGCTACTGTGATTCCGTCAATATCAACACTCAAAGGCTCCTTTTTAAATTTTTTTTTTAGTTGTAGATGGACACAATATCTTTATTTTATTTATTTTTATGTGGTGCTGAGGATCAAACCCAGTGCCTCACGCATGCGAGGCAAGCGCTCTACCACTGAGCCACAATCAACAAAGCTGTTCCCTCGCCCCTGTGTATCTTTAGCTCCATACAGAAAAAATAAAAACAGTTTGCTTTTGTTTTTAAAGTCCATCTTAGTTTACTTTGGCAAAGTCCTGATGCAAACTGGAACCCAATAGGCCAAGCTGGCAGAAGACCCAGTGTGTACACCAGCACGGCAAGGGTGAAAGAGCCAGGGGACTGTCCCAACCGTCTTCTGACACAACTGACGCGTGGCCCAGGGCAGGATGATAGCAGGGATCTGCGAGGAGCTGGGGCATTACGAGATGAAGGGGTGTTTTGGATCGTATTTGATCTGGGAAGGTCAGTCTTCCTGCGCAGGAGGCAGAGGTCAGGCTGAGGTCTCTCCCTGGTTTTGAGCAAGCGTGTTCCAGGAAGTTGCTTTGTTATTTTGGCAAGTGACTGTTTATAATGATGCATGTTGGGGGTCAGGTTTCCTGTTGCAGAGAGTTCTGATGGTTCCTGATATTTACATAAATAAGCCTTCAAATATTGACGAACCCTGTCATGGGGGAAAGTGAATTTCAACCCTATAGCATCTGTAGGGATAAAAAGTTGGGGAGCATGCAGCCTCCGTGGTATGACAATTATTTGTATCCATACACAGGAATTTTCTGTCTGCACTTTTCTTCCTTGCAAAATATTTAAAGTTCCAAAAGTCAGGAGGGATCCCAGCTAACGAGTTTCGCGATGACCCATAAAGTATATCACACCTTAATGTTTATCCCCTAACCACAAAACAAACGAGAAATTACTTTGTATCCCCCTTATTTTCACAAAAGTCCTAAGTAAAGTGATTAAAGAAGATAATGCAGGATTGTGAGGCCAGAGAGGAGAAATTCTATAGGAGGCAGTTCCTTTCTCTCGCCTTTAAAAACCAAATCAAGCTGGCATGGTGGTGCAGGCCTGTAATCCCAGCAACCTGGAAGACTGAGGCAGGAGGATCACAAGTTTAAGGCCAGCCTCAGCAATGTAGTGAGACCCTGTGTCAACGTAAAAAAATAATAAGGACTAGGGATGTGGCTCAGTGGTAGAGCACCCTAGATTCCATGGTCAGTTCAAAAATTTAACAAAATAAGAGAAAAAGCCACCTCACTGCACAGATGGTAAAATAGCAGAGAATTAGTCACCTTCAGAATTGCAGACAAAATAAACCAGGCATCCTTCCTCTGCCTAAAGGTTCCAAGAAAGGACCTTGTAAATATTGTGACTGATTAAAACAACAAGGATGTAATTCATTTCACCTCTTGAAAAGTCAAAACAGGTCTCTGTTCACCTCCACAAGAACCCTGAGAAGTTAGCAATGCTGATGATAGCTCCTTTTAAAAGGAAATTTGGCTTATTCAAGTTTATAGGTGGCTTAAGCCAATTCCCAATCCAAATGCTGTCCAGAGCTGCTGGGAAGGACTGAGACTAGGTCTCTGTTGGCAGCTGGATTTCTGGCATTATCCTCTGGATTATGTTCTAGGTGGACCCCATGGACGCTAAGAGATCTAATACCATTCTTTGACCTTCATTTAGCAGTCCACAGTGACTCCCAGTCCAGAAAGTGAAAGTGTGCTTCTGAGAACTGTTCCCGTCTACAGGAAGGAGCTGTGTGGTCTCCATGACCCCAAGCCCTGCACTAGAAATAGGCTGCAGAGTGCATGCTAGAGTGAGTGCATGTGTGTGCGTATGCACATGTACACACTGGCCTGCCCTGGCGTGACCTCCCTGAGAGGGGAAAGGGCGAGCCCAGCCCTGTCTTTCTCCTGGGAAGTGTGAGGAGCCCACACAGCCCTGAGAGGGGCTGAGGGACCAGCTGTAGTGCCTCTGCCCAGTCACTTCTCACTAGAAATCTCCAAGTCTGCAGAGGCTGTTCCCAAGCCATCTCCTATACACCTCCCAGGAACTCAAGCCCATGTTCAGGCCAGAGAGACCACAAATCCCTTTGGATTTTCTGGACAGTTTGCAGAGAGGGAACCACCTGGTAACTCTTAGCTGATCTCTTTCTGAGGGGTAGGAGGGCTGGTGATCCATCCCTACACCAGATCACCCAGTTCCCTTTAAAACTCAAAGCAGGGGCTGGGGTGTAAGCCAGTGGTAGAGCACATTGTCACGTTTGAGTGGACTTGGGTTCCTTCCCCAGCACTGCAAAAATAAAAACACTGAATTTTCTGGGACCCGTTGTAACCCCTGTAGTACCTGCCTGGCATCAAAGAACAGAGCCTAGCACCACCTTGAGAGGCTAAGAACCCCCTGGACAAACCAGTTTTCTTGGCAGATCCCAGCAGCAAAAGCTTCTGCTAATGCAGATCAGAAAGAGATAGTGTATGTTTACAATGTCTGCGTGTGTGTATAGACATAGACACATACGTGCACATACGTACAAATATGGACTTATGGATGTACAAATTAATGGGTGTTTAAATTTACTGTTAAATATACCACAAGTACAGGAAGCCGCATAAAGCAAACATGAAGCCTAAGGAAGCCTTGTAAGGAAGACATAGCTGTCACCCCAGCACAGAGGAGGGAACTTCTCACAGCCCCCATGAGCCCACTCCCAAGTCGCTCCCAAGGAGCTGGATTCTATGGCTACACTTTTTTTAAAAAAAACATATTATTACCCACGTGTGCATTTCTGCACAGAGGTGCTTTATTTAGTCTACGTTTTCTTTTTCTATGACATTGCATAAGTCAGTAAGCTCCCACTCCAGATCTAGACATAGGTATGTGTGCACACTAATAGATACACATGTGCACACCCATGAGTACAGATGTGTGCAGATGTTGCAATGGGCTCAGAGCAACATGAAAGCTCCCGCTCCTCAGTGCACTGACCCTTGCCAGGCTGTTCCCAATATAACCAGGACACCTCCGAATCAGTACCATGATTTAGAACCTTGAAATTGTACATTGGACATTTAGCCAGAGCCCCAAGAGCAATTCCTTGAAGAAATTCAAAGCCACACCAGATCCCCACATGAGTCCATCGATCCCTGGCAGATTCATCCCCAACTCTGACCAGCTTCCCATCCTCTCCAAAAAGTAGGGGCTCTGATCACACCACAGTGGGACCATGTGGGCAGCAGGCACCAGTTGGTACCCCTGTGTCAGAGCCAATTGCCAAAATTTCATGAATGTGGAATCCAATTGTTAGACACAGCATTAACAATTAAAGGACATAAATATGGAATCAGGATAAGCTGTATTAAAATAGAAGGTAGCAAATACAATACTTCTCTTCCATTTTACCACATTATGCTGATCTCCGTGCTTTTCAGATCAGTCGTGTCTGGTAGAAACACATCACAAAGGGGTTCTGCACCCCACTTTTTAAAATTCTTTTCCTTTGTTCTTTTCAATTATGTATGACAATATAGTGTATTTTGACATATCACACACACACAAAGTATAACTTCCCATTCTTGTGGTTGTACATGATGTGGAGTTTCACTGATCCTGTGTTCATATATGAACATAGCCACGGTGAGGTCCAGTTCATTCCACTGTCTTTCCTATTCCCATCCCATCTCCCTTCCTTCCATTCCCATTTGTCTAATCCAATGAACATTCTCTTCTCGGCACCCCCCATCCCTTATTGTGAGTTAGCATCTGCATATCAGAGAGAACATTTGGTCTTTGGGTTTTTTTTGAGACTGGCTTATTTCACTTATCACGATATTCTCCAGTTCCATCCATTTACCGGCAAATGCCATAATTTCATTCTTCTTATGGCTGAATAATAGTCCATTGTGTATATATATCACATTTTCTTTATCCAATCATCTGTTGAAGGACACCAAGTTTGTTTCCATAGCTTAGCTATTGTGAATTGAACTGCTTATAAACATTGACGTGGCTGCATCACTGTAGTATGCTGATTTTAAGTCCTTTGAGTATAAATCTAAGAGTGGGATAACTGAGTCAAATGGTGTTCCACTCTAAGTTTTCTGAGGAATCTTTATAGTATTTTCCAGAGAGGTTGCACCAATTTGCAGTCCCACCAGCAATGTAAGAGTGTGCCTCTTCCCCCACATCCTTGCCAACATATATTGTTATTTGTATTCTTAATTGTTTCCGTTTTGACTGGAGTGAGATGAAATCTCAGTGTAGATTTAATTTGTATTTCTCTAATTGCTAGAGATACTGAACACTTTTTTATCATATAATTGTTGACCAATCGTATTTCTTCTTCTGCGAAGTGTCTGTTCAGTTCCTTTGCCCATTTATTGCTTGGGTTATTTATATTTCTGGTGATAAGTTTTGGGGGTTCTTTGAATATTCTAGAGATTAATGCTCTAAGGTACAGGTGGCAAAAATTTCCCCCCATTCTGTAGGGTCTCTCTTCACATTAATGATTGTTTCCTTTGCTGTGAAGAAGCTTTTTGGTTTGATACCATCTCATTTATTGATTCTTGATTTTACTTTTTGCACTTTAGGAGTATTATTGATGCAGTCAGTTCCTCAGCTGACACGATGGGAATCTGGGCCTATTTCTTCATCTAGTAGGTGCAGGGTGTCTTGTCTAATGCCGAGGTCCTTGATCAACATTGACATGAGTTTTGTGCAGGATGAGAGAGAGGGGCTTAATTTCATTTTGCTACATATGGATTCCCAGTTTTCCCATTCATTGAAGAGGTTATCTTTTCTCCAATGTATGTTTATGGTGCCTGTGTCTAGTATGAGATAACTGTATTTAGGTGAGTTTGTCTCTGTGTCTTCTATTCTGTTCCATTGGGCCAACATGTCTATTTTGGTGCCAATACCATGCTGTTTTTATTACTTTGGCTCTGCAGTATAGTTTAGGGTCTGGTATTGCTGCACCTCCTCTTTCTAACACTATGTGTGACACAGCATTTATAACATCAAATCAGTCCTGAAGGAGTGTTCACAGCATAGAAATTGGCATCAGCCAAGTTCCCCGTGTACACCAATACCACAAATATACCCCACACACTACACACATACACACACTCTAGAGCACACACATACCATAATTACACATATCACACATATTCCATGTACACTACACACTCACCACACACACTCATATGCCACACACATCACACACACATACACACACATGAACACACATCATAAGAACATACACAACACTGCATACATCACATGTGCATATGCACACAGACACACACACACACTTCTACACATATCTCACTCACAGAGAACATTTACTGCTTTCACACATACACACATCCTATACCACCAGCTCTTTCTCAAGCCCCCAAAGATTAAGAACTAGAAACAAGCGTCCATCATGACCACCTCTGTGACCAGAGGTCAACTGGCTCCAGAATCTGAGAGGAGCTGGTGTCTCACCCAGCATCCCCACATGGGAGGCCCCAGCAGCCCAAGCCTGATGCAGGGCAAATGGAGACTTAGGTGTGCCCAGGGGGCCAGGAGAACACTAGGCCCCTCTGGGCATGGCAGCTGTGCACTCCCAGGTCCCTCAGGCATTCAGCAGCTGCTGGGAGCCATCTCCGGCAATCCCTGCCCCTAGTGGCATCTGCTCCCTGGAAAGGAGGGCAGTCCTCATGCCAGGACACCTAGCCAAGCTCTGCCTCTGTCTTGGCCACACTGCTTCTGAGGATGGTCCAAGCCCCAGCCTCTTGGTGACAAGGGATCACTGCTTGGTTCTGGGATGAGACCAGAAAACCGCCATCTGCTTATTCATTCACCTCTTATTAGTTTTTGGATCCAGTGCTGTGATTTGTCCTAGGTTCTGATAGAGAGCTCCTGAAACCCTAGGAATTTACTGTTCTTTGTGTGCTAATGAGGTGATTGGTGGCCAGAGGCCTTGACAGGGGATCAGCCTCAACCCTGATCTCCAAAGAGAAGCTGGTAACTGAGTTGGTCACAATGGCCTATGACATCTTCCATCATGCTGTCATAATGGAAGCCCCATGGAAACCTTAGGAAGCTTCTGAGCTAGTAACATTCACATGGCAGGTGGAAAATGCACCCCAAGAAGGCATGGAAACCCCACACCTCTTTCCTTGGGACCTTGTCCTATGCATCTCTGCTACTGAGCAGGCCCTGAGTCCTATCTTCATAATAAAACTGGGATAGTAAGAGTCATGTTGTCCTGAGTTCTGGGGGTCATTCCAGAAAGTGATCAAACTGGGAGGATTTTGTGGGAACGCCTGGATTTATAGCTGACTGTTCCGAAGAACAGAGGTGGGGTGCTCTGCGAACTGCTGAGGGAATCTTTTGCCTCTGCACCCTTGACCTTCAGGCTTGATGGATTTGAGTTGGGGAAATGCCGTTGGAGACTTGGAGATTGTTTGGAACAACTTCAGACAAGTGCAAAGGCAGGAACTGTCCCTTCTCCCCACTGAGGATGTCATTGTCCCTTATTGTTCTGTGTCCTCTACTGCTTGCCTGTGGAAGGCGGCTCTGCCCACCCCACCAACACCATTGCCTGGCATGGCCTGGGATCACGCTTGGCATGTATCACCACGTGCAGGTACAGACGGGTCTGCAAAGCTGCGTCCTTCCCAGACACACCTGGGTTTGCCCTCCCTCTGCCCCCTCCCTGTGCCCCACCCATGCCTCCAACCTGCAGGCTCAGCTCTGGAGCCTCTTTACCCAGGTACACAGGGCCCTGCTGTGGATGCCTTGGCCTCTGTGGCACTGTGCCTCCTGCCCTGTCTTCCTGGTACCTCGCTCCCTACTCTGCAGCTTGGGCCACTCCTAGCAAGTGCATCCTGACTATAAGGGTCAGGAGCAGAGAGGCAGGCCCAGGGCAGAAACAAAGGCCCAACCCTGAGGCTGATCTGCAAAAGAGGCCAAATAGGAGGGACATCCCACCAGGGAGTCTATGCCAGCAGCTGCAAAAGAAAGCCGTGGACAGTTGGTTTACCCACCCTCACCCTAATCAAAACTGATCTGTGCCCCTTCAAAGAGCCTAAGGTAGCCTCCCAAGGGCTTCTGGAATTTACTGTTTGCTTGTGTCACCCCAATCCCCACGTCTAGCCCTTTACAATCACATCAGCAGAGGAGTTACAAAACACAAACCAGATTCTGAACCAGGTAGATCCAGGCTAGAGGCTGAGCACAGCTCTGGGACCATGCACCAGTTGCTTGGTGTCTTGGATGCTTTTTAAAATAGAGCTGATCCAGACCCCTTCTGGTTGTGATAAACGGAGGCAGGACACACCTAAGGGAAGGTGACAGTGCCAAGAAGGCCAAGGACAGCCTCAAGGCCAGAGCCACCATGGGCCCTGCCTGTCCTTCTCAAGGACCCCAGAAGTGGCTGAAGACACTGCTTCCAGGCAGCGACCAGAGGGGAAAATGAAACATTTAAAAACTGAGGAGGTAAAATGTAGAAGAGGCACAGGAGCCTGAGGAGGCGTCTTACACAAGGACGAGGAGACATTTGTCTCAAGAGGGGAGGTGCCTGGCGGCTTTTGGTGACTGTAACACATGCCTGAAGTATCGGTTTATACAGAGGAAAGCCTTATTTTGGCTCCAGGTTTGGAGGCTGGGCTCCTGGAGATGCAGCTTATCATGGCAGAGCAAAAGCCCTCTCCTCATGCCCAGGCCCCAAACAGAGAAGAACAGAGGGTCTGCAGTCCCACAGTCCCCTTCAAGGACACTCTCTCAGTGACCTGAAGACCCAGGCCCTGCCTCTTACATATTCCACTATCTTCCAATAGGGCCATGCTGGGGACCAAGTCTTTAACACATAAGCCATTAGGGGACACTAAGGAGCCAACCAATAGCAGAAGGGAAATGGAAATTCAGTAGTTAGAGGCCTCCACCTTTATTTTATCATCTGTCTGGTGGGGAGGAAATACACATGCAAAATATTTCCTTCCTTGTCCAGACAGACCAGCTTGAAGAAATGCACAGGGACCTCTGCAAATCGAAAGAGGGTGAACCATTCCCGGATGTCACATCTTTGAGGTTTGAATGTTGTAGAAATGGCAGCGGCTCCTACAGGGCCTGTTCACCCTGCATGTTCTGTTCCTTTTCCTCTGGGAACGAAACAGTGCAATAAATAGTTGCCAGTCTCTACAGAGGGTTCTTTGTGCCAGGTGGCTCACAGTGGGTGCTCAGCATCATGGACACTAGACCACGTGCTGCACAGTCAAGGGCTCCATATCCTGGACGCTCCATGTTCCAGGGTAAGAAGCCGACAGGCAGGACTTCCCCAAGCAGGCAGCCTGGTGAGGCAAGAGCTCAGCTGTGCATTCTGCGGAAAAGGCGAGGATGACCCAGGCTGCTGCCCAGGGGCTGCGGGCCTGGCTGGAGAGGCCTTTCCCAGGCCTCTGGGGGTGGGAGGGGCAGCGAGAACAGCTCGCTTAGGTTTCTTAATATTCTCAATGAATCGTTGGAGGTCAGATGCAGAAAACATGTAAAGATAAGCTCATATTTTACCACGTAGAGCTCAAGCTCTCTACATAAAGCCATGTGCGGTGGCCCCTGTGTCATGGTTGTTGGGTACAGATTCCTGGGCTTCTCCCCTTGGGGATTCAGCCTCGGAGCCTGTGGAGAGGGGCTGCCCTTTATGACCTTTGGCTCTATCACTGCCTGAACCTTTACAGTGAGACATTTGTGCACCTGAGGTGCCTAGAGTTAAGGGTGTCACCTGGAGTCTGGGGACACTAATGGCCTTTTTCACATGCTTTTACAAGTACCAGACGGCTCAGTGTTGGAGTATCACTGGCTTGGCACAGGAATTACTCCAAACATGGTTGCTCTGGCTGCATAAGATGTCACATGCTTCTTGGATCCCATGGGGGTCGCTGTGCTGTTTATCTGTCCTCTCCAGCATTTCCCTGGGTGTTGGCCTCATATCTACATTTGAGGAGAAATCTCACTGCCCACTGTCCTTGAAGCTTTTGGGGCTGAGCACAAGCTGAGCCTGTACCCATCCCCCACAGTGACTAGGACCTAACCTGCCCTTTGCCCCTAGTCACCCTCAGGGACACCTTCACAACAGTTACTTAACAGAGTCAGTATGTGAAAACAACCCACCCTACTCTAGCCTTCGTAAGAAGGGCCATTGTGAGTTTCTGTCACAGGAAGGGCCTGAGGGGTCACAGTGATGTGAGGACAGGAGGCTCAGGTAGGGATGCAGGGCTGAGGTCTCCCAGGGACTTAGGCCATTTTGACCAGGACCACAAGACCTGCGCAGGGTACCGCCTAAAGAACAGTGGGGTGCATGACACACCCTCCCGCACTGCATGCACACACCAGATCATACCGGTGTATACACTCATGTGCACGCTCACACACAGCCGTGCACTCACACTGACACAATCCCACACTCCTGCACCACCTGTGTGCTCTGACATGCTTAGACACACACATGCACACACCTCCGTGATGCTTGTACCTACACAGTCACGTCCACTCATACAAACGTGTGTGTGCTCCCTGCACACGTTCAGACACACTCACGCACTCGTGTCCACACACACAGCCGCTCAGCCCTTGCCCCAGCCCGGCCCTGGGCAGGCTCCGACAGAGGCTCCAGGACTGGAAGCCCAGGCTGGCGGGGCTGCATGGTGGCCTCCGGACCTTGGTTGGTCATGATTCTAGAGACCCCGCTTTATTCCAGGAATGGAGAATAAGAGACTAGAGCGGGGACAGCTCTCCTGCATCTGCTTGGTTTCAAGAGACAAGAAGGACCTCTCAGGTGGCTGCTCAGTGTCCCCTGGGGAGGATGGCAGGAGTCAACACCACAGCCCAAACCCCAGGCCCTGCGGCCTTGCATGAGAACCAGGCAACCCTGCAGGACCTGTTTTCTGGAAGGGGACACTCTTGGGTCCTCTTTCCCCTGAAGCCACCCCAATTTGGGGCGCACATGTTAACAGTCAGCTGGGGAGGGCAGGAGGCCTTGCAGGCGGGCAGCAAGGAAAGAAGGGAGCTCAGGACATCTGTGGGCGTGACCCTCAGCTACTGTGAAAAGTTAATTCACTTTAACGGACAATAAATGCATTCTGTTAACATGAGTGATGGCCAGCACACCTCTCTGCTGGCTCCTGCGCAATCTCCTTGTTTCACACCAGCAAGTGGCTGACCTGCAGTGTGTTGTTGACCTTATCAGGTGCCACTCCCCATCCCAGCTCCACGGGGATGTCCCTGCACTGCCACCTGGGTGGGAGTTCGCATTGCTTCTGCTCAGGCTCCTATGTGACCCTAGGGGCACAGCCCTGGCTGATGGTGCTCAGAGGGACATGTCACCTGCAAGGGACCTGGATGCAGCCCCTCTGGTGAGCCTGAGAACATGTGCCCTATTCATTCCATTGAGGGCCTGGAGCTGGGCCCTGGTCCACCGGCCATGGCACCCATGGTCTGGAGCCCTTCCCAGGGAGGCACGAGGCACCCACTCAGCCCTGTTCTTTGCCTGGAGCCTCCTGGGAAACTTCCCAGGCCAAGACTCAGGGATCACGGGCAGGGCACTGGCAGCTCCAGCCAGAGGGCCTTCTTCAGCTTGGCCTGTCTCTCAACGTGTTCCCCTTTATCCTTTCTGCAGCCATGCTGTGGCCTGACCTCCCAACCACCCGCCATCTGTGAGCTCAGCATCACCAATGTCACGACTAATTCACCATCCTTGGGCCTCAGCTCCCTCCCCAGTCATTTCCACCAAGAGAAATCTGTGCCCTCACCCCCCATGATCTCAGGAAAGCTGGACATCAGGTCCTGCCAAGGGAAAGAAAGAACTGTGCTCAGAATCCCCCACGGGGTTCACAGGCCACAGTAGCCTGAGCCCAGAGAAGCTGGCTCTTTGCATTAATTTCATTTTCCTCCACATCAAGGTAGTCACATTCAACACTGCCATTGCTGGAAGACTGAAAATGGCAACATGAACCAGGACTGTGCTGGTCAGGAGGAGGGGACACCTGTGGCCACCCTGAGCACCTCACTGCACTGTTCAGCCCTGTCCAGCCCTGTCCAGCCTCTTCTTGGACCCAGGCAGGCTGGGACCCAGGCAGGGCATCTGCAGAAATCGTGTGTTTGCTGTAAGTGTGTTTCTGTCTCATCTAAAGCACATGGTCAGGTGACCTCCAACTGCTGCCTGGCTTTGTCATTCCTCAGCAATGTGTTAGCGAGCTCATTCCTTTGGCTAATTTCTCCCCTCCCCCCCTCCATAGGAAATACAGTAGCCTGGGAAAAAAATAAGAGGAACACATCTTCACATGTACCCAGGCAGCACTTGGAGAAATAAGGCCTCTGACAGAAGTGCCTGGAACCAGGACTTCCAGTCTCATGCGGTGAACTTGATCCTGCATCTCCAGGCAGGTGAAGGAGCCAGGTGAGCACATTCATCAAACGATGAACGCTCACGGCCAGACTCTGCGTTCAACAACAGCGGCTGCTGGAAAACTGTCATTACACGCTAGGAACCGCAACAGGCCTGAACTCCATAACCCGCTCCCTGGGCAGGCCCAAAACCCAGACGGAAAGTTCCAGAAGGGAAGGCCGTCCAACGTGAACTCCTGAGTTCACATGCACCCAGGAACCCTGAGCTCAGTCACCATGATTTCAACAGCAGCAACGCCAAGGCCTGCTGCTGGACGGCTCTGCCCCACCAAGCAAGCACACACCTTAGATCGTCTCTGCCTCCCATTCTGCAGACGGGAAAACAGAGGTGGGGTTTTCTGCACAGCAAATTGTTGCTCGCTTTACAAGGATAAGAAATTGAGACTGTGGCATCTCGTGGCTAGTGATTTAAAATATCCAAGCAGTGGAACATCTTTTTAAAAAATTTTTCTTTTATTTGTTCTAATTAGTTAGGCCTGACAGTAGAATGTATTTTGACACATCATACATAAATGGAGTATAACTTCTCATTTGTTTGTACATGATGTAGAGTTACACAGGTCACGTAATCATATACGCACATAGAGTAATAATGTCTGATTCATTCTCTCTGCTTCCTACCCCCATACCTCCTCCCCTCCCTTCACTCCTCCCTACCTAATCCAAAGTACCTCTATTCTCTTCTTGCCCCTTACTGTGAATTAGCATCTGCATATCAGAGAAAACATTTGGCCTCTTGGTTTTTGGAATTGACTTATTTCATTTAGCATAATATTCTCCAGTTCCATCTATTTACTGGCAAATACCATAATTTCATTCTTGTTTAAGGCTGAGTAGTATTCCATTGTATAGATATATATCACATTTTCTTTATCCATTCATCTATTGAAGGGCACCTACAATAAGCTAAGGGTTCCATAGCTTAGCTATTGTGAATTGAGCTTCTATAAACATTGATGTGGCTGTGTCACTATAGTATGCTGATTTTAAGTCCTTTGGTAGAGACCGAGGAGTGGGACAGCTGGGTCAAATGGTGGTTCCATTCCAAGTTTTCTGAGGAATCTCCATACTGCTTTCCAGAGTGGTTGCACTAATTTACAGCCCCACCAGCAACATATGAGTGTACATTTTCCCCCACATCCTTGCCAACGTTTATTGTTGCTTGTGTTCTTGATAACATCTTTCTCAATTGCCAGTTAGAAGCTGGTGGGACCCATATGGATGCACCATTCTTAAACTCTGTTTGGTCCTGGATTTCAGGTTCTAAGTGAGAAGACATCTGTCCAGGCGATGTGTCCTTTTTATGAAACAATAAGGTAAAACCTATTCTGATTTTAATTTTCTGATATCAATGGCCAACAACTCTAGTGACATCCACCAGGCCATTACCCTCAGGAACCAGGCTATGGCTGCCAGGCACACCAGCCATTATCCAGTCTACACTGTTTTCCTTTGTCTCCCATTTTAGGATCAAAATCCTTCGATTTGGAACCCTGGTTTTCTGCTTTGTCTTTTAGTCTTTCTCTGTCTTTTGATTTTCTAAGTGTTTATCCCTTGCATCTGTGTTCTGTTGAGACAGAACAGGCCCAGTCAGGCCCTGGGGTGGAAAACCAAGGAAATTCTGAACGAGACTTCAGAGTGGAGGCCGTATTCTTGGATTTCTCAGTTCACAAACATCTGTGGGAGTCTGGGGAAAATGTGGAGCCTTCCTGCAGGAAAAGACTCACACACAAAGGAAGGAGGGCAAAGCAGGACACCATCTTGAGAGGAAGGGCCCATGCCCAGCTGCCCTCTAGAAAGAGGCCCTTCAAGGTCCACAAAATCCTCGATAGAGTGACAGGGCCTGGCAGGTACAGAGAACCTGGAGACCTGAAGTGGAGGGCCTGGGGGTGCTCCAGGGAGGAACGTGAGGCTGCAGAGTCTGAGGGAGGCACAGGTCAGCCCTGGAGCCCTGAGGACCCTTTGGGGAGAGACCTGGCTCCTAGTCACCCAGAGGGCTGGGTGGCCTGCCACGTTGCATAGCTGCCCAAAGACTTCAGTGCCCACACCCAGCCTGCAGCTCTAAACCCCATCTCCCTCTGAATGGGACGTTGGCAGCCACCAAGAGCCAAATATCAGAGACCCTCCCTGTAGTCGTGTGGGTCTTAATTTTTCCCTGGAAGGCGCCATGGACCTATGAGGTGGGGTCTTGTGGGAGGCACTTAGGTCCCTGGGGTTATGTTCCCAAAGGCGATGGTGGGGCCCCTGCCCATCCAGTCTTTCTTTCTGTCTTACCCTTTTTCCTTCCCGGCTTATGATGCAGGCAATCTTAGCCCTCCACACAGGCCCACCTCGCCACAGGGACAAAGGGGCCAACCACCACGGACGGGACCCTCCCCAACTGTGAGCCCAGATAAACTTCTCTTTATGAGTTGGTTGTCTCGGGCATTTTCTTATGGTAACAGAAAGCTGACGGATACAGTCACCATGTTTTCTGGGTACAGTACAAGGCCCGGAGGTATGCACATAGGAATTCCCTACACATGGTTGAGAATGGATTTATTTTCTCAGCTTAGTGAAAGTTGAAATTCATTTTTTGTTCATTTATAAACATAACATGTCATTTCTCACACTTGAGTAGTGTGCAGTGAATCAGGTAGGATCAGATTCACCTGCATAAAACAGAAGTGACATGATAGTAGCCAAAAGAGGATAGGGGGTATTTATATCTCATATAAACAAGTCCAAAGAAGGCAGTCCCAGGCTCCTTCTAAATATCTGTTTCACCGTGATTACTGAGTAACTTCCAACTGCAAGGCTACCTCATAGTACAAGATGACTGCTGGAGCCCAGCCATCATGCCTGCATTCCAGAAAGAAGGATAAAGGTCAAAGAGCAAAGAGGAGTGTGCCAATTGTTTGTCCCTCTCAGTTGCTAGAAGTTGGTCGTAGTCACCTCTCTCTGCAACGGAGGCTAAGTAATTTGGATTTTGTAGCAGGATTTGTTGTTTGCAATAAAATAAGGCTTCTGTGCCTAAAGAAGAAAAATACATTGACACTGGATGGGCAGATTGTAATGTCTGCCTTGTAAAGCAAAATTAATAATTAATATGTACACTTATCTTTGATTTTTTTGCATCTGATTTCAGATATTCCAAAATTGATTTGCCTCCTAGTGAAAATTCCTGTCCTGGTGATGGATAGATTATTACTACCTTGCTTTATTTTTATTTCCAAACCACTTAAGATGATATAGTTAAAAGGCATGATAACATTTACATGGCTGTTGATTTAAGTTATTTATTGATGACTTAAGTCATTTGTCTAAAACATCTCCAGGATGCTGTTAAAGCTACATGAAGCTTTAACCAGTACAGAGTCAGCCATGGAGATTGCACTCCAGAGAAATAGGGACTCATGCCATGTCCTTGAGGGGGAGCAGGTGTGAGGAGGGAAGCCAGGCAGAGGCCTCCATTGGGCACCAGGGGATGGTGTGAACCACCAGGAGTATCAGGAGCCCCAGGTGGGAGGGAAGCACTTGGGGAAGATAAAGGAAAAGCCATAATCTCTTTCCATGTATAAAACAGGGAGAAATCCAGGGGACTTTGTGTCTAACCTTTGTTAAAAAAATGTACTTTGCATTCATTTTCAGGCATCTGATCTACATTTGAAGATTTCCAAATTGATTCAGAGTGGTGCTATTCCTGTCCATGGAGACATTGTCCTTTCTACTAAAGCAAAATCTGAGGGTCCTCTTCTTTGTCAGTGGGGCCACATAAATCATCCCCACCATCATTGTCAAATGAGCAGGAGACTAAACCTCACCGACCCTACCATGGAAAGCAGTAGGTGTCTCCTTAGTGATAGTAGCTTCCTACTACAAGGCTACTTCATGGTCTAAAATGACTGCTGGGGTGCAGCCATCATGCCTACATTCCAGACAAGAAAAGGAATAAAGTTGTGTGAACATTTTGGAAAGGCATGGAAATTAATTCCCACACCAAGCATGAGGAGTTGTGATCTGAGGCAAAAGGCTCACTATTACCATAACATCTCACCATACTTCCTCTTGCCTCATGAATTGGTCATTTGTGACCACTTTATTGTGAAGGTATATGTTGGAATCCATCATCCTTGTCCCACTGGTTTGTTCCAAGTCTTTTTGTTGGAATAATAAATGTATACTCCCATGGAAACATACTATTATTTTTAGCACAAAGTGGGAGAACAAAGCAATAATGATATCAAAACTAAACAGGAAATGACTTCAGTTCACATTCAACTCAAAGGCAGCCCACAGTGGAGCCCACAAGTGGACATGGTGGAAGGTTCTTACATGCAGTGAGTCCAATAGTAGCCCACATGTAATAAGCCTAAATGTTTTAGTTACAAATTAAGTTTTCCATTGCCAAATAGAATACAGTAACTTTCTTCCCCATCTGAGGTGTTGCTTTTTATAGTTTCATTTACCTGCTATCAGCTATAGTCCAGAAATATTAAATAAATTAATTCTCAGAAATAAAAAAATTCACAAGTTCCAAATTATGAGTCATCCCGAGTGGCCTAGGATGTGAACCACCCCATTGTCCAACGTATCCACATGCTATACACTACCCACCTGTTAGTGACATAGCAGCTATTTTCGGATTAACTGTGGTAGTATCACAGTGCTCGTGTTTAAGTAACTCTTAACTTTACTCAATAATGGCCCCAAAGTACAAGAGTCATGATGACAGAAATACAGGTGTGCCAAGAGAAGCTGTACAATTACCAATAATAAGAAAAGAAAGTCATGTGCTGAGATTGCTCAGATCTGCTATAAGAATGAATCTTCTATCCATGAAATTGTGTGGAAGGAAAAAGAAGCACATGCTAGTTTTGCCATCACACCCCACACTGCAAACGCTATGTTCACAGTGTGTGGCAAGTGGTAAGAAAAGAGCAGAGGTAGGGCCGTGGTGCAGGCCAGTGGCAGAGTGCTGCCTCGTCTGTATGTGGCCCTGGGCTCCATCTCAGGACCACAAAAAATATCTTCAAAAAGGAAGAGGAATTAAATGAAAGGATTGGGTATTGCTATCTGCAGTTAGAGGCATCCCCAGAGGTCTTGGACATAGCCCCCCAGGACAAGTGGGAACTAACGGATGCTGTATTTTTGCACTTTGACAAACAGACCTTCACGATGGTTTAGAAAGCCAGGGTTGAATCTGGAGTTGGAATCATCATTGATGAAGCTTGGAATCATCAGCATGAGAAGATCCCGACTCCAGTCCTGACAGGTCCTTACCACTGCTGGCTCTGTCCTGTGGCAGAAGTCCCCCATGCAACCTGTGCGCCTCCACGTGCCCTGCTCACCCAAGCTCCATCCACCCCTCCAGCAGTCCTGGGCCACCCCGTCCAGCCTGGGGTGATAACTTGGTGAAGTCCAACCTCAGGAGGATGAGTCAAGCAGGCCTCAGAAGCAGAGTCATGTGGTCAGGGAGAAGAGTCTAGAAGCTAACTGTAGTCTCTCTGTGGCTCTATGGACACTCTTGCAATGGAGCCCCAGGACTAAGGTGTCTCCTGCCCACGTCTAGGGATGGTATCACCCTGCAAGATAGAGAACTGTGAAGTGCTGGCCAGTCTGTGGCAAGTTGAACACCCTCGCATGTGGCCCCCAGGGTTGGAGACACCCAGAGAAACCTCCTAAGTGGCGGTTTAGTAAGGATGGACAGACTTGAGACGGAAGGCCGAGTCTCGCAGGTGACGCGGGACGAGAAGGATCCAACATGAGTAGACGTGGTAAGAAAGAGAATTGGAATTAGGGATAGCCATCTTCAAGTCTTTCAGCTTGAAGTTCAGAGGGGAGCAAGATGTGATGGTCATCACTGATGATATCCTTATAACCCTGTGAGATTGGCATTATCTTCCCGGATTGGCCTTGTCCTCCTGTTGCACACACGAGGCTTAGAGGAGCCACATGATGCACACTCAGGACGAGGGATTCCAAAGAGCATCTCCCTGGCTTCCTTTCGTTCTCTCCCCTCTTGCTCTCTGTCACCTGTGCATGCACATACACTTCGCACACATTTACCCATACGACTCTTCATCTCACATTTCTTTTTCGACTTAAAAAAATAACTGGTGTGCAGACAGAACAGGATTCTAGAACTTTCTCTAACCCTTATGCGCCGGAGAGTGAGATGCATGGAGAACATGGAGAACGGAACTGAAAGCAGTTTGCTTCGAAGTATTACCGACATGAACTCAAGAAGAGTCATTGAGTCTAGGGTGGCTGTAATTTTGTGGGCCATCAAAAAAAAATTTAAGAGCGTAAGTAAGAAAATGCTGTAACTCTCTTGTAAGCACTCACTGTGCTTGCTCTGAGAACTTTTTATTCTTTGTGGCTTTTTATTCTTTGCTTTGGGAATTGGAAGGGCAAGGTTGCTGTTGCCACAACAGTTAACTGTCTGATTCTAGTGATGTGTCAAGCTGAGGCTTCGGTAGACATGAGCAGGTTTTAATTTCTAGATAGCAAGCAGCCACAGAGGGTGCACAGTAGCTATAGCATGAGGGGCTGGGAGGAGGAGTTTTAGCATGGATTGCTCTTTTGTCCAGGGACCAAAGGCAGCTCAGGAGGGTGACTCAGAAAGTAAATATTCTGAGTAATTCCAACATCAGAGAAAGCTGCCAGGAAAATGCCTTTGATGAGAAAGCCTCACTTGCCTGTGCTTACCAGGATCGCAAATGACCTTGCAAATGACCTTGGACAGATCCGTTATGGCAGATGGCGTTGGGGAAGAACACTCTGGGTGGACAAGGGCAGCTCTTTTCGGAAGTGTGGCTGTGGGGTGACAGAAATGGAGAAGTAATAAAGGGGGGTGTGCTTTGAGAAACAAGTCATTTCTTTTGAAATGGCTAATATTAGACCCTTCATTTTACAATGTTACCCGAAATGCAGAACATTACCTTCCAATTTAGTATTTTTACCTTCCTTATTTATAAAGATCCTCATTTAGAGAACTCGGAGACTGTTCCATTTGTTCCACTTGTGGATAAGATTTTTTAAACTAATGGGCAAAAGTGGAGTCCAGTCTGTGCACCCTGGTCTACTGCCTGTCCTCCATCAAGAAGTGCCAACTCCTCCTGCAGCTCTTCCTTGCTAGGGGAAGGGCCATGGCCCGCCATCTGTGGGGGCAGGACTTCTTGAGCCAAGTGCTACTCATTCCCCTTTGTAGGACAAGGTTTTAATTTTCCTAAAAGACGGACTCACTGGATTGAGACTTCATGATTGACAGGTTTGTTGTTGTTGTTTGTGTTTTCTTTTTTTTCTTCCCAATACTTAATTGGGAAGTGGCACGTCCTTCTGGCTCCACGTTTTCTGGAGAGGCAGCCACTGCCACCTGACCTGCCATGTGACATTTCTCCGTGTCTACTTTTAAAGATTTTTTTCCTCTATCTTTAGAATTCAAGGGTTTAATCACAACCTGTGTTGGTATGGGTCTCTTTGGACCTATCCCACTTGGGATTTGTTCAGCTTCTAGAATTGATATGTTTGTGGCTTTCGTCAAATTTGGGGAGTTTGCCACCGTTCTTCCTGTGAATGCTCTTCCAGCTCCTGCCCTCCTCTTTCTGGAGCTCCAGCCATAGGAATGTTGGATCTTTGGCTATAAATCCTTGGGTCCCTAAGGGCCTATTCTTCTTCTTCTTTTTTTCCAGTCTATTTTCTTTCTGTTGTTCAGATGAGGTGATTTTATGGTCTGTCTTCAAGTTCATGGATGACATGTTGGCACCAAAAGCATCGATCCATTAAATTGGTGTCCATTTGAGGTGAGTGATGATCACTTAAAACGAAAACAGTCCAGTTGAATGACAGTTGTAGAACCAAGCTCTGCTTGGATAAAGACAGAAAAAATAGAGATAACTTAAGTTGAGGCAGGGTGGGATTTTGGTGGACGACTGTAATGGGGAGGGGGCATCAGGGAGTTGATTGTCCTGAGTCCATGGAGAGGGATGAAGCATTATCCAATGGGTGTCTCAGAGGCGTTGAAATGTTCTGCAGCTGCTAAGAGGCAGAGTTCCTCCTGTGGGATGCTCAGAGTTGAGGTCGTATGTACCGGTGAGCACAAGGTCCCAGAAATGATGGAGAAGTGAGTGGCCCACATCGGGGAGAGGAGGAAGCGGACTCTGATGGCGATGTGATAGAGGGTATGGCAGGCGGGCTGGACACAGGGCAAGCAGGGAATTCACCATCCACGCTGGCACACCTGGGTGTGGAAGAGGCACCAACAGTAATTAGGGCAGGACAACTTCACTGGGATGATTCCCGGGAGACGTCCACCTTGGCCACCCTGGGTAGCTATGAGATGCGTGGTTCCAGTGGGGGCGATGAGTGGACTGGCGCAGAAGAATGTGGCTGGATCTGAGGTCTTCAGTGACTGAGGAGGACCTAGCTGGAGGATCCTGCAATAATCCAGGGCAGAGACTGGCAGAGATGGATAAGGACATCATCAGGGGTATTTTGCTCAGAAGAGATGTCAATAAGGAGCAATACGAAGGAGGAGAAATCAACTCCCTATTCTGGACCTGAGACAGGCAGCCTGTGAGGAAAACAACCTCAATGTCCTATGGAGACTCTGTAGCGAGAGCAGTGTCCCTGGAGGACATCAGATGTCAAAAGGTGAGAGCAAAGATCAAAAAAAGAGCTGGAGGGCTCAGCATCCAGTAAAGGCAGGTGAGAGAGGAGCCACACATCATAGGGTCAGAGGAGTGCCTACACGGGCTTTGGGGCAACGACAGGGGATGCTATAGTTCAGATCTTCAATGTCCTCCAAAAGCATTTGTGTCAAAGGCTTGGTCCTACTCTGTGGTGCTATTGGGAGGTGGTGGAACCTTTAAAAGGTAGGGCCCAGACCGGTGCAGTGGTGCATGCCTGTAATCCCAGCACTTTGGAAGGCTGAGACAGGAGGACTGCAAGTTCAAAGCCAGCCTCAGCAACGGTGAGGTGCTAAGCAACTCAGTGAGACCCTGTCTCTACATAAAACACAAAATAGGGCTGGGGATGTGGCTCAGTGGTCGAGTGCCCCTGAGTTCAATCCCCGGTACAAAAAAAAAAAAAAAATGAGGTAGGGCCCAGTGGGAGATTTAAAGTCCTGAAGTATCTGCCCTTAAAGAGGATTGTGGGACTGCAATCTCTTCTTCTTTCTCTGCTCCCCAGACACCCTGAGATAAACAGCTTCCTCCACCATGAATACATCATGATGTAAGTCTTGCCACAGGCTCAAAAGCAATGTGCCAACCAACCAGGGAAGACTGAAGTTCATAGCTGTGAGCCTACCTTTCCTCTTTCAAAGTTGATTACCTCAGGTATTTTGTTACAGCAACAGAAAGCCGGCAGACACAGTGATGAAGTTTGGAGTAGGAACTTTGGACTTGTATTGGGGCTGGATGGATGCAAACAGGGATGAGGACTGTTCAGTGACAGGTAAATGCTGAGTTCAAGCATGAGTCTCCTGGTGTAATTCATCGTGTTGAGGATGGATATGGGGAAAAGCAAACCACAAGAGGAAAAATGTGGCTCTCACCCAGAGAACCATGGTGATATAAAGGCTTTGGATTAGCAAATCCAAAATCAATCTCTGCCTTTTTAGTGCCATCTCCTGACCTGGCATTTTCCATCAATATCTAAGACATAATCCCACTTCTGATTGATGCTACAGGCCAACTTCTTTCTACCTGTAAGTCAACTGTCATGTAAAACACACCTTCCTTTTACTCCAGCTTTATTATCCTAGAATTTCAATATTCTGTGGTTACAGACCAAGAATACTCAATTGGTTACAGCAGTATAACCAAAACACAAAATTTAAATAAGCCTCCAGATGATAATTGTCCAGTTCACCACATAGATGGTAAGTATTCTGAAAAACATTTACATTGTTCTCAGGCACAGGAGTGCTATGGAGAAACTGGAAAATGGAAAAGAATTGATTAGTGAGTTTAGCAAGTTGAACTGCTCAACACACAGGTACATGGTCGGCCTTCTATATTAGTGGATTTTATATCCACAGATTATACCAATGTCGGATTTAACCAACTATGGATAAAAAATATCCCCCAGAAATTGCATGACCATTAAGTAAGTATGGATGTTTTCAGTATTATTTCCTATACAGTGTAACAACTATTTACAAAGCATTTACATTTGATTAGATATTATTTGTAATCTAGAGATGATTTGAGGATGTGTTTAAGTTACCTGCAAATGCTATACCACTGTATACGAGAGATGTGAGCATCCACAAAGTTTGCTATCTGCAGGTAGGTCCTGGACCAATCTCCCAGGAATACAGAAGTGTGACTGTGTTGAAATCTTCCATCTTGGTGCATTTTCCCAAGGAAAATCAGGATAAACACTTTTATTTTTGGCTCAAAGTAAAAATTTTCTGTTGGGCACAGTGGCATCTGCCTATAATCCCAGCAGCTTGGGAGGCTGAGACAGGAGGATTGAGAGTTCAAAGCCAGCCTCAGAAGTGGCAAGGTGCTAAGCAACTCAGTGAGACCCTGTCTCTAAGTAAAATACAAAATAGGGCTGGGGATGTGGCTCAGTGGTCAAGTGCCCCTGAGTTCAAACCCTGGTATCCAAAAAAAGAAAAAAAATTCCTGGATTTCTCAAATCAAGGTGATAGTAAAGAGTGGATAAATTTTTGTGATTCATATAATATACTTGGGACTCAGTGAGCAAATTAAAGGATGAAGTGCAGCTTCTAGGAGTGATATCCTTGTCACCAACGGTTGGCTTTGTGCATGGTAGCTTCTCAGGCCATAGGTGTGGACAAACCTAATTAATAAGGTGGGTCTCAAGATAAATCACTTTCTACCTGTCATCTCTCCCTGGGTTACTGAGGACAGTTATCAGATAGTTTTCAATATTTCCTAAGTTCTAAATGCTTTTATAGCTGAGTATGTAAGTCAGTTTTCTGTTGCTGGGACGAAATACCTGAGAAAATCAATTAAAAAAGGAGAGATTTATTATGGCTTATGGTTTCAGTCTGAGGTTGCTTGGCCCTATTGCTCTGGGCCACTGTCAGCACAACACAGCACAGCAGAGTGCATGGTGCAGGAGGCTGCTCACCTATGGTGAGGGGGTGGGGGACAAAGCCAGGGTTCCAATAACCCCTTCAGGGACATGCCCCAGCGAACCCACTTTCTCCCCCTAGGTCCCACCTCCTAAGGTTCCACCACCACCCAGTAGACTTGGCCTGGGGACCAAGTCTTTAACATATGAGCCTTGGGGGACATTTCCAAACCATTGTATAGTCTGAAAAAAGTTTCTAAAACTGGAAAACGTGAATATTTATGATCAAAAAGAGTTATGTAAACTAACTTTGATTCTTTTTATTTTTTCCTTTTTTATTTAAAAGACCTGCTTTTCCTAGCTGCCCCCCTCCCCTTCCTCTGTGAAGTCTTAATAGCTACTGTTGACAGATTGTCCCCAAAGACAGTTTAGCCAACAACTGCAGCTTGTAGGTGCTCCTCCTCCCATGAATGAGTCGATGGTTCCAAAAGGCGCCTATTACTTGGGGCACCCACCCCAACTTCCCCGTGGTCCTCTGTCCTGAGGAGGTTCCAGCACTGGGAATTCAGAGATGGAATGTCCAGCCCTCGTTCTCACTGTCTGCTGAGGACACCCCACCCCCATGTGTCCCTGATTCAGTGTCTATCTAGAGCCACTTACAGTGACCACGTGGAATCCCACAGCCCACGTGTCTAACTTCCAATGTTCCCTTTTTATCATGTAGTCTAGCTGTGGTCCAATTTACCAAGTAATCTGGTCAATTTTTTAATCTCTTTATGTGGTTCTATCTTTATTGATTATATCCACACAACCCTTTTGAATAAGAGGGCAGGATATGAATAAATAAAATGTAAACAGACACTTCCAATACAGCTTGATGGCTGCTGTGATAACACACACCCGGAGTGATTTCAGGACACTGGAGATTTACACTGGAGTCACTGGAGATGAGCAAAACCCTCCTGGAGGATTTGATATAAGTAAAAAATTGTGTGGGAAGAGCCAGATCTTAAAGATCTGCCATGTTTCTAATTGCAAGTAACTCTGCACGTTGGATGAATAGGGTAAATGACAAATGGGAAGACAGAGGTCACACCACAGTAGACCCTTAATGCCAATTCTCGAAATGTAGAGGTTCTCCAAGAGACAGGGTACCGTTGAACCTGCACTTTAGAAAGATCCTTCATGCGTGAGGTAAAAGGAATGAAAGGATAATTAATTAGCTATCATAAAAATAATTTTTAAACAAATGTACGGCACTACAGGTAGTGCTGGGGTAGGTCACTGGGATCAGCCCCCTTGGCACCCCAGGGAACGCACCCTCCGACTCTCAGACACACACCAGGGAGCTGTGTCTTGCAGTGAGGTTACTGCTGTCAGCTTCACACAAGGAACCACCACGTGAAAAATGAGGGAAAAAATGTGTTATATTAATGTCATTGAATGCTACCCAGCAATGACTGGGACCCACAGCATGCCTGCATCACAGACCCACCATGGAATGAAAAAGTAAGAATTAAAAATCCAGAAATGCAAGAAGACATACTGCACACAAGCAGGAGACTCACAACAGCGCTGTTCAGGGACACGTGTCACAGAGAAACCAGGAGAGAAGCAAGGAAAGGAATGTTCTAGAACCAGACCAGCGGTTGCTCCTAGGGATGAGGAAAGAGCTGTCACCCAGCAAAGCCAACTCAGGTCAGGGTCTTCCGGAAGGATGGAAATATTCTTTCTCTCGACCCAGGGCTGCTCATTTGCCTCTTGGCGATACACTGTGTGTGTGGGTTTTGTGCTACTTTCTTGAATGTTATATTTCACAGTAATTACAAAGGATTTTTTAGTATGTGGATGGGAAGAAATGATGGGAACTTTTACTAAGGAACTGAGATATTTAAGAGCAAGAAAAAGTAGAGTTGACCAATGAGACCCAGAAGCCCTGGAATAGCATCCAGACGGCCCTTAGGGCACTGTAGAACCGTGCGTAGGACGGTGGCTCCTCACCCACCAGGATTGCAGAAGGTAGTCAGCTTTAAACTGCAAAGCATCAGCTAAGATGTAGACTCATTTCAATGGAGATACTGATCCACTAAGACATTGGCTGAGGCAGGAGGGTCGCAAGTTCAGGGGCAGCCTCAGCAACTTAACAAGACTGTCCCAGAATAAAAAATTATATAAAGAACTTGGGATGTTGCTTAGCGCTAAAGCACCATTAGGTTCATCCCCAGTATAAGAGAGAGAGAGAGAGTAGGGGGCGGGGATTGGATGCTGGCCAAGGGCTCAAAATAAAAATATGGTTTGGAGTTTTAGATTTAGTCATCACTATGGGCGATTAACGTAGGACATGAAATGCACAAATGCCTTAAAAACATGCTTGTAGATTTTTCAGAAGCAAACACAGTTATCTTTCAATATTCATAAGGAGTTGGTTTCAGGACCCTCTGCAGATACCAAGATCCTCAGACACTCAAGTTCTATATATGAAAAGGTGTCGTTCTTTCAGGTAACTTATGCATATCTTCTCCACATACTTTAAATCACCTCTAGCCTACTTAAGATATCTTATGTGATGCAAATGCTCGTGGAGATAGTTGCCATACTGTACTATTTAGAGAATAATGACAAGGAACAAATCCATACCTGTTTAGTACAGACACAGTTTGGGTGGTTTGTTGTTATTATTGTGTAGGTTTATTTATTGATTTGTTTGGGTGTTTTGGGGGTTTTTGTTTGTTCGTTTTGTTTTGCTTTGAAATGTTTTTGATCCGTGGTTGGTTGATTCTACAGACTCAGATGCAGAGGGACAACTGTGAAAGACAGTCCTTGGAGACCTTTTGAGTCTAGACTTCTAGCTTTTAATGAAATGGGAGAGACAGAAGCCACATAGCAGAGAGCTAGAAATAAAGAATAAAGGTATACGGAGGGGAAGAGGGAGAAGGCTCCATACTTATAAAGGGACTTGAATTCACAGGAGGGTCCCCTGTGCTGCTGCTGAGCAGAGATGGCACAGTTCCTGCAGGGGAAGAAGACGAGATCCAACACCCTGGTGCTGGAACCCATCTCCAATAAGAGACAAGCCTTGCTGCAGAGAGGGACCCAGCCTGACTGGTAGATTCAGGAGCAGGAAATGGAATTTAGAAACTTCCTGGTTGGTTTTAGACATCTGCAAAGCACAGAGCCCAGAAGTCCTGGGAGGGAAGGCACATCACTTAAATGAACACTAGCAATTTGACTCCCTCTGAAATCTCACGTCTGGAAGCTTCTAGCATTATACTTGATGCAGAATTTATAAAGAGTGAATGAATAAAATATTTGGGAAAAGAAATCAGGCAGCACCAGCCAACTGCCTCTTGGATGTATCTTTTATCCAAACAGCTTATGATTCATGGAAGCCCATGGAATTCGAGGATGAACATGTGGGAAAAGGCAGAAGGTTCCATGTTAATAATGCTTTCCAAAGCATTAAAAGAATAAATGCAACCACCATGAAAAAGCAGTATGGAGATTCCTTAGACAACTTTGAATGGAGCCACCATTTGTCCCAGTCATCCATTTTTGCATTGATACCCAAAGGATTCAAAATCAGCATACTACAGTGACACAGCCACATCAATGTTTATAGCAATTCACAAATAGCTCAACTATGGAACCAACCTCGGTACTCTTCAACCAATGAATGGATAAAGAAACTGTGGTATATATAAGCAGTGGAATATTACTCAGCCTTAAAGAAGAATGAAATTATGGCTTTTGCGGGTAAATGGATGGAATTGGAGAATATTACACTAAGTGAACTCAGCCAATCCCCCCAAATCAAAGGCCAAATATTTTCTCTGATATTCACAGAGAATATTGTGGATGCTAATTCACAATAAGCAGGGGGGATAGAGGTAATATGGATTAGACAGAAGGGAGTGAAGGGAGGAGAGGGGGCATGGGGGTAGGAATGATAGTAGGATGAATCAAATATCATTACCGTATGTATGATTACATGACCTGTGTAACTACATCATGTACAGCCAGATGAATGAGAAGTTCTACTCCATTTATGT
>CM053412.1:58044262-58221422 GCA_028644305.1 Xerus rutilus | reverse complement strand
GGAGGAGCAAGAGAGAGAAGGAGGGAGGAGGGGTGGAGGGAGAGAAGGAAGGAGAGAGAGGGTAAGAGGGAGGGAAGGAGGGAGAGAGCGAGGGAGGGAGGGAGAGAAGGAAGAGAGGGAGGAAGGAGGGGGAGAGAGTGGCAGGGAGGGAGGGAAGGAAGGAGAGAGGGATGGAGGGAGAGGAGGAAGAGGAAGGGAGGAGAGGAAGGGGGAGGAGGCAGCATAGGATTTGCACACCCCTTATCTCAAGTGCTTGGGATCAGAAATGCTTCTGATTTGGGATTTTTTTTCTTTTTTTTTTTTTTTTTTTTTCAGATTTCGGATTGTTTTTATATATATAATGAGATACCTTGGGGATGGGACCCAAAGCTGAATACAAAATTCATTTCTGTTTCATACACACCCACACAGCCTGGAGGTAATTTTACACAATCCATTCAATGCACGTGTGTTTTGACCGCCAGTTATTGTGTGACAGCAGGTGTGGAATTTTCCATTTGGGGACATCGTTGGTGCTCAGAACTTAACAGACTTTAAAGCATTTTATATTTTGGGTTTTCAGATTAGGGATGCAAATCTGTGACAAATGTCTCTGAATGTGGACTCCACAATGTCACATCTTGGTGTCTGCTGATACTGACACATCCAGTCCTGTTTCCTGAGGACTTGAGGGATGATGCATTCTCTCCCAGCCTGGCCCACCCCCTCACCTAGTCCCTATTTTCTTCTTGAACAGAGCCTGGCATAGGCAGGGTGACATTGGGCACTGGACAGGGTCATCAGCTGCTCTCGCTGAGGCAGCAGCACCCACAGCTCTCCCCCTTTGTGGGCAGCAGGGCTATCAGTCCCCCCCCACCACAGGCAAGGGGACCCTTTCTCTCTCTGAGGCTGCACAACCCGACCCTGCAGCTGGCCCAACGCCTGGAGCTTCAGAGCAAGCTGGGGTCCCCCATCTAGCTCTCAGTTCCCTTCCTACTAGGGCCCCTGGGCTCTTGCATGCAACTCTGGGGACATCACACCTCACCCACACCTTCCTGAGTCTCACATGGGAGGAGGAAGGCCCCTGTGAGTGCCTTGCGCCCTGTGGTTACTAGAGACTGAAGCCTGAGCCGTCACCCTCTTCTACCCCCTCCTGTCCAGTAGAATTGGCAGTGCCCCCATTCAGTGGGGACAAAACTTCCATTTGATTGATACTTTTTTTTTTGTACCAGGAATTGAACTCAGGAGGACTGGCCTACTGAACCACATCCCCAGCCCTATTTTGCATTTTATTTAGAAACGGGATCTCACTGGATTGCTTAGCGCCTCGCCATTGCTGAGGCTGGCTTTAAACTCGCAAACCTCCTGCCTCAGCCTCCCAAGCCGCTGGGATTACAGGCGTGCACCACTGCACCCAGCTGATTGATACTTTTAAAGGACAAAAAGAAAAGAAAAAGATCAGAACATCCCTTCACACAAGTGAGAGAGGATGTGGATCTGTGTCTATGTGTGTGTGTGTGTGTGGGTGTGGGTGTATGTGTGTATGTTGGTGGGGGGGGTTGTGGGTGTGAGGGGGACCAAGCTTTGCTATTCTATTCTCCTAGCATGATACTTTTCTCCGTAGGCACACTGGGATCTCTGTCTGTCTGTCTGTCTGTCTCTCCTGCCTCCCTCGCTCCCTCTCTCTAAACAACTTTATTGATTTATTATTGACATACCATAAAGTCGACCCTTTTCAAGTGTACAGCTTGATGGTTTTAGTGTATTTACAAAGCTGTGAGATTATCACCATGCTCTAATTTTAGAACATTTTCACCACGCCTAGAAGAAACCTTGAACCCTGAGCCTCCTCACCACCCCCCTAGCCACCTCACCCCACCCCCACACCTATAGTGCCTCCCCCAGCTCCTGGCAACCATTGCTCCACTCTCCCCCTCTCTATGAATTTGCTGATCTTGAATATGCACATAAATGACATCATGCACTATGTGGCCTTTGGGTCTCATTTTTTTCACTTTTTGGCTGTTCTGAATGATGCTTCTGTTTCTATTCATTAGCAGATTTTTGTTGGATAGCTGCCTCTGTTTCGGTTGCGCAGGTACCTGGGAGCGGAATTACTGCTTATATGCTGGTTTTCTGTTTAGCTTGGAGGAACCCGCCAGCTGTCTTCCAAATTGATTTTTGTTTTAAGCAAAACTTCTTGCACTGCTGGTGCAGTTGGAGAGGAGCATGTAAAATGGCTGAGGTGCCCTTTGCCACAGAGTAAGCAAATCCACTCCTAGGGATACGCCCCAAGAGAAAGGAACTCCCAGAGTGAACAGGGCCACCCAGACCCACTCGCCACCCAGGGAGCAGGCCTCTGAGTACACCCAGAGGAAGGAGTGAGCCAGGCTAAGGAGCTAGTGGAAGACACTGGTGATTGGGGCACTCCTGGGTTCTCCATCTGCTGCTGAGACAAAGAACCATGGAGTTAGAGATGTCTCTCATTCCCAGCCACTGATGTGGCTGATGAAGAAACTAAAGTCCTGAGTGGACCTGAGGTACTGGGCAGAGAAAAAATCAAACGGATATACACACTGAGCACTGTGTACCAAAGGGGGTGGCCAAGCGGCATTTGGAAATGTCAGGGAGTTCGCCAGAGGTTTCTTCTGAACTCTGAACATGAGAGCTATTTCTCTCCCTCATGATGATGGTTTTTGCTAGGTATCTCTGCAAGAAAGTTATTAAATGAGTATCATTGTTAGTATTCAGGTTATACCAGCAATAATATTTTAAAAGCATTGTTGAGCTATAATTCAAATGCCATAGAGTTCTCCTATGTACCTATCTAGATGGGTAAAATTCCTCTGTTTTGGTATATCACATAAATAATTTTATAAATCACGGTGAAACAGAATGCAAAATTTGTCATATTAACCATTTTCAAGTGTATGATTCTGTGGCATTAATTCCATTCATGGTGCTGTGCCACTGTTACCACAGTCTATTTACAAAAACTTTGCATCATCCAAAACAGAAACTCTGCACCCATTGAGCAATAGAACTCATTCCCTCCTCCTCACAGTCCCTGGTAGCCTCTAAACTAATTTATGTCTCTATAAATTTGCCTTCTGTTGATATTTCATATTCATAGAATCATAGAATATTTTCTCTTGTGTCTGGCTTAACTCACTTCATATTTTGAACCTTGAAAGATTCATCCACATTTTAAAAAATATAACAGAACTTCCTTCTTTTCCTGGCTAAGTAATATTCCATTGCATGTGCAGACTGCCTTTGGTTTATCTGTTCATCATGGACACTTGGGTTGTTTCCACCTTTGGGCTATTGTGAACATAGTGTAGGAGAAAACACTGCATAAAAGTAGCTCTTCATATTCCTGCTTTCAATTCCTACCTGTTCACACCTGGAAGAAGCATTGGGGGATCACATGGTAACTATTGATAAAGTCCAATTTTTCTGCTTTTTCGTTTGTTACTTGTGCTTTTGGGGCCATATCTAAGAATTCACTGCTACATCCAAGATCATAAAGATCTACCCCCATGTTTTCTCCTAAGAGTTTTAAGCCTTTAGATTTTATATTTAGGTTGTTTTCACTTCTTTCCCTTTTTGTCCCATTTGTACTGGGGCATTCTAATTATACATGGTAGTGGGGTTCACTATGCCCTACCCACATGCACCTGAGGTCATCTACTCAACGACTTTCCCCAGTTCTTTCCTTCCCCTCCCCCAACCCCTCCCATTATTTGCTCTATTCTACTGATCTCTACTATTACTGTTATTGTTGTTATTTTTATTAGTGCATCATCAGGTAGAAATATCAGCAGGACTCATTATGGCATATTTGTACACGAAAGCCGCACAATTTGGTAGATTGCATCCCCCAGTCCTCCCCCATGCCCTCCCCCTCCCCCGTCTCCATCCCCGTCTTCTGCTCTGTCAGCCTCCTTTCTGTTTTCATGAGATTCCTACCCACCTTGTATTTCATCCCCCTTGTTTCCTCTCCCTCCGAAGCTTCCACTAATCAGAGAAGACATTCGACCCTTGACTTTCTGAGTCAGGCTGACGTCACTTAGTATCATGTTCACCAGGTCTGTGCATTTACCAGCAAATGACATAATCCCATCTTCTTATGGCTGAGTTAAACTGCACTGTGTTTATCTACCTTGAGTTAATTATTGTACGTGGCGTGAGGCAGCAACCAACTTAATTATGCTGCAAGTGGCTGTCCGTTATCCCCGGACCATTTTTGAAAGAATTTTCTTTCCCCATTGAATGGACATGGCACCTTGTTGAAAATCAATTCAAAATTCAGAATTAAAAAATGGGTTTATTTCTGAACTCTCAATCTTATTCTATGAGTCTATCCTTTTATCCTTAATTCAAAATCATGCTGTTTTTATTACTATGGTTCTATGCTAAGTGTGAGGCCCACTTTGCTCTTTCTTCTTAAGATTGTTTTAAGATCGTTTTAGCTATGTGGATGCCCCTTACAATTTCATATGAATTTGAGGATCAATTTTTTCCATTTCTGCAAAAAATACCATGGGAATGTTGACAAAGATTGGGTTTTGTCTGGAGATCACTCTGAATAGCATTGACTTTTTCTTTTGTACCAGGGATTGAGCCCAAGCGCACTTAACCACTGAGCAACATCCCCAGCCTACTTTTTGTATTTTATTTAGAGACAGGGTTTCACTGGATTGCTTAGGACCTCCCTATGTTGCTGAGGCTGGCTTAGAAGTCACGATCCTTCTGCCTCAGCCTCCAGAGCCGCTGGGATTACAGGTGTGCGCCACCACACCTGTCAGCATTGACATCCTGAGAATGTTAAAGCTTCCTACTCATGAGCATGGATGTTTCTCCACTTATTTAGATATTCCTTCATTTCTAACAATTGTATTTTTATATCCATGTGCAATCAGAGAAAATAGAGGCTTCTAGATTGCCTTCTAGATTATAGCTAGGAATCAGGTAGATTATTTTCTCTCACATAGCAGTTAAAGTCATTGACTGTCTCGCTGCTTTTTGGTGAGTCTTACTTTAGATCAGCAGCTAGTAATCATTAAAGAGTGAGATATCAATGTGATGACTTCAAGGTGGTTTCTCTGGCTTTGCAGGAGCATAAGTTAGACAAGACGAAAAGCCCAAAAGTGAGTTCTTCATTATTAAAAGCAGCTCCTCTAAACAAAGCCAGTATGAGAAGTTAAAACCATTAAGCTATTTAAAAATTCTGTAGAGAAAAAAAGCTTCAACAAACGAGAGTCTAGAAAGAAATATTTGATGTTTGGCAAGTGATTATTTTCCCCCTAAGAGGATTTCACAAGCCCCTAAGATAAAGAGGAACAAGCTTAAAGAAAATTGAAGAAAGAATGTTTGCAAATGAGATGTAAAATTTGTTAATAAACAGATGAAGGAATTCTAAACCTTATTCTTAATTCAGAACAAGCACATGTTAACAACAGAATGCCATATTTCATCTATCAGATGGGTCTCGATTAAAAAGAAAAGTTGAATAACACCCAATATATGTGTGACGCTCTGGGGACTGGGAAACTTTCAACCTGTGTTGGGTACATTAATTGGTGTGATTCTCTGGAGCATGATCTGGTAACACTCACTAAAATTTCTGTGGAAGATATCCTTTGAACTAAGCAATGTCTCTTTTAGGAACTTATCCTACACCTGTGCTCAAAAAAGTATGTCTTGCTGGACTTGGAAGGATGTTTTTTTAGTATTGTTTGAAAAGAAAAAATATCCAACAAAGTAAAATTGAGAAAGAACTGCAATATCTATAAATTAAGAATTGTTAAGTCTTAGGCTGCATTGATTCAAAAAACTACTTATTGCACATGTTAAAAACACAGTAACACTCCTGCTACTTGTTAACATATTTATTGAACACTTTGGTTGATCTGTATGTGTGGGTGTAGGTGGGGCTCGGGGTACTTGACTAAGTAAAAGAAAAGTGCAGAGCTAAAACAGGTGAGCAATGACGTAAGATGGTTTGTCATGATTTACAACCTGTCCACGCACAGACACGTGTAATACGTCTCTGGAAGTTTACAGAGCAGACTGCTAAGTCACAGCTCCTTTGACTGAAGGCCTAGGCAGGGCTGGGGGAGTGGGGGAGACACTTTCACTTGCTTTGCTACAGCCCTCTATTCATCGTGATGCTTACCACCATGTGTGCTTCAGATGCTGGTGTTAAATTAAACTTTGCAAACACTCAGATAACTAGCTTAAAAGGAGCACTTTCTCAATTTTTGCAAAATACATATACCTTTGAGCCAATGAACTCTTGCTCATATGGAGAAGTTTCTGAGATGGCTAAGTCTTTTTAATATGAATACTTGCAGATATTAAGAACATCTATATGCACACATACCCTTTTATTGTTTCCTAGTTAGTTTTCATCTGTGGCAAGAAGAAAACTGTGTGTGTGCTACTTGTATGTGTATGTGGATAGTGTGTGTGGTGGGGGAACGGGGCTTGGTGTGTGTGCACTTATGTATGAATAAGTATTTGTGTATGTATGTGTATATGTTATGGTATGTGGTGTTTGTACATATGTGTACATGTATGTTGTGTGTTGTGCATGTGGCGTTTGTTTCTTTGCGTGGCTTGCATGCTGTGTGTGTGGAATATGTCGTGGCATGTAGTGTATGTGAACATATGTGTTTTTATGGATGTTTCAAATGTGTATGTGTGGTATACGTGTGCATGTGTGCCCATGGTATGTAAATGGCCTGTGTGTGCACGTGTGTTTGATAGATGGTGTGGGTACTGTATGTGTGCATATCTGTGGCATTTGTGCATGCGTGAGATGCATGTGTGGTATGAGTGGTATACGTGTGTGTCGCATGTGTACACATGTGCATGTGTGTGTCCGTTGTAAATATATGTGACCAAGTGTCAATTCCAACTTACTGACTGGAGGGCTAGAGGGAACCATTAGCCCCTATCCTGCAGTGGCACGTGGGGACCTCACTGTATCTTCCACTGAAAACATGCTCCCTGTCGTCATTGGCCTTGGTTTGACATCAGATCCACAGGGAACGCAGCCGTGCAGCAGGAGGGAGGCGGGAGGACTCACTGCCGTGCCGTGAAAGCCAAGGGCTTTATCTTGCACATGCGTGTTCTTTCCTCTTCCAAAGCAGTTGCTCAGTTAAAGACAAGAGGCTTTAGGAACACGGAGCAGCCCAGGGCCCCTGTCATAGGAGAAGATGCATAAAGGCGTACGGTTCTTCTGTTAAAGGAGAAGTTGGACTCAACAGTTTCTGGGTCCTTAAGGAAAGACAGAGAGACACCATTCACCAGGACTCCTAAGTGAGCTGTGTCGGGTGGTGTCCTGTGCCTGCTACACATGTGAGCCTGAGCTGTTCCCTAAGGGGTTCTCTGGCACCCTGTGATGCCGCCTGCTGTTCAGCTCCAGAGAGGTGAAGCGTGAATTATTGTGATGTTTTTTTCATTCCTGAAGGAAGGATAGCACCCTCAGGCAGTGACACAGGCAGATCTTGGTTGACTGGGGTCTGGATTCTGGCCACAGAGATGAAAAGAAGGATGCAGATGGAAAGGAGATGAGGGGAGGGTCATTTCCTATATGAAGAATTCCACATGCTGCTGGGCACATGATGCTCAGCAGCACTGGCCCCAATAAAGTCATTGTGTCCAGTCTAACGTGGCATCTGCAAGTGAGTATGTGCACATTTTCTTTCATTAAAGATTCTCTAAGGCCCAGAGGAGCTCAAAGTCAGGAAAGGCTACTGCTGGGGTCATGGGAAAGAGCAGTGCCCGGAGACACAGGTCAGTGCATCAAGATGTCAGTGCATCAACATCATACAGTGTTGGTGGGATTAGTGCAGGCACTCTGGAAAGCAGTGTGGAGATTCCTCACAGAACTAGCAATGGACCTACTCTGTGACCCAGATATCCCACTCCTGGGTATTTGTCTAAAAGAACAAAAATCAGCATACTACAGTGATACCGCCCCTTCAATGTGGACAGCAGCACAATTCACAGTAGCCAAGTTCTGGAATCAGCCCAGACACCTATCAATAGATGAATGGATCAAGAAAAGGGAGTATGTATATACACAATGAAGTCGTACTCAACCACGAAAAGAATGAAATCGTTCTACTTGTTGGGAAAAGGATGGAAATGGCGAACGTCATGCTAAGCCACACTCAGAAAATCAAGAGTGAATGTTTTCTCTCCTATGTGGAAGCAAAATCAAAATGAGAGAAAGGAGGCAGGTGGAGAGATGGGCAGGTAATCAGACGTGAAGATCCGGGAAGATCGGTGGAATAGGAGATGCAGAGGGAGGGAGGAAATACAGAGTAAAGGTAACAAAATCACATTCCGCGCATATGTCACAGGGAACTTCACCTTTATGTATATGTAGAAATTCCAATCAAAAAGAAATAAACAAGCCAAAGGATAATCAGTAGATTAGAGGGAAGGAGAGAGGGGTGGGGGGAAAGCAGGGTAACCGGGACTAAAATGGAATAAATCAAATTCCGAGCCTGTGTGACTTGGTCGAAATGAACCCTACTTCTATGTGTAACTACAATGCTCTGATAAAATAAGTAAGTCAAATTAAAAAAAAAAAAAGGATTCAGACTTGGGTGTGCCCCATGCTTCCGGTCTCAGGGCACGCCCTCATCAGAGGCGGCTGATGGTGCGCATGCGCTGTTAGGGTCAAGAACTGCACGTTAAACTGGAGGTGTGTCACTGGGGCAAAGTAAAATGGGAACAGTGGTAGTGGCTGCTTCAGCACTTTATTCTCTGTTTAATATAAATAAACAGGCCTGAGGAGGACAAATGGGAACACAAAATCATTGCAATTTTTTAATCATGTAGCTCTAATCTGAGTTTAAAACACATAAAAAGAGAATGATACATTGTTTCAAAGATAAGTTGCAACCAGAGAGATTTGTAACATTTATAATAAACAAAGAAGCCACATATACAATTCATAACTAACTCAAGAAGCTCTTATTTAGAAAATAAACATTTAGGCTGGAGCATGGTGGTGCACACCTGTCACCCCAGCAGCTGAGGAGGCTGAGGCAGGAGCATCACAGGTTCAAAGACAGCCTCAGCAACCTAGCGAGCCTCTAAGCAAGACTCTGTCTCTAAATAAAATATGTTTTTAGAAGGCTCAGTGGGGGATGTGAGAGGATGTGGCTCAGTGGCTAAGCACCCTTGGGTTCAATCCCTGGCATGGAAAAAAGAAAGAAGAGAGAAAGAGAACATTTAATAGGAAAATGGAAAAAGGCATGAACACGGAGTTTATAAAAAAGAGAAAGAAAGAAAGAAAGAAAGAAAGAAAGAAAGAAAGAAAGAAAGAAAGAAAGAAAGAAAGAAAGAAAGAAAGAAAGAAAGAAAGAAAGAGAGAGAAAGAAACTTCCTAGTCAATGAAGTACATAAAAAGATGCTTAAAAGACTTTCCCCCAACCTGTCCACACCCCTGGAGAGAAAACTCCAGTCTCTGAGGCAGGGGCCTAGTGTGGGCTTTGCCCAAGTTCTCCAGCCACATACAAGAACCAGTGCATCAAAGGGACATTTGCCCATGTCCCCCTTTGAAAAAGATCCATTCATGTATTATTGGTCATAATGAGAATTGAGGGAACATTTAAAATATCCATCAATGGAGGCATATGTGGATAAAGTTTTATATTTATATGATAGAATCTTTGTATCAGCCAAAATAAATACTCATGTCCTGACCTGGCTACATCTCTAAGACATTGTGTGCAGAGGAGAAAGCACATGGAAGAATAACACGTACAGTTAAATGTTTCTTGTATAATGTTTCTGCCCTAGCTCTCATCATCTATCATGCATAGGGTAAAGTGTCAAAACACTGGAGGAGGCGCCCTGTCCTTGTGGAGAAAGGAGGTCAAGGATCTCTGGCTAACCGAGGAGAGCTTAGTATGCCTTCCACATCTTGTTTCTCAAAAGGAAAATATCTGAAAGGCAATGTGGCAAAACATGTATCTGTGTGGAATGGGGTGGTGGGTACCTGTCGGTTACCTTCTCTCATTTTCATAATAAATTACAAGGGATTTTTGCCTTCAGTAAACCTGCAATCCAAATGTGAAAACAGCTGCAGATTTCCAGGTACTGGGAACCAAAAAGGCCCCACCTGACCCCAGGGACTAATCGTGTGTATCTCTGCACAGTCAGTCTCCCCCAGACCCAGCCCAAGGATCCAGTCCAGTGCATCGATGTGCTTCCTGAGGGCTGGGGTTTCCTTGGGAATTGGAACAAACTCAGAATTCCCCACATACACACACTGCTGCTCTAGCACCTTGGACTTGGGTAATACATGCATCCCATTTTGACTGTATGCCTTGGACCAAAGGACTCCCCTGCCTGAAATACCCTCCTCCTTGCCCATCTGAGCCCCTCTCACCAGTAAGAGTTCAACCAGGACCGCCTCCTCCAGGAAGCCTGCAGAGATGGCCTGTTGCACGGTGTTCCATTACTGTTGATAATGAATGCATCTGTCACCTCTGCAGGGCGAGTGCTCCCTGAAGACAGATTTGGCTTTGTTGTCATTGCACCCCAAACACTAGCAGAGTGCTGGAAATAATAAGCATGTTCCATGTGTGTTAGGTGAATGGGCTAACTCATTGTTTATCTCCTACTCCAAACATCTGTACCTTGGATTTGCACCCATCTGTCAGTACATTCCAAACCAATCCAGACAAGCTGATACCTCTCTGCACACATGATTTCTAAGAAGTGTCACCTTGTTCTCCTGGGGATCCACTTTCAGATATAGCTGGATATGAAGACCTGGCAGATTCATGGAACTACAGGGGTCTCATGGGAGACGTCCTCATTGCCACCTCACTTTCCATCCCCTGACACACCACTCAGCAAGAGTGTAGGGACCCCTCTATACCTGCAGCCCCAGGAGCCTCACATTTTAATGCTAGCCTATGCTCCACCTCCAGCATTTCATCCAAATACCTAGCTGAATATTGCTGTGGTGTACACAGTGGCTTCTACCCTAGGTGTGCAAATATCTGAGCCCCTCATCCCCTGCTGGCCCCTGTGTCTCTTCATCAAAGCCATTCACCCTGTGACCTCTGATGGCTTCATAGGAAGATGCAAATTCCCCACATAGGCAGCTTTCTCCTCACTGGGTGTATGGAGCTCAGTGCATGTGGAACTAAACCCTACCTAGATCTGATCATGTATGTAAAAATTCTTTGGGCACTATAGCAGTCCCCATGAAGTGCGATACCACAGCATTTGTGCTAGTTTTCTGCTACCAAGACAAATACCTGAAATAAATCAACTTGTTGATTTATTGTGGTTCACAGTTTGGGAGGTTTCAGTCATGAACACTTGGCCCCATTCCTTCAGGTCTGTGGCTGCGCATCATGATAGGAGCTTGTGACAAAGCAAAACCGCTCATCTCATGACCAGGAAGTAAAAGAGGGAAAGAGGAAGGGGCTAGGTCCCACAATTCCCTGAGAGCACAACCTAAAGGCTGTCCTAGGCCTCACTTCCTAAAGGTTCCGCAGCCAACAATTAGAACCAAGCTGGGGAGCATGCATTTAACACCTGGGCCCCTGGGGAACACTCGAGCTCCAAACTGTAGCAGTGTTATATGCGGACTCCAAAGACCACCTCAACTTTGGTGGTCCATCGGTCATTCCCCCAGGTCTGCTCACCAGCTCCCATGTCAACTACCAGACAAACCAAGGGGCAAAATCAGACATCAACAGGCTTGCAACTCAACAACTTTGAAAAACAATTTAGCAATTAAACATGTGCCTACCATACAACCCAGCCATCCCTCTCCTAAGTATTTACACAAAAGAACCGAAAGCATGAGTCGGGAGAGTCTTGCATGAGTGTTCACGGTGACTATATTCATAACAGCCTCAAACTAGAAGCCACCCAAATATCCATCTGCCATAAATGGATACGCATACAAACCATAGTATGAACACTTCCCAGCAAGGAAAAGGGATGAGCTACTTATGCATAGAACAAAATGCAGTCTCAGAAACACTATGCTGAGTAAGAGGAGGCAGATAGAAAGGAGGAAGTACAGTAGTACTGTGTGGTTTTATTATACAAAATGGTAGGAAAGGCAAACTTGTCTGCAGTAACACAAAGCCGATCCATAGCTGCCTGGTGGTATGAGTGAGTGATAGAAGCAGCTCAGGAAACTTTGGGGTCATACGTGTGTTCATGACCTTGACTGAGATGGTGGTTTTGAAACCAGAGTTTGAAACAAAACTCAATTCTCTGCTCTGAGGGTGGGGATGGTGCAAGCCACAGGCCTGCACAGCCAAAAGAGTTGGTTTTAGTGTTAGCAGCTAGTCACAGCAGGCGCTGCCTACCAGTGTCAGGGTCACAGCTTGCCCAGCCTAGTTCTTGTTCACCAGCATTGAGTGGGGAGCTGCTGCTCTCAGTATTGCAGCTGGGAACAGGGGCTCTGTCTTCTTGTGTTGCAACAGACCCCAGCAGCTCACCACCAGCTTTTTTCTGGATTTTTGCCTTGCAAATCTGAAGATCAAGATTAATGGGAGAACAGAGGAAGGAGCAAAAAGAAGTAGGATATATTCAAGTGTAAAGAATAGAAACAGAACTCTTGCAGGGGACCCATAGGGGTTGCCATCCTAGTGTCCTATTCTAGGGGTTCATATAGCATTTGGGTCAACACTATTGATCCAAATTTATGCTAATCAGGGTTTGGAAAAGTACCAGTGCTAATGGTTAGCCCTGCAATCCCATTCAGGTCTGCCCCTCTTCCATTTTCCTGCTGCTCATTGGGAAGCTGAAGGTCGAGGGCATTGTGTGGTGGATACTCTGGGGTTCTGGGCTGCAGCGCTGGGTGGAGAAGGCATCCACACATCACCCAGGCCAAGACACCATGGCGTGGCAGGTCTGCATGCTCTGGATTGCCACAGGGCTGGCTCACACTCCAGCCTGCCTGCTCTGCAATTGCACAACTCCAGGACAAGGACTTGGCTTCAATTTCACCAACGTATACTCATATGAAAACTCAACACATTGTATACAGTTCCAGCAGGCAGTTACCATACAAGGTGGTGGCCATCCTGTTTTGGGGAGCATTCCACTATTCAAGAAAAAGTGAGGCTGAAGATGTAGCTCAGCGGTAGAGTGCTTGACTAGCATGCTTGAGGCTCTGTGTTTCAACCCCAGCACCACAAAACATACACAAAACCTGGAAGTGAAAAAAGATTTATATATGTCTCTTATAAATTATTGCTTGTTTTTGCCAAAATGATATAGGGCTAAAAAAATGAAGCCAGCAGATTGCCTGTTTGGGACTTCTAATAGAAACAGTAATACATGTAAAACATACTAATATAAATAACTGCTCACCTTCCAGAGACAAACACATTGTGAACATTCAGTTCTTAAGTCAGTATCTACTGGAGATTCTAAGAAGAATAGGATTAAAATTCAGTCATGAGAGCATAGTGGACAAACATCCAAGTTCAAGAACCCAAATATCTAATTCGGATTCCAGTTTTCTTCTTAGTAGGTATGCGACCTTGAAAAAGTCACTTCATCATTGTTACCTGATTTTGCTACAACTGTTGTTATTCTTGTTATTTCTTCTTGCAGGCCTCTATCTCCTGTATTTCTCTGCAAGACAATGCTACACTCCACTCTCCAGCTTCGAGAACATGAAGCCATGTTTTCAGACATCAATTTCAGTCACTGCAATATTTTTTCCATTGTTGAGGGAAGTTAGGAGGAGAGGGCTGCCTGAGATGTAAAACGCCTTTGTGAAAATTGTAATTGTGTCTCTTGCTGGATGTGCCGTTGGTTAAGTGTGGGTCAGTGGGAGGGTTTTTTTTTTCTAGTTGCTTTATATTTCATTAAAATATATTAGCTTATGATGGTGATTAGACCCACCACTGGTCTAATCACCATTATAAGCTAATCCTTAGGCTGAGGGAAGGATTGAGGCTGAGTACCCTACACACAGAAGCCTCCTGAGGATGCTTTGCTCTTGGCTCATTCTGGTTAACCATTAACTAATGCTACTGGAAATCACCTGAGCCCCCACAGCACCTCCAGACATTAGCAAGGGCACATTCCTTGGCAGAAACACATGTGCCTCTGATGTGTGTAGGTTTTAAGAGCCTCATCTAGACTTCTGTGTCTAGATGAAAGAGAAAGCTTGAGCACTCAGCTCCACTGTGATGGCCTGACAACTTCCGGGGACACTCTCACCTGTGCCAGACCTGCAACAGGTGAGCAACTCCTCCTGTCCATGAATTTCTGTCCTTATTAGCAATCTTCAACAGAGCTCTCTGCAGGGTGGAAACGTTCTCTATCTATGGTCTCACATAATAACAGCTAGTCACAGGAGCTATTTAGCACCAAGGACCTTGAGTTTTAAGTTGAGTTTATTTCAACAAATTTAAGTTTAAATACAAGTGTCTGCCTATGGCTACAGACTATGGTATTGGAGAGCATAAGAGGTCTAGATGCCAAGTGTGAACACTTCCTCCTACTACAGGTGTGCACAGAGGGCCCACACAGAGAGCTGGGATGTGCAGTCCTGGGTCACAAGCCTAGTAACCATGAACAGCTGCGTGGTGCCCACTATGGATGAGTCCTGCCTCGGGCGTTTTAAAGAAACAGCCTCTAGGTTATCATCTTCATTTTCTAGAAGAAACTGAGGTGGAGTGAGATTAGGCCCTTCTCTCAGCATGAAATGGTGGTGATGGTGGAGGTGGTCTAATTCAGAGAGCCTGGAGGCACAGTTTTAACCATTGCGCTCTGCACCACTCAGCGGGCAAGAAGCCAGAGGGTTTCATGTGTTCTTTCACAGATCCCTAAGCTGTTGCCCTCTCTGAGTTTGCCTTCCCCTGGGCACAGCCCAGGCTTATCTGGGCATCATCTGGACTCTTCTTGTGGGGGCCATTTCATCCCCTTGGCGTCTACCCAAGGCCATCAGAGAGACAGCGAGGGCATTTGGAGCCAGAGTGCCTGGGAGCATTCTTTCTTCCATTGTTGAGACAAGTAAGGAGGAGAGGGCCGCCTGGGCCCCTGGCCTGACACAGAGGACTTCTAGAGAGAACAGATGTCCAATCTGGGACCCCCAAGAAGCTCCCTTTGGCTTGCACCTGTTCCTCGCATCACATTGGTGGACATGACTGAGGATGGCCAGCGTCACAATTGAGAACTAAATGCATTTTCTGCTGGCGTCACTCCCAACTGGCAGTGCTGAGCAGCTTCCCATCCTTCTCTGGGTCAACCGTTGACTTTGGACTGAAGGTCATGGTCGTGGCAGATTCTGCCTAGTGTAGATTACCTTGGAAATCACTTTCGAAAGCATGTTTTCTTTCTCCAAATAATTTTGTTCATTTGTTTATGTTGATATTTGCTTTTGTACTCTTATCCTGCTTATTGATGCTTTCTGACAAATTCAAACTATGAACGCTTTCTAGATTTGAGAGCTTGGGCTAATGTGTCAGACATGGCTAATGCTCACCAATTACCTTTTCTTTTCTTTCTTTCTTCCTGACACATACCTGTACACATTTACCAGGCTCTGTTGAAGTCATATAAAGCCATGTGACTGAGTTCTGGCCAAAATTGTGTGAGCAGAAGTAGTACATCTAGATCTGCCCACACATAATCCCCACACATAATCCCCACTCTCTTTTCCCATCTGACAGAGTGAATGGAAAGAGTCACAGACAGAAGAAGCCTGGATCCCTGAATAACCACGTGGAGCACAGAAATCCCTCCAGCTCACACAAGCCTACGTGGTGAATGAGAATTACATTTTTATTTCATTAAGCTCCTGAAATTCTGGGTTGTCTATTATAGTAATGGGATGGTTATTATTTTTTTAGTTGAGATAAATTTGAATAATACCCCTAAAATCTCTCATCATTTCATGTTTTATTCACTGTTATCCTATATAGAACTCTCAGGGAAGAGTCCACTATAGACAGACAATGCGGGATAACTTCTACTTTTCTTAGACAAAATCTATTTATACCTGATCTTAACAAAAGCCATACAATGTTAAAGATCTGTAAAGCACTTCAGTGATTAATAAGAAGGAAATTGAATTCCAACCAAAGGGAAGATGCATGGTTCTGACTCAATCCCATCAGCCACTCAGTATCTGGCAAAAGACCAAATGTATGTCTGTTGACGTGGCTTGAGGAAACACAATGCAGGGACATAATATAAATGGTTTGAGTAGCCTTCCACTTTGAAAGTATGTCATAGTCAAAATGTATGTATAAACAACATGAGAGTGGACATTTTCTACCAAGCAAAAATATGTGAGTTTCCTATGATAGAAATAAGTTTGAAATCTTCAAGCTGTCACGAGAGGTCTTGGTTCTGAAATGTGTTAGATACAGCAGGGTTAGGAGTGGAGGTAAAGTGTTATAGAATGGGTCATGCTGACACTTGGAGGTCATTCTTAGGCATTCAGACTGTTTACCTGAAGCACAAAGAGAAACTATGGGAAGATTTTAAGCATGATTGGATTTATAATCCCAAAAGTCCATCTGGTGATGTAGGTCTAGAGTGAATTATTATGAGTCTAGCATTTGGGTGGAAATTTGGATTGGATAGAGAAGCTGAAGAATTTGGAGGTCCAGGAACATTGTTAACTTTTAGGGATGAAACATAGCAAGACACTCTGAGGGCAGTAAGGATGGTCCTATAGAGAAATAAGAGCTGAAATTCTTGAGAATGTAGCCAGTGAGAGATGCACACCGAGGAACTACAAATTATTTTGGTAAGAGGGAGGGTAAGTTGCTTGTAGCCGGAAGATGCAGAATAATTCAGCTTTGAGAATCTGCTGGAAAGGAGGGGTATTGGCTAAGGGTGCAGAGAAGGAAAGGTATAAAATAATTCAATAAGAGACTAGGAAATCTGTTTCAGTTAGGAATCTTAGTAAGGCTGACAGTACTGGAATAGGCTAACTGGTGCAGCATCCTTATACTGTGTTAACTCACATGGACTTCTGGTGTGACCCCCAATACTGGTGTTACCATCTCTTTGCTGGAGAGATGCCCTCAGGCTGCTGGACCACCAGAAGTGCTGCAGGGATTTGGTCTCTCCCTATGTCAATGCCTCACCCCACCAGGCTTCCCTGTCTCCTTGTTGGACACAACTTTGCCATGGATGTGCAGAGCTCCCTGTGGGTTTTGGTGGATTCCTCACTGGCTTCATGTCCTTGCCTCCCTTCCCCCACCTGCTTACTTTCCTCATGGGTGAGTCTTCTGTAGGAATATGAAGACACTAAAGTCCAAGTTTCTATTGGCTTTAAATTTATTAGGAAAGAATTTGTGCATCGCCAGTTAATATACACAAAAGTATCCAGATGTGGAAATGATTTGCATACTCCCTGAAATTCTGAGATTTCCAAGAAATTCTTTAAGAGCCCTTAAAGGAAAAAGAAACTCTTCACTAAGTAATGTCACAAGATCACTAAAACATTCTCAAAGACACTCTGAGAGACCCAGAACACACACAAAGGACCTTGTCTCCTTGTGTACATGTCAAGTTGTAGAAATGAAGAATCATTGAAAATGTGATTTAAAGAAAGTTATTTTACTCAGTCATCTTCTACATATTAGCTATGCACCACACTCAGGGAACATGTGAGCTTGTATACCCATTTTACAGATGTTCAAGGTAAAGGGAGTTTCTCAATGTCAAGGCAGACCTTATCAGAGCAGGCAGGCTGGAACAATCATCATGTAATTACCACTAGAGATGGTTTATATTCCCATCTCCTCAACTCACCTATGACTTTCTTGAGGAAGTTACCACTTCCATCCAACTGGCACCCACAGGGCCTGATCTGAAATGCAAGACTCATTAAGTATCCCTGGATAGTCAGCATGTGTGCCCAGTAGGCTTAGTCACAAAGACTTCCACAACATCTCATAACAGAGGTCCCTCCACCACATCTGATTATTACATTAATCAATTTATGTTTAATTACAAAGTATCATGGCATGAACTTCTTTGGGTTTATTCTATTTGCCAAAATTGGACAGTTTTTAGTTTATTTTTTCATATACTTTTGCAGTCTCACTTTCTCTTTTCTGACTCTGGAATTCTGATGGTAGCTCTTCTGTTATTGTCACACAGGTAACAGAGATAATTTTTGTCTCTTTTCTGCCTCCTTGTTATTCAGATTGGCTAAATTCTATTAATTTGTGCTCCTCAAATGTATTATTCTATATTTACCATCTCTTCTCTTCTATTAAGTCCTTCCAGCAGACTTTGCTTTTTGTTTTATTTTGTTTGTTGTTGCATTTTTGTTTGTTTGTTTTGGTTTGTTTTCAATTTTTGTTTTGTCCTATTTTACTTTGATTTTTTGATGACTGTTTTTCAGATATACAATCTGCACATTTCTTTTTTCATACCATCTCCATTTTTTTGCTGACCGTTCAATGCTTTGTTTCAAGAGAATTTCTTATTGCTAGCTGAAACATTTTTATGATAGCTGCTCAAATAATTTGAACCTCAGATTCATCTTGGGATTGTCGTTTCTCACACACATTTGTCATTTTCCCTGTTCTTGGTGTGATGAGTGATTTTCAGTTGTCTCCTACACATTTAGGATCTGCTCAGACTCTGGATCTTATTTAGTCTTTGTTCATCAGCAGAAAGCCCCCTGCTAAAGTAAGAGATGTAAGATGTGGAGTAAGAGATGTCTGTCAGCTTCCCTCTGGTCCTTCTCCTTGTAGGTGGGTGGGAGGGAAACTCCTCCCTCACCATGCTGACACATTTCCTGATCAAGTGGGGAGAAACCCGCACTCATGATGATTCTGAGAGGTTAAGCTCGGCTTCCACTGGGTGCTGCTGATGCCACGGTAGGGGAAGAGGATCACAGAATGCCAAGCAGTCCCTCCTCCCACCAAGTTATTCTGCCTCATTGGTTTGTTCAAATTCACGTTGGAGTTTAATCCCCATTGTGAAGTTCTAAGAGGGTGAAAATCCAACCAGCTATTGTTAAGTTTAGAGGTGGGACATTTGGGAGGTGATTAGAATTAGATAAAGGCATTATTATAAGAAGGGATGAGAAACCAGACCCCCCTCACCCACACACACACACACACACTCCCTCTGAGGATTCTGCCTGTAGAAAGTCCATCATCAGTTGCAAGGCCTTGACTTTGGACCAGAACCCTGAGCCAACATAAACCTCTTTTCTTAATATCTTACCCAATCTTATATTGTATTTTCAGTAGAAAATGGACAAAGACATTCATTGATGCTGATGGGAATGTAAGATCAGCTCGCCTGAGCTAAGTGTGGTCCATGGATCAGCAGTGAGCATCACCGTGGAGTCATTTAGAAGTGCAGAATTTCAGGGTGCATCCCAGACCTAGAAATATGACTTTGTTTTAACAAGATACCCAGATGATGATTTATGTGTATATTAAAGTCAGAGAGACCTGATTGCAAATTCTTTCAACTATAAGTGAAAACCAATGACCTGTCTAAAGCATGTACAACAACAATTGCTTCTCTGCAAACAGTACAAGGAATCCACAGGCGTCAAATATTTCCCGCTGGTATTTGACTGAAGACACTCAGAAGTCTGGTTTCCATGTGTAGACACCATGTGGGTATTAGAGGTTAATCGATCTCTGTTTCCATTCACCTGTAATTTCAAACAATGACAATTTCATTAAAGGTAAATTTTCTGCAAGAATGCTTTCTTTTCTCGGTTTTTACTTTTTAAATTTCCAAATATTCTAATGAAAGAAAGAAGCTTTGGAACAAAATGTGAGCCTACATCCATCAGACCTCTGAGGAATGGATGTCTGTATCATCATTAGCTTACTTGGCTTTTCACGTTCTGTCTGAATTGAAGTTATTCATGTCCTCTGAATCCTTACCCAGATCCATAGCAGTTTTCTCATGCATAGAAATAAAGAAAAATATTTCTGGGTATCCCCTCAATGGAATGAGGTAGCCTTTGCGGGGTGGTCTGGACCTATTGAGATAAGAGCCTGTGTCTCTGGAATACTTTAGGATGCTCTAGAGATTTTGCTTGACCTGTAGAAAACTGCTAGCCATACAAAAAATTGTCTTGACGCGTAGAACAATTTTGTCCCAAAGAAGAACAATGATACCACCTTATGCCAGTTCTGCCTCCATTTACAAATTTGTTTCAGTACTCCTGGCATGATTAGCATTGGAGTCTCCACTGAACCTCTTGTGATAGCTTACCAGTTTCTTCATTTCATATGGCATTAAATAAGAAGCAATTAACATTGTATTGAATACAATGCCCACATTTGATTTGGTTCTTGATTATGAAGTGGTTTGTATGTATTCCAACAGAAAAATATTTCTACCTCAATGCAGACTTTTTGAGGATAAGCGTGGAATCTTGGTGCCCAGTAGAGGGTGTCACCATAACAGCTTTGCATGTAGAAGCACCATCACCTGACATTTATAGGTAAACCCTCAACAGCAGAACATTACACACTCCAGCTCCTCACCTTTCCCACACACACAGTCTTTGCTCAGGATCACTAGCCACTTCAAAAATCGACAGACTTTTTTTTTAACCTTTGCAAGATCTTTGAAGGGAAATTTAGACAACCATAACAGACTCAGTGAGTGACCTTCCTTAGGATGACATCTTTGACATTTTCATTGCCTCTCAAATCATGGTCCCTGACGCATCTTGTTAAAATTCCAGTGCTAGCTTGTGACAGATAGCTTTTGTTGGCCTCATAGTCTTGGGTTTAAGAACTGTCAAGAGCATCCTTCCTGTTTTTGTTACAAAGAGCTCTGCTTTGTATTAAACTCTTTGAAAGTATTTTGAATTGTAAGAAAAAATGTCTTTGTGACTGCAGAGGACAGATTGCACAGAACACTAATGGATCTGTTCTGGCATACCTAATTCCTCTTTGCTCCTATGCTTGGATAACATGACTTCAGGTGTCTAGGAACAGCACCCAAATAACACAAGTCAGGAAAGCTCACACTTGATAACCCTCACAAGCCAATTATCTTCACCCTTGTCTCCTGCTCAAATGTTTGAAACGGTGCTGGATCAAACTAAAAGCTTTCAGTAGTGAGACTTTTGAAACGAGGCTGGTGAATCTCCAAGTACCACATCATGACTTCTGTTGGCAGCAGTAGACTGTGAGGAAACTGTAAGGAAAGAGATGTGAAGCACAGGACTCGTGATATCCAAGGTCTTAGCACAGGTTGGCATGGGTGGCCATGGGTAATCTGCCTTCTCCTGAAAACAATGAGCCACAGAGAAACTTCAGCCACAAGATATGAACTAGAGCAGCCATTGGCTGAGCCAGCTCTCCTGTCTACCGGGTGCTCCCCACAACCTCCACCCCTCTATGAGCAACCCAGACAAGCTCCTCTAGAAAACCTTCAGCACGCTCTCAAATACCAGTTCATCTTTGTGTTTTTTGTTTTCTTCTAGAACCAAACTTTAATCCTTCTGCAGCAATTTAGAATAACTTCCTTTTGCTCGGTTTTTTGGGTACCACCCTGTGTGGAGTGCTTTGAGACAGGGAACCTCAGTTCTCTTAGGATCCTGTGTGCTTTGCAGAAAGCAATAATACAATTATTTTGTATCTTGGGGACTCCAGTCCTGACTCCTACCTCTACTCCTAGCTCCCTTTTAGGACACAAGAACAGTATTTCCCTATTTGTGAATAATGTCATCTGGTCTACTTTTTCAAACAAAGGTAGGCAATAAGCTCTAGGTTCTGTGGCAGCAGCAAGCCCAAATGATGTCACTGGACAAAAGGGGAAGATTTTCTAGAAGGAAACTGGACCCCATTTCAAAAGGAAGAAGAAGAAATAAAATGAACCATAGTGATCTCTCATGTTGTTCTCATCTGGGTTCAGATGTAGATTTCAGGCAAGTGCTGGATTTTCCTTTCACCAAGTGCATCCTTTCCAGAATGCACATCCAGGTGATCATAGTAGCCATCTCTAGGTGAAGGCCCTCTACACACACATCCTCAACCTGTTCCAACAGGACCACTGTGAACCACACTTCACCTACTCCAGGGAGAATGGAGCCAGCTAGTGGCTTTCACCTCCCTGTGTATTTCATCCCTGGAGGAAGAGCAGAGAGAATGCACAGGACAGGGCAATGAGAAAGCTCTCCATTTAGAGTTGAACCTGCCCTGACCATCCAGGTGGGCTGCATTCTCTTGCCTTTCCAGATCATGCTCTAGAGAGCAGGGCAGACCCTCGACCTTGGGAAGGGTGAGTGTGGAGATGTTTTTGGTTACTGCTGAGTAGCATTGGCTACCTCCATCTTGTCACTGAGGCCCAGCCCAACGCCTGATTGACAATACATGCTCACTTCAGTCCAGCAGCTGAGCTGGCTGCCACCCTGTAATTCAGAACACTCTCCTCTGATCTCCCTTGGTGCTCAGCCCAAATGGTCTGCGGTGCTCGCCCTGGTCTCCAGCACTGCCCTCCAGCCTGCCCATTCCCTTTTCTTCCTGCCTGGTCTTTCCCTCACAGTGTCTCACTCTGCTGTGACAGCAGCAGTTTGGCGTTTGTTATCACTCCCTCCAAACGTGTATGTCCGTTTCCTCCTGAAGCAGGCATATCCTGTCCCATCTTATCTTTAACTCTTCAGTGGCTTCCATATCTACTTCCTGCTTTTGCTAAGGTCAAATAATCTTTCTTTCTTCTTCTTTTATTTCTGAGTTTCTGGCTTCTGTTCTGCTCAGAACCTCCGGATTTTCTAGAAAGCTGGCTTCCAGATGCGGAGGTGGTGACAATAATATCTTCGATGTATCTGGTTTCTCTCTCTCAAGAAGCTCATGTACATTCCATACGTGTGATGTCATTAGCCTCGCAGCACCTCTGGAAACCAGGCAAGTGACAGGTGTTTACAGAGAGGGCATGGGCCCAAGTCATCTCAAGATTGCAGCGCGAGTTATCAGGCCTTAAATAGAAACTGCTTGGGTTGCAAAGGAGTTCTTTTTCCACTCAGGGGATGGGTGAGAAGTTATTGTTTGTATTTTTTTTCCATCAACAAACAGACATTCAAACCTCCTAGATAAACATGTTTGCACATTTCCAGTGGTTCACCTACTGGGACAGGATACATTCAGCGAGCTTTGGCCAGATATTGTAGGTTTCCCATGTAATAGACTCTTCCTCCTGTATAGACCTCCTCACTCTTGCTAGCCACTCCTTCCTTCAACTCCGTTCTGTTGCTGAGTCACTTGTAATTCTTAGGGCTGTGTCTTGCTCCTGCATTTGCCCCCAGTAGCTCAGGAGGATGGCCAGTTTTTCTATCTTCAAACCTCAGCTAAAATCTTATGGCGTTTCTCTTCTGGGTTCATTCTACTTTGTGTCTTAGTCCTTTGTATGTCATCCGAATGAAATTCATGATCGTTTTCTCTTCCATTTTTAGTTTTTCCATGATTACAGTCACAAAACTGAGGGCAGAGAACGTGCTTTTCACGTGTTTTTTCCAGCCTGAGTGATATTCCACTTATAGCTATGGAACAATGGACTCTAAATTTTAGTAGCTGGAAACCAACATTTTTATGTTGCTTGTAATCTGTGAGTGAGGCATTTGGGGGAAGCTGGTGGGAAAGCTCTAGCTAAGAGCTTGTCATGGGGCCACAGTCAGATCTCATCAGAAGGGTTGGTGAATTGGCCATGTACAATGGCTCACAAGTCTGGCAGATGACACTGCTGTTAGATGCAGCTGAGCTGGGTTGTCAACTAGTGTGGAAATTCATGGACCCTCCAGCATGGTGATCTTAGGGAAATCAAATTTTCTGCATGAAGCCTGGCTTGGCTTGGAGGTAGATCCCTGAGAACCAGGCAGAGGCATAATTTCTCTGACTTAGCCATAGGAATACCACAGCAACACCTCCACTGGATTCAGTGGTTCCCAAGTGAGTTGTAAGGACAGCCCAGATTCAAGGGGTGGGAGGAGATTAGATTCCACTTCTTGGTAAGGACTCTCAAGGTCACCTGGCAGAAAAGTGTGTAGGATAGGAAATAGTGTTACAGCATCCCTTGGAAAATATAGACTACAAGTGTCATGGTACTTTTGCTCAGTTATTGCTCCATAAATAATACTGAATAACCATCAGTGAAGTTACCCTCTATCTTGACCCTCTGTGAAAATTAATGTTAACAGAGCCTCATGATTCCAAAAGTTTCTAGAGAAAACTTTCTCTTTGTCTTCTCTTGAACCACCATCAGAAACCCTGGATGCTTATTTAAAAGATTTCTGGGCCCACTGTAGGCTCATCAATTGGAGTTTCTGAGGGTATCATTAAATAATACCTTACCCCAGGAACCCTAAGGTGCAGCCCAGAAAAGATAGAGAAAATGCTCCATAGAGAGCTGTACTAGTTGTCTGTGGCTGTATAGAACACAGTTCCAGAACTTAGTAGTTTAAAACAACAAATATATATTCTCTCATGGTTTCTGTGGATCAGGAATCCAGGTATGGCTTAGTTGGTCATCTCTGACTCAGGGTCACTTGCAGGCTGCAATTAAGATATTGAGCAGAGCTACAATCATTTCAAGACTTGCCTTGGGCAAAATCTACTTCTGAGCTCAGGAGAGCAAGTCAGCTGTGGACACAGAGAGAGGCAAGGGGAGAGCCACAGCCTTTTTATAACCTAATGTCATATGTGAAGAACCACTCTCCCCCTTTTTATCAGTGCTGGATGAAATCCAGGCCCTTGTACATGCTGAGCTCATGCCTTACCAATGAACTACATTCCCAGCCCCACTCCATCCCTTCTGCTGCTTGCTGTTCATCAGAATCAAGCTACTGATCCTGCCCATATCCAAGGGCAGGGGATCACACGGGAGCAAGGATTCCTTGGCCATTCTAGAGGCCACCTATCACAGGGATGCAGAAGGTGAGATTGGATGTAGCCCAGCAAGGAGTTGCTTGCAGCAAACTAGAGGGATGAGCATGCAGGGGACACCTGAGGGCACGCTTGATTGGTTCCACCAACAAAAACAGAAGGAATCTGACAAGAAGGAGGACCACAGATACAGAGTTGGAGACATCCTGAAAGCCTCAAGTTACAGGGAAATCTCTTGATAGTGTCTTCTTTTAAAACAGGAGAGGACATGCCTAGGCCAAGAGGAGAGAGATACAAAGGAGAAATCTCATTCATTTCATTAGGACTTTTTTCCCGTGATGAGTGAGAATGTTAGCAATGTGGAAACATGGCCTTTACAATAATGATCCCTCAGTCACTGTATCAGAAGATCATTGTATGTTAAAATTTGTAGTCCAAGTACTCCTTTTTCTTCATTCAAAAATTGATCCCATCAGTAATTTGCTGTTATAATAAGATGAAATCAAACTCAAATCTAACTTGATCTCCTCACTCAATGCTATGAATAACAATTGGCTTCAGAAAAAGAAAAAGAAATAGAGAGGGGACACAGGAGCCAACAGAATGGATTTTCCTAAAGATTTGACCAGCTTTGATTTAAGCAGTTCAATCTCATTCTCTATTTTGTGAATCAACAACATGAAAAGTATTGTTATAATCCCCAACTTGGAGAGAAGCAACTAAATGCCATTTATTCAAAGTTTCTGCAGAAAAAGGCAGAAAAAAATGGAGAAAGAGCAGAGGAAAACAAAAAAATGTGCAAAATCCCAAACAACCTAATCTGAAAGAAAATGGACTGACATTTTTGAGTCTTCTGGTTATAAAGGAAAAAAATTAAAGGAATGTGAATCTGGCTGTGAAAAACAAGTTGCAAAGGTGATATTCCCTTTTAAAGAAGGAAGAATATGGAAATAAGGAATCAAATTGAGGCTTAACCTACCACCAGTTGCAGAGTTAATAAATCAAGAACAACAAAAAACTAAACACGCGCGACTAAAGAAAGGACAGGATTTCTATTTGTGGCATAATGGAAAGCCCCATAATTTGGACCAATAATTCTGCTGAAAAGAACCATTAATAAAGGTAAAAAGAAAAACAAAAGCCAAACTCTATTCATCTAAACATATCTATACAGAGATTTGTATGTCTGCATTTATATGCATAAATGTCCTTCTCTATCATTATCTCTCTGTAAAGGCTCACATGTATCCAACAGCTAAGAATATGGTGAGAAAAGTTCTGGAATCCAGCAAATTAAGCCAAACACTTGGAAGCTAAGTTTTGTCCTCAGGAAATGCCAAATTCTAGAAGGTGGAGTTTAGAATCCATGCTCTAGTCTTTGTTGCACGGAGGCACTCAAGGACCTGGTGAACTCACCTCCCAAAATGACAACAGAAGATTCCAGGAAAAAGACCTTCATGATGTCAAGGAATTATTTAACCCTCACAAAAAGCATCCAGGCTTCCTATTGGCACAGGTGAATTTTTGTTTATTGCGGAATGTAACTGATGTTTTTGGTACATTTAAACATTACAGAGATTGGAAAAGAGAAAAGAAGATGTCAACAAATTATGTTTTACAGAGTCAGAAACATTTTTTTTAAATGGAATCGTTTTGTTACTTTCGATTCTTGTTTTCTTTCGATTCTTTGAATGAAAATATTCTGTAAAACCTTCAAAACACATTAAATATATCTAAACATGTAAAAATCAAAGTAAAGAAGTTTATAATGTGATAGGACAGGCAGGAATATTTATTCTATTTCCAAGTATACCCCCCAAATCAAGCTCTTTTGAACAATGCAAAATCATAGCATGTAGAAAACATAACCTTAAAAGCTAAAAGCACCAACATAGATGCTGTACATAGAGAAGATGAGGAAACCTATGAGAACCTGGAAGAGCAACTGGCTGTTTTCAAGACACCAAGTGGAAGCTACTCTCAGCCAAGAGCCTCGCTGCTCCATCTGCCTAGACACAGAAGAGAAATCCATCTACAGAGGAGATGATGCTGATGTAACTCTGTGACATTCTTCTGGACTATTTCTTGCCCTTTTCTTATGCAAATATTAAGGCCCTTCTTGCTTTCCAGGAAATAATTCTGTATCTTTAAGTACATCAACCTGCTTTGATGTTAAATCTACTATGTTAGCATGCAGTGGCTAGATACTCGCACAAGGAACACACTCACCATAGAATAGGGTATGGCACAACAGGGACATAGGATCTCAACTTTAAAATTCATGAGAGCACAGCTCTTGACATGTGTACCACAGGGTACTGAGGGGAGCAAAGCCTGGGCTGCTGGCTGCTGCCTACCCACTTTCCAAGCTCGCTCGGGCACTGCAAAGGAAGAAAACTTCTCCATGAATGTCCCTTTGTAGCAAGAGCAAACAGGAGAGAAACCCCCAGACCTGGCAGCTGAGAAGGTGCTCCAGATGTGGGTCCATCTCAGGGGCTGTGTTCTTCCAGCCCATATGCTTTGCTCCTGGGAAGGACCAGTGAGAAAGTGCAGGACACAGACATTGACCTCACTACTCTTACCAATCACTTCCATCCACAGGAATAGACCTCTTCCCTCAATCTGCAGGGTCCAGGAGAATGGCCATCTTTCTGGAAGATCTTTCATGAGGTGCAAACTCCTCAGGTACATTCCACCAGTATTGAATATCAGGATCACTCAGTGAGTTCTTATCTGTGCCTTTCCCCCAGATCATGCGCGTGTTAGTCCATTTTCCATCACTATAACAAACATCTGAGATAATTCACTTATTTTTTTTTTTAAAGTTGATTTTGACTCCCAGTTTAAGAGGTTTCAGTCCATGATCAGTTATCACCATCACTTTGGGCCTGCAGTGGCATATCATTGGCCAGAGTATATGAAAGAGCAAAACCACTAACTTCATGGTCAGGAAGCAAAACACAGAGAGAAAGAGACCAGGGTCCCACAGTGCTCTTCAAAGGCCCTGCACCAATGACCTCAAGGCCTCCCCTTAAGCCCCACCTTTGAAAGATTCCACTACCTCTCAGTAGCGCCTCTCAGTAGGACCAAGTCTTTATCACATGGGCCTTTAGTGGATGTTCCACATCCAAACAATAGCAACGGATCATCTCAGAGTGGACAGAGCTGCCCACCCACCACTTTCCCACATGGCTTGAGCTCTTTTACACAAAGCCAGAAGCCGCCTTGGCAACAGAGGTAACGGGAAGGGAGGAGACTGCTAAGTGCTCAGAACTCACTGCTGCTTTCTGAGGAGCAGGCAGGCTCTTGCCCCCCTCCCCCTGCCCTCCCACCTCTGTCACACTCCTCCACCCCCTGAATCACATCCAATTGCTTTTGTAAAAGCCTAAAAGTGTCCTTCAATGTCTTTGCCTATTGTGTGATAAATCATGCTCAATTTTCATTTCTTCTTTTCATCCGAGTACTCGACTTCTTCCAAGTAGGAAACTCAAGGTCACTTCAGTTCTAGGCTGATAAAAAAAAAAAAATCAGTTCCATATGTGCATTGTACTTTATCCAACAAGCCACAACTGAAAGATTAAGGAATAAATGCTCCATCCCCAGTGAAAATAGGTCAGTTGAGGATTGTCCTCTGGCTCTTTGACAATGCTGATTTAAGCTAGACGTGCCTTTCTACTTGTTAGAATGAGCAGCTGAGTCAGAGAGTAGTAAACTGAGTGTGGTTCCTCACGCCCAGGGATAGAAAGAATGCTGTTCCTATCGCTTCAGCCACTGCCAAGTCCAATAGGATTTCTGGTACTATAGCATCAAACGGTGTGATTGAGCCAGGAAGCAAGAATTAAGGAAAGAGAACATTGCCACCACCCAAGACATCCTAAGGATCTGTCCTATGTTCTGTTTCATCCTCAGCAAGGAAGAAAGACATTTTACAGCACCCTTTACAGCCATTCTTATGGTTTAGATATTAAGTGTCCTCCAAACTTCATGTGTGACCACATGCAAGAAAGTTTAGAGGTGAATGATTGGGTTATGGGAGTTTTAACTCAATCAGTGCATGAATCCCCAGTATTGACTGGGTGGTAACTGTAGGCAGGTATGGTGTGACTAGAGGAGCTGGGTTGACAGGGGCACATCCTTGGGGTTTATATTTTGTCTTTGATGAGGGCAGCTGTTTCCCTCTGCTTCCTGGTGTCCTGTCCTGAGTTGCGTTCCTCTACCACACTCTTCCACCAGGATGTTCTGTCTCACCTTAAGCCCCAAGGAATGGAGTTGGCCATCTATGGACTGAGACCTCTGAAATCATAGGCTCCAAATAAACTTTTCCTCCTCTAAAATTGTCCTTGTCAGGTCTTTTGGTAACAGCAGTGAGAAAGCTGACTAACACCATCATTCTAAAGATGAGTAAAAGCAAGAAACAAACTTGGAGTAAAAAACTCTATCTATTAAAATAGAAAATATCTATCTGCACATACACTTGACTGGCTTTTGTTCTTTTGATGATCAAGTGAGGTGATTGGGTGAATGTACTTGAGAAATGATACAACCTCATAGAAACATGAGCTCAGATGGAAATCCAACAACCTATTTGCTAAAGAGCTGGGCTCCAGTCCCAGTTCTGCTGGTCTGTGTGATCTTGGGCCAACAAGGTACAGTCTGCAAAGTCCCCAGCTTGCTCAGAACTTACCAAGGCTCCTGCCTTCACAATATCCACTGTGATGAGTCTCCCTAAAGTGGGCTCTCCACTCCTCTTGGTTTTAGCACTCGAGTTCTCAACCATCCTCCATTTCCCAGCTACAGAGTTCACAGAAACAAGTGGTGCTCGGCAGAGTACCTCTCCAAGTGCCCAGGCTCAAAAGCAGAGCACACCAGAGTGGTCACATCTTCAATCTCCCATGCCCTTGACCTTGACAGAGGACAAAACAGAAAGCAAAATCAAAGAAAGGCTCCATCCAATAAGCCATATGGATTATAACTGTTCCTTTGGGTTAGAAGCAGACTTTGACTATGGGGCCATTTCCTGATCAGTCTCCCTGTTAATCCCCATTTTGCCCAGACCCCATAGATCTCTTGTCTCCCACATCTAATCGTTTACTATACTGGACAGCTGCCATCCCATCCCCCTAATATAGCTTCTCCCCAGGTGATCCTTATTTATGTCAATGAGATAAAGAGAAGATGACAAATCACCCTCCACCTGGATTCCAACCAGTATAGTGGACTCCCTGAAGAAGAATGAGGGCCTTGCTGTGCCATGGGTGATAAAGGCCCAAAGAGCAGCTGCAGCCAGGTATTTCCAGTATGGACAGAGGCCCTGGGAGGGTTGAGCAGGGAGCAGCTCCATCATAGGCAAGCTGGCGATGTCAGGATTTCAGGTTATGAGTCCTAAAATCTTGATCAATGGATGGTGTGGCGCTATGACCTTGAACCTGGAGTTTGGAGAATATTTCCAAGATACCTCATGGAAATATACAGCAGCAGCCAGCCTGTGTTGGCATCAGTCTCCCTATTCCTTTGTCCTTTGCTCCCTTTCAAATGCTGATTGTTTCTTCTAAACCCAGGCAATCAAAGCTTCCCTACAACAGACAGTCATGGAAGTGAAAAACAAGAGTTTTATTTAGAGTTAAAAGAGCCAGTGGTGAGATGCAGCAACTCTTGCAGGGAAAAGCAAAGCTGCAAAGCCCTCTTGCGGGAGAGCACACTTGATCCAGAGCCTCTTCTGGAACCAAGTTTCATGGAGGAGAACACACTGTCTAGAGAATGCCCTGCGGAACAATTACGCCCTCCAAGATTTCTCAAGGTTTCCATCCATTAGTCTTTCCCTTGGAATGATACATTTTATGTTTCAGTCCATAAAGAAGAGTTCCAAGATTGAAGAAGCAGCTCTGCATATCCATCACCAGCCAAAAGCATGTCTAAGCACAGGACTTCATCTGTCTGCGGAGAATGTTCCATAGTAGCAATGGCTAACCTCCGTCAACTCCTGGTGCCAAATGTGAACGTGAATCGTCACAGCAGGCTTTACATGAAATGCACCAGGGACATTTCTTCCTCTCAGGATGCCCTCTTTAGAAATGCTTCTTGCTATCTGGCCACTTGTGAGCAGTCAGAAATGAGCTTCAATCTTAAATGCGAATACTGCATGCATGCCAGAGTCATCTTATATTCTCTCAATAAAGTCAAAAAAGAGACAGCCACCATAAGTGCATTAAAGCCAGCACAAGCATTTGGAGCTCATGACCCATGTGTTTAGCAAAAAAAAAAAAAGAAAAGAAAAAAAAAATTTTGTACCAGCACGTGCTAAAGCTGGGCTGAACCCTGTTTTGAGAACAATGTGGTCAGAGAACAAACTTGATTTCTTTTGGTACCACTTCACTGGAAATGCGCCCCATCTGTTTCACAAATGGGCTTGTTGTAACTCTGCAAAGTACAAGAGCAGAAAGAAGTGCCCAGGCTTGGGATCCAACTTCCCTTCCTCCTCCAAAGCCCCAGATGTTCCTGTCCTTATCACCAGAGAACTAACTCAGACCTTCCACTGTCCCCTGAGGATTCACTTACCCTATACCCATCTCCAGTGTCCCCTACCTCAGATTCAGAGGTGGGGCTGGTGTTTTCTCGAAAACACTTGGTTGCTTTTCCAGATGGTTAGATTTCAACCTCTCTCAGAATCCTGTGACTCTTGCCCCATTCTCTTTGGACGTCCATCCCATTTTTCCCTATCATCCTCTCCACCTTGGTGACTGGGGCAGTCCATTCGTGACTTTGCCTCACTCCCTGAAGATGAAGGTGCCTGCCTCAGTCTCCTTCCCCTCAACAAAAACTCACCAATCCTTGTGTGTTTATCTTTTCAGACCCTCTCCTCTCCCTGAAGCTGCTGTCTGGCTCCTCGTACCCTTCCACGGTCCTTCTGTTGAATCCCATGCTTGCCCATACCCTCTGTCCCTAGATCAGACTTATTTTGTCCCTCATATGTGCACATCCCTCAGGCCCTAGAGGCTTTGCACAGAAGCTGTGAACATGTCGAGTTGCCTTACAGGTGAGATGCCTGTAAACCACCGAGTTACAGATATACTGAGCAGACTAATGGACATACGCATTCCATTAAAGCAGAGACCATGACCGGTTCTTTTTTCATCACGATTGTCCCTAATGAGCAGCGTTATACATTACTCTTACCATTCATTAGCTTTTTGTAAACACCTGCTGAAAAAGTGAGGGTTTGGCTAGGATGCCCCACGGAGATGCACAGGACTTACACTGTGGCCAAGCTAAAGTGAGCGGCTGAGATCCAGATCCCTCATCGTCCAGCTCCAAAGCCCAGAGTGAACGCTTTGTTAATAACTCCCGTGGCATCTATAGGGTGAAGGACTAAGCAGGCCACCTGCCCATTCTACTAGATACATTCAAAACGCAAGTGAGCCCCTCTCTGGGCACCATTTTCACAGTAATTGCAATGGGCAGGGGTCAAGGTCTCTGCTAGCTTTATTCACTCCAAGGTTGATGAACAGTTTTATAGTTAGGGATAGCTGTGGAACCCCAGGCTGATGCCAACCTAGAGAGAAAAGAACCCACCCACCATACTGAGGGCAAAGCAGGAGAATGAAGGCCAGGGACAGGGAAGGTCCAGAGGAGGGCACTCAAGTTCAATGCCAGCACCGATCTGCTATTTAACCTTAGCTAAGTCAGCTTACTTCTTTAAGCTTCGGTTTCTCTGATGTGAACAAACAAGCTTGTACTGTTTCTCCTAACCTGTAAATTCAATCCGACGTAGAAACCAAGGAGTGTTCTAAAAGGCTTAAGAAGCCATTGGGCAGAGATGAATCAGAAGAAATAAGTGACGACCAAGGAGGTTTCAGCACAAGACGAGCACATCCACAGACACACCACCATGGCAAAAGCTGGGACAACATAGTGCCCACGTCCTAGGGTCTGATTCTGTTTTGTTTTTACCACCTTCAGTGATGGCTTTTAATAACAAGTGTGTTTCACTCTTGTAGTCACCGTGATGTTGACACATTGGGGACCTGAGTGAGAAATAAGTATCAGTGTTCAGAGATGACCCCCCACTTCACATCCATCTTCAGTGGCCCCTCCACACAGTATAATCTCAGCCTGCCATGGGGTGTCCTGGCTAGTGCTGGGGGGAGAAGAGGGGATGCCTTGCTGATATCAGTGACTGATGCATTCTGTATCTGATTTACAGCTCACTGATTGTGACCGTGTCCCCCTCCCTCAGGAAGAACACCTCCTCAGAGCACCTGACTGCTGAGAAACTCATCAGAAAGAGCTGACTTCATTAGACCACCAAGTAAAGACAATGAAGGCAAAATCAGTGACCCATGTAAGGCCCAGTGAATGAAAGCACCAATTGCACACAGATGAAGTGCAGACTTTGTCTTGCAGGACACCTCCAGTCGATAGACAATGGCTGTCTAGGACCTGTGTTAAGGATTCCAAAGTCATGGTGAGAGAGTTCAAGGAATGAGGTTAGCTGGTGGTAAGGACGACGAGTTCACAGCTGCTCCTCCTGATTTAGATCAGAGCGATTATGCATCTTGCCTGCTCCTTGCAATTCTTTCCCTTCCAACTGCACCCATGTCCCAGCATTAGTGCACCCATGTCCCAGCGTTGGTGCACATTCCCTGTGTGTCCTTGCCTACTCCATAGCAGTCTGGGCACACTGCACAGGTCTATTCTACAATGTGCCCACTACTTCCATCAATAAATATTACACATTATGACTTCGGTTATCTAGAGTAGACTGGGTGATTTGAGGGAAAGTGAAGGCAAAACTATTATTATTTCCCTGATGCCATGTCTATGCAGAAAGACATGTTGCCTGTTGCCCATGTGGATGAACTCCCACTCTATGGGACTTACTTAATCTCCTGTCTATGTTCCCATTTATCTGTGATGCCGAAAGTATATGTGTTATTTTTTTCCCTTTGCCTACAGCCAGAGTTTCTAAGAAGGAGAAACCCAACAAATAAATGATTGAACTAGATAATAAAACATAAATATATCAGTCTTTTCAGCTGTGGAAGAAAAAGGTTGGACTAATTAGGGCACATTTGGGTGCTAGCCTCTTGGGAGGCTTCTCTCCCAGGGTGCACATGCTTTCCCAGGGGAATGGCCTCTGCCTGAAGGAGGGACAAGGAACTCAACTCCAGGCCTTGAAGCATGTGGGCTTGTCAGCCCTTCCTGGAGCCTTCAGATAACACAGAACTTGTCTATGGGTCTAGGTCTCATCTGTAAGAAAACACATTTTTTTTCAACAAGGACAGATGCTCCCTAATTTTTGACGAGGTCGTCTCAATATACCCTTGTAAACTGGAAATGTCACAGCAGTCTGTACACTGCCATTCACCTTGTGATCACAGGACTGATAGAGAAGTTTGGCTTCTGGCCACTGCCCAGCATCCAAAGAGGACCGCACAGCATGTTGTTAGCCTAGGAGAAGATCAAATTCAAAACTTAACTCATGGTTTCTAGTGAATGTGGAACATTTTCAACTCATTGTGAAGTCCAACATAACTCAAACCACTCTAGGCTGGGAACTGGGTGTATTTACTGTTCCCTTCCAGGTGAAAACACTGTGCTAGGTCCTAGGGACAGAGTGAGTGCAAGCAGGCAAGGTCCCAGGGAAACTGCCGTCTAGGGCAAAGACTAGCATTAAGAACAAATGCTAGCCAGGCATGGTGGCACATTCCTGTAATCCCAGCAGCTAGAGAGGCTGAGACAGGAGAATCGCGAGTTCAAAGCCAGCCTCAGCAACGGTGAGGCACTAAGCAACTCAGTGAGACCCTGTCTCTACATAAAACACAAAATAGGGCTGGAGATGTGGCTCAGTGGTCGAGTGCCCCTGAGTTCAATCCCCGGTACTGCCCCGTCCCCCAAAAACAGAACAAATGCTAGATCAGAGGGTAGAAAAAAATACCAGGAAACACGATCATGTATGATAGACTTGAATCAAGGAAGAGAGAAATTGGATTAGAGACTTTTACTATGTGACTCACTTAAGAATGAAGGATCCACTAGGAAGGATGAAGGAAAAGGAGCCACAAGATGGGCTTCCAGGTTTCTGTGCACATAGCTACGTGCACAAGGCAATGCTCACAGCTGAGAAAATGTAGAAGAATGAAAGGCTTAATGGTACAGATGGTGACTTGGCTTTTAGGAATTAAAGGAGTCTTCATGATCACCATGGGATGATGTAAGTCATCCCTGAGCTACGTGACTTTGAAAGGCTGAGGAGGTCACTGAGCCCAGTGATATCAACTTGGTGTATTTTGTAAATCAGCGCTATATAAAGTCAAGGGAAAGAAGACATTTCTACCAGTAACCAAAAACCCCAACTTACAATAAGGTCAACAATAAAAGTTGAGCAAGAAGTATAGCCTCAGAGCTTCTAAAAGGTAGACTAGTAAATAACACATTCTTCTGACGCACCATCCCGAGCTTCTCTGCTAGGATCAAGGATACTAAGGGGGCAAGATGGTCACAGAGGTCAAGGTTTTCTATCTCAAGTCAACCACTCAGCCATGGCTGAGTTTCTCTTATTAAGACTGAGAAACAGTTCTCAAAAGTCACCCAGCAGAGGTAGAGCCACATCCCAGTGGATAAAATCAGAGCCCATGGAAAGAGATGGAAACTACTATGACTGGCTTGGGGGAACTGGAGCTGACTGCCAGCTTACCTAAGAGGGTGGACTGACCTGAAGCCCTGTCAACAAGGAAGAATGAGGAGATGGCTGTCAGGGGAAAACTAGGATCATGCTCCATCTAGGGAGAATATTCAGAACTGGGGCAATCAAGAAGAGCTTGAGAAATGCCTGGATTTAACTTTGGTTCCAGAGGTTGAGCATTGAGCTCTCCAAGGGATTGAGGTACAGTCAAAACACAAGAGGAGAACAAAGAGCGGAAGTAGATCAGGTCTCCTGAAAGAGGCTGTGCTCCTTTGCATTGAAACCTGCTAAGCAGCCCACAAAGACTTGGAGGTCATTGGCTACCTGGATCAGAGGGGTTTTGGTGGCATTGTTCAGGCAGAAGCAGAATTAGAATGGTGGAGAAGTGGTTGGGAGGTAAAACGGGAGGGAAGTGTAGGCAACTTTTGTGAGAAATTCTTGTAAAAGCCAAGTGAAGAGGAACAGTTGAGAGGAACAAGGTGAATATTCAGGAAAGAAAAGGGATGATTCCTGCAAAGGTGAGAAGAGAGGGGATTGGTGTGTTTGGGTAGTATCTGGGGGAGAAAGGTTGGGATTGGCTTTAGGCAGGAGGAGGCAGCTCCTCACTGGTCAGCGAGGAAGGAGATCAGGGTCTGTGAAGTAGCAGGGTGAGCCGGGTGTTGAGGGATGGGGGATTTACTGTCTGGTTACTTCTGTTTTTCTGTGTGGAGAGGGAGGTGAGGGATATTCCCATATCAACTGAGAAAATCAGATCAAGGCATATGAGGTGATCATTTGAGACTTTGGAGACTGAAAACTGTTGGGGTCCTTGCTAGACCTCCCAAGAAATGCCATCCCCATTTCTCAGAGAATTGAGAACCCTGAGAAACAAGTCAGCCCTGATAAAGCTTACTTTGAGAATGAGATGCTTCTGTGCAGTCAGGAGGGCTCACTGATTCTCATCCCCAAAACTAGGAGACTCGAGGACACAGTGTAATTCAGTGCCGGGAGGCCACATTAGGGCAGCTAATCCAAATGAGTTGACCTGCAGTCATTAGAGTGGACAGGAAGTTCTCAAGAAATGACAGGTGCAGGAAAACTTGACCCCAAAATCTCTGAAATGATTTAGAATATATTAATTAACTGCAAGACTACTCTGTACCCAACATAAAACGTTCATTCTTTCATCCATTTTTCTTACACTGCTTAGATCTGCTTTCATCCTTCACTATAATGCATTAGGAATCCCCAATAATATTAAATGGAAAATTAAAACACCTCAGATTATGTGCAGAATTCTAGAGATGTTCTAAATTAAAGAAACACTTTTTTTTTCCAATTTCAAGTTCCCAGGAAGAAGTTATGTACTCTAGTAATTTCAAATTCAAAGACCCAAAGAATTAAAGACCAAAATTAATTTTTTTCATCCTTGTAAAACAAAATTCCATAGAAATTAAAGCCCTTCCGAGTTTCTCATTGTGCTAGCATGAGCACTGTGGCTTCCAGATGCCTGGAGAGGGTTCTCATTTCTAACAACCTGGACTGACTTTCACAGTTATTGGTAATTTCTCCATTCTTAAATCTCTCATATGGCTCCTTTGTTAAAGAGTCCAAGAGTGCTTAGGATTCACAAGATGATCAGGAACCAGGTTTAGTAAGCCAACCCATTAACAAGCTGCAGAACAACATCCTGGACAAAATTATGTTCCAGAAACCTGCATGCAGCTTTGCCAGAAAAGATGGAAGAACATGCCCGGCACGAAGCTGGAGCCTCCACCTCCTGGAAGATGTCAGAACTTGGTTGCCTTGCAGGACAAGACAACCAGCAACTTCCGGATAATGTGCAAAGGGCCTGTGGTATAAAGAAGCATTCTTTTATCTGTAATTGAAACTCAACTGGAACCAGACCTCCTTAAGAAATGTAATGCCTGAATAAGAGAAGGTACCACCTACCACTTGAAGCCAGCAGGATCAGAATATGATTATTATGAATCATAACTTATAAATACTGTATAGGTTTAACCCTAACTGAACCCCTGCCCTTTGTGAGTGAAGCCAACTCCAGCCCCGCCCCTTCTTCTCTTTCATCACCTTACTCTGAGCTCCCAAATCCCTGAGCATCTGGAAGCCCTACACCTCCGTGCCTTTGATGAGGAATTCACTTTGGGGTAAGGTCGATGAGGACAGAGTGCCATTCACATAAGGCCTGACTTGTAGCCTTGACACCTTAATCTAACGGCCATATGCTGACTTACACCACAAGATTATAAAATGAAGATGCAGATGTTAAGGTGTAGTGCTTTGCACTCAGGGAGCAGGTGTGGAAATCCCTGGAGACTTTGCCCATGATTTTGATAACTTACACGGAATGGAGAAATGGCTTGGAAGAGAAAAACTCACTTGAGAAGAAATAGATAACTTGAATAATCCTTTATCTATTAAAAGAATTGAGTCAATATTTTAAAACATCACACAAAGGAAAACAAAAAGTCCAGATGCTTTCACTGGTGAATTCATGAAACATCTAAAGAAGAAATAATACTAATTTCCCATAGTCTCTCTCAGGAAACAGGAGAAGGATGCTTTTTAACTCATTTTAGGTCAACATCACCTTTTTACTAAGATCACACACACACACACACACACACACACACACACACACACAAATCACAAGAAAAGAAGACTACAGATCAGTGATAACCATGAAGATAGATGAAAATATCCTTAACAAAGTTAACAAATCAGACATAAAAAGGATGGTATATCACTATCACATGAGTTTCTCATTCCAAGCATGCAAACCTGATTCAATGTTCAAAAATCAATCAATATAATTTATCATATTCAGAAGAACTATATGATATGACCACATGGTTCTACATAAATGCAGAAAAAAATATTTTAATAAAGTCCAAAATTTATCCATGAAAAACTCTCCAAATAAAACACCCTAGGAATAGAAGGGAATTTCCATAATTTCAACAAGGATATATACAAAATAAAAAAGACAGCAGTTAATATCATGCTTAATGGAGAGAGACTGAACACATACCATGCTCAGACTGGGAACAAAGCAAAGATATCCTCTTTGTCACCCTGATTCAACACTGTAGTGAACATCTTAAAAATGCTAGATGAGAAAAAGAAAGACAAGATGTATAGGTTGGAAAACAGAAATAAAACTGTCTTTATTCACATCTGCCATGAATGATGATGTAGAAAATCCCAAATAATTTACAAGACCAAATTTCCTGAAATTAATAGGCAAATAAATATATGGTGAGGTCACAGTACACAAGGTCAAAGTACAAAAGTCAGTTCTTTCCCAATATATCAATAACAAACCTTTGGGATCTGAAATTTAAAAGGCAATCCAATTATAGTAGTACAAGGGCTGGGGATGTAGCTCAGTGGTAGAGCACTTGTTTAGCATGTGCAAGGCCTTGGGTTCGATCCTCAGCACCACAACAAAATATTTAAAAATAAAAAATTTTAAACATTAAAAATAAACTGTACTATTATAATGCAAACAAAAGCAAGAAAGCGAGAGAGAAAGGAGAGGGAGGGAGGAAGAAATTAAGGAGGAAAGGAGGAAGGAAGGCATAATTATAATGCTAATAAGATAAGCACAGGATGTATATGCAGAAAATTATGTAACACTGATAAGTTAGAGAAGATCTAAGTAAGGGGGATGTGTTCTGTGGTTATGGATTATACAACTCAACATTATTAAGATATTCGTTCTTACCAGATTGATCTATAGATTCAGTGAATTTTAAAAATGGTATTGCTGAGCAGGATTTATTTTTTGTAGAGGTATAATTTATACATACCACTCTTAAGAAGGTCATTCCATGAATTTTGACAACTGTGTAAGCCCATATAACTACCACCAGATTGAGTTGTAGAACATTTGTCTTCCCAGAAAATCCTCTGAGGAGGAGAGGCAGATGGGTACTCCTGATGAGGGTGGTGGGAGCTTGAGGTCAGTGGGGCCATGCACAAGGATTTGGATTTTCTCTAGGTGTGAGAGGGCACAGGGGAAGACTTTGAGGAAGTGGAGACTGAACCAATGTTAAAAGAGACTAGGTCCCTGGGCTGGTAAGTGGATCAGCATGGCCTCTGGGAGGGCTCCCCCCTCCCTGCCCCCCGCCACAAAGAGTCCTTCAGGGGCCCAGGGTTCAGATGGCAGTCAAGTGCCAGGCTGTGTAATAAGGTGAGTTCACTGTCCATTCTGTGTCTACTGAGGGTCAGCAGGAACTCTTTTAAGTAGGAGTTCCAAGATGGTGGAGACAGGGTATTCCAAAGAAGCCGCCCAAGGACAAGACATGGAGACAAGCTGTCCCTGTTTATGATATGTCCTATTACCCTGACAACTCCCACAACTGAGGACTTATCACCATGACAACTCCCACCACAGGTTTGGTATTTTAAAATGACCAGTGGGGGTAAAGTAGGCAGTGTTCTAATTAGTTTTCTAGAGTAGCCAATGGGGGAAAATTTGGACAATATTCTAATCAGCTTTCATAGGTGATCAATGGGAGCAAATAGGATAAGGTCCATATAAGGAAGAGAACACCCCACAGTTCAGGATATGAAACTAATTTCCAGACATCAGGGTCTTGAGCCCCCCTCTCTCTCAACTCTTTGTTCTTGACACCAAGGACCTGTGAAGCCAGAATTAGGCAGGCAGTCTGTGCAGACAGGTACATCAAGTCAGGTCAGATCAAGGAGGCCAATTTGGGTCTGGGAAGTTGGAAAGGTATTGAAATGCTAACACCTTCAGAGCCCTTCCTCCACCCTTATCAGGATAACCTGCCCCTGCTCCAACTTGTTGCTAAGGTAACCTGCTCCAGGGAGTTGTTAATTACGCCCCCTTCCTGCCCAGAATACTCCACCTGGGCCCTTCCCCCATCCATATGATTTTCACCATTTGGCCATCCCACCCAGCATCTCCTGGCCTAGTCGTGTACACAGGAAGGAGAGAGATAAAGGGAAGAGAGCAGGAGAACAAAGGAAGCCTAGGACATATAAAAAGGCAAAACACGTGTACTTCTTTGGATACCAGGATACTAGCTATGGCTCCCTTCTCCCTCCCCAGAGAAGTCTACGTTACCCCCTTTAAATAAACCCTGCTTCAATGCTTGCCTCAGTGTGCTTCTCTAATATTATATTTCAGCATGTGAGGAAGCAGAACGCATCACAGGTAACCGGCGGTATCACCTGGACCCCAACCCGACACCCTGATGATAACAGCTCCACTGTGTCCTCTGTTCTCCAGGATACAGTCCAGAGAATAGCTATGATCTGGGATGTTCCAGTCACCCAGGTGAGGTTAGGAATGCTTCCTTTGTCCTGCGCATTCGTTCTGGAGACCCAAGTGGGCAGTCCGAGATCTCCTGTGAGGGTGGCAACAGCAGGATGAACCCATGGGCTCCTAGGAGGCTGAGACTTTTCTGCTCGGGTACCCACACCCTGAGCTACCACCCGGCAGCAGAACTCTGGCTTTCAATAAGGAATTCCTGGCTCAGTAAGTCAGGCAAGGGCTGTGTGGTGTGCTCATTCCCGTTATAATAGAGTTTCTTTTGGCAAAAGCAAACTTGCTCAGGACTTCAGCCGCTTGGCCAGTGAAGGCCACTCCCACAGCCACGGCTGCAAACAGTCCGAGCGCTGTTCCTCGGGCCATCTCAAGCTGCTGTACGTTAACTGGCTTTTTTCTCTCTAAAGACATGACATCTATGCTGTAGCTAAAGGAAGTCATTACCACTTCCCTTCCCTCGCTGCATTCCCCAAAGGGCTATGGATTTTGTTGTTAGAAAAAGAGGAAGATTTGGCCCAAGAACCTGTTGTTTTAGAAGGACTGTAACTTCCGTCAACTTTTGGAAATCGGCAACATCTCCATTTGAACTTCTTTTATGAGGCTTGAACCTGTGACCTCTGGATCCAGAGTCAACAAGGGCTTCCTCAGTGAGTATCCTAGAGGGCTGGAGTGGAAGCAGGTGTGGGATCCCCTCCCCCAGTTCCAGAGCAAGCTGCCTCCACTGGGCCTCCTTCAGTCAGGGCCCTGACACGGCAGGCTCCAGCGTAATAAGTGCACAGATCTGCAAAATTCACACCATCTCTCTCTCTTTAGGACGGTTCTCAGGGCTACACACCCAAAGAATGCAAGATGATGTTCCTAATGCTGTCTTTTGAAAAATCTTTCTGGAACTATTTTTTTGTGTGTGTGTATGAAATTATTTGAAAAATAATTGCATCTATTCTAAAATGCATAGACATTTTGTTGTCATTATTCCGTAAATAATATAAAACAACCATCTATATAACACTTACATGGTCTGAGGTATTCTTGGCAACATAGAGATGATTTAAAGCATCTGGAGGGATTTGCATAGGTTGTATAGGGATTTGAGCACCTGTGGATTTTGGTATCCTCAAGGGGTCCTGGAATACGTTCTCCACAGATATTGAGACACAATTGTAAATGGAAAAGAATGACCGAGTTTTCTTACACTAAACATAAGTGTGGAATCAGCACTATGAGAAAAATCAAGGCATTCACAGCCCCAGATCTTCCTCATGTCCCCTGCAGTCACTGTACCTGAGGTGACAACCGCCCTGGCTTCTAACAGCACGGTTGGCTCAGCCGCTTTTGCGCTCTCTCTAAACAAAATCATAATGTCTGCTTTTTCAAGTTTGGCTTCTGGAAACCTCCTTTTATGCTCCAGGTATGGTGGCACATGCCTGCAATTCCAGCTACTAAGAAAACTGAGGCAAGAGGATCGCAAGTTCAATGCCAGCCTGGGCAGCTTAGTGAGATTCTGTCTCCAAATAATTTTTTAAAAAGTGGCTGGGAGTGTAGCTCAATGGTAGAACACTCTCCTTATAGGTATGAGGTCCTGTTCCTTCTCAAAGCAACCCAAGACCTACTTCCAGGAGCAGCCGAGCAAAAAGCCACCTGTGGGGACTGACTGGCTGGATGTCCATCCTTTGTAGGCAAAATCTGCTTTCGCCAAGGCTGTGGGTCCTTCTCTCCTGGGAGCAGGATCATGAGGAGGTGGATGTTCCTGCTCACCCAAAGGACAAACAGGGTAGTCTCAGAATTGGTGTGGGGTTCACTGTTGCCCCAATACCCTGAGCCCAGGGGAGACCTCAGGTCCTATGGACACTGTAACCCCTAGAGAAGAAAAGAAAGGCTAAGAAATGAATGGGCACCTGGCTACTCCCCCATAGCTTCCAGGGACCGCAAGCGCAGGTCTGGGCTTTCCTGGCACTCTCCTCCTCGTTCCCTCCCCTTCTCCCGCCCTCACGCCCTCACCCTGGTCTCCAGCCCTCACCTTGGACTTCCTCTACCCAGCACAGTCTTCCCTGCCTCCACCCCCATCACGCGAGGCCTCCTTCAGGTGCTTTCTGTCCAATGAGGTCTCTGCACCTTACACTTGTGCTGTGGCTTGTTTGTCTCACCAGCTGTCTGTCCCATAGATTGCACCCTCATAAAGACAGGACCCTGTTTCTACGGTTGGTTGGTTTTTGTTTGTTTGTTTTGGGGGTTTTTTGGTACTGGAGATTGAACTCAGGGGCACTCGACCCCTGAGCCACATCCCCAGCCCTATTTTGTGTTTTATGTAGAGACAGGGTCTCACTGAGTTGCTTAGCGCCTCACCATTGCTGAGACTGGCTTTGAACTCACGATTCTCCTGTCTCAGCCTCTCAAAGTGCTGGGATTACAGGCTTGAGCCACTGCGCCTGGCTGGCACTGCCATTTTTCATTCTTCTGTTGGGTTTGCATTTTGAGGATCCGCATTTCAGAGCCTTTGAGTTTTGCTGGTGACCTCAAGTGTGGTGGTCTTTTCCACCTTGACTTCCCCAGAGGCTCCCACGTCATACAGACATTCTCAGTGGCAGAGAACCATGGGAACAGAGCACCCATCACTTGTGGCTCAAATGTCCAGAGAGGCATCTCCAAGGGGTATTCAGGAGCAGTGGGCTCCAGGGTGCACTGTTGGGCCCAAAAGTGGCACTGGAACGGCAGAGTTGCCCTGTCTGGACCTAAGCCTCCTGTCCGGCCATTCCAAATGTATAGCAGTGACATTTATGTTCTGTTCACTTTCTCCTCCAGGTGACTCCCACTGTGTGTCACTGGTATGTGTCAGCCCTCCTTTCTAAGGCAAGTTTGGGAGGGGACGGTTGGAGGGCCTGTGAGTGGAGACCCCATATTCCCATAAAGGTCCCTCTATCCCTGAGTCCATTGTCTCTGTCCTCTGTCACAACAGAGGACAGCATCAAGAGGATTTGGAGAGAACCTTACAGGAAGGCCGGCAGCAGTAAGAGTAGAGTAGAGGTAAGAGATAAAGAGGAAGGAAGCCCCAAGACTCTTGATAGATTCGGAAATGAACAGCCATGCTATTGATCTTCACGACAGCTGCTGTCAATCAAGTACCCTCGTGACTCTTGCGAGGAGTGGTCCCTTCATCAAAACCAACAGAGACACACTCTTTCTTTTTTCACCATGGACAGCTGTTCCCAGGGACTCCAGAGCTGCCCTCCCCTGCAGGGAGCAATACCATGGTCACCACCTCATGAAGCAGGAGGGCAATATGGTAAAGCCATCAGCACCCTGTCCCAGAAGTGTCTCCAGAGGGATGGTAACGGACAGAGCAACACTGTCCCAGGGACAAGGTTTCCCTCCCCTTTCTGCCAGCAGCCAAAAAGCTCTGAGCAAAACTGAGCACAAAATCCAGCCAAAAAGACTTACTTTTCTTTTTCTTTTTTCTTTTTAACACCTCCAGGAACTGTGTGTACACACTCTACTTATCCTTGTGCTGTAAGATTATGTTTCTGTTTTTAGCAAAGTGCATAGTATACCTACACAGTGAAATCAAGGGGTTTGAAGTAGCTTATGTTAAAGTGGTAGGCCTGTTACATCATGGAAGAAAGCACTTTGTACTTTTAAAGATTGTTTTCTGGGAGTTATTTCTAGATGTCTATGTAGTAGACTATTCTGATGTTTCTTGATGATTCAATATTTTAATGTACTTTCTCTTCCAGAAGGTGGAAAGTCAGTCCTCTGCCCCCGCCCACCCCACCGTCTGAGTCCCTTTATTCCCAGAAGTGTGTGCTGTTCTCTACGAACCTAGCGGCTGGCAGCAACTCCTATGTTTACCAGCTTTACCAGGAGTTAAAAATCACCTTTGCTTTGGTTTACTCACTTTCTCTACCACTTAATGATGAACACATGAAACAGATAGATAGCAACAGATGCCTGATAAATAATGAAAATGGATGGATAGATAGATGGATAGATAAAAATGATAGATAATAGATGGCTAGATATGTATTAGAAAGATTGATGGATTAGGTAGGTAGGTAGGTAGATATATAGATAGACAGATGACAAGTAGGTCTTTCACATCTGAAAATGTGTTGTCTTTTCCCTCTTGATCAATACTTAGTAACTTCTACTAGCATATTGTTCTGTTTGGATGGATGCAATATCATCTTTGATGTCTGAAAATATAAACTATTGCTTTCCAGGTGTTCAACTTCTTCCTTATTTCTTTTTTTATCTGCATGTTTGGGTTCAGATTTGTTCCTTTAAGTCTCTGTCTCTCAAGGGGAGATTTGTTCTCCAGTGTCTGGTGATCCTCAGCTGTCCATCATATTTCAGAGTGAGGCGTTAAAGTACTGATGGGAATTTGGGCGGGTGGACGTTGGGGAGGTCTTGTAGGCTGCTCTAGTGATACGCAGACTCAGGTGAGGAGCTGGCAAATGCCAAAACGTGGAGATGTTTTCTCTGTGAATTTTTAATTTTCTGCAAAGAAGAATCCTCCAGATGCTCCTGCTGTGAGCCTGGGAGCGGGGGGTAGGCTTACTTTGGGTGCCTCCCAAAAGGACGGTGAGAGGGAAGGCACGCCTAGTCAGCACCCTCTCAAGTGCATTACCTCAAAGATGGGCTTCAATGCTTCATCCCTTGTTATGCCTGCTCTCTTTCTCTCTACGGGTTAATAAATGTCTTTATTCCTTTCCTGTTATTTAGTGGGGTCATATGTTAGTCATCAAATCACCTGGAATAATCAACATCCAAAGAGAGTTGATTTACTTATCTCTTAATTTTAGAGGTTTCTCTCCATGGTCTTTGGTTCTGTTGCTTTGAGCTCGTGGTAGGGCAGAACCTGGTGGCAGGAGTCCATGGCAGAGGAAGCCCATTCACTTCATGTTGTCCAGGAAGTATAAAGAAAGGGAGGGAGGAGGGAGTCAGGGTCCTAATATCCCCTGAAAGGGCACATCCCCAGTAAACTAACCTCCTTCCATTCAGCTCCACCTTCTACAGGTTCTGCCAACTCCTGAGAGTACAAAGGACTGGACATTTAACAAATGGACCTTTGCGGGGAATGAGCCCAAACCATAGCAAACTAGGAGAGAGAGGGGAGGTACCTGAGCACAGTCGGCCTGCCCTCCCTCCTCTGCTCTTTGCAAAGCAAAACATTCCATAAATTTTCCTTAGAAGTCTCCCTAGTTCTTTGTCTAGATAGGACAAACTTCCTCCCTGAGACTGTCAAACATGTTAGGGATCAAAATGTCACCTTCTTATAGAAGTAAAGAGTCACCTCAGGATCAGAGCTATCGTGATGGAAGACATAGCGTGAGTGACATTCCTTAATGTCCGGGGTGGTTTTAACACACCCCTAATATTTTTAGAGACTCCTAACTAGGAGGCAGACTTTCACATCTCCCCTCCTTGAGTGTGGACAGGAATTGGTATCTCACCTCTGACTGGTAATGGGAAAATAGTCACCGACAATAGAGAAACTTGGCAGACACACAGCACCAAAAAATGGAGGTCAACGTCCCTGTAACGTTGGGGTCACACGTGCTCTGGAGTGAAGGGATGAGAGAAAATCTTCACATCTGTGCTGCTCTTCCTCCAGATCCCAAACTACAGACTAGTCCAAGAAAACAGCTGCCCACTGTCCAGAGAGAAATCCCACCAAACACCTGTCCAGAGCTCTTCAAAAGTGCTAAGGTTATCAAAGACAAGCAAACACCAAGAAACTACCACGGATTGCAGGACACCAATGGGTCACGATGACCTATTGCAGTACAGAATCCTGGAATGGAAACAGGGAATGAATGGGAAAATGAGAAAACTCAAAGTCTGCAGTTTAACTTATAGTATTTTACCAACTGTAAAACACTTAGTTTTGCCAAATGAACTGTGGTTATAGAAAGTCTCGACCTTAAGGAAAGCTGGGTGATGACTGTGCAAACCCTGCCTTGCAATTCTTCTGTCAATCCAAAAGTATTGTAAAACATAAAGATACGCAAATGATACCAGGCTCCAATTCTCACCCCTACTTTAGCTCATCAAGCTGGTACCAAACCCAGTACCATCTTCTTCCTCCAGACATCTACCTATCAATGGGGGCTTCTCGCCTCTATTGGGGCTCTGTGACTGCATGTCTCCCTGTGCCAGCAGAGTTTCTGGGGGCCTTTCCATACCCTTCATGGTCCATCTCCACATTGGATGAAGACACATGTCATAGACAAGATCTTCCCACCACGGGGCTCTGCCCTGACACAGTAAGCCTGCTTCAGCACTCACAGATGCCTCTCCTCGGACTGAGAGCCATCAGCTGTGGCCATCAGCTCTCAGCTCCCAGGTTGCTGTTCTGGGGCTCCCGGGTTCTCTTGCCTGCCTGTCCCTTCTGTCCTGGAGTGCACCAACATGTCCATTTCCTACTTCTGGATCACACCCAGACCCCCAAGCTCTGTGAGGACAGGGCACTTCCTGCTGTCTTCACCATGACCCTCACCCCTTGCACCCACGTGAGCATGAAGAGTGCTTTGCACATCGGGAACACTCAGAGATGTCACATGCGGATAGATGGCCACATGCAGCTCTGGAGGAGACATCGCGTCACTCACTCCTTCTTCTCCTTCAGGAAGTGGCCCTGTCAGGCTTCAGGAACCCTTGGCTGCTTCCCATGAGGTCAGGGAAGCAGCCAAGAAACGGTGGACGATGTGTGGGGAAGAGTGTGGAGTGTGGTGTGGTATGTGATGTATTTGAATTATGTGTGATAGGCACGTGGTGTGTGTATAACATGCAGTGTGTATGTATGGTGTACGTAAATGTAGGGTGTTCCGTGTGCACCGTGTGTGTAGTACATGTGTGGTGTGTGCATGTGATGTGGAGTATGTGTGAAGAGGGTGGGGTGTTTGGTGTGTATGTGGAGTATGGTGTGTGTGCAGATGTGTATGGTATGTGTAGAGTACACAGTACATGTGGCGTATATTGTGTGTGCACAGGTAGTGTTTGTATGTGGTATGTGTGTCAGATGGGGGTTTGGTGTGTATATGCTGTGTGTGAGATATGTGTGGTCTGTGTGTGGTCTATTTGTTGTGTGTGTTGTGTCATGTGTGTGGTGCATGCGTATGTTTGTAGTATATGGTGTGTGTCCATAGTGCATGTGGAGAGTGTGCAAATGTATGTGGTGTGTGCTTGTGGTCTAAGTGGCAGGTGGTGTTTGTGTGTATGTATTGCGTGTGTGGTGTGCATATAATATGTGTATGTGTGGAGCATATGGTACGTGTGTTGTGCTGTCAAGTGTGAGTGTGTATGTATGCATGGGTATGCGCACACACACACAGGGCACACACACGTCTTTAACTGGGACTCAGTTGAGGAAAAGATGCTAAGAGATATTCTAGGTGGCTGCTGCCTCCATAGGGCCTGTAAGAAGAGGCCAGGCTGGCCCAGCTGAGACAGGCCAAGCTCCAGGAGGCAGAAGTGTATGCCCTCTGCTTCTACCTGGACTCTAGATTACTGAGGCAGGGGAATCACCCAGATGGAACCTGAAACAAGGGGCCAAAGAGGATAAACTGCTCAGCCATCTGCATCTTCCCAACAAGCACTCTCTATGCATCCTGTTTGGAGCAGAAAGGGCTGAAGACATCCAGACCTGGTGGCTTTGCTCAGGCACTGATAACCTGCATCTGCTCATTAACTGCAAACTGCCTTTATAGAAGGTTCAGGGTAGCCACTCAGGTAGTCAAAGGATAATACAGTTACCCAAGGTGTTGACCACTTCTCAAAAGGTTAGTAAGATAAAATGTCATTTATACTGAGCAATATCTTTCTGGGGATGGGTACTGGGGATTGAACGCAGCTCACTTGACCACATCCCCAGTAGTAAAGTGAGCCATTACATCCCCAGTCTTTTGTTTTCCTTTGTAATTTTGAGACAGGATCTTGCTAAGTTCCTTAGGCCTCACTAAGTTGCCGAGGCTGACTTCGAACTTGCAATCCCCCTGCCTCAGTCTTCTGCATTCCTGGAATTACAGGTATGAAATCACTCAGCTTATCACGTTCAGCTCACAATATTGTGATAAGTAATTCAATCCTTTTATCACAGAGAAGTGCCCCATGCCTTGTAATGGCAAAAGTGCATTATTATGAACATTCTACACAAAGACTAGCAAAATGTTCTGGATACACAGAAAGCACAATTAACAATGAGCTCAGAATGGCAGTGCATTTGCAAAGCAGATCGAAGTTTATTGCAAATAAAATAGTGTTCTGATATGGCCCACTTGAACACAGAAAGCCCAGTTCTCAAGGAAAATAATTATCTTTCGTTGAAAAGGCAGCATCCAAGAAGTGGAAGGCTATTGTATTTACATATTCAAAAGCTCTTGCATCCAATCTAAAATAAATGTACCTAGCATTTCCAACTTCAATTGAAACCATTTTTAAAGAAAAAAATTATATGAAGGAAGCAATCAAATCTCTGAATGACCCCCTTCATTTTAATGAGGACTTTCCCAAACGGCCACCTTCCTATCTGCCCATGTTCCTGGAGTACCCTGGCCTTTGTATGATTGGAACCTTGGATTTGTGTGACATTTCTTTGGATGACGATTTCCTAAGCCTAGGATGAACTCCTGCTATTTGAGAAGGAACTCAAATATGCAGCCCATCAACCCACCTCCTACAAGACAAGGGTGCTCTGCACGCTGCCCTGCCATTGAAAGATAGTGGCCTCAATATCACACATGTGTGTCTGCCAAATACCAGCTGAGAAGGCCATGCCACTCTTTGATTTATCTCTTGCTTTGGAAAGATTGAAAATGTTCTGTCTCTGAGCAATGTAATAGTTTTTCTCAAAAGTAGGACAGAACTCTGTTGGGAAGATTGGTTTCTGGGACACTGCCCTGAGGGGGTCTGTGATGGTGTGCACAGAGAGGCTGCCAGCAGGGCCAGTGTCAGCAGACACAGACTGGATTCCAAAAACAGAGCCTTTGCTTTTCATGTCACTTGCGGGCATCAGTTCACGAAAAAAAAAAAAAAAAGATTTGTGAATGGATGCTGGGTTAACTGGAGTTCAAGATCAACAGTCCTACATCATGTCTGCCCAGAATACTTTACCACTCCTGTAATGAGTGACACTGGGTTCTTCAACTTGGGCTACCCAAACAAATGTCACAGACAGGGTGGGTTATCATTTTCTCACAGTTCTGGGGGCCAGAAGTCCCAGAAGTCCCAAACCAAGGTGCCAACATGGTCAGGTTCTGGCAAGATCCTGTTCCTCATTTGCAAAGGCCACCTTCACACTGTGACCTCATATTGTGGAAAGAGAGAGAGAGAAAGAGAGAGAGAGAGAGAGAGAGGGAAGCTCTCTGGTCTTTTCTTGTAAGGAACTAACCCCATCGTAAGTATTCTGTTCTCATGACCTGATTTGACCTTGATTACCTCCCAAAGATCCAATGTCAAGATACAGTCACTTGATCCCTTTTTCACACTGGGGGTTATGACCAACCCACAGTGCACAGCAGAGGTCTCTTGGAGCTCTTCGTCTGATGCTTTTGGACACCCCCCTTCATGACTCAGCCCCACTTCTCAAGTGTCATCCTGGCCTCTGGATCCCTTCCCACCTGTCTCCCAAATGCCTTCTTTTCCCTTCACTCTCCCCGGAGGGTGAGCTCATTCTTGCACATGGCTTCCTTGATTGACTATTCCTGGGTCAGTCCAACCTCAGGGTGAATCTCAGCTCTACCACTCTCTAACTCTGGGCTCTTGGCCAAATTAGCATCCTTGCACAATAGTTTCTGAATGGGTAGAGCAGGCAATAATGATCCAGCACCCAGCCCGTCCAGCCTTGATCTCTTCTCTGCACCCATCCTCCATCTCACCAAGTTCCCTGGCCTCTTCTCTCTTTCCATTTTATTTCCGAAATCCTTCTTGTCATTCCTTCTCTTTTCTAATTTTTACCACCGACATATGCATCTTTCAAAATAGATGTTGTTTGCCTTGAAAAAGAAGGATATTGCAGAATACACACTGTCCTGTGATCGTGTTGATGACATTGTATGCATTATAGCTTATCCAACTGTGATGTATGCACGTTACTGTTGATGGATATAAGACTTTTATCACAAAAAGGAATTCCATTTGACAAAGGCCTTGGTCACTGTTTCTCATTGGTAAGTCTGGCTGCCAACAGAATCCATCTTTACCCTGAGACAATATTTCTGGGATGAAGGGCTCTGGATTGTTCCCTCCTCATGACCAAGGATGCAGTACTGGTGCTCACCCTTCAAGGCTTGGCCTCTGGCTGGAGCAACAGGAAGGTGGCTGGTGGTGAGCCATGGTCATAAGAAGGATGGGCTTTCAGAGCCCAGGGTCAGGACACCCATGGCAGGCAGGCAGCCATGGCGCTGGAGGTGGATGGGTGGGGTGCCCAGGCAGGAAGAGGAATTGGAGGCTCAGTCATAGTCACACTTTGGAAACACTATGTTCGTTCTGACGACTCTGTGGGGCCTCGGCTTGGCAGGAGGTGAGGGATGAGGACAGGAGGGAAAGACATCCAGCCAGGGAGTGAGGAAGCCCTTGTACCCTTAGCTAGTACATACTATTTGCTGTTTGTGGAGTTTTTCTTGTGCCAGACACATAGTCACATCAACCGCCTCTTTCAACCCTCTCAGGAAGTCCCAGCTTTAAGTTCAGAATTATTTTTCCTCTCCATGCTCAAAGGCTGAAGGCCCTGAAGCTGAGGGTCATTCCATCCATTAGCCTTGGCCCTTGCAGCTTGAATCCCACACCTTTCTTGAAAGGACCCCTGTGGTTATGGAGGGAGGATTGAATCTGTGAGCTCTCAAGAGGGTGAGAAAGATAGGGCTTGGCAATCAACAGGAAAACAAGAGGACATGGGCTAGGCCAATGGACGTGACTGGGCAGATGATGGAGTTCTTTGGCAAGAGAGGAATGGGGAGGAGAAAATGGTAGACGGGAGGGGCCACTCTGTTAATGCGCCTTTAAAGGAGCAGAATGTAGTTCTCAAGTTCAAAGCAGTCTGGATAAGAGATATCAATAACTTCTGCCTCATCTTTCTCCCGACCATCCCTGCAGTACTTAATTGTGTGCCGGGATTGGAGCCAGATTCTTCACAGAAGTGATCCTGCTTAGCACCACGGTCCTGTGAGAGAGGCTTTGTCCCCATTCACAAATGCTTGCTGCCCCTTCATGAGCCAAGGCTGCTGTGGCAGGTCCCGGGAGCTTAAGACTGGAGGCACGCAGAGAGAAACAGGGTCAGGGTGACTTGCCATAGGGTCATCAGGAAAGTCCTCTCCAGAGCAGAGATGATGAGACCGGAGAGGCTACTAGTGTTGAAACCAAGATCTAGGTAGGTCCCCGTTACCCTGGAGGCAAGAACTAAATGTTTTACTTAAAGGATAGAACAGAGAAAGAGAGACGGAGACAGAGACCCCTCCGTAGAGGAGGGGGTCCACAGCTGATTCCCCGGGGGAATGGAGGTGTCCTGCCCCTTTTATAGATTTCCGATTTCCTTTGTTCTCATGCCGCTTCCTCCCAACCTGCCTACTTGACCAAAAGGCAGAGTGATCCAAGGGTGGGAAAGGAGCCATCTAGGGGTACAGGCAAGAAGAGAGCCACCTCGGGGGCATGCATTAACAGCTCCTTGCAGGGAGAAACAATTCCCTAGAAACAGGTCACCTTGGCAACACCCTGGAGGAGGGGGAGGTGCTCTGGAGGTATTAGCATTTTATTTCCTTTTGAATCTGCCGCACCTTCCTGATCTAATAATTTATTATCTACACTGATTGTCCTTTTGCCCCGGCCTCAACGAGACCAAATGAAGGGAAGAAGCTTTTTGTACTCTAGGCACCATCCTGCAGAGCCCAGAGGGCAGAGAGAAAGACAATAAGCAGAGAGGCAGTAGGCACACCCAGGTAGGTGACCAGAGGAGGCCAGGAGGCAGGCTTGGGCAGCTGGCAGGGTCTTGCAGTTTGATTTTATTTCCAGTAGGATGGGAAGCCATTTGGAATATGGAAGCAACAGAGAAGTTGGAGTGCAGAGAGACATGTCAATGCCTCGTTGGCAGACCAGTTAGTAGTCCTGGCAAAAAAAATAATAATTACTGAAACTCGAAAGGTAGAATGGGAGGTGGGGAATGAGGATACAATTGGGAAGCATTTCAGAGGTAGGTTGGGATCAGGGGTGCAGTGTTGGCTTAGGTTATGGTGTGTTTCTGGTGTTCTTACTGTTCTGCCTCATCGCTGGCATTTTTATAAGATCTATAATCACAATCTATGCACACTCCCATATTATTTTACACAATCATCTACATAATGCAAGTTCTGTGGAATGCATCATATGCTTCCCAATTAAATTTTTAAGAAATTTAAAGTATGACAAGAATATACTGCAAAATCTTTGTGGTGGGGATCTTGGCTGGGAGAACGGGGAGAACCTTAGGGGAACTGGATTTCTTGTAAATTAACTTAGACTCTAAGTTAATATCTTCTTTCCACAGTTCACTTGAAATACAGTTTGAAAAACAAGAATCAGTAAAGAAATACAAGAGCGACTGGCGTCAGTGATGTTGCTAAAGTTATTGGAGCAAGCTTTCAGGGTTTCCAACGAGGCCTGTTTTGTCCACCGTGCAGAATGCCAATCATAGAAGCAACTAATTTTGCAAAAGAAAAACAGTTTATTCACAAGGTGGGCAAGTGTGAGGAGGCAGGAGCCCCAAGTCCCAATTTAGCCTCCTGGAAGATATGGTTTAGGGTTATTTATGGGATAAGGACACAGGTGGTCAGAGGTAAGGGAAGAAGACTGGAGGTGTGGAAAAGTGACGTAACTGGTGATTTGTGCGCATGTAAGCAAACTTCATGGCTCATATGAACATGTTCAGAAAATGGTGGCATCAAACATGCTCTGAAGATGGAATTTGGGGCCCTCAGATGTCAAGAAGTCACCTGTTGGATACTTGCCCAGGCCCAAGGAAAGTGGTTTCAACTAGTTTGAACAACCTCTACATTCCTGAAAAACAACTTAGGCAACCATTATCAAGGAGACCCAAAGCTCTCAGGGTTATGCAGAGCCAAACCGACAGGAATATTTTGCTTAGTGACGTGACTTTCTAAGATTTATGGTAAAAGCCAGTAAAGCTAGATCCCTTGGTTTCAATACGATCTTAGAGAGAGTCACAGAGTCAAGGCCGCCAGAATGGAGCTGAGCCTTGCTGTGACAATGACGGTCTTGCCATCTGGTCATTGTTGGGAGCCTGTGTGTGACTGCAGATCACATTGCAGCAAAGAAACAAGATAGCTTAATCTTTAAAGGCTAAGCTACTGACAAATTTTTCTAAGTCCCAAATGGTGAAGAAGAGTAAAGAATTGGAAAGAATTAAATCACAGATTGTGTGAGACCTGCCTGGATTAATCATTCTGGCTTTATTTTCTTTCTTTATTTAGAAAAAAAGCAAAATGTTTTCCAAAAAAAAAGGTTCTGAATTTTCCAAACAGCCTAGGAAAAGAATCTGCTCCATGAATTATTTTATTTATGCAAAGACTGGAAGAATTCAACAGTGGAAAAGAGCAATCACACCTAGGGACTTGCTCCTGTGGAAAGACAATTCGAAAGTAAAGAGGTCACACCTGGATAAGGCCTGTGGTATAAGGGTAGGCTGCAAAGAGAACAATGACCTAGGTCCACATCCTTGAAGCCCCTCCTGGTCCAATACAGATGCATGGAGATGTCACTGAGATACAGGGGAGCTGGACCTCTATCCCAAAGCATTAGCACACTGTCTGTAGGTGTTACAGTCTATGTTCAAGAAAGTACTTGTCGGGGGTGTGACAGTGACATAGTGACATATACATGTTCTGTCTCTGCCCCTGGTTCCTGGCACACCCTTGCAATCACTGGAGAGATATGGGTATATTTTGTATACTAAAAAGATGACTGGCAGCTGGGGACCCTGGGGAGCTTCAGGATGGGGTCTGGTCACAGGAAAGACCAAGGTGGTATTAGAGGGTTGGGACTTTCAGCTTCCTTTTGCTCCTAACCACCAGGAGAGGAAGAAATTGATCACCAATGGCTGATGTTGACATCCACCTTGCTCTGTAATGAAGCCTCCATAGAAACCTAAAAGACAGAGTTCAGAAGCACTTGCAGATGGCTGAATACCTGGAGATTCTGGAGGGTGGCCATGGAAACCCCACACTTCCCATCCTCCCCCTGTGCATCTCTTCATCTGTACCCTTTGTGACATCCCTTGTGACATAGTGGAATGCTTCTCTGAGTTCTGTGAGTAGCTCCAGAGTACCAGTTGAACCTGAGGAGGGAATTGAGGAACTCTGATATGCAGAAGGTTAATCTGAAGCCCAGGTAAAATAACTAGAAGTTGCAATGGCTATCTCTGGGGAGCAGGGACATCTTAGGGACTGAGCTCCCAATTTGTGGTATCTGAGGCCATCTCCAGGTAGACAATGTCAGAACCAAATTGAATTATATGGCATCCAGTGGCTGTTCACTGCAGAACTAATCATCTCTGGTGTGTGGTAGAAAGAAACCCCATGTAACTGGGGTGTTAGAACTGAGAGGGGAGTGGTATGTCAGAATAGAAAGGAAGCTCAATTTGTCTTTTTTCTTCAGAGGGAGCATTCTTTTATTCTTTTATTTTTAATTTTTACTTATTCTTTTAAGTTATACATGACAGCAAAATCCATTTTGATATATTTATACAAACACGGAATATATCTTATTCTAATTAGGATCTTAGGCTTGTGGATGTACATGATGTTGAGATTAACTGATGTATTCATATATGTACATAGAAAAATTATGTCAGATTCATTCCACTATCTTCCCTATTCCTATCCCTCCTCCCTTCCCTTCATTCCCCTTTGTCTAATCCACTAAACTTCTGTCCCTCTCGCTCAGCTTCCACATATCAGTGAAAACATTTGACTTTTGGTTTTAGGGATTGGCTTATTTTACTTAGTTTAATAGTCTCTAGGTCCATCCATTTACAGGTGAATGTCATAAAGTCATTCTTCTTTATGGCTGAGTAATATTCCATAGTGCATATATACTAAAATTTCTTTATCCATTCATCTGTTGATGGGTATCTAGGTTGGTTCCATAGCTTAGTTAGTATGATTTGTGCTGCTATAAACACTGATGTGGCTGCATCACTGTAGTATGCTGATTTTAATTCCTTTGGGTATATGCCAAGGAGTGGGGTAGCTGGGTCAAATGGTGTTTCCATTCCTATTGTTTTGAGAAATCTCCATACTGTTTTCCAGAATACTTGCACCTAATTTGCAGTCCAAAGGGAGCATTCTTAAACATGAATGGAAACCCAGATACTATGGAGGAAAGAAAATGACAATTTTTTTAAAATTTAAAATTATAATATTTTAAATAATGTTAAATAAACTTAGAATGTTAAAAATGTAATGTAAAAATGTTTTAATGTAAATTCCTACATCAAAAACCACAATAAACAAAAATTTTTAAAGGTAAACTGGAAACCAGGCATGGTGGCAGATGCTTGTAATCCCAGCAGCTTGGGAGGCTGAGTGAGGCAGGAGGATTGCAAGTTCAAAGCCAACCTCAGCAACAGCGAGGAGCTTAGCAACTCAGTGAGACCCCGTCTCTAAGTAAAATACAAAATAGTGCTGGGGATGTGGCTCAATAGTCCAGTGCCCTTGAGTTCAATCCCCAGTACCAAAAAAAAAAAGGTAAACTGGGAGATATTCTTAAATGTATATATTCTTATATAAAGACCAGGCATATATGCACTCCTATAAATCAATAAAGGAAAGTGGGCAAAGGAGAATAGATACAAAAGCATAAAATGTCTGCAAATGACCAATTTACTTGTACAAGGATGATGTACCTCATCAGTATTCTCCACAAAATTCAAATTAAAATGATAGCGAGACACTGCTTTTTAGTTATCAGAATGGCTAAAAATATCAATATCATAACAAACTCTGGTTGGTGAGAGGGTGGGAAAAGAAGTCTCTCTCATGCTATTTATGAGAAAATTAATCATTGTAATTTTTTGAAAAGTAACCAAGTCGAATTTAATAAAATTCTGTGACTCCATAGCCCCACTTCTAGAAAGCTCTGCTACAGAAATACCAGTGGATATTTATTAAAAATCAATAAGAACGGTCATGACATTCACATGGATAGCAAGAGCCTGGCAGTAATTACATGACGGTTGAATGAATGGTGACATGTCCTATCCACGTTAGGAGAGATGCTTTAATCAGGAGGAAGAGTAAGGAAGGCTTATGTGTATTGAATGGGAAAGATTTTCACAGTATATTTTAAAAGGAAAAAAAAAGTCTCAGACCCATGTATATTAAATGTCCCTATTTTGTAAAGAAATGAAAAGCAGAAATCTCTCTAGCTCTAAGGGCAAAGCTACTACACCTCCATGTATGGAGAGGAAGAAGGGCTCTCTTCGGGATTAAAAAGAGAAAAATGTTCACACCAACCTCCTGGCTTTGGTACCCACAGCCTTTTAAAACAGAAAACATTAATATCCACCAAGGCTCATTTAACATCTGTGTCATATATACTATGGACACAGCCACAGATCAGCTGCACAATTTAAAATGTAAAAGAAAAGATCTCCCGGATCACAGCAATCACTGATCTATAGGCACGAAAGAAAGAAAGAAAGAAAGAGAAAAGAGAAAAGAAACAAGGGAGTTGGATAATGTTATTTCCTGCCCTTCCTTCCTTCTTTTCATTTGCCTATATGTATTTATAAACATGTCTACAATAAAAATTTACTACTGTTGGAAAAGGAAAGCCATCAGTGTGTGTGTGTGTGTGTGTGTGTGTGTGTGTGTGTGTGTGTGCACGCGTGTGTACCAGCCAAAGCAGAGGGCTTGTTTTCTCCACTGGAAGCGGTGCCTGTGGCTGTTTCTGGATGTTGATGCTAAGAGGACGTGGTTGTTGCCTGAGCAGGTGCATCCTGGCCGTGCCCCCTCGCTTCTAAGGGGACCAAGGTAGTAGGAGGTCAAGTCTCCTCATCCATGGCACTTGCCTTGTCTGAGCCAACCATCTGCAGGTACCGTGCTGCGCACCTTAAGGGCTGTGAAGCCTGCTACTCCTCAAGCTGCTGTGCAGCTGGCTTTGCCTCTGGGCAGCTGACAGGACAAGCAACTCCTTCCAAATGCCTGTGCGTGTCTTTACCATCAGAGAAAAGGTAGCTGTCCTTCTTCAAGGGATGCTCACCTCCTGCAGCGTATTCTGGCTGGCACTGAAGGCCCAGCTGGGTTAGAGAACTTGTGAGAGGGAAGCATCAGGATTCCAAGAAGCTGCTGTGCCATGTGAGAGAGTGCTCAGAGACACAGGAGTCAGGCGTCCCGGAGGGTGGACAGCAGCAAGCCTCCAGCACCCCACAGCTGGCAGCCCAAGAGGTAAGACCCAGGGAAGTAGCACAGCCCAAAGGGGCCGAGTCAGAATGGATCTGGGGAATCACTTGAGCCAAGGATGCAGCACAAGCCACCAGACCTATGTCCCTCCTCCCGGACACAGAAATGGCCTCCTTCCGTGGCTCCTCTGCAGCCTGGAATGTGATGGGTGTGACATTTACCAGTCCTAGAGTGAACCCGTCAGAGCCTCCTTCACGACATCACCCTCTCCTTTCCCATCACGTCTTAAGAGGGCAGGGGTTAAAGATGGCGGGGCCCAACTTGACATGAGTGGGAAATGAACTCAGTGGTGTTAATGCTCACCCCGAGGAGCACTTTAGCCGTCAGCCCCGCTGGAGTAAGGACAAATCTCCCAGCACTTCCCTGAAGCTACACCATCTCCCTCCTCACACAGCATTTTTTTTTTTTTTTGAGTAACAGAGTGTTGTCGAGATCCACCTATTCAATGCAACTCTAGTCATCACTCCATATCTGTGAGGTCCACATTCATGCATTCAACCAATCATGGGTCAAAAACGTGAGAAAAAAGAATATGTCTGTACTAAACACGTCCATGCTCTCTTTCCTTCCATGAGTTTCTAAGCAATACAGCATTAACAGCTACTCACATAACATTGACAGTGTATTAGGTATTATAAGTAATCTGGAGATGATGAAGCACATGAGAGGAAAGGAATAGGTCATGCAAATATCACACCATTTTATACAAGGGACTTGAGCTTTCGAGGATTTGGGCATTCATGGGGGTCCTGGAATCAGTCCCCCACAGACACTAAGGGATGCCTGCATTATTTCCACCTGATCCATTTTGGTCAAACACGGTGGGATGACAGAAGTCTTATTAGAGTATGCACTGATGGAATTTTGGTAGCAGAACCAAAGGAGAATGACAACTTTCTTAGGTGAGCAGCGGTCTCAGACGCAAGGACAACCCCACAGCCACCAGCCTGGTCCAACATCTACAGAATCAATAGATACAGCAAGATGGAACCAAATGAGAACATTCTGGAATAATGATAAGGAAGGAATGTTCAGGAGAAATGGGAAAGGGAGCAAGAAAAAATCGTTCTCATCAATCTGAGAATAAATACCTTGGCACACAAGATCGCAAAGCAAATGAGAGTCCAGCTACCTGACATCACTAGGGAAGGAGGGCAGAGGGGTGGACGGTCCTGGCCTCCCTGGCACTCAGCTCCCTGTCCTTCCACTCCCAGACAGCTAGGGCTCTCTGTCCCCCACTTCTTAACAGAATGTGAAATGAGACCCAATGATCCAGGAAAACCCTTATTCTAGAGCTAATAAGGCAAAAATAAAAAAATAAAAGCAGAGACGAATAAAACTAAAGAGTAACCCCAACCGGAGGCAGTATAAGGTGAACAAAAAAGGAACAGTTAGAAAGAGGAAGCACCTGTGAACTGGCCCCCATCTTGACCTCCAGGAGGGCGGTGGGACTGCTCACCAGGTGTCTGGGTGTATCTTCCTAATTCAAGGCAGGGTGCATGGCTGGATGAGGTTTGCAGGACTCTACCTAGGAGCTTCGTCCCTCAGGGTGGAATCCACCTTCTGTCACAAGCCCCCAGCAGCAATGACCAAATGACTCACTGTGGGCTGTGTGGTCTGGTTGCAACAGACGGAAGTGGCTGAAGCAGCTAAAGTTCATTATCAAAGCAAGAATAACCCTCCAGTGGCTGCAGTTGGGTTCCTCCTGCGTGGGTTCCCCGCGCAGAAACCCTCCCTACATTCTCCAGGGGGCAAAGGTGCTGAGAAAGCCCCTTGTTTTCTCCTCCATGCCCCTGCCCTCCACAGGCTCCTAAATGGATCTAGGGGAGATGATATTTGAAGAGCCTAAGAAGGGTATTTCCTGGCGTGTCCCTGCTGGGCTGTAACATGGTACCGTGGCCTCCAACATGGCTCAGACCTAGTCTCCCCTTTCATCCGCATCAGGACCCCACCAGTGCAGGGCACCAGCACCCAGCTAGCTATGCACTGGGAAATGGTTGCAAAGCCTCTCTCCTTGAGGCTTCCTGACTTTCCAATAATATATGGTCCTGCAAGCATTTAGGAAACCTCAGACAGTCATTGAAACAAATGGAACTGAGGTGCATGAACTGGTGGAAAAGATGTATTCATAGTATAGTCACAGCATGGTATCCTTGTATCATTCCATTATGGGATAAATAATGATAGACAGTTATGACAGATGGAAGAGATGAAAGGTAGGCAGACAGAAAGACAGACAGACAGTAGGGGCAAAGAGTTGGAAAGAGAAAGTACCTGTGAGCTGGGGCCCTGGTCTATTTGGCTTTCTCTTTTAGTTATATTCTATTTTAAGTATTTTCCAAATCAGTACCAACAAATTTACACTTTTGTGTCTGTGTGTGTGTGTGTCTGTCTGTCTCCATGTGTGCGCACACATGCACATGCCACGTATTGAACCCAGGGGCATTTAACCACTGAGCCAAATCCCCAGCCCTTTTTATTTTTTATTTTTTTGCTTTGAGACGGGATCTCACTAAGTTACCTAGGCTGACCTGGAACTTGTGATCCTCTTGCCCCAACCTCTGGGTTGCTAGGCTTACAGGTGTGTGCCTAGCTTTGCATTTCTTCTTAAACAATGTCTTGGCATCCCAAAAGGAAATCCAGGCCTATTTCAGCATTATACAATGTACCTGCATGTGCCTCTGCATGTTTGACCATTTCCTAAGTTTTAGAGGTTGCTTTTACTCTTTCTTGTGGTCACATTTGCATCTTTAAGTAATATACTATTGATTATATTTGATTCATAAAATGGAAACCATATCTATCATTCAATAATCTGAATCCATCCAATCATTTCTGAGATCTCCTCCATCCCTAATGCACAGACCAAGTCACACTTTTCCACACCACCAAAAATGGCATTGCCTTTCTCTCAGGGTTAGGACTTGTGACCCTGAGGATGGATGTGTTTGTCCCAGCCTCAGGGTCACAAGAACTAGACTTCACATCAATGGCTCAACCTCCTGAAGCCTCAGCTAACCTAGACCTGTGAAGTAAGGGTAAACCAACTACATAGATTTACTAGGAAAATTAATCTGTGGGATGCCTGGTAAATCATTATGATCAGGGTCCCTAAAATTTGGACCTGGTTCTCTACGTGAAGAAATTGACCACCCAGTCAACCTACTTCATCCCTTCAGGAACACTCACTACCACTGCTGAGTTATTTATTTGTTTGTTTGTTTGTTTATTGTGGTGCTGGGAATTAGAGCCTAGGGCCTGGTGCGTGCAAGGCAAGCACTCTACCAACCAAGCTATATCCCCAGCCTGAGTTTGTTATTTTAATTAAGCTCTTAACTACATTTTCCTTCTAATAATGTTTTCAAAAAGGCCATGACTTACATATTAGATAATGTGACTAAACTATTGGAGAATGACAAATGGCATCATGTATCTGTTGACCAGGAGCAGAATTCTGGATTCCATTTCCCACACTCCCCCAACAAGATCTTTTCCTAAGAAATCTGAAATCAGACTCACGGTTCAAACTTTATTTTTTCAGTCTGGTCACCCAGGAACCCATCTCCTCCTCAACTTTGACCCACAGCATGAGAAGGTCTCAGAGTTGATTGATCTATAGCCATGATTCCTAGAATATTGGTGTACTTTAAATCAGTTCTTCCTTATTTCCATAATGTGAATTAATATTTACTAATATTAATCATGCTATTATTATTGTTGTTGTTATTTATTATGAAGCATCCTCTTTTTGCCAGGCCTCACAAATCGGTAAGCACTAGTTGTGTTCTCATTTCCAACAGCACACCAGGCCTGTACCATAGAAACCAAGCTGCAGCCCTGGGCTTCTGAAGGTCATTGTGGGCCCTTATTCGTGGCTTGGGGCAGTGGCTGGTAGCTCAGGGCTTCTCAAATTCCTGCCAGTTTCCCGGTTGAACTTCTGAGTCCTGGGTAGGTGTGACATCTCACAGCAAAGGACTCCAATTGCTTCTGTAGGTACCCTGTGCCTTTGGAGGTCAGATGCAGTGAGATTGTGTCTACATTGCCTTCTGCTGTAGTTTGGATTTTGAGTGGCCCCCAGTGGCCTGTGCATTAAAAGCTTGGTCCCTAAACTGTGGTTCTGTTGGGAGATGGTGGAACCTGTAGGAGGTAGGGCCTATTGGGAGCAAATTAAGTCATCGAGTGCTTCTCCTTGAAGGGAAAATTGGATCCCCTCACCCCCTTCTTTCTCTCTCTTTGCTTCCTGGCCACCAAGAAGTGAGCACCAGCTGCTGCCACCTTGGTGTGCTCACTGTGGCCAAGAACCATGGGCTGAAGCCAGGAGCCCAAATAAACCTCTTCTTCTCTAATGTTGGTGACCTCTGGTGTTTGGGAAGCTCATCCACACAGGCTCGGAGGTCTGTTTGTTCTTAGGGGGTCCCTGCACGTCTCCTCTTAGACTCCAGCACTATGTGCAAGAGAACAGACCCACCTGGACTGCCGGCCTACTGCTAGTGACAGAGGCAACAGGAAGTGCAGATTCTTCCCTGTGGTTCCTGGTCTGATTTTTTGAATCTCCAACTCGACCTTCCCAGACTATTACTCTCTCAGCTCCTCCCACAATTGCTCAAGGTCCAATTCTTTCTCTCTCTCTCTCTCTCTCTCTCTCTCTCTCACACACACACACACACACACACACACACACACACTCCTTATTCCATATCACTCTGTGGAGTTCTGTTTTCCTGAAATCCAACTAACAAAGAGCATTCGTCATTAATCACAAAAAGGCCTCACATTCAGTTCCAAAGCACTACCTGTGTTCTCCCCTACAGTGCACAGATCGTACAGAGCAAAGGACAGACTCATGTTTACAACAGCTGCAGAAACGCCAGTTTCCCTCCCCAGGGTGCGGGGAAGCTGGATGACATCCTGCTGCGAAGGGCCCACCGTGTGCTCCAGGAGAGAAGGGGCTGGGAGTGGGGTGAGTCAGCCCTGAGCTCTCTCCTTCCCAGCCCACCCACCTCCCACTCTCCCCTCACTACTTCCTCTCGGCTCATTTACATTACCTGGAACACAATGAGGGCTCTCCATCCACAGGTGGGCAGGGAAACCATGACAACTCAGCCCTGGGTCCTGGACGCAGGTGCTGCCAGGACAGCCTGATTCTTCCTAAGCAGATTTTTGCTGCTCTTTGCTGACTTTTCTCTTTCCTATTTAATTTGAAGGCTGGGAACGTTTGGTGAGGACATAGAACCAGGAAGGAGGAGCAGGGAGAATCCTAGAGCTGAGTGAATTAACTGCTGGGCAGCGACGATAAATCACAGGCCACTCTCCTGCAGACCTCAGGCCATTGCTCAGGACATCGGCTTTCTTGAATTGTAACGCAGATGTTACATGCGACTTTGATACTTGAGAATCCTCCCCAGGTAGGACCTGTCACCACATTTCCTAAATCACGTAGGGATTGATATTGACACAGAGCAGCCCCAGAAATGGAGATCTACTCTGAGTCTCTGCTTCCTAAACTTTAAGACGAGGCCACCACCAAGTAGTGTTTTCTGAAGGAAGGCTTCGTGACATGGGAAAATCCACACTACCTAGTACGTTTTCAGGCATGACGAAAGTGGGACTGTAAAAATCACAGATGAAGAACAGGATGTGTTTCTAAGGCATCCAACATTGCTATATGTGACAGTTTTAAAGTATCTCCCAAGAACCCGTGTGGTACAGGCTTGGTCATCAGCCTGTGGCATTATTGGGAGACGGTGGAACCTTTAGGATGTGGGGCCTCGTTGGTCACTGGGGGAGAGTTCTGGAGGGAGGTACTGGGGACTCGACCCCTCCCTCTCCCACTCTGCTTCTTGGCCATCAGGAGGTCAACAGGCCTCTGTGCCATGAGGTACTAAGTCCCCACCAGCCCAAAGCAACAGGGACCAGTGACCACCGACTGAAACCTCTGAAACTGGAACTCAAAGTAAACCTTTCATCTTTTTAAGTTAATTATTTCAGATACTTTGTCACAGTACTGGAGAGCTGACTTGACATCATTCATTATTTGGGGGTAGTTAGATTTTTTGAGGATTTTGTTGTTGTGTTTTTCCAGTGTTTTATCATAAATATGGATTGCTTTCACAATTAGTTAAAATAATAAACGCTGTTTTGTCAAAGAAAGAAAGAGAGATGTTTTACTTGATAGAAATAAGAACTCCCCCTAGGTGTGATCTTGGTACAACAATAATGTATACATCACCAAAAAAAGCCAGAAAATAGGATTTTAACGCATCCAAAGTCAAACTCATAATCTTTCCTCCAGAATATGTTCCTTTCCCGTGCTTTTCTGTCAGTGACTATCTTTCCACTGAGTAACATGAGTTGAAACATCTTCTCCGTATGGCCCGTTGTCTAAGCCAAGAGCTCACTGAGAGCTGACTTCCTAAAGTATCTCTCAAGTCCATCTCCCCCTCTTTTTTGCCTCCCGTCACCATCCCCTCCTGCTAGTTTGGTCCTGGAATGCCCCCCAAAGGACCATGTGTTAAAGTCATGGTCCTGTGTTTGGAGCTTTTGGGAGGTGGTGGAATCTTTAAGACATGGGGTCTAGTGGAGTCCTTGAGAAATTGGGGGAAGCCCTCAAAGTTGATAATTGGACCTCAGCCCCCTCCTTTCCCTCTTTTTTTCTCCTGGCTATGAGGTGAGCTGCCTTTTCCCACCATGCCCTTCAGCCAAAGCCGTGGGGCCAATCATGGACTGAAACCTCCAAAACCATGAGCCAAAATAAGCCTTTTCTCTTTATAAATTGATGATCTCAGGCATTTGTTACAGTAACAGAAAGCTGACTGATACCACCCACCCCTATCCCACATTCGATGCTACATCATCTCCTCTGTCCTGGACAACTTCGAGAGCTTGAGATTGCCGTCTCCACTTTGCCCTGGTCAACTTTACCCCAAAGCTATCCCACATCTCTTGTTCATGCTGTTCCAAACACACTGACCTGTTTCTATTGCACAAACAAACCGAGGTGCATCACGGATCAGGAACACTTTCCTCTGCCAAGAATGATGCTCTCTGACTTTTTGTGTGACCTGTCCATCTTGCAAAGGCCAGAGCATACACAACTATCTAAAAGAGGCTTTCCAAGTTCCCTGTACAGATAGGTAGCCAACTCCCCCACCTTGAATACCTATCCATCGCATGGTCTATGTTTCTTTCTTTCTTTGTACTTATCACTTTTAAAGTCTTTTATTCTCCTTCCAGTTTCTTCCCTCTAAAAAGTAAGCCCCAACGTCTGTTTTTTTTTCCCACTGCTATTTCCCAGAGTCTAACAAGGTGCCTTAGCTTATTAAATGTTTGTTGAATGAATAATTGAAACAGCTGCCACCAGATAAATCAAAGAAAAAAGGAAAGGCTCCATTTGTTGCAGGTGTGCTTCTGTCCTGGTCTGGAGAGAGACACTTTGTCCTTCAGAGAAGAAAATGTCAAAGGCCTTGCAGAGGAGAGGGAAGTGCAGGTAGATGAAGTCAGGACAGAACATGCCGCTGCTTTTCTGTTAGATCCAACCCTCAAATTGTCCATACCAGTGCTGGCTTTGGGCATTCCTGCACCCAGACTGGACAACAGTTATACGACTGTGACTCGGGGACACTGGCTTCCATTCTCAGAGAGCAGCCCTTAGAGAGGTATTTTTAGAGTAATGACCACAGTCCAGCTATGGCAGTTTGAGTCAATGGGGTTGGTCGTGATTCAAACAGTTGTCCAAATGAACAAAGCCAATTATTCTGTCATCATTCAGTTCCAATCGCTTAAGGTGAAGTTCGAAGCCCACAGCTGCGCTGGACCCTATACGTAGTGTTTGGAGAAACAGCCACATAAACTGATGCAAAAACCTCAAGAAAGCCCTAGGGGCTCAAAGGTAGCAATGGCCTCTGATGTGTGAGGACAGAATGTCCATGGCAGAGAACCAGACGCTAGGGTCAAAGAATAATCTGGGTGACAGATTTGTTTCACTGTCCAGAGGGAGGCCAGAGTGAGTCATGCTGTGAATTATAAAGTGCCAGCTCGAGGTGCAGAGCACTGGAGAGCGAAGGCATCATTGCAGCAGTAGCCGAGTGCTATGGGGTGAACGAGGTACAGCTGCAGGTAGGCCAGGTGCCCCACGAGGACTCCGCTCTTCCCTCCTCCATCTAGCACACCCCTACATGTATATGGGCATAACAAAAATTCAGTGATACGTCACGTTCTAACATTTCTGTCAATGACAGGCTGTGTATATAACAGGGATCCTGAGAGATTATAATGGAGCTGAGAGATTCCCATCACCTAGTGATGCTTTAGCCATCCACGTCATCTAAGCCCAGTGCATTACCACATGTTTGCAGTGATACTGGTATAACAGACCTACTATGCCAACAGTTACATAAAAGCACAACAGTTACATAAAAGCACGCCTGATTGTGTACAGTCAATTATACTTGATACCGATGATCAGCAATTATGTTACAGGTTTGTGTATTTACTATACTATGTTTGATCATTATTTTAAAGTTTGCTCCTACCTTTTAATTTACTCTAAAACAGTATGCTATGTTCTGCAGATGACTGCCTCATACATCTTGTATTTAGAGCATCTCTTGATGGCATCAAGAGGCTATGTCAAGTGATCGGCCTATGCCATCTGGGTTTCAGTGAGCACACTCTATGATGTTCACACAGTGACCAAAGCAACCAATACCACATCTCCCAGAATGTGTCCCCATCACCAAGTGATGCATGATTGTGCAAAGACAACGTAAAGAAAGCAAACCCAAGGACAGTAGGGGCAGGTTTCCTAGATATGCCAGGTCACCTAAACTGAGATCCACACTTAGACACAGGCCTTCCCATCCAGGATTATGTTAGGTCCTTTTAAATATTACCAGGATGAGCAAAGCCAGATCTTGAGATTCATCCCACTCTCCTAAACAAATACTTCCCTAGTCAGGGAAGTCGACCACTGAAATTTAAGCTCACAAGGTAAGGGATAGGGGACGACTGAGGAGAATAGCAATATTACAACAGATGACTCAGTGCACAGTCTATGTCAGGTGGAGAGGAAATTGAGACAGATAAAGAATTTAAATGTGATAAATATCCTTGAAGAGGTAAGAGAGGATATTGATGACATGAAATAAGACAAAAGAATTCTAAGGAAGTATCAAGTAAAATTACTGGACTTGAAAGGTGTGAGGTACACACACATACACACACACACACACACTCATGGGCTATTCATTGTTAATGGGTAAAGCTAGAGAAGGAACATGTGAGCGGAGACACTGAGTGAAGGACTTCTGGGAGGCATTAGGGAGGAGCAAATGACAGAAAATGTTAATAGAAAGTTAACATTCCAGGCATGGTGGTACACACCTGTAATCCAGAAGCTCAGCAGGCTGAGGCCAGAGGATCTCCCGTTCACAGCCAGCCTCAGCAGCTCAGCAAAGCCCCGAGCAACTAGTGAGACCCTGTCTCCAAATGAAAAGTAAAAAGGGCTGGAGACGTGGCTCTGTGGTTAAGTGCCTCTGGGTTCAATTCCCTGTACCAAAAAAAAAAAAAAAAAAAAAGGTTAACAGATATGATGTATGTAGCTGGCAATATCATATCCATAATATTACATATTCATAATATTCATATACCAAGAATCTAATAAGAAGGAAAAAACATACAAGAGAGACCGATTAGAAGAAATAAAGAATGAAATCTTACTAGATTAAATAAAGGTGAAAGGGCTAACCATAGATAGACAAGGAAAAATCCATACCAGAAATCTTACAGGTATATTTATAATATCATAAACAAAGAAAAACTCTGAAACTTGAGAAGGGGTTAATCATTTTCAATAAAAAACAAATCTGAAGCAGAATGTCATCAATCTTAGAACAAGAAACCAATAGAGAATATATTCAAATAACTGAAGAAAATAGCTTCAAAACTAGAATTATACATTTGGCAACACTTGCATTTCAAAGAAAAGACAAAAAAAAATGGTGCTAGGCATTACTTTAGACTTCTTGCCCCTGAAAGGACCCCTTAAAAGAGGGACAACAAGAGCAAAGAACCCAGAGGATCCAGATGATAAAGAAAAGTGACGTGCATAAGGAGCCGGAAATGATTCTTTCCTAAGGGATGGGGCATAAGGGATGATTATCTCTAATAATTCAGAACTAAAACAGAGGGTACTTGATTCTAGACACCTGTGAAGGAAAAATAAATTAATTCGATACTTGTAAAAAAATCTTAATATTGACAAGGAAAGAGAAAAAAGAAAAATGAAGTTTAACCAAGATATGAAAACAATAAAAAATATGAAGTAACAATAATTCTTTTTTTAAAATATCTTTTAGTTGTCGATGGACCTTTATTTTCACGTGATACTGAGGACTGAACTCAGTGCCTCCCCCGTGCCAGGCAAGTGCTCTCCCACTGAGCCCCCAGCCCAACAATAATTCCTGTAGATATAAATTTAGAAAACTCACACATGGAAAAAGTGGGCAATTCCTTCATACATTGTCTTCAGGAAAAACTAAATATAAAAGAATATCCAAAAGTTGAAGAAATCAGCAGAGTGCAGTGGCACAAGCCTGTAATCCCAGCACTTTGGGAGGCTGAGACAGGAGAATCGCAAGTTCAAAGCCAGCCTCAGCAACAGCGAGGTACTAAGCAACTCAGTGAGACCCTGTCTCTACATAAAACACAAAATAGGGCTGGTGATGTGGCTCATTGGTCAATATGACCCCTGAGTTCAATCCCTGGTACCAAAAAAAAAAAAAAAAAAAGTTGAAGAAATGAAAAATAATATTTGCCAGGAAAATAGGAACAACAACTAATTCCAAGCAAGGGTCAGTGAAAGTGCCGTAGAAGCAATTTTAGGACCAATAAAATAATCTTTGAAGAGAAAAATCTACTATAATGATAAAAATACATGGGGTAAAAAAATAAAATGAAATAAAACAAGACATTGCCTTTGCATGGATTGGTAAAGTGAATGACAGTTTCTTAAACTATAAATAAAGAAAAAATAAGCTCAGCCGTGGCTGTGGGGGTAGGATGCTGAAGTAGTAGGAACAGAAGTCTCTAGAGCTCATCCCTGGGTGGCACTGGGGGCGAGGGATGGGAAGCCAGGTGGCAATTTCATTTGAAGTCCCTTTTTCTCTTTTAAACCATGACCTTGCCTTACTTTCATAAAATAGAAAAACAGGGAAGGAACAATGGGTCTCTAGCAAACACAGGTAAACAATCAAAAGCTGGTTTCTGTAAAGGCAGCAGGAGCCGCTGCTGTTGCCTGGATTCAACCCTGTTCTCAGGTCCCCCCAGAGCGTCGCCCCCTCTCCAGGGCTGAAGAAGGGAGGCGTCCCCAGCTCACTTCCTGCCCTGTTCCATTCAGTACTTTCAGTTTGTTTCCACACCCATGTTTCCTGTTGAGCATTTCCATCAGGTAGAGAAAGGCCACATGCTAATGTTGTGACAGTGGCTTTGCTCTTGTTCCTCCTCCTCTGGGGCTCAGGGGATGAGCCTCACTAGGAAAGGAACCCATCTGAGGGCAAGGGGGTTTGGAGCTTAGGACAAAGACAAGCTCACAGGTCCCTTTCAGAGCAGGCAGAGGAGCTGGCTTTGGATCTTGGGCCTTTTTTTCTTTCTCCTAGCTGTGTCCAGTGATGAGTCATAGCTCCTTCTTGGAGATAAGGGCGGGGCCAGCGTCCGCCTGGGGATGGGAGTCACTGCCAAAGCCAAGCTGCCTGGTAACCCGATGTTGCTTCATGGAGAAAATGCAACCATTGTTTTTAACCCAGATAAGTCTCTCTCCCTGGCAGAGGCCCATCTGTAAAAAGTTATTTCTACAAAACCCTGAAGGAAAAAGCTGCAAAAAAATGTGCTCTAGTTTCAGTCTCTTCTTACACAGTTCTTAGCTAAGTACAGGAAAGCGCGCTGAGCACCGTGACTAAGGGGGACCTCAGGGAAGGCCCAGCCACACATGCTGGCCCCTGAGCCTGGGGCTCCGGAAGCGCCTTGGACACAGACTCCTCCAGATCCTTGGCAACCCGCTCTCCCCTGAGTTTAGCTTCTCCCAACAGGCCAAAGGATTATAACTAGACACTTGTGGGCAAGGGGTCCTGTATATGCCTTCTCCAGAGGTTTGCCAGATCCTCAAATCCCTACCCTTGCCCCCGGTACCCCAATTATCCCACAAATTGATCAGAGAGACCACAGCCTCTGTTCCATGTCCCTAGACTTGTAGGGGCTCCTCCTTCTGCAGCTACCTGCAATGGCCCCCAGGCCTAAGGTTTCCTGCCCACCACCTCCCTGTGCCTGCAAGGAAGGCAGACTTGTACCCTTCACCTCAAACACTCATACTGCCTTGGTGAGCAAAATCAAAAGAAGCAATTATTGAATCCAGCTCCTAATTTTTAGTTAATGTGCTAAATTTTAAATTAAGGAAGTTCACATTTCAGTTCTTAATGAGATTTGCAGATAAGGCTGAAATGCAATTTTCAGATGACTGTGATGTTTGAAGTCACCTCCTTCCTTACAGCTACCAGAGATACCCCTACTGTGAAGATCATCCCTTGAATAGGACCTCCCTCTAACATGAAGGCCATCCATCATCGCACCAACGGGCTCTGAGTCCAGTCATGTCTTTATGGAGCTGCCAGACTCACAGATGCCCAATGAACCCAGACAGAGCAGTTCAACCAGGAGCCAAGAGACACCAGGACATCCAACTGTGTCACAACCTCCCAAAGTGGCACAAGTCCTTGAGCAAACCCCTCAAAGTCTCCCCCTGGGATGGTGAAGTACCACCTTCAGCAGGGAAGACTTCACATCACCCTGCCCATCCTCCTGGGCACTTGGCTTACTGCAAGGTTCAGGCTTTGGCAGGGGGAAGGCATGGGAAAGGATCACATCTGGGCTGGCAGGGCCCTCAAACCCCTGGGTGTGATAGGAACTGAGCTTGGGGTTCAATGACCCTGGAGGCAGATGCCCTAGAGGGGCTCTCTCACATTGCTTCGGAGCCTTAGGGTCCCTTGATTCTCTGTTTGCATATCAAAAACTTCATAACACACCAGGCTTTTATGGCTTATTTTTAAATGACCCCTCTGAAGTCCAGAATGCCTCCGTGGCTGGCTGCTTGCTTCCTAATGACTGGAGTTCGAGCAATCGGAGTTTCTGATGCCAAAACCCAGCTCAAGGGTGTCCACAGCAGGACATCTGCCACTGGAGCTGATGACCACAACTCTCACCTGCCCAGATCTCTCCACGAGCAAGTACTTCCAGGGAAAAATGGAAACATCTCCTTGACCCTGTGGAAGTCAATGCCAGTGTCCCTCCTTGTGGGAAATCCTCTCTTCCTTTGGCTTCGTCAGAATCTTTTTCTAGATTATTTTCTTTCTCACCACTGGCGTGGCCTCTCCAAGAGCTGTCAATCAGGCAGGGCTGCTGCCCATCTGAGAGGGAAGAAGAGGAGGAAGAATTTCAAAACTGGTCACAGTGCTGGGGGTAGAAGCAGGCCCAGGGAAGTGGGGGAGGGCTTTCCTTATTCGTCCCTGACTGTCTGGGGTCTTGTGGGCTCAGGACAGGGAAGACCAGCATTCTGCTGAGGCTGTCGTGACAAAATGCCACACACTGGCTCAGTCACGGAGGCTGCAGGTCAAGGTTTCGGCAGGGTTGGTTTCTCCTGGTGCCTTGGTTTGTGCAAGGCCATTTTCTCCATGTCCTCGACACGATCCTCCCTGTTTGTGTCTACATTCTGATCTCACTTTATAGGATACTGGATTTTGGCCTACCCATGTGACTTCATTTAATCTTAGTCACCTTTTTAAAGACCCTCTCTATCCAAATATAGTCACATTCTGAAATATTGGGGGTTGGAACATCAAAATAGGAATTTGTGGGGGCAGGGCCCATGGATCAGTCCCAGCACAGGGTGTCAGGTGGCATTCTACCTGCTACCTGACCCCACCTACAAAGTGCTCTAAGATTAGCCTCGAGGTGCAGCTCTTCAGCAAAGGCACAAAAAGAGCAATAAACTTGGCAGAACTTGAACCTAGAACATCTTTTACCATCTTGTGCACTTTATTAGGAGTCAGTGAACTTCTTCCTTGGTCAAATCCCAGGGAGGACCCGAGATGCCACCTGCTTTGTAGGTAAGATTGTATGAGAGCACTGCCATGCTACAATCTGCTGCTTCGTGGACATGTTATCTGTGGCTGCTTCTGTAGAAGTGGCTGCGACAGAGGCGAGGCAGGTGGTGACACGTAAAACATTTGTAGGAAATGGGTAGCCACCCCTGCACTGAAAGATCAGCTCCCAGTGAACAGGGATTTTTCTCTGTCTGCTCACAGCTGTGACCCCAGCACCTTCAACTCTGCCTAGCACATATCAGGAGCTCAAGCAGTCCTCTTAGATGAGCAGGTGATTCTGTGCACATGGAAGTGAAGGTTTGGAGAAGTCATTGTCCAGAAACCCCTTGAATGGCCCAACACAAGTCTTCTGCATTGGCAGAAGGAACCAGATGAATCTGGCCAATGTTCCTCTAGAGTCCCCAGAAAGATGGCACAAAACACAGACTACTTCAGTTCAAAAGGCCCTGGCTATCTGCCCCCCGCCAATACTCCTAGGGACCCTTGGGGGCTTCTACACAGGATCTGTTCCATGAAATCCTTTTGCCCCACTCCTGATAGATGACCTGCTTCCTGCCACTGTCGTGAGCACAAAATGCCTGCCTCATCTCTGGAATGCAGTAGTGTCCACTGCACCTGACTTGCCCTAAGTAACCACTTCAGATCTAAATCTGAGTGGGAAAGGTATGGGGAGATCATGAGCCAGGTCAAGTGCTCACCAACCAGGGCCTCACCAACCTTCTTTCCACCCAGAATACACGAGCACACGCTTAGGAATAAAGCCTTTCTGCATTTCCCCACAAATCCCATCATGGTGTTCTTAGAACACCCCAGGGAACTCAGGGCCAGGAGACATGGGGCTTCTTTCTCTCTGCCCCACAGCTTCCTAAGTCTGGGTAGTCCTGACTCTTTTTCACCCTGGATATGCTCAGAGTTCCCCAAGAACTTGCCCACTTTTCTCAGGCACCTGGGGTCCTGAGCCTCCAAGCAACTGAAGACTCCTCGGTGCAATTAGCAATAGCCTTCCTCTCAGCTTGGGTCACTGGAATAGGCATTGGAATTGATGCAAATCAATTCCCAGGAATAGCTTTGGGCATCCTATAATTCTTCAGGATATAATTGCAAAATAAACTCTCAAGTGTCCTTTGGCATGCTCTTGAACTTGGAAGACAAGAGGAAGAGGCAAGAGGTGGCGGAAGAGGCAGCTCCCACTAGTGTCAACGTTCAGCCTCCTGGAAGCAGATGCTGATCTGGATGAGCCACCAGGGCCCTGCAGGGCCTCCCATCCCACTTGGCCAGAAGGTCCCTGCAGAAGTAAGGCTGCAAACAGGCTTTTCAGAGTCACAGGGACTGGAGATGCAAAACCGTTTCTCATTCTTCCTGGGTATGGAGGTGTGGGGGGAAACCACTTTCCACATTTGTAAAATGAACTTAATACTCTCCTCATGGAATGAATGTCAATAACCAATGTAAGCACTTGGCACAGGTGTGGCACAGAGGGGAGATTAATAAAAACTAAACACATGTGAAACCTGGCAAACAGCAGGAGAGTAACAAACAAGGGATCCTGAAGAATAAAGGGAAGGGAAAAGAACAGTATTCTCTCATTGTTCCAGTTGGATGAAATGGAAGGAGACAAATTCCATGCTCTGGGCTGGCACTTGCAAACACACACACACACACACACACACACACACACACACACACACCTGTCGTATTGCACAGGCTGTATTCATTCCAACAGTTACATGGTGCGGTCGATTCCCTTATGAGATGCCTCAAACTTGATGTTTTGCCCCTAAAATCTGTTCACCACACACTTGCATGAGAGAGACCTGAGAAATATTTTCTATCTCAAACTGACTCCACCTTTGCAAAGAGAGCCACATAGCTTATTTTAACTCCTGTTTTGGTCCCATGACAAGCGAGAACAAATGTTTGGCTCTACCAAGAGTGTTCACCTTAAATACATTCCTTGGATGCCTTAGTTTGTACCTCTGCTCCTTTGCAGGTAAACGACCTCATCTTCCCCGGCTGAGCTCTGACCACATGGGTTAAGTTTAGCACTGTGCTCCATGAATGTGCAGTGCTTCTATTATTAAGCTGACACAAGAGAGATAAATATTTCCCTGGTGACACACAGCCGCTCCTGGCATCCAGGGACTCCTTTCCCAAAATCCTTTCCAAATAGGGAAGCTTACAGCACTCTAAAAATGAACTAAGGAGACCCCAAAGAATTTGTGGATTTGAAAATATTCAACACATGCCTTTCCCGTGAGGTATTCAGAAAGAACTATGAACTCTGAAACATGAAGCCCAGGTAACCACAGAAAGTGCTCCAGGGAAGCTGCCTATTAGCCCTCTGGCAGCTCCCCGGCCAGGCGGTCTGGAAATTGTTCTCACTACAGTCCACTTGTGTGTTCTCCGGGTACTTCGATTTTCAGTTTCAGCTTTCAAAATTGCTGCCCTTCCATCCCAGAAATTCTAGCTCATTGTGGAACATAGTATGTATTTCTCTTCCAGGAAGACATTTTAAAATTTCTAAAGTAACGAGTGGCCTGCAAATTCAGGGATATGAAAATAATGTGGTAACGACTGAGCGCTCACTGCATTCTGTGCACTGGGTTTGGACCATCTTATTTGATCCCACCCTAAGTCAGTGACATAAAGAGGGTCACCAATTTCCACTTTCAATCATTCTTGCAATGACAGTGAACATGGATAGAGTTTCTACAGTGTACTCAGCATGGTTCCAGCTGACAGGCACAATTCCCTTCCCCCAGTGGAAGGGAGAATCCTACAAGGGATACCGATCACAGCAGAGGTCACATTTCTACACTGTCCTGTTGGGGAGTGGAAAGTATCTCAGTGAAAAACAAAGGGCCCCGGGGTCCAGGCAAAACGAGCAGGGTCGGGAGGGACATCTGAGAAGTTTGGGCATCTGAGAATGGAGCTGGGAGATGGAGGGCAGCCAGCCAGGATATGGGGACAGCTGTGCATACTGGGGGAAAACAGACTGATGGGGAGGAGACCCTGGGACATCAGAGAAGCAATCCAGGCCTGACCATCAGAACCCCTTGGGGATGCGTGACATATGGACTTATTTTAAGTCAGACAAGCAACCAATAGAGGATTTGGTACACTCTGACATTTCTGTTCCATCCTATTTCATTTATTTTTAATAAAATGCTGATATTTCATCAACTTGATTTCACAACCTATTAGTACAATTGCAAACAGTTTGAAAGCCACATTCTTGCTTCTAAATTATCTTTATTAAAGTGTAAACTCTAAAAGGGAGCTAGCAAGGTTGACTTCCACCCATGGTCTGACTGCACCGTGTGATCTTATAAATGGACTCCCTTCGTGGTTTTTTTCCTCCTTAAGAAGTCTCAGAAGCCCAAATGTCCTCGCATGGCATCTGCATCGACTGCCAGCTTGGCCAAGAAGACATGATCTGTCAGATCCCGCAGCTGTGTCGCTGAAAGGCAGCTGACTGTATGCAGATTTGTGGCCATCTCTGGTGCCAGCCCTGTGTCCACTTCAGGATCGCAATGCAGGGCATTTGTTGGCACCAGCCCACATAACAGGGTGGAGGAATTTAGATCTAAGATGTTCTTGCTGGGTAAGAGGCTCCTTTGTGCCCTACATCTCCAATTCTGGCTGGGTTTATGGCAGTTCCTCTTATCTCAAATTGACATTCTGATCTGTGCCTGCTACTCACAAAAGTCCTAAAGGAATGAGAGTAGTCATACCCTGGAGCCCTGGTCCACCCTGAATCATGCCTAAATCCCGCAGAGCAGCCAGAACAGTCTCCAGACAGAATCCTGCAGCACGCATCAACACACTGACCTGTGGCTCACCACCTTGTCATGAAATCTTTCTAGAAATGGAAGCTTGTTCTGCAGTTTTCCCCACTAAGTCTATTTCTACTTTCAAAAAGCAGCCAGACGTCAGCCACCACTCTGTCCTTCCCAAAACAACAAGGTCCTCACATCTCCTAACTGGTAACATTGGAAGACTTGAGTTTGGGCACAGAGAGGCAGTGGACCCAACCTAAACTTGAGTGGACCTTGGAAGTCTAGTAGCCAGAGCCTGGGGCCTGAGGAATTGGCTTCAAGCTGTCACCAAGCACTCACCCTTGTGATAGGGGGTGAACAGGGCTCAGGAGAAGCCAGACAGCAGCCTGCTAGCCAAACAGCCTCTGCATCAGGTGCTACATCAGGCCAAGAGGGCAGCTGACCTCAGCTTCAGCCTCAGGACACTTTGTCCACTGTGGTGCTTGGAACATGTCTTCATTGGGAACTGCCTGCCTGCAGAATCAGCCTTTATTCTACACCCTGTTAACCCTTGTATGGATTTAGATCTATTCCTCCCTTTTCCAGCTTGCAACCAGAGAACACCCTCCAGGCTCCCTGTGAGCCTGTCTTAATATTTCATGTGGCATGAAAGTTCCTGTGTCTCAGCGAGTGACTTCTGCACCCCTTACCAATTCCTCAGCCAGGAATAGCTTGCACAGGGAGTTTAGTTGTTCAGGATGGGCTGTGGGGCTCCCTCGACGCATCCCGTCCCAGAAAAGCATGTAGATTAACACCTCATCCTGTCATGTACTAAAATCCCAAGTAAAGAAGCCCACACGATCCCACTGTTATAGCAGGGGCAGGCCTGGGAGGAAAAGGGCTGGTGTTTCCCCTCCATGCTGAGAAGAACCCATGCCCACCTGTAGAGAGCAGCGGCCTCAGGAAGGGCCTTCTGGAGACCCCTGAGCTGCTGCTTTGCTCCTGAAGCCTGTTGACTGCAGGCATCCCCAGGGCCACACTTCACACCCTCCAAAACATACTGTAGCCTGGCCCTGGTCTGAGCTCCAACATGCTCAGGGGTTCTGAGGGCTGTGGCTAGTGCTGAGTCCTCCCCTTGAGCAGAGGCAAGTGGAAGCTGGGAGTTTGGCAGATGGCAGAGACAGGAGAGTGCTCTTTTTTACTCTCCTGAAATCTTCTAACTTCCTAGCTTAAGGTGAGGCCTGGTGTTTGTCTTGACAACAGAATCCCAGGTGAAGGTAACTCAACGGTGCTGCTCTGGGGGCCACACTTTTGACAACCCTTCTTAGAGCAGAAAGAATTGTGAAGACAGCAGAACAGGCCATGCATGCGAGTGGCCTCTCGTTTGCTCCCTAGAATTGCTGCCAAATGCTGGTGTGAGGGAGCCCAAGCATGGTGAGTTCCTCTGTACCCCCACAATGAACTCATGTACGGGTGTGTGTGTGCTTTATATATATACCTTATTATATATATACTTTATTTAAACATTGAGGGTGCAAAAAGGAGAGCCCTTCTCTGGGCCCCATAGGCCCACTGAGGGGTCAAGAGGCAGCTATTGCCAAGGGTGTGGACAAAACTTGGATGAGCACATGAGGTCCCTCATGCTAAGGGATGGAACTGGGGTGAAGGGAGAGATCAGACCCAACGTCACACCACAGAGACTGAGAGCCTCCTAGCCCCATGCCACTATATTCCAGCAGGATATCTGAGGGGTCCGAGGAACCCAAAAGCAACTTGACTTTGAATCTTGCTCTTGCCCTTAGGAAGATACGTTGTCATGGCCTGAATATTTGTACCCCACTGCCACTTGTATGTTAAAGCCTAATCCCGCGTATGACGGTTTTTGGAGGTGGGCCACGAGAGTGGAGCTCCCATGATGGTATTAATGTCCTTATAAGATGAACAGACCACAGCACTCTTACTTGTTCTCTCTCTCTCTCTCTCTCTCTCTCTCTCTCTCTCTCTCTCTCTGTCTTGCACTCTCAGGCTCATTACCATGCGAGTGACAGGTAAAGTGTACTCTTGACTCCGCCCCTATGGCAGCCCCAACTGACCAAATCAGCAGCCATGGAGGGAGGACAGGGCAGAGCTTACTCATCAGGCGAGCAGACCAGCCTATCACATTGGGGCCCTCAGTCCACCTCTGTGCTCTTGTCCTGGGCCCAGCAAATGTTGAGGGAAGTCCTGTTGGTACATAGCTTCATTGTCCCTTGAGCCCCTGGAGAAATACTGCCCGCTGAGTTCTACAGGGTCTTCTCCCACCCTTCTCCTCAGCTCCTTTAGGGTCCTGTAATGTTTCCTGGGCAGCGGCAGCAGCTACAGTGCAGTCCTCATCTGCATGTGACAATGACGAAGAAACACGCACAGGGTCCTTGGAACCAGGTCCGAGCTCAGGGGTGCTGCTGAGGCTCCAAGAGCAGTGGGAACAACTGAATTGTCCTGATCCTCCCAGGGGTGAGTGGCAGGAGAGTCTGCTTGGTTTACCTGCAGGCCCCACGCCGCACCCAGACCCAGCTGTCCACCTATGTATGACTTCCCCTGCCGCCACCCCTCCATGAGGACCATTATGGATGGAGGGCGTGCAATCCCACAGACACTCTGACTTCAGACGTCTGGCCTCCAGAACTGGAAGAGAATAAATTTCCCATGCTTTTTAAAGCCACCCAGTTTGTGGTCCTTGGTTATAGCAGCCCTAGGAAATGAACAGAGGCCAGTGACGTGCACGACCCATTTTTTTTCTGTTTACACATGATTTGTTCTGCTCAAAGCAGTGCTTGTCAAAAGTTTGGCCCCCACACCAGCATCTGGGATTCTGTTGGCAAAACAAACTACAGGCTCCACCCAAAACCATTAAGTCAGAAATTTCAGGGATGGGCTCAGCAATCTGTCTTTTAAAGGAGCCTCCAGGGGATTCTGATCCGGCTCCAGTCTGAGCACCACCAGGGAAGAGGAGACGCTTCAAGGAAAGAGAAAGATTGGCACCAGACGATGCCCAGATGTGACCAGCTGCTGCTGATGGCCAGCATCCCTGAACTGCTTTGGTGGAACCACTGTAGAATGCAAAGTGGTGAAGGTTGGGGGAGGGGCATATACCCCCAAAGGTGCTATAGGGTCACAAAGTCTGAAAGCCTCAATATGGCCCCATGTACACCTCTCTGTGGCCGCATGTTGTCTCCTGCAGAGCTTCTTGTGCTCCATGTCGTGGCTGTTATAGAATAATAGCAGCCCATGACCACTTAGCTGGGGAGGTTTATGCCTTGCCAATCGGGTACTGACACCTCCTAGGATTGCCATACCCTTCCAGCTGGGTCCTATAGGGTAAATCCCAGCATTACTCAGACCCCATGGTACAGCACGGCAGGTACTGCCCCAGCTGGCTCCTGAAACATGCATTCCCCCGTGGCCCCAGGCCTCTGGACAGAGCGTACCCATCCTCTGGACTATTCTGTCCCGCTGACTCATCCTGCAAAGCTGCGCTCCAATGTCAACTACCCTCCCAAGTCTGTCTGTTCTCGGCCTTTGGTCCTCACCCTAGAAGAACATTCAACAAAAGGCCCTAACTGATCTATCCGTCTCTTTGCCAGAAATGGGACCCGCCCAGCTGCCTCCACCTTGTGCTCTTGTAGTTCTTGTCCTCTTGGAATCTCACCATCCACCTGATATATTGTATCGTTGTCGAGTTCATACACAGCAAAAGGGAAGAAGTTGAGTCTTACTCATAAAACTTGAACTTGACTTTCCACAGAAGTGACAGCTTTAAATTGTTCCCCTAACCCCGATTCCTTCTGTGGTGCAGACACAGTCCTGAGGAGAGATGACCTTCTTTTCGATCAAGTTTTCACTTCAACTAACACTCCACATAGAAAGAGTAGGCAAAAGGTCTCGTTTGGATTGTGGGTTTGTCCTTTGACCTCCTTGGTCCTCTGCCAGTCACAAAGCCTGATCCACCCAAAGCTGGGAGGAGAACAGGCTTCCTCCTCTACGCATAGTTGTCTGGGGCATGACACTCATTGGCTCCCTTAGGGGATTAGACCTGCCTCTTTAAGGAGGTCAGGTGCAGAGAGGCTGAGCTCCCTTCTGCAAAGCACACAGACATCATCCAGCAGTAGTAGACCCAGAGAGGCCCCTTTTCATTATCCCCTTTTCATGCACACACATTTGAAACTTTCTTTGGCCCCTTCTAAAATAATTCAGAACAACACAGGCTGAGTGTGAAGTTGGGACCTGAGATTGGAGGCCCAGGACTCCACAGAGGGGCTTTTACTCTGAGGAGTCTGTGGATTCAAAGAGTCCTGATAAGGCCAAGCTCAAGTTGGAATGAGCTGGGGAATGGAGCCCCAGTTCTCCACATGAGGTGGCTGCTTCATGCTCAGACCTTGGGAAAGAACGTTCTGCCCAGTTAGAATGTTGTGGTAAAGGTTTAGCAAGAAGACCGTTTCACCCAATGTATTAGTCAGCTCCAGCCACCATAACAAAGAGCCACAGATGGGTGGCTTCAATTGTTAGCTCACAGCTGTGGAGGCTGGAAGTTCAAGATCCAGGTGTTATCAGGACTGGTTCCTTCTGAGGCCTTTCTCCTTGGCCTGTAGAGGCTGTCTTCTCCTGGTGACCTCACATGGCTGTCCCTCTGTGTGTATCCTAATCTCACCTCCTTATAGGACACCAGTCCTATTGGATTAGGGTCCATCCTAAGCACCTCATGCTAACACAGTCACTTCTTTGAAGACCCTGTCTCTAATACACATTTGAAGGTCCTGGGGGTTGGGACTTCAACACACAAATTTCAAAACATCATGGTTCAGCCATAACAGCATTCCAAATGCGCCACTTGAGGGTAGCCTATCTCCCCATTGATGAGGTCACCATGTTCTCATGGGTGAGAAGTCCAGGTGATATTAAAGAAATGTAGAAGGACCTGTCCGAGGTCTGCGAGAAGCAGAAACTAGGGCTGCCACAGCCCTGAGCTGACCCCATCTTCCATTTCAGAGCAAAGTGTTGAGCGGCTATGAACTGTACACCATGTTCCTGGCCACAGACAAAGGGAGAGAAAGGACAAAGGGAGTGGGCGTTGAGACCAGCGGATGTTTATACACACAGGACAAGAGGAGCCTGGGAAGGGAGATGAGCTCATTCCAAGGTGGTGGCTCCCCCAGACACGGCACCTCTTCTCAGCCTGCTGGCATGGCCCCTTCGCCCAGAGGCGCCACCTCCAGAGGCGTCTATGCTGGTAAGAAAGGAGTAGCTTCCTTGATCTTCCAACACCTGAACTGATGCCCAGAGTGGTTCACTGAGACACATACATGTCTGAGTGACTTCAGGACAGACGTCACGAGACCACAGACAGTAGCCCTCCTTCCTCCCTTCATGCCCCTTCTTATGCATGTGGGTGTGAAAACCCTCTGCAACAATATTTATAAAAAGATTTTAAAACAATAAAAGTCAAAAAGAAAAGTGCCACAGGGAAATGGACAAGTAAGACTGAGAAGCTAGACTGGGGAGGTGTTGGGGTCAGGAAGATGGAAGTAGGAAGGCTCCTTCCTTGGAGAGGCAAGACCCCTCAACAGATGGAGAGAGAGGCCCTCGGGTGATAAGGTGAAAGCCAGGTCCTCCTGGCTCCCCACCCTGGTGCGAGGAGGGGATTCAGACCCACAGTGGCCAGGGACCTCCATGTTCCTGACCAAGCAATGGGAGGGCATTGGAGCACTGCCTGTGTCCTGAGGCCCATGGTACATTGGGGGCCACACAGGATGCCACACATAGAGGCACTCTCAACCTTCCACGAGTGTGCTCGGGCTGCACTGTGGTGGCCCTTTGCCATCTTTGGGCCAGTGCACTGGAGTTCAGCCACACAGGAGGAACTGAGCTCCTGAACAAAGACACACACAACTCTACGTGGAGCTTGGCATTCAATTTTTACTTAAAAAAAAAAAAAAAGATTAAAAGTCTGTGAAATGCTACACTGGAAGACAGACACATGGAGGGCAGCAAAATCCCTGGTGATCTGTGCTGGAAAGAAGACGGGACACAGGTCCCTCTGCAGAGGGTGGGCCATACCCTCCCGCATGAGCAATGCTATAGTCATTGAGAGAGCTTCATGTCCCTGAGCCCTAGAATGCACAGGGCATGATCAGGATCAAGTCATTTGATGATCACATCATCTTCATGAGTCAGGTGTTGTGCGTACCTCCATTTTAAAGATGGGGAAACTGAGGCAGAAAAGCATACTGTGGCTAGATGGGGGACATGCTGGTTGGACCCTGTGTGTGACTGCAGTGAGCCAGGCAGGGCTCCCTGTGTATGCAGAACAGGTCTGCTTCTCTGAGGGCCTGTGCCCCACCTTGGGCCAAGGGAGCAATGGCCCTATAGCAGCCCACGGGGCCTCACTGAGTGATGGTCTTGTGCAGGTTTGCATGTGATATAGGAATTAAAACAGAAAAATTAGAAATCCCCCCCAAAGAGAGAGAAAACCATGAGTTTTTCTTTTCTTTTTTTTTCCATTCATGTTTATTATTTTATTTTTATCTCTCCTTTTCTCCTTGGTGTTTACTGCTTATTATTACTGTGCAAAGTACTTCAGGGGCCCTGCATGCTCCTGGTAAACTGGACCAAAGTCCTTTATGTCCCTCTGGGTCCAAGCAGGTCTGCTCCACTGTCACCTGGCTGCCTGGCTTTGTGTTCCACCAACCCTGCCCTAGAGGCACAAATGCCCAGCAGCAAGAATGTCCCAGGGCTCACTTCTTCAACATGTCCATTGTCCTAGGGCAAACAGGAGAAAAGGTGCCTCATCTCATTGGTGTTTGCTGCCCTGAAATTGAGAGGACACCCTTAAATACATGCTGAAGGGCCCTCCAAACTCAGTGATTCTGGGGGGTTTCTGCCTCCCTGGAACTTGGAGCTGAACTTTCTCATCTGCCATCAGCATTGACAGGAGAACCAGGAGGACCCCCAGCTGCAGATCTGAAACACGTCCCTGGGTCGGGAGAAGTGGAGGCTATGACATGCAAAGCTGCCGATGCTTCCTGCCAGGACAGGAGCAGAAAGAAAATATTAAAAACTGGGTTGAGGAGTGAGGCACAGCCACGGATCCGTGTGCAAGCTTTGGAGTAGGGCAACGTCTGTTTGCAGAATGTGGAAGAGGAAATCAGTTTCTAGTTAAGAAGCAAGACTTCAGGCCCAGGGAAGGACTTCTTGGTTGCCATGGGAACCAAACCCAGCTGGCAGCCAGTGAGGCTCTCAATCAGGCCTCCCAGCAGCTGCCTGGACCCTAGAGCTCAGGGCTGACCTGCCGGCGTCCCCCTGGACACAGTGACAGGTGACTCCAGGAGGCTTCAATCGATCACCATGTTCAACCATAGAGTCAATCCAAACAAGCCCGGGTCAAAGGAGGTCACATGCAAGTCCTCCAGAAACTTGGCAGTCAGGGACATGCGAACTCAGACTCAGGGATTGACACAACAAACAGGACGTGCCCCAACCTGGTTGTTTGGTTTGTTCTCTCCTTTAATTCTCAACTGTAAAATGCAGGCCTCCTCCCAGGATGCCCACACACCTGCCCAGCCCAGGGCAGCTCCCTGGGGGAGCAAAGATCCATGGTGTTATTCGGGCTCAGCTTTTGTTCTAACACTAACTTTGTGAGCAGCCTTCTCTGACTCTCTGGGTCTTCCCAGAGCTGGAAAATATGAGGAAGAACTTCCATCCAGGGTGCTCCTGAGAAACCTGGTCAGCTGAGGGCAGGATTAGTGACAAGCCGTGTCCCTGTGTGTGGACAGACAGATGGGGCATCATCTTTCCCTCATGCCCTTTGTTAATTAATAACTCCTTGCTGAGTGTGGGGGACAACGTGTAAAGGATGTGCCTTAGGGAGACACAGCTTCCAGCCGCCCTCCCCCATATTTACCACAGGGTTAGGAGAAGAGGCCTAGTACCAGATTGGAACGGCCATGTTCCAGAGAAATGGAGGTGGAAGTTGCCATGGGGACTCCAGAGCAGACAAAGCAGACCCAAGTTGTCCCTAGTGCCAAAGCAAACAGGTGATTCTGTGGAACTGTGCACCCTGGATCAGCTCACCCTGGATCAGATGGGGATCTGCAAAGTCCATTCCCAGAGGTCTGGGGCACTCACAGGCCAATGGGGGGAACCCAGTTCACCAGTTTGGGCAGAATCTTCTCAGGTTTGGGCCCATATCTCTAAAGGTGGTGGGGGGGTCCGACCTCATGACATTTTACAGGGGTGGGGGCTTGCCGGGACCCAAACAAGTGCTCAATTTGTCATCTCTAAGGGCCTCTGAGAAGAGGGACATCATGAGAAGCACTCAAGAGGGAATTCTTGTATTTTACAGATGAGGAACTGAGGCTCAGGGCCACCCAGGCATGGTTGAGGGGCACAGGAGAGCAGGGACAGGACCTCAGGGATCGCAGTTAGTTGCCCTTGCTCACCTCGGCACTGCCCTGAGAAGCCAGCACAGGGCTCCAGGGACCACATCAGCAGGGCTTCAGGCCCCAGGGCACCACACCCAAGACACTGTGGGGCCTGCTGTGTGGGGTGGGAAGAAACAACCTTGTTTGCTTGTCTTCCCTCTTCCAGAGACATTATGTACATGAACTTACTGGATGATCACCCCACCCTGTGAAACGGATAAAACTGGCCTGGAGAAACTGAGGTTGGCCAGACTGAAGTTACCATCAGACGGAGAAAATGATGGTCTTCCCAGGGACCACCGTCCACCCTCTGCCCTGGCACTATCTGCAGTGCACATAGGATCCAGGTGGGGCCTGTGGGCTATTTCTCCAACAGACTCAGGCCCTTGGGCACAGGCCAGCAGACCCACAGCATCAAGCTGGATGTGTGAGTCGTACTGAAACTGAGACTCTGGGGAGGTGGCCCCAGCCGTCTGTGGTCACAGTCCTGCAGATGAGAATTGCTGAGACAGCCTGGCCTAGCCCAGCCAGCAGGAGCCCTGGGGGCGCAGTCCTCAGCTGGGTGCAGAGCTTTCCTGAAAGGAACTGCCTGCCAAAGGGGGCCCCATGCCAGCCGACCCTTGCTTTGCCCCTGGCTGTGGGGCAGCTGGTGGGCTGTGACTCAAGGAACCCAGGGTAGAGGGATGAGTATAGGTGGGAGGGAAATAGTGTCTGCCTCAGACCCAGCTGCAAGGATGGATCCACAACACTCCCTGGCCTTGGAAAGACAGATGCCGTGGCACCTGGTCTCAGCTGGGGACATTGGATCATCTCTGCTGTGTACAGTATGCACCGTGGAATGTAGGACACATCATTCTAGGGAGGTGCCCTTTCTAATTAGGCAGTGAAGTCAGCCACTGTGAACTTCAAACAGTAAAAATAGGATCCTAAAAATAGCCCTGGGGGAAACTGTGAGGGGAACTGGGGGTGCAGCCCGGGAAGTTCTGGGGCCTGATCAGGACAGTTCCCATAGGGCCTCCAGGCTAAGCAGATGCCTTGACTGACACCAGCAGGACTCCAGAGACCCCAAGAACCCCAAGATCAGAGTGTGGGAGTGTACTGTGATGAGAAAGTGCTGGAGCTCTGGGGGTGCCAATCTGCATGTTTATTACCCAGGGGGCTCGCAGCCCTCCCTGTTCCAAGGTTCTTTAACTCCTGCATCTGGGCTGTAGGTGTGTTCCTGTATGCATCAGCTGGTGCACTGTGGATTACATGCACAGCCCTTCATCAGTTTCTAGAAGGGATGGAGTAGCTAAGAGGGCCTTCCAGATGTGTGGTCCCTCCTCAAAGCGGAGTCCATGGACCAGAGCATAGCAATACTCAGAGTTTTTATAAAACAGGCTCTAAGCTAACCCAGGTGCTCTGAGACAGAACCCATATGACCAACAGAACCCAGGGGTGACACAGTGTTCAGTAAAGTGTGACACATCCAGTTCCTGACTCCCAGAGGCCTACCTCACAAGCCAAGGGGTGAGGCTGAGAGTGTCGTGAGACCCACTGGGGGTGAAGGTATAGAGGCCTCAGCACACGGGCAATGCTGCGGGCCGGGGGTCCAAGGTGCAGCTGCTGGCTGAGTGAGCTGGGAGACCAGCTGCCCTGTTCACCTAGGAACCAGCTCAGGGCTCCTGTCTGCATCTGGAAAGCAGCGTGGTAGGTATGTGCTATCACTGGCTGGGACCCCTGAGGTTCCCAAGATGCCCAGGGACCAGTTCTGCATCCCTAGCTTCTAAAAACCTGCAGAGTCCCAGTTCTATGGGACACTCCTAACTCTTAACAAAGTACCTGTGACATACCAGGACAGACACCCCACAGGGAATGAGACCAGTTCCTGCCTTCAAGGATTCCCAGACTCACTGGAGGACAGATGCAGGTGAATGGAACCTGGAGACCAAGTGTAGAGCTGGTGTGGCTGGACCTCAGGGTAGGACCAGCCAGGTAAGCAATCCTGGAGTCGGGGCTGAGCCAGCCTGGGCCTGTGACTCCTTGTACAGTGGCTTTTACTTTTCTTTCTTCAAATTTATCTTTTACCTCTTTTGGAATTATTATTTTCATGGAAGCATAATTTATACATAGCTCAAAGCATCAGTCTTTAGAGTACAATTTGATTCATCTCAATAATTGGATCAAGACTTCACCCACGTCGCTGCCTCTCGTCAACACACAAGACATTTCTGCAGCCCCAGAAAATTCTCCCAGGAATTTCTGGCTTCTTTCTCCATAGATGGATCTTCTGCTACAGGTGGACTTAGGTTGGAGCGTGGCTGTCTGCATCTGACTTCATTTGCTCAGGTAAGGTTTTTGAGGACCACCCATAATGGCATACATACACCAACAGACGCAAAGCCCGTCTGTTTTCATTGCTGCATGGAGTGCATGTGGATACCCTACATTTTGTTTATCCACTCCATGACTGATGGCCATTTGGGTCATTTCCAGTTTTTAACTATCAGGAATAAAGCTGTTATGGTGATTTAAAAAAAAAGTTTTTAAATGTATCCAAGTAAAATTCATATAACATCAAACCAACCATTTGAAAGTGAATAATTCAGTAGCATTTAGTATATTCACAGTGTGGTACAATTGTCAACTTTTATTTAGCTCCCGAACCTTTCCATTGCTTCAAAATAAACAGCTTATCCATTAAGCAGTTTCTCCCCATTAGTCCCACCCTGCCCCCAGGTGACCACCAATCTGCTGTCTCCTTGAATGGATCTAGTCTATATAAATAGAACTAGACAATTTGGGACCTTTGTGTCTGGCTTCTTTTACTCAGACTAATGTTTTCCAGCTTCATCCATATTGTAGTAGGTCATTAGTGCTTCGTTTCTTTAAGGGCTGAATAATATTCCATCATGCAGATCATAATTTGCTTATGCTGTGGACAATGGTACAGATAGTTTCCATAGCTGGGTACCCTTGTTCCTCTTGAGTGCGTGTCAGGGAGCTGGGTTGCCAGGTCATGGATGGTTGTAAGAGGTATTTGTTTGGCCTTAGTAGATGCTACCAAATGGCTTTGCCCCAGGGAACACACAGCTGCTGAGGTCCTGACCACTTGGGAATATTAGGGGAGGTCAGTCCCAGCAGTTGGTATAGTTACCAAGCCTGGGTGGGGACAGCCCTGGGCCCAGGATGAGGATCCTGGGGTACAGCCTCCTAAATCTCCAGGAGATCATGACTCTTTGATGTCCTTGAGACCTTGAAGTATTAATCCCTGTGACCATCCCCTTCCTAGGCTCTTTCCCTGCCCCCTCTGCCCCTCCCAGGCTACTGTAACCAGGAGCTCCTGCCTCTCCATTTTCTCTCAGCTCCTTTAGTGTAAATTCCCATAACCCTTCTGTGAGTTCAGACTTTCCAGATAAAACTTAGAACAGGCTTTTGTTGGGCTCAATACACAAACCCTGGTGAAATCAAGGAGTACAACATCCTGGTTGTTGGGTTGTGTTGGGCTATCTTGTGTTGTACGGTATTGTGTTGTGTAATAGTAATGTTGTGTGATGTCATATTCTATCACGTACTGTTGCATTTTTAACTAGAAGGGACATGTGAACAAAATCCAGATTAACATACGCACATACTGTCCTGCCCGGCCTTTGGTACCCTCAGTGATCAGTCAGAACTGAACTCTCCTGGCCCCAAGATCATGGAGAAGGGACCCCCCCATAGGGCTGGCCTGGAGGTCTTCAATCAAAGGGGCTACACATGACTTGGGTCCACTGGGCTTCAAGCCTGGAGATACTTGAGAATCACCTGAAAACACAAACAGGGACAGCCAGCCCCCAACCCCAAGGTTCTTGTGCTGTTAGGACACAGAGTCATCAAACTCCCCACCCCGTCTTGTGGACTCACCAACTCCCCAGCACACCCAGCCCTTGGCATATCACAAACATATCCTTCATCACTCCATACAATGGACAGATAGTCCTTGTCCCATAAACCTGGGAACAAAAAGGCTATCCCCAGCCCTGCACTGCCTAAAACCTTGAAGAGACCTCCTATCAGCCAAGGTTGATCTCCAGGCCCTGTACATCCCTAAAGTGGCCTTCTCTTTGGCTATTGTCCTTCCCTGCAGCCTCATAGCAGGTCATTCAAAGGGAAAGGGTCACTGAAAGGTAGCCTGGCCACTCGGCCACCCTCCAAGGGCTGGCCAGATTCCTCCCATTCCTGCGTTCCTCTGGTTGTGCAGAGCTTTCCGAGGTGGCTCTGCGCTGGATGGTGGAGAGCCACATTGAGTACATGGGACTGTAAGAAGCATATGCTCAGGTGAGTGAGCACCATGGTCCCCAACCAAGCAGTTCCTGCCCTAGGGAGAGCCCCCTTCCCACTGTGTGGGTTTGGGATTCCCCCATCTTTCTGAAGCACTCAATGCATTTGATTTTCTTTTCAGCAGAAAACACAACCACAGAAACAGGCACACAAAGCACACACGGTCACATATCCTGCGAGCTATTTCCCGAACAATTTCTTTGGTAGCCCTTAAGTAAATAAATCAGTGGCTCTGGTGTACTTTCCACTGGGGAAGAAAATAGCTGAGTAAATACTGCACCTGCCACAAGGACACAAGTACAGAAATAAGGCAGGAGCGTCCTGGGCACAGTTTTCTGCCAAGCCATGGTCATTTGTCACTGACACCCAAGAAGGCTCTGGTTCTGAAAACACAAAGCAGGTTGGGCCAAATGTAAAATCAGTAGGACAGGGTTTGGCTTCTAAGATTACTGAGAGAGCTGTTTTCTCTTCCTTGATGTCTTTGTAGGGTGGCGAACAGGTCTACACACTGAGGAAACAGTTAGACTGCAAAGTCCGCAGGAAGTCACAGAGGGAGCAGGCTCAGAGTCCACAGAGGCAACAAGCACAGCAAGCCAGATGGACACTCACCAACCAGTCTGTTCCCTAGGAGAAGCAGATGGATCCCTATAGGGAAAAGGCATTCCACCCACATTCCTGAGCATCCCCCAAATGCACAGCAGGGAACCAGGTGTCCAGGGTGCCATGATTATGCTCTCTACCTTTCCAGAATGAATTGAAGCTGAAGAAAAAGCAACAATGTGCTTGCTTGGCAGTTTTGAATTGTCTAAAGGATCCTACTAGGTTTGTCTCAAAACCGGAAAAGTGCCTGCTTATTTGGTGTCAACCAAGATCCACTGAGTACTTTCAGCTATTGGCATTTGCTGTTTTAGTCACCTGCTTACCCATGTAGTATGATCTGAAGGTCCCCACCAGGCCTCATGCTGAAATCCAATCCCACGACCATTGAAAGCTTCATGGTCACAGTGGATGCATGTCTTTCCCAGGAGACGGAGTCAGTTCTCTTGAGACTGGATTCAGTCTCAGGGGAGTGGCTTAGGTCTCTCAGGAGTGGGTTAGGTCTCAAGGGAGTGGATTAGCTACTAAGAGAGTGGGCTCCAATCAGCCTCCCCTCTACCTCTCTCTTGCACACAAGCCTCCTTTTTAAAATACACCCGCCTCCCCTTTTGCTTTTCTGCCATGTCGTGATACAACGCGTGGCCCTCACCAGAAGCCAAGCGGATGCTGATGCTGTGATCTCGAACTTTCCCCGCTACAAGTCATGAGCCAAAATAAATATCTTTTCTTTGTACAGTACCCACCCTTGGGAATTTTGTTATTGTGATATAAAATGTACTAAGACATAGGGCAAGGAAAGGTGGGGAAAGGGACTTTTTTTCTTTTTCTTTTTTTTTTACAAGTTTTGACCTATGCAGTGCACAATTCTTTGGACCAAATGTCACAGGACTGGAAATTGCACTACCAGCAGAGATTTACTCTAAAATGTGATTATCAAAGGAAATGTGAAACAATTTTTTAAATAGCTGAAACGTATCACGGATTTCCTACATACATGGCCCTTGAAGTCATTACCATCATCACAGGTTGAAATGACAATTCTCCTGAAGGGATGTCCCCCTTTCCAGCCGTCCCCAGGCACCACCACACAGCCTACATTTCTGCTAACTCTGGGAGATATGGTTAGTCCTACAAGAGTCTTTAAGTCTCTGCTGTTTCCTTTGCCTACAGCCTCCAAGTGAACAGCAAATGAATAGTTCAATAACAGGAATGTGCTTATACCCAAGATGCCTCTGCACGGAGGACATAGAGGAGGTGAGAAGTGAGAGGAGGTATAGGCTCAGAGTGGAAGCTTCAGCAGCTTCCAGGACTCCGGAGGTGGAGATGGGCACCAGGCACCCAGTGTGATCATGCCCTGACTCAGCCACACACATCTAACACATGAGGGTGTTAAATAGGAGCCACACACCGTCTTGCCTACATTTACACCAAAATAATGAAGGTAATAGCAAACCCCACCCTCCTGGGCCCATCTCCAGCACAATTGGCTTCTCCTTTTGGCCCATCACAGTTCCTGTACGTTTGCCAAGGAAATTGCACAGAGTAGGAGATGAACACTAGGAGGATGGGCTCTTGGGCAGCCTCCATGGGCTGGGACCTAACGGTTGGATCCCAGTGACACTTGGCAGACATGGTCTGGGCCCTGGAGCATGGCTGCAGGGAATGTGAGTGAGCTGCACTGTTTTGGTGGCTGTGGTGTGGAGTCAGGGACGTCCTCCATTCATGTGGGGTGAGGGGTGGGATGGCCCAGGAAGGACGAGGAGAAGGTGAAGCATCCCCTGGCGGTGGAAAGGTGCTAGCTGCTAAGCTGAGCCCTCCTATCTACATCAGCAGGAAATGTCTGATCTGCTGGACTCCTCGCTGCTCCCTTTGTCCCCTGGTTATCCTGGGTCAAGAGGGAAGCCCTCTTGGCTTCATCGCTAAGCCTTACTTTCCCAGCATGCTGCACCACCGCTCTGGGAGAGAGCACAGTGGGAGATGGTGCTGGTCTTTCACACATTCCCCAGAAAGATGGGGGGTCTATGTGTCCCCTCCCCTAAGTCTGCATGGCTCTGGCTTTACCTTGACTAATCAAAGTGAAGTGGCAGGACGCAATGCCAACTTCTGGGCCAAGACATTATGAAGTGGCTGTCCTCTTTCTTCTCATGGGATCTCTCAAAGGACCCTGGAGTACCACGAGGGAGTCAGTCATCCTCACACATTGCATCAAAGTCCTGTGTTCCATTCTTAGTCAAGTCCAGCCTGCAGCCACCCACATCAATGTATCAGACACAGAAACAAAGATAGTCTGGACTCCCAGATTGCCCATGAGCCAACTGAATGCTGCCATGTTGATCTGCTCCATGCTGCCTGAATTGCCCAGCCAAGCCCTGCCCAAGTCCCTGGTCCACAGTAATCCTGAGATGGAACACATTGTCCCAAGGTATCAAGTTCTGAGCCTTTGATCTGCTGATGGTCCACTCTGAGTCCTCCTAAAAGAGTCACTATTTCCAGTCTCCCACTGGACTGAACACTTCCAACTAGAACAGAAGCCCCTCACATCCTCCGTGTACAGACCCAACCCAGTGAACACGGATCTCTCAATGTGGTGTCTGGAGTCAAATCTTTGATGGCCTGGGTAGCTGCAGGAGGAAGAGAGGCAGCTGTGGTCAGTGGCAAATCCCACCACCAGGGTGGGACCCAAGAGCTCTCCTCTTTGAAACCATTGGCTTGGGGCCTGGCCACATGGAAAATTGCCCAGTCACTAAGTAGGACCAGCCCTCTGGATGGTGCTCCAGGACGGAGTTTCTCAACCTCAGCACCATGAACACTTGAGGTCAGATTGTTCTTTGTTGTGGAAGTCATTCTATGGCTCATAGGATATTTATCAGCCTGCTTGGCCTCCATCCTTCTTCCCAAAGTGTCTCCAGACTTTGCCAAACATTCTCTGGGGGCAAAATTCTCCCTACCCCCACCCCTAGTCCTTCAGAGTGTTTTGGCTTTTCCAAAAAGAAAAAAGTTTCTAGCCCTACTAACTTGTAACACTAACTGGACATATTTCACAAAACTGATTCCTTCAGATTCAGCCTTTGGAAACATTTGTCTTTCTTGGATTGCTTAGCTGATTCTCTTTTCCTTTCCCTTGTGTGTGTGGTCCTGAAAGAAGACAAATTCTCAGTGGACTCCTCCATGAAGAAGCCAGAAAGGCTGATCCTCCACCCCTGGGTAGATCCAGGCCTCCTTCTTTCCCTCCTCCCTGCACTTCACAAAAGCAGAGAGAAGAAATAGTCCCCAGCTCTGACTGCTCCTGCACAGCCACTGGGTTCAGACCTCAAGTCCTTTCTACTGTCTAAGCCTGGCCTTCCAGTCCCTGGCATCTCTGCCAATTGCTGATGCCTCCAGTTTAGGTGAGGCTGAGCCTGTGTCCCTCTCCCTCAATAAATCCCTGACCAATTCCACCCTTCCTTAGATGGCAAGAAACCAAGTAAAAGGGATGTGGATAAGGCCCAGCTCAAGTCTCCAATTGTGCAGTGGCAATAATTAATACTTTCCATGTCTCCAGGCATCTCCTCTCCACTGGCTACAGGCATAGGGCCTCCCCTGTTACCATGGGAACCAATCCCAGGGATGTCATAATCCTAACCATAGTGATTCCCTTTCCTTGCCTATGGGAACAGAACATGCAGGACCATCATCTGCATCAGGCACTCCATACAGAGAAGCTCCACTAACTAGCTGGGAAGAAGAATGCTCACAATTTTATTGCTTTTAAGGTATGCTGACCCCTCCCCGCCAAAAGGAGCAAGAAGAGGCATCTAAATTAATTTGTATGAACTAGAAGAAATGGGCATTGAGTATTGGTGCTGCAGGGGCCCACAGCTGACTGGGGCACAGCTCCTATGGAAAGCCAAGTGAATACAGACAGGAAATAGGAGAAGTCATTTGCCAAGTTCAGCTGTGGGGTTTTGTACAGGGAATCGGGAGTACATACTGGATCTCCCTCATCTATGGGTTCAGGGAGCCACATGAACCACTAGGCAACCTCCCAAAGCAGGGGGCTGCATTCCAGTCCATCCCAGCCTGATATCCATTGGCTTCGTCCTTGGGTTCCAACAAAGGAAGCCACACACCCCTTTTAATAGCTCGACTGTGTTCTTCCTGTTGAACTCCGAGGCTATTTCCTCTCAGTGTGTTTATCTTAATTCCTCGTATCTGCCATTCTCCACACAGGTCTTGATCACTTACTTGGGAATACTATTTAAAGAGAAATCTTTTAACTGTTGGATCACAGTGTAAGAGGGTGGTATAGTGTCATGAATAGCAGGTTCTCCAGGCAGAAGCATGTCCGATAATGGAAATATGTGACTTTGTGACTTCAGCATCCCTTCAAAGGTGGTTTTGACATTGAATTTACTTACAAAATGGTCCTTTAAAACAATTCAACATCAACCGTGAAATACCAAATGAAAAGGGCAAATTACTCAGTTGCCTAAAAGCATCATCAAAATCTAAACTTTTCATGGCTTTGTTTATAATTCTGAGGATATTCTCCCTAGATGAAAGTATATTTCATGCATTCAGGATTCAGATACAGAGCATTCCCCAGCTATCTGCTCATTGGAAATGTCTCTCCACACACATTTGAATACAGTCATCTTCTCTGTATTTTAAATCATTTCTATAGCATTTATAATATTTAGTGCCACATAAATGCCATGTAAATAGCTGTTATACTGTATTTAGAGAATGATGACAAGGGGAAAGTTTGAACGTGTTCAATTACAGGCACAATGTTTTTCCCTAATAGGTTCCATCCACATTAGTTGAATCTGCCTAAGGATATGGAGGAACCTAAGGATATGGAGGGCTGACAATATTTACACATATGTGCATTTAAACATTGTTCCCAGTTTTTAAATTGCTTTGCTTCTCATAAATATGAAGCTGAAATTTAAATGTGTATTTTTAAAAATATATTTCAAGGACATATTTAAGTACTTCCTGAAGGCAGAAGCCTGAATGTGTCATGTTCAATCTACAGCAGCCGCCCTCACCCTGTACCTGATACCTCCCTCTGCACTCAGCCTGCAGGGTAATGCAGAGGGACAGGGCAGAGAGCAGGGGCAGGGGTGCTCCTCTGCCTTAAACAAATGTCCTCAATTAGCATGGAAACTCCTCCCACGTGCCTTTCCTCTCTCTACCCGGCCTCCCTCTCTCAGGTCTGTCCAGAGGTGGAGCCACTACATGATACCTCCATGGAAGACACAGAGAACAGTCATGTGCCATCTGTCACAGTACGGAGACCATGTGCTATATGGGCAGCTATTCCTCTTTATGCACATGGAGGCTTGTGTGTTTGGGGACAAGGACACCCTAGTCCTCTTCCCATGACATGTCGTCCGGTTTTCATTCCCCGAGTTCCTAGGACCATATCTGTATTTCATCCTGTGTAGTCCATAGAGGCTGGAAAAGCCCATTCTTTACCAATCCAGTGTCTACACAGGCCAGCTCCTCTGAGCCAATGTTACCAAAGCTAGAAGTTATTGGAATGAAATTAATAATTGGTTTCCAGCCTCCATCATGGAATGAAAATCCTCCCAGTGAAGCTAAGCCATGCTCCTCCTCCTCACCCTCGCTCAGCTTCCATCTTATCCAGCATAAGGGGCATCTCTAAGCTTTCCTGAGAGGAAACAAGACCACCATATCCTCACAGACCACAGAGATGTCCCTTAGCTTCATAAGGACTCTGAGGCACATGGTGCCATGATGGTGCTCATAGATATTCCCTGATTATCTCCAATGAGCCAGGCCTCACCGCTTCCTAGAGAGCAAGTGCTGCTCCGATAAGAAAAGTAGCTTCCAGCAAGTGAGTCCTGGGACCATGATGCTTTCTGGGGCCAAATTCTACTCACCAGCTGCCTCCTGCAGTACTCAGCAGCCTCTCTGGAACCCACATTCAACAGAGGGCCCCTTGGGGACATGTACATCAGACCAAGAATGTGACTGTCAAGAATCAGAAGGATGTTCCCTGGAGCTGTGGCTCGAGGGTCTGCAGCTGCAAGGAGACAGGACAGCCTGGAGAGAGCAAGAATAAACCAGAAAGGAGGAGCTGTCGGGCCCCAGCAGCTCAAAGGTGAATCCTTAGGTACTGGTTGGCCAGTCGAGAGGCCGTGGGCTCTGCTCTCAGGATGCTTACTTGTCCACCATCAGCTCCTGGCAAGAGGATCTCATTTATCTTCTCCACCTCCCAATGTGGAGGGTCTAAGGGAACAGGTACCACACAGACCCTGCCGAGTCAGAAGGCCCCACCCCCGACCTTGTAGATGCTCAGAGGAAACCCATGTGGGGCCGATCCTAGGTGGAGTTGGACCAGCCCTAGAGCCCCAACTTCCCAATATCTAATCCAGGTGGATAAGCCCTGGGCACAGTCTGCTATCTTCCCAGCAGCTGCAGAGGTCGTTTGGAATCAGGACGTTTTTCCAGGAAAGAAGGAAGCAACATCTCCCGGAAACCCTGCCAAGAGCCAGATGTCTCTTCGAGCTTCCCTCCACACTTAGGGGAATTGTCCAGCTTGCAGTCAGCCTTCCCCAGGCTGTGATTCCTGGCTTCTGCCCTGGAGAATTATTAACCCTGAGCTGTTTGCTAAGAGGCAGGCATCAAAGGCAGGAAGCCTGAAGGGTGCAGACCACTATCTTGCCAGGTCACGTGACAGACGAGAAAGCGATCACCAAGGATAGCGCCGCTATCGCCAGGCCCATAAAAACAAGCCATAAAGTAGAAGGACGCCTCTCCGAGTGGCCAGGTGGTTGCAGTTTTGCTGAACCTGGGGCAGGGAGGGAGCGTCCAGGAAATGGGTCATTTGGGGTTGTTTATGCAATGATGTTCTTTTTGTGAGCAGGGAGTAAATTTACCTCATGGTACTTTTGTAAACCTCAAAGCTCATGAGCATAAATAATCCAGACCAGGTGTCCAGATCCCCCAGAAGGGTCACAGTCATCCCCACCCTGGCCGTGGGATGGCTACTTTCTTGACAACCCCCTGCCTTTTCCGTAGACTGGTCCTTCTCAAGCAGGGTCCTTGGACCAGCAGCTTCAGCATCATCCAGGAGTTCTTAGAAATCCACATTCTCTGACGCTTCTTTGACCCACTGAATAACAGTTCCTGGGCTGTACTGCATCTAACAAGCTTCACAGCCAATCCGATGCACTGAGATGCTTGAGAAACACTGATCCCTACATGAAGTTCTATCTTCCTCCAACCCATGATTGGTACACATACGATTCAAATCCCCTGTGGACATGCTACCTTTTCCCTTGGGTTCTGGACCCTTTGTTGCCTCTTTCATAAGTTTTCATGAACCTTAATTTTTTTTTTTAGCTATGACAAAATACATTTGACATAAAATTTACCATCTTATTCATTTTTCAGCATATATAGTTCTGGGGCATTAAGCAAATTGGTAGGTAGCCACCCCCACCATCAATCTCTAGAATTATTCTTCTCTTGCAAAACAGGAATGACTTCCATCCCATCTTCCCCTGACCCCCAGCCACTGCCATTCTGCCTTCTGTCTCTATGACTTTGACAGCCATTCTAGGTACCTCACATAAATGGAACAGTGTTGTATTGGTCCTTTTGTGACTGGCTTATTTCACTTAGCATGGTGTCCTCAAGTTTCGTCCAGGTGTAGCATGTGTCAGAATCCCCTTCCTTTCTAAAGCTGAATAAGATTCCACCATCTGTATACACCACATTTTGTTTATCCACACTTTTATCAATGAACACTGGTGGTGGTGGGGGTTCCAGTTTTGGGCTATTTGCATTGGGCTATTTGCATTATTATTGCAAATAATGTTGCTAAGAAATCCCGTATACAGGTATTTTTTTCTTTGATACTTCGCTTTTAACTGTTTGAGGTGAATATTCAGAAGTGGAATTGCTAGAGCATATGTTAGTTATATTTCCTTTTTAATTGTTTGAGGAACTGCTGTACTATCTTCCATAGAGACTACATATGGAAACCATCTTTGCTTTCCAGGAATAAATCCCACTTGGTCACAATGTATAATAATTCCAATGAACTGATGAATTCTGTTTTTTTGGTATTTTGTTACAGATTTTTGCGTCAATTTTCATCAGAGATATATCTGCAGTTTTTTCATAGTGTCTTTGTTGACTTTTCTATCACAGTAATGAATTTGAAAGTGTCTCCTGCAATTTAATTTTTTGTAAGAGTTTGAAAAGAATTATTATTATGTTTTTCTTTAAATGTTTGGTAGAATTCACTAGTAAAGCCATCAGGACCTGGGCCTCTCTTTAATGGGATTCAATGTGGTTTAATGATTCAATTCCTTAAGAATTCAACATTCTTAATCTGTTCAGATTTCACATTTCTTCATAGTTCAGCCTTGGGAAGATACATGTTTCTAGAAATTTGTGCATTTCTCCTGGAGTATTTAACTTACTGGCACATAACTGTTCAAAGTAGTTTCTTATGAGAGGTGGCATTTCTGTGGTTATTATTTGAAATGTTGCCTCATTCATTTCCAATTTTGAGACTTCTCTCTTTCATAATTAATCTATTTTTCAATTGTGTTTATCTTTTCACAAAACCAACTTCTAATTTCTTTGACCTTTTCTATTGTTTTTCTATTCTCTTTTTCATTTATTTCAGTTCTAATATCTGTCATTTTCTTCTGCCGAATTTGGTCTTAGTCTGTTCTTTTTCTAGTCTGTTCTTTTTTTGTGGTGTAATATTAGGTTGTCTCTTTGAGATCTTTCTTTTTTCTTCATTCAGCTGTTTGTTGATGTAAACTTCCTCATAGCACTGCTTTTGCTGCATCCAAAATGTTTTGGTGTGTTTTATTTCCAGGTTGATTTGCTTCAAAATATTTCTTGAATCCATTTTGATTTCTTCTTGGGCCCTTGGGTATTCATGAACATATTGTTTATTTCTACGTGTTTGTAAATGTACCATTTTTCCTGTTATTGACTTCTAGCTTCATACCATTGTGGTTGCAAAAGATCCTTGGTATGATTTCAGTCTTCTTGAATTTTTTAAGACATGTTTTGTGATCTAACATATAATCTGTTCCAGAGCATGTGCCCTGCATGCTTGAGCATGTGCCTGCTATGGGATGGAATGTTCTGGACGTGTCTGCCAGACCTACCTGACCTATGATGTAGTTCGACTCCACTGTTTCCTTACTGGTTTTCTGTCTGGATGAGCTGCCCATTGTTGAAAGTCGGGTATTGAAGCCTCTACTGTTCTTGTATGGCTAATTTTTTCTTCATATCTGTTGTTATGGCTAATAATCCTTTAGATCTGTTAATGTTTGCAATGACATTGGGTGTGTGCATACATATTTATATATCATTTCTATGAGGATATCATAAATTTCTCCCCTCATTTCTGTTCCTTTTTAGGACTCAAGGTGCTCTGTGGTCTTCCTTGTCCATACTCTCTTTCCCCAGGTCCCTGCAGCTCTGGCATGCCACAGCATTCGGTGTGACTTTAGAGGACCCCCATCCTAATATCCAAACCACACCACTCTTCCTGTTAATGCTCCTAGTTAAGTTAGACAAAAAACACAGGCATTCCTCAGGCAAGCCCCAATTTTCTAAGCAAGTTCTATTCTTTCTCTTGCCTTCCAAGGGAGGAACCAAGAATAGGTAAGCTTCCTTCAAACTGTGCCAGGCTGCAGGAAGAAGAAGATGGAGCAAAAGAGAGCAAAGTGCCTTGAAATTGCCTACTGCTTTGAGTGTGCTTTTTCATGGCTGGGGAGTCCTTTGGTTAATGCAGACTCCTAACTGGTTTCTAGAGTTCACCAAAACTGCTTTTGTGTGTATACTGTAACTTATTCAGTGCTCTGTGGAGGAGTGGGGGCCTCAGACTTCCTAATCCATCATCTGTAAGAGCTGACATTACTCCAACATGGCCTTTCGCTTTGACTCAATCAAATACAGATTTTCCTCAACTTAGAATGGAGTAAAGTCCCAATTAACCCATCCTAAGTTGAAGATAACACAAGCTAAAAATGCAGTGAATATACCTAATATACAGAACTTGCTGGCTTAGCAATGTAGTATACCATAGAATATTAGTTGTTCCTACTGTGATCTTGAGGCTGGCTACTGCCCAGCATCACCAGAGAAGATCGTACCACATTTCACTAGCCCAGGGTAAGATCAGAATTCAAAATTGGAAGTTAGATTTCTACCGAATACTTATTTCTTTCACACAACCATAAAGTCAGAACATTGCAAGTGGAACATTAGTGTGGACCATCTATACTGCCTGGTCCTCTACCGTGGTCTCCCAGGCTTCTCCCTCCTGAGACTTAACCAGATCCATCCAGCCCCTGGAGCCCTGTGAACACATCTTTTACATAACACATGCCCCAGTTTGTTTCAGCAGAATTGCTCGTGTTCATGGAGGTATGCAATACCTGGGTGTGGAAATTTCCTAGCAACAGAGTCCGAGTCCCAAGGACACCTCTTTGTGAATTTAGGTCCAGACATCTGGGATAGAACCAAGTATTCCTTTAACAAGTGTCCAGATGATTCCTAGCCAGCAACTTTGAAAAACTAGAACCTTATTGAGAAGGTTAGTATCCCCTACACTTAAAGAAATTCTACCACATCAAAGAGTACAATCCAACATCTTTGCTCAGTTACTGCACGTCAAATGCTATTCTGACGCTAGGTGTATATTAACTCATTTGATCCTTCAATAGCCTGGGAGTTGGGTCTTACTATCACTTTGTTTTACAGATGAGAAAACAGGCACAGAAAACTTCAGCAGTTTCCCAAGGTCACTTAGCTGGCACACAGCAGAGCCTGACTTGAGCCCAGGTCATGTGACTCTTCACCCTGAATCTGGATGTCCACACAGTTCTCAGTGCTTAATTGTTCAAGAATGTCTCCTCAGAGACACATGACATGCCACCTGACATCAGCCACATGCACACTGTAGACCACAGCCCCATCTGCCACCTTCGTCCAAGACTCCAAACTATGTGCACTAGGTCATCCCTGCATGGAAGTCCAGGGCCCTGTTTGTAAAGTCTCTTATTCCCAACACACAGGACTTGGCACTATGGACCATAGACTTCTCCAGGGAGGTCCCACATGTATTCTCCAGTTTCTCTTCTCTCTCTGAGTACTCCCCTCCACCCATCTGTGAAATACTGGGGTGCTTGGGACTTGTTTCTAAACCCTCTTCTTCTGAGCAACACCATTTACATTCTCCCACGTTCACAAGTGAGGTCTCCACCCCCAACCTGCTGGGAATTTTAGAACTATAAATCGATTCACTATGTTTCTTTAGATACATCTTTGGTACATCCAGCAGGTGTGCAAAGCCAAGTTCTCCCTCTCTCTCCCTGGAGCTGCCTTCTTTCCAGCTCTCTGTCCCATTATCAAAGCAGATGCCTAACCAGACCCTTTTGAGTTCCTAGGGCCATGAGAACTGGTCTGGAATCACACTGATCCTAACAAATATTCCACGTGTGTTTGTAATCCATCAGGGTGAGCTCACTTGCCTCCCCAAGCACGCTCAGCTTGCAGTAACTGGACACAGGAAAGGTCATTCCACATTTATACCAAGTCTCCATGGATACCTCTGGTCATTGGGCGGTATTATGGTTTGGATCAAGGAATGTCTCCCCAAAATCTCATTGATAAGGCAATGCAGAAATGGTCAGAGGTTAGAAGATTGGATGAGAGCCATGCCTCATCAGGAAATCAATCCATTTGGTGGATTAGTTATTTGAAGGGACTAGTAGGTGGATTGTAGGCAGGTGGCATGGCTGGAGGAGGTAGTCACTGGGGTGGGAGTGCCCTTTGGGGTTCTATCTTGTCCTTGTCACTCTATCTCTGCTTACTGCCTGCCATGAGCTCAGAAGCTTTGCTCTGCCATGCCCTTCCACCATATCATTGGAGTTGGTCAGCCATGAACCGAACCTCTGAAACTGTGAACCCAAACAAAGTTTCCCCCCACTTTGATTTGTTCTTGTCAGGTCTTTTGGTCACAGTGACAAAAACCCAAATAACACAAGTGGTGATTCTATAAAACACTGGTGGTCTCCCACCTCCAAAGCCCTTGCCTCCAGTCCTTCATTGATCTGATCATTTTTGTTCAGCCTCTAAAGCTTGGCTCAGACATCCTCTCCTCCAGAGACTGCCATGTGGCCTCTACACAAGAAAGGCAAGTTCTGATATGGGTCCTTGTGGGCCACTCTGCAGAGCTATCAGATAGTTAAACGAAGGAACAGCAGCAACACACCCCTATGGGGACACTTGCTGTGCCACAGGTGCAAGGAAATGTGTGCCCTTCCTTTCATGTTACTCCACCAGCACAGGCACCCCTCATTCACAGCCCTGACCCCAAAAGGCAACAGGCCAGGCATTTCCTACCCTCCCAGAGGCCATGGAGCTGCAAGGGCAGGGACTCTGTCTCTCTGCTGCCCAGCCCAGAGCTTCTCTCGTGGTTGATGTTCAATATGTATGTGCTCAAGCATTAAATGTGGAGAACAGAATGAGAAAAATGGAAAAAAATTCTAGGTCAGTGGTTCTGAAGATTTCGTGTGCACCAAAATGTTGAAACACAGCTTTCTGCTTGGGGAGTTCTGCATGGGACCAGGGGCTGCAGCTACTGGTCCTGCTCATCCTCCTCTTGGAAGCCCCTCTTCTGAAAATGGTCTGTTCCAAACTGCTGTGGGAGAGATGCTAAAAAGGAAGGTAGGAGATGTTCATAATCCTTCCTAAAATCTCTGTGGCTGGCTGGCAGGTGTCCTGAGTAACCTTGGGCCAACCCACCTCCACCCTCGGCTGAAGCTGCTGTAGTCACATTCAAAAAGCTCAGAGCATCCTGGTGGGGACAGGTTCTGTCCAAGCTCTGTGCATCTCTCACTTTCCTGAGCCATTTCTGATGCAGGGAAGTCCTCCAGGTCTCTACAGGTACAGCCAGAGTACAAGGAACTAATGTTACTGGAGGAGAAGATAAACCTCCATGGCAACCTCAAGAAGGGGAGTCTCTGAGACACCTTCCCATGGAATCAAGCCCCTGATTCCCTGGAGGGTCACCTTGATAATGTGTGCCCCCTACAACCCTCTCCATCCCTTACCCATCAGTCCTGTAATCAGTTCCCAAACAAATTCATTGCAAACACACTCTTGTCTCAGGCTCCACTTTAAGGGGAGTCTACACCAAAGAAACCCACAGTAAGGTAGGGACAGAGCAGTCCCCTGTACCTGCCTTAGGCTTCTCCAGCAATGCTGGCTGTCCTTAACTCCTCTAAATCAGTCAGTCTTCACCCAGACAAATAATGCTGAGCTGACTTGCAGAATGGAAACCAAAGCAGAGATTCCACATTGCCCAGAAAGAATAATAATAATAATAATAATAATAAAACCTGGACAAGTTTGGTGTCTGATGCACTGCCATCTTCTAGGTGCCTACTGTGTAGAAGCACCGACCCAGCATCAAGGGTCCAGAGAAAGGTATGATGTTCTGAGTGGACCCCTGTACAAGGGCATGATAGCTTTTGGAGAAATGAGAGTGGAGGCACAATACAGACCCTCACGACACTTATCATTGGATTTCACAAAGAAATGACATGGAAGAGATGCCGTGTGCAGCCTGAGTCCAGCCCTGGACAGGAAGCACGGAGATGCTGTGAACACACAGAGGCATCCACCACCCCTCCTCGTGCCTGCTCAAGCCCACTCCATCATTTCCGTCTGTGGCTGTGGTAGGACTGACTCCAGGCCTAGACGAGGGAAATCCCCCATCTCACTGGCTTTGCTGACCTTTCAGCAACAGGGTTCATTCTGAGGGACCCACTCTGCTCTGGAATTGAATACAAGAAATCGTTTTTAAAGGCAGAAAGGTGAATGACCTATTTCCTGACTGTTTTAAAATTTCTATGTTGTCATTTCTTTATTTTTTTCCCCCTCAGTAGAAGTCGCCTTGACCTCCTGGTCTCTCTGCTGTGTGTACTTCAGAGAGACCAGGAGGTCAAGGAGATGTGCCTCCATTTTACCAGCGCTTACTTCCAAGAGGATTGGGGCTTCCCTCTGATTAAGTGGCCTCCTGCTGCTTTAATCCCCTGGTATAAATGAGACATGAAATTCAGCTGGGTCAGGGTGCTGGAGAGGTTTGCTCAATTCACCTGTGTCCCCGCCTGGCCTGCACATTCTAATCACCTGGGCAGGTTTTTGTACCTCCAATGCCCAGGCCTCTCCTGAAACAATTCAATTGGAATTTCCAGTGTTCTAACACATCCAGGCTGCAGCAATTGGAGAACTCGCCAGAGGATGGCCACGTGCGGCCAAAGGCAGGAACCGCTGCTCTGACCCAAGGGACCAAGATGGGGACCAATGTCCTTCAGCAGAATCCTGTCTCCTCCACACACTGGGAGATGAATGGAGCCAACTTTGTGTACCCACAATAGCACTTCAGCAGGGGCCTAAGGCAGTGTTTGCCCAAACTGAACAAATCCTGCATCCCTTTCAAAAAAAAAAATCTCACATATCTCCTCTTAACTTTATCATTTGGATTATAATGTGACTTAAATATGTACATGGCAAAATGAGGTCTAAATTTTATACATTTTTACAGCTTTGATTTAATGATAAAATCGAAATAATTTTCAGATTAAGAGCTATAAAACTGCAAACCAAATAAAATTCAAATAAGCCCCATTAATTTAATGTGACAGGTGATGTTGTTTTGCAGAAACTAATTTGCCAATATTGGGTTCAGAGAAGCAGGCTGCTGCCTCAGGGTTAGTTTTATAGACAATGCTTCTGGATTTTAATTTCAATAAAATAAATACAGAGAATGCCTTGTCCCATAACTATGCTGATCCATGGATATTAATAACTTGAAGGCTTTGTTTTCTAGCTGAGGTTGATACCTCCCTCAACCCTGGGGTTTATCCTCTGGGTGGAATTATTTTCTTTCAGGTCCCTGGTTAGCTGTGGAGGTACCACCTCGTTTCTTCTCCACTTTCGTGAGATCCGTAGGCCAGTCTCATAGACTGCCTTTGGACCCCTCCATGTCTGATCTCTGGACAGGCCCCATCTCCTCTGAAACCTCCTGCCTCTCTCCTTTGCTCTTCCATCCATATTCCACCTGCACCTTTACAAACATAAATCAAACCATGTTATTCCATGGATTCACTTTCCACAGGACCCCCATTGCATTTGGGATAAAATCTACTCTTGCCTTTGTCCTACACAGCCCCCTGTGATGGACAGTCCACTGCCTGGACCTCAACATCTCTGTGTTCTTCTCTGCCAGCTTCCTTTCTGCTTCTCAGATGCCCCAGGCTCCTCACACCTCAAGTCTTTGTGCACATACCTCGCTACCCTGATGATGCCCCCTGGGGATTCATCTTCAGCCCCTTATGTTGGTTTCACCTCATGTCCTCAAGAGCTGGCCACAGAGGAAGAGCAGCCCATCTGCCCAGTAACACCATGGTGCGTGTAGACTCAGCTCTACTGGCTACCGTCCGTCTTTATTGGAGTTTGGAGTTTAAGTTTAGATACTGGAAGCTGCTACAATGAATAAAACCCCAGAATCTCATGGTTAACAAGATTTTGTTTGAGTTGACTTTGCACTCATGTGAAATAAAAAAGATTGCTCCTGATTGGCAGGAGGATCTCCTCCACACAGTGACTCAGGGACCCAGGCTCCTGCCATCTTGGGGCTCTTTCCCCTTTACTTCATGGCTCCCAGTGGTGCCAGAGAGGGAAAGTAGATATGGTGTCACCTATCAGGCAGCAGGTGCCTAGAGTGGATATGCCTGTATCACGGTGTTCAGAGTGCAATCTCTAATGCCTACCATTCAGCCTTTTGGCCTTTCAGTGGGAGCAATGCCATAAATCAGCATGGACACACAGCATGGACATCACCATCCATGCTGGTGCAATGGATGCCCAGATCATCCCAGATATGCTCATGTTGATCTTTGAGAGTGATTATCAAAACAAAAGCCCAGGATGATTGCAAATGAACTTAAAAATGTACAGATATAGTGTACAGTAAATGAAGTCTTCACAAATGTGAGCAGACTATATTCAGAGTTTGTAAGGGAGCCATCCACCATCACTTGTGTTTAGCAGAGACTTTCCGGTAGACTAAGGAGTAGGAAACCTTCATTGTGGTTAGTTATTGACGAAATTTTTTTTCAGGGAGTGGGGGAGACAGGGTACCATTCTGTTGCCCAGGTTGACCTTGAACTTGTGATCTTACCACCTCAGCTTCCCAAGTAGCAGGTATTACAGGTGTACAGCAACATACCCTGCTCATTGACAAAGTCTTGACTGTTCTGCATCAACTGCTGCAGAAGTTATGGGATTTGACTTCACAGGTTGCAGTCGCTGTGGGCCAGAGGTCTACTGCAATATGTGATCAGCCCATTGTCTAAATGGTCAGTCTACCTACCTACATATGGTCTATTTATTATCTGTATATCTGTCCATCCCTCCATGTATTATCTACCCATCTATACATCTATTATTTATCTATCATCCATCTGTTTACCTATTATCTATCTCTATCATCTATTATGTATCTCTTTCATCTCATATAGATACATATATAATATATATACATATACTATCACCTATCTCTTTTCTATCTTTCTAACTACCTACCTCCATGAATGGTCCCTCTATGTGAAGAACTTCCTATAGAAAAAGACATTGCAATAACAGGTGGGAACCTGAAAGAGAACATGAAGTGAAATAAACCAGGTAGATAAAGACATATACCACATGGTCTCCCTCCTCCGTGGAATCTAAAAAAGTCAAACTGATAGAAGCAGAGAGTTGAATAGTAGTTTCCAGGGGCTGGAGTGAAATGGGAAGGTGGAAAGAGGGGAGACTTCCCTCCTGCCCATTCGTAATTCCCACCAGTGTTTACTACCGAGGGCAAAAAGAAGTTGTGCCAGTCTAAGGGCTGAGGACCAGCCATGAGCAGAAACAGGAGTCCTGGCTGTCGTGGAAGGGCTACTCTGCTCCAGTAGATGATGGCCAAGTATACTTAGATCACACACATGAATTCCCACACACTTATGTACATATGCATCGCAGACCTACATGCTTAACACGCGTCTATGTTCACCCTGACACATTGACGCAAACAGCCAGTCACACATGCATCCCCCCACATGCAAATACATACGCCCACTCACATGCTATGACACATATTCATATATTCATGCACAGGTTCACGCATACTCTTGCATTAGTGTGTCTGCACGCACTTGCGTGTTCACATGTGACATTACATTCGTGTGTTCATGTGCGCTCACATGTTCACATGTACTGCAACGTGTTTGTTCACGTGCACTCATACACACATGCACTTGTATGCATACCCACATATTCACACAAACTCACACTCGCGTGTGCAGTGTGAGAGTGGAGACTGCAGCGGAGAGCCAGAAAGCAGGGGGATGACAGAGATGGGGTGCTGTTCGTGTCCCCCAGCTTGCTGAAACCACATTCTTTTTCCCTTCTGGGCCTCTTCACCTCCTTCGGGAGCTTCATTCACAGGAATCCCCACTCAGGCTCTGCTCCTGGCCATGCAGCCTAAGACCCTCTCCTTACTCGTACAATGTTCAAGAACGTGGGCCAGACCTGATGTGGGGCCCTCGTTGCCCCCACAGCAGCCCACTCATAGCTCCAGCCAGCCCAGCCTGCTTTCCCTGCCGGGCAGCCCTGTGTGGGCCAGCTGCAGACTGGGGGCAGGCTTCCTCTGCTGTAGCTCAGCCTCTACTTTGCCTCAGATCCGGTGCAACCCCCCAGCTCATCAGGGAGATGCCATGTCCCATCCCAGGCCCTCACGCCTCTCTTCTTAGCTGCCAAGTGCAACCAGCTGTCACTCTCCTGTAGACTAGAGCTTCCTGCATCAGGAGCCGGGGCTATTCTGCTAATTCTCGACTTACCTGGGCCTGAAGCCCTGTGCCTGGCCCATAATAAGTGCTCAGTGAATACCTACAGAAGGAATAAATGAATTTCACTTAAGGTTTTCAGATCAGTTAACCAAAGCAATAGAAGCCACCACAGTCTAATCGATGCCTTAGGACCAACATATAATTTATTGACTCATCAAACTGATAACCATTCATCAGTGGCCCTCAGACCCGTTTCCATAGCTACAGGGCAGCCATCCTTCAGACAGAAATGAAATTCTACAAGGTGGCTTTCAATCCTGGACACCAGCAAATGTACATTCAGTTGTTGATCCAGAAATCAGTAGAAATCAGCTAAATCTTCTCACTTTCTTAAGGAAAGGACATCATTACATAACAATTTAACTGAGTGTCTAAATCAACCCTGATGCACTGAAGAGAGGGATCTAGAATGACGCAGATCAAGGTATTCCACGAGAACACATGGTTCCTTGCTCCTCCTGTGCGTCTTCATTTCCGATGGCTGCTACAACGGACGGCCACACACTCAGTGGCTTAGGGCAACACGGATGTGTGATCTTCAGATTCTGAAGGTCACAAGTCCCACACTACCTGCATAGTCGAGAACCAGGGTGTAAGCAGGCCAGAGGAACTTGCTCCCTTTCTTTTCCAGCTTCTAGAAGACACACATTCTTTGGCTCATGGTCTCCTCCTTCAGCTTCACAGTGTGCAGGCCGCCTGCGTTTCCCTATGTTCATCTCCGTCTCCTGACCTCAGCTTTAACTCATCTGCCTCTTTCTTACGAGGACCCTGGCAACACATTAGGCTCCCTTGGATAATCCCAGAGAATCATTCCATCTCAAAATCCTTCAATTAATCACATCTGCAAAGGAACTTTTTGTTATGTAAGGTAACATGGTCACAGGTGCTGGGTATCAGTACATGTCTCGGGTTTGGGGGACCATCATTCAGCTGGTCGCAGTGGATAAAGACCAAACAAGATGAAGGTAGTTTGGATCAATCTCCACATTTATTGGGGAATGCTATTTCCCTGGAAACCTCTAAAGGACTCCTGATGGAGTCAGAAGTGAGTAATTTCATGTTCCACAGAGAGAAGAAAGAGCAAGGAGAGACTGGAAAAAGACACAGTGATGATCCACAGCATGTTCTCCGCTGGACCACAGTGGATCTGGCTGGCTGGGGCCAGTGGAAACTCTGTCTCTCCACAGCTGCTTAAACTGCACCTGCTGGGTGAATTAAGGCATGACGAGCTTCTTCTGGACTTGGAAGCTCCTCAAGTCTTCCTTAAAATAGATCTTTCCCGAAAAGTAAAATGGAGATTAAAAAGTACAGATCTATTAATATTTTATAATGGACTTCACACATAAGCCACTGTTTGAATCAGAAGAGACAAGAGGAGACACTGGAAAGATGAAATCATATTCTAGTCTTTTGCTTCCTTCTATTTGACCTTCTTCCCACCCTCTCACCATGAGCCTCCATCCCAGTGAATTTTGAAATTTCTAGGTTTCAGACTCTGAACCTCAAAGGAAGGCCCTATCGCCATGACTTAAATGACTTGAAGCACCAATTAATGTGGTGGAGACCTGTGTGGTCTCATTCACAAACACACCTACCTGGAGTCCAATGGTCCTCAGGTACAGAAATGTGTGAAACCCCAATGCCAGATTCCCCTCCTTTTGCAATTGCCAGACTGAATGGAAAGCCTGCCAAGGCCTCCTCTGAGCCACGTCTCCCAGCTGCTCCCTGCTCTCCAGCCTCCTTGTGGACGCCCACGCAGAGCTGCACATCCCTCAGGCCTGAGCTGTGGCATCCCAGCTGGCCTCCCCCACACTCTGCCTCTGCTCCTCCAACCCCTCCTGTGTAGCAGCCCCCTCCTCCCCACCCCAACACCCTTCCCCTAGCTCTTCCAGCTGTTGCTTCACCTGGAATATCTCCTCCTCCAAGCCCACCCACTTTGACTCCCCTGGACCACGCAAAGCCCACGTCCTGCAATCTGATACCCATCCTCCACCACCCTGAGCCTCTCCCTGGGTTGTTTTCCACACTCTGAAACTACCTTGTCTGTTTATTTGCTCTTCTGCTGATTCCACTTCCATTTCCCCAGCTGGGATGCACAGGAAGCAGGCTGCTGTCTTCCTCTTCCTGAAGTTGCCTTCTTGTTGGGAGATCCGCTGGGGAGGGCCCTCAGTGCTCCCTACTCTCCCAAGGGAGGAGGAGGAGGGAGTGTTTTCAGAAGATAAACAGGAACACTTCTCACCAGGAGCCTAGCACCCCATCTGCACTGGGCTGATGTGGCTGTCCCTACAGTTGTCCTTGCTGGAAAGGGCCTGTCCCTCCCCAAGCGCACAGTCCTTGTTGATCATTGATCATAGGGTTAACTTACTTGAGACGACCCTGGTCCCGCTCCTCCTCCTTCCAGACTGCTGTAGAATCAATGATTACCAGCTAGCAGAGCTGGGAGCTTATGTCAAGATGGTCTTTCCGGATGCTGGTCCACCATTCCTGATCTCGCTGGCTCACTGAGGAAATCTCTTTCCTTGCCTCAACAGCTTGTCCTTGATTCACTGGGCGCTTGTTGAAAGGTGAGCGGTTAACTTGGGTTTGCAATGCTGGAATCTTTCTCTGCCTACTTCACCAGACTTGGGTCAGCCCCGTGTGGTGAGGCCTGTGCTGCCTGGCATTGCTTAACAGGGGATGCGGGAGCCTTCCTTCTGGTATCCGGTGCAGGAATCTCCAGCCCCAGGTGTCACGGAGACTGACTACTTTCACTATTGTGTCCTGACTGCCCTATGCAGAAGTCAGGGCTTCAACAAATGGATTTGGGGGGCAGGGAGACACACCTATTGCTTCACAACACAGTATGAGAAGCCTTCATCCCATTTCTGTAGGATTTAGATATGAAATGTCCCCCCAAAGCTCATGTGTAAGACAACAGAAGAGGTAAAATGATTAGATTATGAGAGCTTTAACCTGATCAGTGGATTCATCCACCAATCCAACTAAATGGGTCAACTGGTACCTGTAGGCAGGTAGGGTGTGGCTGGAGGAGGTGGGTCACTGGGGACATGCCTTCAGGGTTTATATTTTGTCCCTAGTGAGTGAAGCTCTCTCTGTCTCTGCTTCCTGTCATGTTCTTCGCCATGAAGTTCTGTCTCACCTCAGGCTCAGATATGGACGGAACCTCTTAAACAGGGAGCCCCAAATAAACTTTTCTTCCTCTAAGTTTTTTTTTTTCCGAAGTCTTTTGGTCACAGTAATGAAAAACCTAACAAACGCTTTCCTCAATCCAAATCAGGTGAATTGATGCTCACTAAGGGCTCCTAAAAATGTAATAACCTTCCCAATGTGATAAGCCAGGGGAAAGTAATCATATACTCTGAGGATGACATTTGAGGTCTTTCTTGACTTTTCTGAGACCTACTTGAACCCAAATTGAAAAGTAGGGCCCATCTGTTTCTCTCCTTGTTTCTTTGTCTGGTCTAATTTCACTGTAATGATCCAGGGAAGCTTCCATAGAAAACTAGGAATGAGGATTTCTTCTTAAATATCACATCTTCAAAAAAGTCTGATTTAAAAATGGAAAACCACAAACAGTCATAGCATCAGAAATTAGGAATTGACCTCCAGGGAATCTATCTTTTTCAAAAAAAAAAAAATGTTTTTTTTCCACTGAAGCCTGATTGTGTGTCAGGACACATCTTGCAGATGCTTGTCCCCACCAAACAGAAGAGGCAGTGTTCCCAGAGCCACCGTGTCCCTGGAGCCGGCCAGCTTTCCTGGCTCAGGATACTAAAGCCACATCACTGAAAAGAACATGGATTCCATTCATGAAGGAAACGTGTCGGATTCACAGGCACTTGGCATTGTGATTCTATGTTTCCCAAACAGTTTAATACGCTTTAATCACTGTAATTTTTCCTGTGTGTTTCTTGTGAACAGTCTTTTGGAAATGCCCCTCTCACCATGACACATGAGTGACAGCTTTTTCTACTTCCTGGAGAAAATATCTTTTGTCACTTAAGAAGTTTACCTTTTTGTGAGTTGCAGAGTCCTTATTGGTGTTCTGGGGGAATGGAGAGACACTAAGGAAAACATAAATGTGCTGATAGGGAATTATCTCCAAGAGAATGGTGATAATGAATGTGGTTATTACTTTTAAAAATCACAGGTATAAAGTAGTAGGTTTACCATGATCCCATATAAATAATGCATGTGTGGATGTGGATGCAAAGCTAGTATGGTCACAAAAATCTTAAATAAACATGATGGGGTACAGATGCCCACAGAATATACTCCTCCCCTGATAAGGGCTCCCACGGGGGTGCAGGAATTCAACATGGCTGTCTCTGAATAGATTTCCTGATGCAAACCCTTTCCAGGAAGTGAGAGGAGAAAAAACATTTCAACAGAACAGCTCCACCTGTGCAGAGCAGGAACTAGCAAATCCTGGATACTCTAAGGAGAAGAAAAATGCCTTTACTTCTCTTAAACTCTGTTTAAACATTTGAAGATATGAAATAATGCTACGTGACTTTGAGACACTTAGTGGTGATAAGGCTGTTCCTCCCACGTGACCCAGGAATATATTGATTCTTGCGTTGCTGACATTTTAAAGTACTCTTGAATCCTTCTCCCATCTGAATGCATACTGCAGTGAGCCTCCTGAGTTTGCTCTGATGTTCATGGTCTAGTACAAGTGACCCATGACAGGGTATCCATCGCCCAATGTCAACAGGTCCCATGGCTACCCAATGTCCCTACAGATTCCTCCTACCTCTCAGCCTTACCTTCTCCTTCCACCCCATTGTCCATATCCTAGAGCCCCTGAGAAGCTGTTTCCCCAGTATTCCCAGTGAGTTTCCAACATACCTTGGCTGTTTGTTCTACCTGGGAGACTCTTGCCCCAGAAACCCATGTGGCTGTCTCATTCACTTAACTCCTAGTCTTGGCTCAAATATCTCCCTCATTTTTTTCCATGCCACTCACAAATATCCTTCAGGACATGGACTTCATTCAGTGCTGTCTGTTCCCTGCTATATCCAGGTGTCTCACCTGGTACCTGCATGGAGCAGGTACTCCAGCTCTACTCATTCAGTGAACGAGCAAACACACCACACACCCCATCATATCGTGAACTACCAGAGAGAGAAGCCTCTGTTTTAATCATATTCAGGTTGTCAATCTGTCTATGAACATTCAACAAATGCTTGTACCTGTACAGGTAACTGGGCTGAGACGCTATTCTTAACTCAGCTAGAGGCAAGTCTGGACTCTGCCTTAGATCTCTGCCGTCAGCTTCCCAGGTGAGAACCTTGCTGGATCCATGATGGACACTTGTACAAATACCAAATGACGGTCAATCTTTAGCATATCAGAAGACTCATCCAGAATGTTCAGGAACTTAGAATCTTCACTTTTCTATCTTCATTTTGGCTAGATAGGAGGGAATTAGGGGTGTTACAGAAGAGGGAGTGAGAAGACTTCTATCTGCTTATATTAGGATAAAAAAGAATTTGCCTTGTTTTTATGAAAATCTCAGTTGAGTGTTATATCAGACCTCAAGGCTGGTATTGTAGTAAAAATCAGCCCAAATTTCAGTGATTGAGCACAACTAGGGTTTGCTTTTCATGCACCCCAAGCTGCCCCTGGTATTTCTCTGCATGTGGGATTAGTGTTCTAATGGCATCTCCACAGGAAAACATACTTCTTTGAACAGGCAAGTAGGAGAGGGAAAGGAGAGACAAGTGTTTGCAAATACTTGATCGCCACAAAGTAACCATCACTTCTACTCACATTCCATTGGCAGAAGCAAGTCACACGACCATCGTCAATTCAAGGGGGCCAAGGAACACTATCTCTTGGACAAATTCAATGTTGGGAGCCCTTGGTGCTAAACAGTAGTGACATCAGCCACAAGGTCATTGCATTTGCTCTTTAACTTCAGAGAGACCGCCCTCAGCTGCTGCCCCCTCTGACCTCCTCTGGAGAAGGAGCTTCTTTCTTCTGAACTCAAGAACAGCTACCTAGAGATGCGTCAACAATAGCAGAGCTTCATGGCAGCTCTGTCCTCATCTGACCTGCAGCAAGTCCGGACAGCCATGTACCACCCAAAGCCACAGGACTGAATTGGTTGATCTAGGGAGTAGCTGTAGTCAAGACAGACAGACAGAAAAGCCACATCCTGGAGCGCTCCAGAGCATAGAGGCGGGAAAGGTGAGGATCCAGGAAAGGGTACTGAGGACCAGCAGCTGGTGAGATGAGGAACGAAGAGGAGGCTTCCAGGGGAGGCCCCAAAGGAGGTGTCGCATAGGGCAGGGATGACCCATCGTGCCTGATGCTCTTGCCCAGTGTGAACATGCTGCTCCCAATCAATAGTTGGACTTTTATTTCTCCCTCCGCCCTTGTCCTTGAATCCACATGCACCTCAAGACTCCTTTGGCCAATAGAATACAGTAGAATGAGCCAGCTCAGGGCGGAGGCCCTAGATGATCAATTAGCTTCTGCTTCTTATCTTTTAGAACACTTGCCCTTGGAATATTCCCTCTGGAACCCATCTGCCATCCTCTGAGAATCTCAAGCCATGTGGAGAGGCCCTACAAGGGTTCTCTGGTTAAGAATCCCCATTAAGCTGGCAGCCAACAGGCAGCACCAATGGCTTCCATAGGTGGGCGCCATATTGGATGTTCACATCAGTCAAACGTTCAGGTGACTCCAACCATCTGAATCAAAGCACATGAAAAACCAAACTAGAACCATCCAGTTGAGCCCAGCCAACCTAGGAAGCCATGATATACAGCATTACATTGCTGGTTAAGTTTCAGGTGCCTTATTATATAGCAGGAACCTGGGTTGAAGATGGACCACTGCATTTAGCTATGTTAAGTCCATTGTTGACCTTGGAGGGGGAGAAATCACCCTGACTGGAATGGAGCCAAAGAATGGGAGGAGAAGCCAGGCATGGTGGCTCAAGCCTGTAATCCCAGCACTTAGGGAGGCTGAAACAGGAGAATCGTGAGTTCAAAGCCAGCCTCAGCAATGGCGAGGCACTAAGCAACTCTGTCTCTACATAAAACACAAAATAGGGCTGGGGATGTGGCTCGGTGGTCGAGTGCCCCTGAGTTCAATCTCCAGTACCAAAAAAAAAAAAAAAGAATGGGAGGAGAAATAAATACACAAAGCCAGTCAAGGAGTTTTTCTGTGAAAAGGAGCAGAAAAATGAGATACCAGCTAGAGGGATAAAATGGAGGGGGTCTTTTTTCAAAACAGGAGATTTTTAAATTTGTTTTGATTGACCCATAATACTTGTACATATTTATAAGGTATAATGTGATATTTTGATTCATGTATATATTGGGAATGATCAAGTCAGGGTAATTAATCATCATATTAAACTTTTAGCATATCCTTATGGTAAGTAAAGTCAAAATACTTTCTTCTAAGCACTTTGTGATAAACAATGCATTATTGGTTATTATCTTCACCCTGCTGTGCCACAGAGCATCAGGACTTCTTTCTCCTACTAACTGTAAACCGACACCCACTAACAACCTTTCCCCTTGTCCCTAGTGTCCCCAGTCCCAGTAATCACCACCCATTCTTGACTTTTATGAAATCAACTTTTTTCATTTCCACGTGTGAGATGGTGTGATGCTTGTCTCTCTGTACCTGGCACAAGTAGGCATACTATGGTAACAATGTCCTCCAGGTCATCCATGTTGTTCCAAATGACAGGAATTCGTGCTTTTTATGGCTTCGTGGTTTTCCATTGTGTTCCTGGAACACATTTTCTCTACCCATTCGTCTCTGGATGGACACCTAGATTGATTCCATACCCTGAACATTGCAATTAGGGTCACCATGAACTCAGGATCCACTTGACATGTGGACTTCAGGTTCCTAAGAACATACTCAGTGGTGGAGAATTACGGTAGCGTGTCCACGTGCTGAAGGAATGGCTCAGCAAGGAAGGGGAAATGGACGATGCAAGAGAGAAGGGGAAAGTTCTGGAATGAGAACAGGAACATGGAAACTGGTAGAAGCTCTGGTCATCTATGGGGCCAGCAATGGCTCTTGTCTAATGACAAAGCCTGTGCTCATCCCAGAGGAGGCTGAGAACTCAACCGTGGAAGACATCCACGGTGACATCCACAGGTACAGATCGGTGGCTCGTGGATGAGCAGAGGAGCTTGAGCTACTTCCCAACCGGATGCCATGTTTTCATAAGTCATTTCCAGATGAGGGGAAGGAGGGGGAGGAGAGAGGAAGGTTTGAGGAGAGAGAAGGGATGATAGAGAAACCTCAGCACACAAGATGGAGAAGCAGAGGGGACTGAAGGCAGGTCCATGGAGACTGTGCTCCTATGTCCTGGGGCCCATGGGGCCAGGAGGCTGCTGAAGCAGGAACCATCCCTCAAAACAGATTCAAGGTCCGGTGCAGCGTGGCAACCACGCGGGCTCATGGGAGCGCAGTGAGGCAAAGACAGTCCACCCTGAGGATGCAGGAGGACTCCATGGAGGAGGGAACACCTAAGGGCGATCACAGAACAAGCAGAAGAACTTCCTGAATGGACGCAGGTTGGGGAGAGAGCGTCAGACGTGAGAGAAGAGCATGCAGAAAAATAGGAAGCAGAAAGAAATTAAAGTGCTTAATGCAGGAAGAGACAGGAGCAGTGTGCGTGAGGGCGGGGACACAGCAGCAGGAGCCTTTCCCGTCCATGGGACAGGTAGGGTGCGCTCTGGTTTGAAGGTCAGGCCTTGATGTTAAATACATTGCATTAAATCTACTGTTTTTGATATACAACCAATTTTGGTGAACCAAGGTATTAAAGCAACAAAGAATTATTTTATATTATAGTTAAAATTAGTTTGGGCTTTATATACCAAGAAATGTAACTTAGGCTTAAACAAAATGGAATCTTATTTCCCTTTCATTTAAAGACATCAGCACTATTAAAAAGCAATCCAGAGGTTGGTAGTTCTGTTAAATAGTGTGGCAACTTCAACATGACAGGCTTAGCTCCAGATTCTATTCCATCATTCTTGGCATTTCGCCCTCATCCTTAGGCTTCAAAATGGCAGCCAGAGTTCCAGCCATCACATCTGCACTCCAGGGAAAACTTTTTTTAAAAAGATGTACCAAACCCAGCTTTTTCCCTCCCAAGATTTGCTATGCTTAAATATGCTCAGGAGAATCTCAGCCCCTGGCCTCTCAGTTCTGGTATCCACATATCTGATGCTTCTCTACATTTCTCTGTTCAACTGAAGCCCTGAACCTTGGGGCCTGGATACTTGCCCTTCCCAGGGTTTGAGTGATACAACCAGGAAGGAATGCAGGCAGATTTAGTATCTCATGTGCCAAATTTTCACTAGTAAGAGTTTTTAAACAGGACGCTGGCACATGCGCTGCCCTCCCTGTCTCCTGTTTCCAAGGCAACCCACGTGACCAACCACCTGCCGGGATCCCTGTGAAGTTGAAGACAGCAAGGTACCTCCTTGCTTCCTGTCCCTTCTTCTTCACGGTCCCTTTTGCCCTGCTCTTGCTGTCCTGGGCTCACACCTCCCAGCCTTAGTTCCCAATCCTTGCCTCAGTCTTCTTACCCAGTGACCCTGGGATGAGACTGGGAACCCTCCCCAAGTCCCCACAGTGCTTTTCTTCCCATCTTGTAGAGGACGACATGTTTGCACAGCCACAAATAGCTGTAAAGACAGTGGAGAGCCTGGCCTTTCTTGTCTATCAGCTAAGGAAGGTGTCGGTAAGGAAGGCACAGTAGTTGGAATGTTTCCCCTCCAAATTTATGTGTTGGAAACTTAATTCCCAAAGTTGCCCATTGATAGTATTCAAGGATTAAGCCTGTGGGAGTTAATGAGTGTTAGACGAGATCACGGCAGTGGGGCCCCTGTGATGGTATTAGTGACTTGATAAGTAGAGGAAGAGAAACCAGGCATGGTGGCGCACACCTGTAATCCCAGCGGCTGGGGAGGCTGAGGCAGGAGGATCGCAAGTTAGAGGCCAGCCTCAACAATTTAGCAAGGCCCTGTCTCAAAATTTAAACGAATAAAAATAAAAAGGCCTGGGGATGTAGCTCGGTAGATAAGCATCCCTGGGCTCAATCCCCAGTGCCAAAAAAAAAAAAAAAAAATAGGGAGGAGAATAACTGAGCTGTCACCTTTCCTCCATCTTGTCACGTGATGCCCTCAAGGAGACCCTCATCAGACCCCGGCTCCTTGCTGCTGGACTTCCCTGCGTCCAGAATTGTGAGCCCAATAAAACTTTATTCTCTAAAAATTACTCACAAAGGGGAAGACACAGGTTTAGTGAATTAGAATGCCTCCTAAGCGTTTTAAAAAATTGAAAGGAGTCTGCAAGTCACCTCAATATGTAAGACCAGAAGCTTGACCTTGACACCTTCTTGGATGAAGTGGTTTAAAATAGATCTTCCTGGTAGCCCTGTCTGTGGATGTCAGAGTAGCCCTAGAGATTTCCAGTGGAGCACAGAGAGCTGTAAACAGACACAGCTCCACACCCATACTGGGAGTGACACATTTCCAAGAAAAGAATCAGGCATCAATTCCTCATATTTGCATGCAGTTAACCCACGCAGGTATCGATCTCTGTAGATGTCTGGGTGATGCCAAGCAGCCCTGCACATCAATCAAACGCACAGTAATGGGAAGAGCCCGGCCTTACAGGAACAGGGCAGCCAGCCACAGCTCTTAGAGAGGAAAGAATGTCCTGAGAAAAAGCCAGGGAAAAACATTTAGAAGAAGGAAAGAGAAATAAATCCAAGCAATTACCTGGCATCCCCATTCTTTGGCTGTTGACTTAATTACACACCATTTTCATACTGACTGCCGACCTTCCGGAATAAAGGGCTATTAGAATAAAGGGTATTGCATTGGTGATTTAACTGCTTGTGGCTGTGAAGCTCCAACCTCTTGACCACTTCCATGGAAAGTCTTGGATTTGAGAGTTAGACATTTTCTAGTCAACCACAGTTAAATACACGGGTGTCTCCACTAAGGCACAATCCTGAGCTCACGGAAGGGAAGCTGAACCTGGCTAAGAACCCAAGATGCAAGATGCTCCAAATTTTCTGTCCTATTGAAAGTGATATTTCAGAGAACCTGTGGAAATCAGAGAGTGAAGCGGGGATAAGAGGGGGCTTGGGAAACTCTCACACAGCCACAGCCCAGATGCTGGGCGAGGGTGTTGCTATCTTCACTTTTAGCTCAGCAAGCAACTGTCTCCAGGACAGATTCCCATCCCCAACTTACAGATGAGGAACTGAGGCTCAGGGAACAAATAGGTTTGCTCAGACCCACAATTAATACAAATTCACTATTTTGTCCCCATGTAGGCATCCAAATACACTTCCTTTTCTACTCTAGTCCAAATATCAGCTTGACTCAAAAATAGATTCATTTGTGTCCATCCCTTTCCAGAAGGACCATTGCCCCTCTATTCCTGTAAAGGCTCCTCTGAAGAATCTGTGTGTTAGAAATTTCAAGTTCCAGCCCCAGGAGAGGCAGGACCTCTCTATCGCTTTTCACTGTCTCATGTTTGTTCACCTCTCATTCTCAACACCAGGAAAATGGCCAACGTTGAGCCTCTTTAATTTGAAAATACAAAATCCTAAATGCTCCAAAATCTGCAACTTTTTGAAAACCACACATGGAAAATTCCGCATCTGACCTCATGTGACAGATGCTATGATTTGGATAAGTGTTCCCTCAAAGATCCATGAGCTAAAGGCTTGGTCCTCAGCCCATGGTGCTTTGGGGAGGTGGTGGAGCCTTCAGGAGGTAGAGTCTACTGGAAGGAAGTTAAGTCATTGAGGAGGCAAGCCCTTGAAAGGGACTGTAGAGCTCCAGTCCCTTTCTCTCTCTTTCTTTGCTTCTCAGGCATCATGAAGTGAGCAGGTTTCTCTACCATGCTCTTCCCATTGGGATGCACTGCCTCACCACAGGCCCCAAACCACAGGGCCAACTGATCTCAGAATGGAACTTCTGAAACTGTGAACCAAAATAAACCTTTTAAAGCCAATTATCTCAGGTATTTTGTCACAGTAATGGAAAGCTGACTAAGCTGCATTTCCGTCAAAATGCAGGTGCACTAAAAATATTTTATAAAGTTACCTTCAGGCTATTCATATAAGGTATGTTTATAGAAAACATAAATGAATTTTGTGTTTAGATTTAGGTCTCATCCCCAAGACATCTTATTATGTTTATGCAAATATTTCAAAACCCCAAAATATCCAAAAGACTTCTAGTTTTAAACATTTAGGATAAGGGATAGTCCACCTGTGTATCCACTACAACTTTGATATCTGAAGCAAAAACAAAATGAATTTGGGTTCTGGGGAAAACATCTACGTATATTGAATGAACGTCTTAGCTATATACTCCAAGGAAGGGGGAAAACAATTCTGTCCAGAGAGATTATAGTAAGAACTTACCAGGTGCCAGGCAGAGTGCTAGGCAGAAGACAGTGAGATGAGAAGAATGAGCCCTAGAATCAGGGAGCTCCTGCCTCAAGGGAGTGACTATGCCAGGAACATGAAATCCCAATGACCGGAGTGCTGTCTTCTCTGGGGACATTTGGGGACATTGCTCGACGGGGTCTCTGCACCTGAAGTGCTGTATGCTGCTCACATCCCCATCTTTCTCCTTTCCTTGGTGCCATCCGCTCCTCAGGACATCCCAGCTCCCCTGCTGTGGCCTGCTGAGAAGACCCAATTATGGGACGTTAACATGGATCCACTGGGTCACGCATCTGCGGCAGGACCAGAACGTTCACCTAAATCTTGTTTCCAGATCTAGTGAATGTCCCATGTCTCCACTGCCGTTTCCTGAGTTCTAGGTTCTGTTACTAAGCAACAGTTACTAGGTCAGAAAACAGCTCACTTTTTCTTGTCTATGTGCCATTTATGTATACCTAGCACGTTTCCAGCCAACTCCTTGGAAACTGCGTACGTGTGTGTGGCTACAGGTGACATCAGCATCTTCTGCGGGTCACAGAGACTTCACTGTTACATCACTTCTGCTTGAGAGAAATCCTGTGTTACCAAAGTAAAGAGGGAAATGGGATGCCCCAGGGTCTCACCAATGCAAGCCTTGCACCAAGGGAAAATGAGGAAAGGAGCAAAGGAACGAATCTTCTATGACCTCTGCCTTCTTACAGCTTTTTGGGGGCGGGTGGAGGAAGTGTGGGTGTGCAAAACAGGGAGGTATCACATTTGCATACAGCAACTCTGAATTAGAAGCCAGGAACATCATCTGTCTCTTATCAACAGTGAGACGGGACGGAAGAAACCGCACACCCACATGGAGAAGGAAGAACGGACCTTTGTGTTCATCGTCTTGGGGACCTGCCTAGAGTGAGTGCCGTGGCTTCACCCACCTGGGCTCACCTGTGGGTCACACCGGCCTTATCCCGAACCCCGTAGGGGCTTCCTGGCACTGACGTGGGTGAAGACTGTGTCTGTCTGTGTCTCCTTCTCTGGAAATCGTTGATAAGAAAGGATCAGGGCATTGCCAGGAGGTTCCCAGAAATGCCACATTCAAAAAGGGATCTGGAACACAATGAGAAGGTGGCAGAGGGGCAGGCCCTCCAAAACCTAAAGAGTGGCCTGGACGTGGCATGGCATGCACTCAAGACCACGCAATGCCAGAGGCAGACACGTGATGACGGACAGGTGGTACCCACCCAACCTCAGAGGCAGGAGAAGGTCCTGAGGCCTACTGTGTTGAAATGTCCCACGGTGTGGGGGAAGTAGTGGAGGGGCATGTGTGCTCCACACTCCCAACACCACAGAACAACAGTGGTCCCGCCAGGGATGGAAACACACGGAGGGTGGACTGTGAGGGTGAAGAAGAAGGGACAGATTTCGAGATGTTAATGCAACATCAGTCTGACAACCTCCAGCAAGGTTCCCAAGAGAGGAAAACAGGGCCGCAAATGAACCAGAGGCTCACAAAGCAACAAAAACTATGGCCTGATGCAGGTGGTGGTGCAGCCTGCCACCCTGGGCCCAGAGAACTGAGATCCAGCAACTGACTGGGAGACTAAAAGGGTTACCCAGGCACAGCCACTCTGCCTTGGGAAAAAAGGCATGAGAGGATTCCAGCTGCCGGTCCAGGGATGCGTCAAGCATCCTGTCATCTGCCTGGGGCTCTGAACAGGAGGAAAAAGCCTTCCCATGAGAAATCAAAACCTCAAGCTGTGCCACATGCGTGTAAGAGTTCCAAATTTGCACTCTTAATGTGGTCAGGGCATTGTGAGCCAAGAAATGAATGTAAAAGCTCATCTCGGATGGGAGCAACCCCAGGGCCCCCCAGCAAAAGACAAACAAAGCCACTTTGTGAGAACATTTTCGCAACCGGGACACATGTGCGCCGCCCCCCCAGATGGCTCAGACTGGGTCTCCCACATCCCATTTCCACTTCCTGTTGAAACTCTGTGAAGCATGCCAATTTTGATCTATCCATCTCCCACGGAAGGGAACAGTGAGGAAGGGCACACTCCAGGTCTATGCAGCAAGAGTCTAAGAGGGGCCGGGAGGCACCTCACATCTGACAACAACGAAGAACCTAAAACTCATGGGGTCATGGCAAAAGGAATCCAGAGCCACAGAAGGGACAATAGGGGCAACAGTAAAGTTAATAAAGACAATGGGTTAAAACACGAGAAGGTATTTAAATCCCTGGGTACATAATGGTACTTTAAAAAAAAGTCATGGGAAGAATTAACGTTATTTTGAAAACTGGTAAATAAATAACCAAATATTTATCCTTCCCTTTCTATATAAACTCTCCCACTGGGTATCAAATAGCTAATACTTCTTTTTTTTTTTAAATGTTTATTTTTTAGTTGTGGGTGACAGAATATCTTTATTTTATTTTTATGTGGTGCTGAGGATCGAACCCAGTGCCTTATACGTGCTAGGCGAGCATGCTACCACTGCTGGGATTATCCCAGCCCCGCTAATACTTCTTTATAGAAGTATTCCAGCTAGTAAATGATAAAGGAGCCAGGCAGGGTGATGCACATCTGTAATCCCAGCGGCTCGGGAGGCTGAGACAGGAGGATTCGAAGCCAGCCTCTGCAACAGTGAGGCGCTAAGCAACTCAATAAGACCCTGTCTGTAAATAAAATACAAAATAGGGCTGGGAATATGTCTTTGTGATTGAGTGCCCTTGAGTTCAATCTCTGGTATCCCCCTACCAAAAAAAATCACAAAGGAATGCTAGAGAGGGGTGGGGGTGCTACAGATCAAACCCAGGGCCTCGCAGATGCTAGACAAGCACTCTACCACTGAGTGACAAGCCCAGCTCAACTTTACCACCTTTAATCAGTCAATGGGAATCAATATGTGTGACACTAGAAAGGGGACAGTATTTGCAGGTACCAGGAGCCACCTGAAGGAAGTTCACAACACCATCTGTGAATTAGACTTGCCCCCAAACAAACCAACTGATTAGATTTAAATATGAATGCATCCCTAAAACCAACTACCAATTTATAGGAAATACAGAAGAACAAAAATTAAAATATGAGAAGGAAATCAACATAAACCTAGACTATGGGGAATTGTGTAAAGTAGCCAATTTGGATTGAGAAAACAAGAGAAAGAATGGTAAGGATGGGAGCTATAGCAAATTTTCCACCTTGAGACTTCTATTTGAATTGCCATTCAAACAATTGATTAAAAATTATACACCACAACCAATTGGGATTTGCAAAGTATGCAAGACCAGTTCAATATTTGAAAATCAATTGCTGTAATCCACCACACCATCAGGCTAAAGAAAAATGTCATATGATCAACTGATGCAGAAAACTTATTTTTAATAACCCACCTATCCATGATTATTTTTTTAAATATATAGCAAAATAAAAATAGAGAACTTCGTGAACTCTGTAAAGAATGTGTTTTAGAAACACAGATAATTAAGATCATAGCTAATCAGAAACTGGATGCTTCATCTCCAAGACAGAAAAAGGCAAAGAAGTCCAATCTCACCAGTGCAATGCATCATTTCCTTGGAAACTCTGGCTAGTATAATGGGCCAAGAAAAGAAAATGGAAGGTATACAGATGGAGAAGAAAAAAAATAAAACTCTTTCTTCACAGATAACATGATTATGAAGAAAATCTGAAAGAATCAATAAAAAATTCTTAGAATTAAAATTAAGAATAGCAAAGTTGCAGGATGCAAGGTAAATATACAAAAGTCAATCACTTTCCTGTATATGAGCAACGAGCAACTGGAATTGGAAATTCAAAACAATACCATTTACAATAGCACCAAGAAGTAAAATATTTAGGTATAAAACTAATTTTTAAAATGCACAGGATCTAATGTGTGAAAAAATTACAAACTAGGAGGGAGGAAATCCAAGACGACAGCAAAGACTCAATATTGTTAAGATATCGATTCTTCCCAGCTCAATTCAATGAAATCCCAATAAAATCTCAGCAAGCTATTTTCTGATTCTAAAAGTTTATATGGAAAGACAAAATTCCTAGAATAGCCAAGGCAACATTGAAGAAAGAGTGAAGGTAAAGAAGAGGGAAATGGAGGAGGAGAAGGACAACAGCAGACTCACGCCATCTGTGTGCGTCAGATTGACAAAAGAATAGAGCCAAGATCAGTAGAACAGAATAAAAAGAAACTGACCAAGATAAACATGGCCAACTGATCTCTGATAAAGAAGCAATGTGACTCATTGGAGGAATGAGTCTTTCTTAATTAATTTTTTATTTGTGCATTATAATTGTAGTAGTAGAATTCACTGTGACATATTTGAACATGCACATAACTTGGTGGATTTCATTCCCTGCCTCCTTCCCCTTCTCTCTGCCTTTGGTCCCCTTCATCTACTCTACTGGTCTCCTTCTAATTTCATGAGATTTCACCCACCTCTGTCTTTTTTATCCTTTTTCTCTTTAGCTTTCACATATAAGAGAAAACATATGACTTTTGACTTTCTGAGTTTGACTTATTTCACTTAACATATGCTCTCAAATTCCATTTTCCTGCAAATGACATAATTCTGGTCTTCTTTATGGTTGGAAAAAGTCTCCATTGTGTTTATACACCACATTTTCCATATCCATTCATCTGCTGATGGACACCTAGGCTGGCTCCATAACTTGGCTATTGTGAATTGTGCTGTTATAAATAGGGGCATGCATCATTATAATATGCTGACTTTCATTCTTTAGGATAAATACTGAGGAGTGCTATAACTATGGCATACGGTGGCTCCATTCCTAGTCTTTTGAGGAACCCCAATACTTATTTACAAAGTGGTGGTACTAATTTACATTCCCAACAGTGTCTAAGTGTTCTTTTTTCCCCCACATTTTCAAGCACTTATTATTATTTGTAATCTTTTTTTTTTATTTAGGCTTACATGTTAACAGTGTAAATTGATTCATTGTACATAGATAGAGGATAACATATCAATTCTCTAGTTGTAAGTTGTATAGAATCACAACATATATGCAGTCATACATAAAGTTAGGGTTATTATGACCATCATATTCCATCACCGATGGCTGCTTTTGATTTTCATCTCCCTGATTGCTAAATATGTTGAACATTTTTTCCTATGTTAATTGGCCACTTTCATTTTTTTTTCTTTAGTGAAATGTCTATTTAGTTCACTTGCCCATTTGCTGATTGGGTTACTTGGTTTGGGGGGATAAGTTTTGAGTTCTTTGTATATTCTGCATGTTAATCTACTCTTGGAAATGTAACTGGAAAAGATTTTCTCCTATTCTTTAGGCTTGTTTTCATGCTCTTATTTTCTTTGTTAAGCAAAAGTTTTTAATTTGATACCATCACATTTATTGTTGGTAGTAGACAAATGATAGTCTTTTTAAACAAGTGATGTGGGCCAATTGGGGGTTTATAAGTGAAAGCTAATACAGAAAATTGTATCAAACACAGATCCTACACCCTTCACAAAAATTAACACAGAATAGATCATAGACCTCAATGTAGCATTATAAAATTTATCGAAGAAAACGGGAGAAATTATAGATAACATTGCATTTTAAAATTTGGTTTTAAGATTAAACAAAAACATAATCCATGAAGGAAAAAAAAGACTTATCCAACTATATTAAAATTTTAAGATCTGGCTCTGCAAAAGATGTTTTAACAGAATAGCAGGTAAACTATAAACAGGAAGAAAATATTTATAAAACATATGTCTGGGAAAGAATTCATATCCAAAAGGAAAGCAGCTCTTAAAATGCAGCAACAAAAAAGCAAACCATTCAAGTAAACCTGAGTATACTACACAAAGCAACATCTCACCCAAGAAGATGCACAGAGAGCAAATTCATAAAGGAGGGAAAATGAAAACTGATGAACATAGAGAATTACAAGTTAAAACTATTAACAATTACTACATACCTATTAGAATATGTAATTAAAAGCCAAACAGAAAAACCTGACAGTACCACAGGCTGGTAAAGATGTGAAACTGCAGGAACTCTTCATTCTTTGCTTTTGGGGATGCAAAATGTAGTCACTTTCAGTCTGACAGTGTGATACCAAGCTACACATATATGGATTAGTCTACTCTGGCTGCCATAATAAAATACCAAAGACAAATGGCTCAAGCAATGAAAATTTGTTCTCTCACAGTTCTGGAAGTCCAGGGATCAAAGATCAACATGTTACTAGGGTTAGTTTCTGGCAAAGCCTCTCTTCCTCACTTGCATATGGCAGAGTCTACATGTGGCCATGTGAGACTGAGGGAGAGATCTCTGGTGCCCCTTCCTCTTCTAAGAACAAAGTACTATCATGTTACGACCTCACCCAATGACCACATTGAGCCTCCCCTCCCTCCTTAAAGCCCCTATCTCTAAATATAGCCATGCTGGAGGTTAGAGATTCCCCATAAAAATTTGGGGGTGGGAGACATTTTAGTCCCTAGAAATAGTCTTATGATATAATCAAATACTAATCATATTAAGTATTCACTTAGTCCACACAAAAACCTGCACACTGATATTTATGGTAGTTATATTCATAATCACCAAAACAAAAGGCCACCAAGGTGCCCTTCGATGACTGAGTGGATAAACTGTGGCACATCCATACAATGGAATATTATTTAATGATGAAAAAGAATAAGCTATCAAGGCAAGCAAAGACCTGAGTGAATCTGACCTGAAGATTCCTAAGTGAAAGAACACATTCTGAAAAAGTTACTTACAATATCACTCCAATTATATGACAATTGGAAAAGGTATAACTAGAGCAACAATTTAAAAACCAGCAGTTGCCAGAGGATCAGGAGGAAGGGAATTCCGAAGAGCATTTTGTACCATGCTGAAATTATTCTATGTAATGTCATTATGTATAGATAAATTACATTATGTATTTGTGAAAATCTATAGAATTTAAAGGCACAAAAAATAAACTTGAAGGTAGGTAAATATTTGTTAAATTGTGGAAAGTTGGGAATATCAAGGCAGAATGAAGAATGTGATGAACATCTAACTGTACCACAAATGTATAAAATACAATGAAGTAGGTTGTTACCTACCTAACTTTGGAGATGAGAGGACTCTATAAAGGCAAGAGAAAGTGCCCATAAGTACTGTATGCTACTTGCTAGAGTTGTTATAATGGGGATGAGTTGATATTCTGATCTTACCATACATTTACACTGCAGCTGAGCAACCAAGTAACTAGGAGGAGAATCGGGTTCCTCATTGTGGAGTAGCCACTGGGGTATGAGCAAGGGGAGGGGCTGGAATGATCCTCGTGGTGACAGATCAGAGATGAAGCTGGAGTAGAACTCCAGGAACAGTCCATGTTCTGGCTGCAGGGTCAGAAGCCAAGGATGGCTTCTATGTAAACCAATGACCACTAACACCCACCACCACTAGTCCCCCCCGCAACCAATGATCATCGCAACTTATTTTAGACATTGAGTAGCTCAGAGAACCTCTGAGAAATCTGGAAAATTGGGATAGAGGAAATGAGCAGAATAAAAGGAAGTCGGGGCAAACTTAACGCCAGAATGTGCTCCTCGGGGCAGGTTTGGCAAGAACACAGCTGCTGCCCCTACTAGTTCTGGGTGCTGTGTGGTCTGTCTGGGGTCAACTGGACCATGCTGCCACTGGACAGGGGCTTTGCTGCCATGAGGGGTCCTCCACTATCTTTTAAGAAACTTCACCAGCTCCCCATTCAAAGCCCCAAAGATATCTTCTCTTTGTCCAAATGGAAACACCATGCCCTACCAGCAAGAGCAGCTAGAAGACTAAAAGCTAGAAGATGTTTGTATATTTACACTACTCCTGGGAGTAGGATCTCCCTCACCCCCACTAAGGTTCATTGGGTGGGAAGTGCCTCAAATAGGCAGAAGGGATAGGATTCTGAGCAGTCAAAAAAATGGACTAGTGTCCACCATAATAGCAAATGCTCACCAAACCAAAGTGGTAGTTACCATCAGACCCAATACACATCAAGGGAGAAAAAGTGATAAAAAGTCACTATTTGATAATAGCGATTTTAGGGGCTTGAAGAATGTCGGGGTAGGTAAAAGAAACATGGTTGGATATGATCAATGTCCACTTTGTGAATGCATGAAAAGATTACCCTGAAGCCCCTTACTATGCACAATTAATGTGCTGATAAAAAATAAAACTATAAAAACAAAACAACCTCCTCCAAAAGCCATAATTTGATCAAGAGAACAATTTCCCAGGATTCACAAGGATAGGATAACACCCCCTGCCCTGGTGAATAACTAACAGCATAGCCTCAAAAAAATTATGTAATTGTAAAGAGAAAGTGAGAAATGTACAATAATAGTAAAAGACTATGTTACTTCTTTCTACATGCAAGATAGACTTTTTAGTTTTGTGTTGCTATCACAAAATACCTGATGTAGAGAAATTTATGAAGAAAAGAGGTTCATTTTGGTTTACATTTCCATTGAAGATCAAGACGCTTCAACTGCTGAGTTTCTGATGAGGACCTTGTGCTGCATTGTATCATGGTTGAGGAGCCAAAAGGGAACATGGGCATGTGTAGAAGGAGCTTGTGTGTGAAAGACGGAGAGGAGGTGCCAGCTCAATAAACTCTTGGGTTGCTGCTGCTACAAAAAGATATGTATATTATAACAACCCACTTTCCACCTGCGTAATTCAGCTCCACAAGACCTGACCCACTCTGTGAGACCTAATCTGCTTGAAAGAACTAACCCAGTGTCCAAGGAAAACAGTCTCCATTCTTGGGGGCAAAGCCCTTGACTTAGTGATCTGTTAAAAATCTCACAACCTGGGGCTGGGATTGTAGCTCAGTGGTAGAGCACTTGCCTCACATGCATGAGGCCCTGGGTTTGATCCTCAGCACCACATACAAAGCAATAAAATAAAGACATTGTGTCCATCTACAACTAAATATATATATATATATATATATATATATATATATATATATTTATTTATAAAATAAAATAAATTTTAAAAAATCTCACAACCTCTTAACACCACCAGATTGACAATTTAATTTCAATATGAGTTTTAATGGGAACACAACATTATATAAATCATAGTGTAGACCTCTTAAAACATATAGATGTAGAATTCTGTCACAAGCCATGCTTGGGCTGTGTGTGGACCACTGCACATCGTGGCCATTTGAATAGGAGAAACTGTTGTCTGGGAATGACCAGTGGACATTTCTTCTGGTTGACTGCCCTGATAATTCTGAGCCTACTCAAGCTCTGCCAAAGGTCCCACACAGCACCAGAGATGGGCTGACCTGCTGTAGCTGTACAGCCTGTCTGAGATGGGTGTGACCTGCCAAGATGCCAACCAACCTGCTGACTGCAAGACATCAGGAAGGAAGACTCCACCCTCGAAACCTTATCCCTGCCTTTGATGTACCCCCTTAAATAAACCATGGGAGGCATTTTCTCTTGTCTAGCCCAGCTCCTGCGTGGACTGGAACTATCAAGGGCTCCAAAACTTTTGAAACTATAATTCTGAGTTTGTCTTTTTTTCTTCACTAATTGTTCAAGACTTTAATTTCTCAGGTGGCTTACACCCTCCTCAGCAGGAAGAAGAACCCTCTGAAGGAGACGCTGGCCATCTCCCCATAGAATTCAGTTTTAGACACCATGAAATATGTTTATCTAACAGATATTGTGGAACCCTGGGTCTAACAAGTGGAAAATAACACCTTCTTTTGAAGAGTGCATAGAATATTTCCTAAAATAGACTACTCACTAATCACTAAAGAAGTCTCCACCCATGTTCTATTATCAATATCATGTAGAAAATATTCTCTGCCTATAAGACAATGAAATCAGAAATCAATAACAATAAAATAATTATAAATATGCCTCATGTATTATCCCCCACATTATCTTCAGGGAATATGTTCCAGTGCATGCCTGGAACCATGGAGAGTACCAAACCCTATAGATGCTATGCTTGATCTTATAAATATATAAGTATACTTGTCCACATGTATACATGTGTGTGTATATATATATATATATGGGTATACACACACACACACACACACACACATATACTCATACTGTATATATATATACTGGTGATAAACTGGTGATATATATATACTGGTGATAAACTTTAATTTATACACTAGGCACAGTAAGAGATAAAGAGCAATGACTGATAATAAAATAAACAAGCATAACAATGTCCTGCAATATAACTTATATGATAGTGATCTTTCTCATTCTCTCAAAATATTTTATTGAACTATTTGAATTTCAATATATATTTTTTAATATGTATATAACCAGATCACCTTACCCTTGCCAAGGCAGCCCGCCGCAGGCCCTGGTGACTGCCAACTCTGAGCTGCCCTTTCTGTGCCCAAGAAGAACTTAGGAAAACCTCTGGAACTCACCCATGAGGCTGGGACCGCCAGTACAGTGGAGGAGGGGTAGGGTGCAGCCTATGCTGTCTCTCTAGGCGTAAACATGTCACCCTGGTATTTCTCCTTTACTGCTGCTTTCCCAGCAGTGTGCAAGGTCCTGCTTGAGCAGTCCCTTTCCAGAAACCCAAATCAGAAATCAGGATTCAGGGTTCACCCCTCTGAGAACCACCTCAGCATGTAGCAATTTGGTCCAGAAAAAAATAGAGCTAGGAAATGCACATCTGACCACAGGTCCTCCTTCCCTCTTCCTCCAGCAGTTCTCCTGGAAGGGGGTCTACTGGTTCTTTTTTCTGTCTAATGGATTCTATGTTATATCATGGTTTGCCCCTTTCCTCAGTATTTCGCCTGGAACCATCCTCTCCTATTCTAGTAAATAAGACTTTAGTTAAATCGTAATGTGTAAGGATGGCAAGAGGCCATGCTTGATACTAGGAATTAAAAATACTCGTGCTTTCCAAATCTATCAGTGTTACATATATCCATGCCAGATGGGGACAAAGGTCAGCACATGAAGAATGGGCAAGAGGAACCGGAGGTGAACTGGTGTGCTCCACTTTTTTAAGTGGGAAAGTCAATCGACTCTTTGGTGGCTGTGGCTAACAATGCCAAACTTAAACCCTGAGACATCATTTAAATTTAAACCAAAGTAAGAAGAAGTCCTTTAAACTCCCAAAAGTAAACAAAATGAAAAATAAAGACAAAATAACAAGGGAGATACTTAAGAAATACTTGTAAATGAACTATGAACATGACTTGAAAGCCAAATCTATCTGCTAAGTCATAAATGTGAGATAAATTTATTTGCACCAAATAAAAGCTCAGATTAGACTCAGGCAAAAACCCAAGTTTGTGTTACAAAAGAAAACAGGTAAAGCAGGGCTCAGAAAAAGTTTATTAATTATTCACCTTTATATTACTAAACAAAAATTAATACTTTTGTGAGATGGATCGATATTCTACTCTAGCATGTAATTTTACATAGGTCAACATGCATTTGACCTCAAGAGAAATAGAAAACCTAGTCATTTAGTAACCATGGGAAAAAATAAGCTATTTAAAAAACTACCCTGACCCACAAAATGCCCTTTTCAGGTAGTTTTATGTGGAAAATCTTGGCAATTTTCAAAGAAGAAATCATTTTAACATACAAGCTTTTCTAGAACACAACAAAGAAGGAAAACTTCCAGATTCCTTGTTTTAAGGCCAGCAAAACACTGAGATGAAAATCTAACTAATATGAAACAGAAATCAGATCAGCCTTACATTTAAAAAAAAAAGCAATATTAAGATCTTAATGAAGTATTATTAGCCCATATAATTCAATAATGTGTTGGACAGAAAATACACTATGACCAAGCTGAATTCATTCCAGATATGCAAAAATGGTTCTGTGTGAAGAAATCCCATTTATGTAATTCACTGTATCGGTCAGGGTTCAGTTACAAACAATAGAATCCTCTCTCACTAGTTGGAGCTGAAAGAGATTAATGACAGGGTGCTGCATGGCTCCCCGAAGTGTAGGCAGGGCTGGGGAAACAGACACCAGGCTGAGCTTTTGGAGGCAGCTCCCTGAATCAAGCCAGCAAGGCTGCTCATTCTCTCCCGGCTCTGCAAGCGGCAAGCCCTGGCTCTGCACCACAGTGCCCACGCCAAGACGCAGAGCAGCAGGCCCAGAAGCTGCCTCCGTCAGAAAGTCCCTGACAGCAGAGACACCACGCATCAGCGCCAGCATGGCACACCCTTACTGGATCCAATGCAATGGGTGGCCTGCAAGCCGCCTGTCAAGGTTCCAGTCCTGAGCTTGCACCCAGTTTCCTTCCTCCCTTCAGAGAAAATCAGCATCTCCAGAGGCAAATCAGCATCTCCACCACTGTTATCAGCAAAAATAGCAGATGCAGTAAGAGTGCAGCCTTCGCAGCGCTCTTCCTTTCAAATCTCAAGCCAAGGCATCGGATCACTCAAACCTAAAGCAAATCCAGAAGCCTGGAAAAGGCTCAGAGGCATGTGGGCGCCTTCCCATCTCCGAGGTACGGGGGAGTGTGGGTGTGTAGCATGCATAATCATGCACATCCCGGCTACCCTCGTCACTTCTCCATGTCCCCATATCTAGTTGCACAACAGTCACCTTTCCAAACAACACAACATCCATCTGCTCCTACCTGAACACAGCTCCCTGTGTAAAGGGAAATACACCTGCCCTCTACCCAGGAGAGAAGACGCAAGTCCCATCAGATGCTTGAGGGATGCTCACGCTTCACATAGTTCCATAGAAATCCAAGACTGATGACCTGAAATCATAAGGGCTGAATTATACTGATTGGTCGCACATGAACTTTAAATTTTAAAAAAAAGTATGTATATGGGGGAGGGATGGTTAACAGATATAATCATAAATCCAACAATAAGAAAATATGTAGGAGAAATAGCCCCGATTTCAGCAATCTGTCCTGAGGACAATGTTAGGCTCATTAGGTATATACAGTGACACATCGATTAACTGTGAAGATACATGGTGAAAAATGCACCCGCTGGGCAATTTCTTCATGTGTGAACCTTGTAACCTGCACCCGGTGACATGGCCATGATCTGAGGGACCATTGTCACACACATGCAGTACCTGCTTACCAAAACCTCTTTGTATAGCACATTAGTGTGCATATAAGATCCTCTATGTCAGCTTATTGTTGTTAATATGTGTGCAACTACTTATTGAGCTATAAGTCATATACCATATAATTCACACACTTTAAGGGAACGAGTCAATGGTTTTTAGTATATTCACAGACATGTGCAAATAATCATAATCAATTTTAGAATATTTTCATCTACCCAAAAGGCCACCACATATCCATTGGCAGTAACTCCTCCATTATATTTCCCACAAAATAGAACCATTATTCTATTTTCTGTCTCTTTACATTTGCCCATTCTGAATATTCCATGTAAATAACTATCTAATACAAGATTTTTTTGGAGGCAGGACTTCACTATATTTCCTGGGCTGGCCTCAAACTTGTACACTCATGTAATCCTCCTGCCTCAGCCTGGGGCTAGAGGTTCACAGACCACCGAGCCTAAGCTAATACGTGCTCTATGCTGACTAGCTTCTCACACTCAGCAAAACGTTTTTCACATTCATCTATATCGTATAATATTTCAATGCATTAGTAATTTTTATTGCTAAGTAATATTCCATTACATAGATAGATGTTCCATATGTTATTTATCCGTCCATCAGTTGATGGACATTTGGGCCATTTCCACTTTTTGGCTGTTATTGAGATGCTGCTATGGACACGTGTACATATGTTGGTCTGGAGATGTGTTTCCATTTCTCTTTGGAATAGCCTCGAAGTGAAATGGATTGGTCATGCATGAACTCCACGTTTAACCTTTTGAAGAACTTTTAGAGCTTTCCAAAGCAGCTGAGCCATTTTCCATTCTTGTCAACAGAGTCTAGGGTTCCACGTTCTCCATCCTTCACCAACACTTGTAATGGTCTGTCTTTTGGATTGCAGCCACACTAGTTTCCGGGAAGTTTTGTCTAGTGGTGGTTTTGAGGTGTGTGTCCCCGTTGGTGAATGATGTGAAACATTTCTCATGTGTATATGACCATTTTTACATCTTCCTTGGAGAAATGTGTAATCAGATTCTTTGCTTATTCTTAAAATGGGGAGCAAGTATATGCATATTAATGAAGGTAATTATACAATCACCTTCTTAATTAACCTATTTACCCTTTTACTTCTCTTTGGTTGTGAATATGGTGACATTTCTTTATTTCCACGAGGATTCTACACTTTGTCTGCACTCCTGTTTTCAAATGTGTCTGATTTCCATATGGAATATGGAAATAATACATTGCACACATTTAGTTCAGACAACTGCTCTAAAATATTTAACAGAGTAAAAGAGAAGAAATATACATTATACTGTCTTTTATAATTACATAAAAGAACTTCACCAGTGTTGTTTGGGTTTTTTCTGTGAAGATTTGAATTGTCATCCGGGATCTCCTCTTCCAACCTGAAGAATTTCCTTTAGTCTTTCTTCTAGGAATAAACGAATTCTCTTGGTGTTTGTCGAGTGATTTTTTATTTGACCTTTGTTTTTGAACCACAGTTTTGCAAGCATGAGATTCTGGGATGCCTGGTCTGTTTGATGGTCCTTTCTTTTTCAGCCCTGTGGGTATTTCCTTCATTGTTTTCTGGTCCTGTTATTGAGGTTGCAAAGTGAGCTTTAGACTGTGGGGGAGGGTCACTCGTATGTGATGAGCCAGTTTTTGTTTTGTTTTGTTTTGATACTGGAATTGAACTCAGGGGCACTCGACCACTGAGCCACATCCTCAGCCCTTTTTTGTGTTTTATGTAGAGACAGGGTCTCACTGAGTTGCTTAGCGCCTCGCCGTTGCTGAGGCTGGCTTTCAACTCGCGATCCTCCTGTCTCAGCCTCCCAAAGTGCTGAGATTACAGGCATGCGCCACCGCGCCCGCCTAAGCTACTTTTTTTTCTTGCGGTTTTTGAGATTTTTCTCTTGTCTTTGAATGTCTTCGACTTTCAACATTTCCAGTGTGATGAGTCTGGATGTCGATGTCTATGTTTGTTCTCTTCGGAGAGGGCTGATGTTTGTCATCAAATTTGGAAAGGTTTTCGTGATCATTTACCCTAGTCTCCTTCCTTTCTGCTCCCCTCTCTCTTTTTACCTTCCAATATTGCATTGATGTGTATGCTTGTGTGCCACCGAGGTTTACATCTAGAAATGTCTCCCCCAAAAGCTCATGTGTTAGGGTGGATTAATCTATTTGATGGCTTAATAATTTGGATGCAATGCTGGATGGTCATTGGAAGCAGGTGTGACCGGGTGGAGGAGATAGATCACAAGAGTGTGCCCTTGGGGATTATATCTTGTCCCTGGCTTCTGTGTACATATCTACCTCTCTATATATCTGTATCTCTGTCTCTGTCTCTGTTTCCCGACTGCCATGATCTGAGAGGACTTTTTCTGCCATGCGCTCCCGCCATGATGCCCTTTTTCTCCTCAGGCCCACAGCATCGCTACTGACCATGAACCGAAACTCTGAAACTGTCCACCCAGATTAAGCTTTTCTTCTTTTAAGTTTTTTTTTTTTGTGCCAGGTATTTTGATCAAAGTGATTAAAATCTGTGCTTACTGGTATTCCACGTTTCTTCAAAGCTCTATTTGTTTGTTTGTTTGTTTATTTAGTACCAGGGATTGAACCCAGGGATGCTTGGCCACTGAGCCCCATCCCCAGCCATTTTTTAAAATTATTATTTGTTATTTTGAGACAGGATCTTATTAAATTGTGTAAGGCCTCACTAAATTGCAGAGGCTGGCCTTGAACTTGGGATCCTTCTGCATCAGCCCCTCAAGTTGTTAGAATTACAGGCATCAACCACCACACCCGGCTCCCTATTCATTTTTTTCCTTCTTTTTCCTCTCTGTTGTTTGGATTGTATAACCTCTATTGATCTGTCTTCAAGTTTGATGCATGTGACGCTTCTAATCAACTTTCAGACACCACTAATGGATTTTTTATTTTAGTTACCAGTTTTCAGTGACTGAGTTCCATTTGGTTCTTTTCTATAATGTCTACCTCTTTGCTTATTGATATTCTGTATTCAGTGAGACACTGTCTGCAACCCACCCTTTGCTTATTTTAGCGTAGTCTCCTCTAGTCCCTTAAGCACATTCATAAAAGCTGCTTTGAAGTCATTGCCTATTAAACCTGACATCTGGGTCCTCTCACTGACGGTTTCTGATGTCTGCTCTTTTTTATTGTGTATGTATATTGAACATTTTCTTGTTTCTTTGCATGTCTCACAATTTTTGCCAAAATTTGGTATTTTAGATAATATATTAACTAATTCAGATACCTGTCCCCCAACACACCTCAAAGCTAATGATTGTTTTTATTTGCTTATTAATTTTACTGGCTTAAGTATTTTAGTCTGCTTTCCCTTCAACGTGAAGCCTCTGATGTTACTCCACAGAGGGCTCTTCCTCACATGGCGTGACACTGTGGACATGTGTGTCATCACTCTGGGGTCACAGTGGCGTTAGCATAGCTGTCTTGGAAGGACTCTGTCCCCGAGCTCTATGTGGACTATATCCCTCCCATAATCTCCAGCTGGTTCTGCTGGTTGTGTCACCATTTTCAACAGTACTTTAAAGGTGGCATATATTGTTTTTGCAATTTGGTCCAATTAAGTTTGAGCCACTTTATAGACCAGCCCCTAAAGTTCCTGATCTGAAGAGGGTTCTTTTTAGCTGTCTCTTTTTCTCATAAACCAGCTGGCCTATGATTCAGCTTCTTACCCCTCTAGACTTGCTAGCCTGCTCTTAATTGCTTACCACCAAACTCTCCGTGTTTCTCCAAAGCACTCTTCCGTTTGGGCTTCTCACACTGTGTTTTCAATAAAGTCAATTTCTGCAAGGAGAGTTCCAGGTCTCTCTTTTTATTGCTTGCCTCTTCCTCTAGGCAAAGTTTCTGAGCCTCTGCCCCATGTTGAGACTCGGGTCAGTGGCTCACTTGTCTCACAGTGACACCTGTGCCTTATAAGCAAGGTGCTAGGTAGGGGTGGCGGCTTCTGGTCTGCTTGGCTTGCCTCTCTTGGGTTGGAGCTTCTACCCCACTAATGAAGTAGGCAAGGAGGTCTTCAACCCCAGGTTTTCTCAGTCTGCCACATCTGAGGGAGGCCCTTTCCCTGTCAGTAGGAGTGGGTTGGGAGAGAGCCCCCAACCTCTTGGCTTCACCTGGAAGTTAGCCTCTAAAACATGCATCTGGGGGACATGAGAAATGCTGGAAGCCTCCCCCTCTGGGTCACTGAAGGCCTGGACTTGAATCTGGGAAGGAGGAAGCCCCATTTCTTTCTCATCTTGTCCAACCCCCCACCTTTATAGAGCCCTGGGATGATCCAGTGGAATCTTCTCTTCAATTCAAAAGCACTCAAGTACATGAACATACAAGTTTATAGAACTTCAAAGATTCCTGGCCCCTTGGAAAAGTGTTCTGCAATCCCTAGGAAACGAGGAACCCCAGTTATAAACAACTTCAGGTTGGGTCTCCTCCTTTCTGCTCCTGGTGTGTGGAGAGAGAGCGTTTCCTACTCCTGCTCCTTGTCCTCTGCACCTGACTCTGCAGAGAGGACCTGGGCATTGGTGAGAGGGTGGGAACACCTGGGCATGCTGGGACTGACTCTGGAGTAGGTTTTCCCACTGTCCCCAACAGGGCTTGCACCTGCAGGGCAGCCTGGCCTGGCCCCACCTCCAATCCTGCAGCAGATCTGCCTCATTCTGGGCTTCTCTTTGGAGGCTCACTGGCTGCTACCCAAAGCTGTGAACTCTAAAGTCACTTTTGTCAGGCAGAAGATGGCATCAGGTTTCACCTGTTGTGTCTGCTTTCTCAAGTAGCTCAGAGCCTGGGGAGCAAGGAAAATGGGCCCACTAAGCACCATGGCCTTCAGTTCATGACGTCCCCTAAGAGACAGGACCAACTTGTCCACTGTGCCCAGGACACACAGCCCAGGATGGTGGGTGTGACCGGCAGCAGATGCACTTCATCCACCCTGGAAGATTAGAGGCCCTGCCCTCCGGTTCATGCGACCAGAGGTGGGGCCAGGCCAGAGGCACCTCTGGAGAAACAGGTGGCCTGGGAACCCAGGGGCACTGATTGTCCCCTTCACTTTCCACACACAGGTATGCACAGGTGCGGTTGACATTTCCAGAGGCCACTGCATATGTGACACTGCCATCCCTCTGGCAGGCAATGGGATGTATGTGAGTAAATCCTTGTATTTTAAAACTTTTCAGTTGTGGTAACTAGTGAAGCACACAGTGATAGAATCCACAGGAACATGATGTGCAGTTCCACTGGCCGTGTATTCGTATGTGAGTATAGGAAAGTTCTGTCCAATTCTTTCCGCTGTCTTTCCTATTCCCATTGCCCCTCCCTTCCCTTCATCCCTCTTTGTCTAATCCAGTGAACTTCTGTACATCCCCCCCGCCTCGCCTCCCTTGTTATGCATTAGCATCCACATATCAGAGAGAACTTCCAGACTTGGGGTTTTTGGAATGAGCTTATTGCACTTAGCATGATAGTCTCCAGTTTCATCCATTTCCTGGCAACAAAATATAATGGGGTTGCATCCCGCGTATATATCCTATGTCAAAATACACCCCACTGTCATGTATATCTAAAAACAACACATTGATTTAAAAAAATAACCCACATGAACAAAAAATTGTACCTGGAGTACATGCCATGAATTTTAAGAGTGCAAGCGTCACTTGAGCCCCAAACACTTGAGAATGTGTCGTGTCAATGGCTCCCCAAGCATCACCACTTCTGGTGATGCTCATCTCTACCTGTAAGGCCCAAACTAGGCCCCCTCTGGCTTCTCTGAGGCATCCTCACCAGTGTCCCTACTTCAGTATTTGCACTCGAAACAAGAGAGACCAACAGAGTGTCCATCAGAGCACACCACTATCCCTGACATGTCCATTCAGGACAAGACTCAGATGCTGATATGGCTAAGAAGGGCCATTGCCCCAATGCTGGGGATTTCTTGCCTAATTCACACCTGGAGGAAGGTGAGATTTCTGTAAGAAGCTCTGCCCCCTGGTCTTCACCAGATGGGCTCCTTCCCTTGATGTGCTCAGGTGACCAGTGCTGGCTGGGTTGTACCTCCTTTCCAGCTCCCTCTCATGGCTCTCTCTCCCCTTGCCCCAACCGCTCCACCCCCTCTAATCCAGCCCCACCTACCTCTGTAGGCATGTCCGTGGTCAGGCAAGCCAAGAAGACACTTACTGAATAAATTACTCAGGGTAGACAGTTGGCCCTCCAAATCCAGGTTTCCATATCTGCAGATTCAACCAACTGCAGATTGATATTTATTTCAATTGTGTCTGTGCTAAACATGAAAATACTTTTTTTATTGTCTGTATTCCTTAAACCACACAGCATGACAACTATTTACATGGCATTTATATTGTATCAGGTATTACATGTACTCCAGAGATGACTTAAAGTACATGGGAAGATGGGTGTAGGTTCTATGCAAATATTGTGCCATTTTATGTAAGAGACTTAGGCCTCTGTGGCTTTGGGTCTGAGGGACGTGTCCTGAAACCAATGCCCCACAGATACTGAAACATGAATGTACTTCTGCCTTTCAGAGGAACACTGAAAGTCCTCAGTCACCCACACAGCAAATGTCACACAGGGGGAGAGTGGATTCAGCCTCACCAAACTTGGGTCTGGTTACAGGCATATGCTAGGAGGAGACAGGCTGTGTCTAACAAATGTACAAAGCTAATACCTGGGGTGGCACTCCCCCACCCCCCAGAGCATGCTAAGCGTTTGCAGCAAGTTCTTTTCATCCAAACGCTATTTTTAAAATTATGTTTCATTTTATCAAATTGACTCATGTACATAGTATTTTCAAAGAACACACTGAGACCTGGTATGGTGGCACATACCTGTCATCTCAGCAACTTGTGAGGCCAAAGTAGGAGGATGGTAAGTTTGAGGCCAGCCTCAACAATTGAGAGACCTTCGGCAACTTAGTGAGACCTCATCTCAAAATAAAAAGGACAGAGGATGTAGCTCAGTGTTTTAGTCAGCTTTTTCACTGCTGCTACTGAAAGACCCAACCAGAACAATTGTAGAGAAGGAAAAGTTTATTTGAGGCCTCACATTTCTGAGATCTCCGTGCATACACAGCAGGCTCCATTCTTGGAGGCTCGAGGTGAGGCAGAACATTATGGAGGAAGAGTGTGGCAGAGGGCAGCAGCTCACATGATCAGAGAGGAGAGAAAGGCTCCACTCTCCAGATACAAATATATATACCCCATAGCCACGCCCCCAATGAACCACTTCCTCCAGTCACATCCCACCTGCCTCCAGTTACCACTCACTTAATCCCATCAGGGACTGATCCGCTGATTAGGTTAGGGCTATAACCCAATCATTTCTCCTCCAAATCTTCAAGCATTGTCTCGCATGAGAGCTTCTGGGAGTCACCTCACATCCCAACCATAACAGTGGTAAAGCACCCCTGGATCCAATGCCCAGCACCACCCTCCACAGAAAATGTACACACTGAAAGCTACAAAACAGTGCTGAAAGAAATTAAAGAAGACATAAATAAGTAGAGAGATACAGGGGCCAGAGTGGTGGTTCAGTGGTAAAGAACATGCCTAGTATGTGTGAGGCACTGGGTTTGATTCTCAGCACCACATATAAGCAAATAAATAAAAATAAAAGTTCATCGAGAGAGAGAGGGAGAGAGATACACCAAAATCTTGGGATAGGAGATTCAATAATATGACAATTCTCCCTAATTCAATGTCATCCCAGCCAAAGTCCCAGCAACCATCTTGTAGAGATTGACAAGTTAATTCTAAGGTTAATGTGGAAATAAAAATGACCTGTATTAGCTAATCAAGTGTGAAGAGGAACAAGTCAGAAGACTTATCACGAAGTTCCAGTTCTCAAGAGAGTGTGGTGTGGCATCAGAGCAAATAGCAGATGGGACAGAATTGAGTCCAGAAGTCAACCCACACCTGTGCGTGGTGATTTTCAGCAAAGGCAATTGTGGCAGCATCCACAGGTGCAAAGATAGTTTTTTCAACAAATGGAGGATAATTGAACATGCATGTATATACACACACACTCAGACACACCCCCATGTTCACACAAATGAGCTTCTTTTTATCTGTGCTTCATGCCATATCAAAAAAAAAAAAAAAAAAAAAAAAACCAGCTCAAAATGAACCAAGCCGGGCGCAGTGGCGCACGCCTCTAATCCCAGCACTTTGGGAGGCTGAGACAGGAGGATAACGAGTTCAAAGCCAGCCTCAGCAACGGCGAGGCACTAAGCAACTCAGTGAGACCCTGTCTCTACATAAAACAGAAAATAGGGCTGGGGATGTGGCTCAGTGGTCGAGTGCCCCTGAGTTCAATCTCCAGTACCAAAAACAAAACAAAACAAAAATGACCTGCGTTTAAAACCTAAAGCTATAAAACTTTTAGGAGAAAACTTGTGTAGCCTTGGACTATCAGAGTCATAAACTTGTCTTCATCCAAATTAAAGCTGTTCTTCAAAAGACACTGTTTAAAAGAACGAAAAGACAAGCCATCATCTGGGAGAAAATATTTGCAATTCATATATCTGATGGAGGACTTTGATTTAGCATAAAGAACTCTCAAAACTCAGCTGAGTGCAGTGGCGTGCTCCTGTAATCCCAGCAGCTCAGGAGGCTGAGGCAGGAGGATCACAAGTTCAAAGCCAATATCCACAACTTAGGGAGGCCCTAAGCAATTCAGCGAGACCCTGTCTCTAAATAATATACAAAAAAAAAATAAAAAGGGCTGGAGATGTGTCTCAGTGGTAAAGCAGCCCTGGGTTCAAATCAAGGAGAAAAACTAATGAGCAAAATTCCCATAATATAGTATGGAAAGGGAAACAGGGAGACGGTGACTTTTCACAGTGGAGAAATGCAACAGGCTGTCCTCAACCGGAAGCTCAAGGTCGGCATCACAAGGACGAGTTGTGCTGCCAGTGTTAGGAGACAAGAGTGGCCCTTCGCCTCTGTGGTCTGCCTCCAGAAGCCCGCGTCACTGGTGTACTGAAGCAACTCTCCATCAGACTTAGGTGAAGATCTGGGAGTTTCAGGTTCTACCCCTATAGGCCTTTTAAAACCCCACCAGAAATAAAATAGACTTTGAAAATGCACCCAAAAAATTTTAGTATTTTTTCACTATTGCTGTGGCCTGAGAAACGGTTAATGGTTCATCTGTTAAATCAGAAGCACATTCTCATTTGGTCGAATGCTGACTAAAACCAGGAGTGAAGACCAGTAGTCTGTTTAAGTCCCATCTCGGTCTAAATCTCATGAAAATCTGAATTTGTTAAAAATTTCCATGGCCTTGGAGGGAGGCAAGGCCCGGGGTTCCCAGAGATGATGATAAGGGCTGAGAATTTGCTAGACCAGGTGTTGATTTGAAAGGTTGCTATAAATTCTGCATTTTTCAGAGAAATGAGGAAGCAGGAGCAAAGAAAAAAATGTTCCAGGGCAGAAGGTTCCGGAATGTTTCAACGACTTCCCAGTCCCATTCCACATCAGGCACCCGGTGGGCTCCAGCCCCCCTCCCTGGAGTCGCCCCCAGCCAGCAGCCTGCCGCTCCCAGCCTGGGCTGCTGCGCTCAGTTGCTTCTTTTGAGAAACTGGCTGTTTCCAAACCAGCTCCTTTTCCTCCTGTTTCCTTGGATGGGAAGATCTGTCCTTTCTTGCCCTGAAAGTTCTTTCAGGTCCCTCTCCCCAGCATTCCCACAGTCATTAAGGCCACTTCTGCCAGATGATATCTTCAAGTGCTACCCAGAGTGCCTCCCACTCTCCCTGCAGGTCACCCTTCACACCCACCCTCACATCTCAGCCTTCCTTAGCTCTCCAAGTCCAACTTGGACTTTGGACTGTAAGTCTTCCCATTTCTGGAATTCTATACCATTTTACTCCATAGCACAGACTTGGGAGGAAGGGAGTCTTTAGTGCCAAATTAAGACTGTGCTTTCCACGTACATTGTGCTAATGTTTCACAATGACCTAAGAAAGGAGACACTTCTATTACCCTGTTTGACAGAAGAGGAAACTGAGGGTCAGAGTGGTTCAGTGACTCACCTGAGGGGAAACCTCAGAAGCAGCAGATTAAGGATCTGTACCCCAATCTCTGAGCTTGCAATAACTCAATGTTTGCACCTGGAAGTTTCCTGAGGGGCAGAGCAAGAGGATCAGGGAACTCTAGGGAGTAGCCTGCCCTTTGTCCCACATCTCAACCACTTTCATCTGTGTTACTGTTAACCTTCCTTTGAGAGGTTTTTTCAAATAAGAAAAGCTTAAAAACAATGTCTGAGGGCCTTGCTACTTAATGACTCAGGGGGTGAGAACTCTGTCCCCTCTCCTAATTCCAAAGTGCAAAGTATATACAGAGTATAAAGTAGACACTAGGGACCTGGTTACTAGTTGCTATGCCAGCTGAAATTGAGACAAAGGATGATACCTAAAGAGTGGTGTGTGGCAGCATTAGACATGCCCCAAATGCCCTGCCCCTGCCCCCAGTGCCAGGGTCACTCTTTCTCTCCTGCCCTTAATCTAGGCTCTGTGACTGGGTAGCAAATAGACGGTGGCAGAGAGGGGCACGATGCCCATTTCCAGGCAGGTCTGACCCCAGGAAAGGACCACCTAGGCACCCTGTCTCTGAGAAGGGATGCTCTTGGCCCCAGCTCCTCCGCAGCGGAAGCCATGCGCCCCCAGCCGGCCACTGGGAGAGCAGCCCCTGCATCTGGCAGACGCAGCAGGCACCTGGGGAGCAGAGACCCTCCGCGGGGGCCTTGTCCTACCCAAGTTGCAGATTCCAAGGCAAAATTGTTGATGGGTGTCACTTAAGCCCTTGAATTTTGCAGCCGTTGGTTACAAAGCAACACATCTTCAGAGCAGATGGCACTAGCAGCATGACGGGAAAGTCAACAGAGACAGAATTTCCAAGTGTCCCCGCCAGCTTGGGCCACCATCAACTGACCTCAGACAGGGCCAATGAAATGGTGAGCAGTTAGTTCTCCCAGCTCTGGGGGTGGAAGTCCCAGGCCGGGTGTGGCAGAGCCGACTTTGGTGAGAGCTCCGTCCTGCCTTGTGGATAGCTTGTCCTCTGTGTCCTCACATGGTCATCCCCCTGTGCCCGTCTGTGTCCAAATGTCCCCTTCTATGAGGAAAGCTTTAGGATTGGATTATAGCCCACCCTAAGGGTCTCTGTCTCACTTGATTGTTCTGCAAAGACCTGATTTCCAAATAAGGTCACATTCTGAGAATCGGGAGGCTAGGACTTCAGGAGGTCCTTCGGGGAGGAGATTCCACCCCTAGTGCCTGGGCTCCATGACAGGTGAGGAAAGCTTTTAGCACCAGGATGTGAACTCATACATGAGAGCATCCTAAGAGCCTCCTGATAGAGCAGCCTGTTGCTCACACTGGCCTGGGCTCTCCAGGGACACCAGACGACGGACCTCCGTGAGCAGGAACAAACACAAGACAGCTGACGTTTTACAGAGCATTTAGCACATGCCACAAGGGCTCTGAGTCCCTTACGTTTATTCCCTGTGCAATCCTGCAGCATCCCTGGGACAGAAATGACAGAAGGACACCTGTGACTAATGGGTGGCAGGGCCAGGCCCCAAGCCAGACAGCCCAACTCCAGAGAACACGCGCTCAATGGATTATGCTCACATGGAAACTTTTCTCTGTACCCAGCATCACAGTGGGACAAGGAGTCGGAAGGTACCATTCAGTGGGTACAGTAATATCACTAGCTTCTGTGAAGCAGCGATACTGAAACACAGAGGATGGCAAGGACAGGAAACACACAGGATGGGCACCAAATATACTAATTTACTTTCTATGACCTCGCAGTGCAGGTGTTGAGAAATCCAAATATAGAAACCAAGTCCTACAGATTACACAATGGAATACCATTCAGCCCTAAAAAAGGAATGAAATTCTGTCATTTGCAACAACATGGATAGAACTGGAGTTCAGTAAATAAGCCAGACACGGAAGAACATCACATGGTCTCACCCAAATGCGGAATCTACAAAGGTTGGTCTCATAAAACATGACAGTATAACAGTAGAGACCAGAGGCTGGTAGGAGTAGGGGGTGGGAGAGACGGGGAAATTTGATCAGTGGGTACAAAGTCACAGTTAGCTAGGAGCAAGAAGCTCTAATGTGCTGTTGCACAGTAGGGAGATTAGATAACGATCAGATAGTGTCCCTTTTGAAAAACTAGAAAGAAGGATTTTGAAAGTTTTGACCAAAAAGAAAGGGTACCTAAGTGAAAAGCTAGACATGTTTATCTTGATTTAAACATTACACAATAGACGCATGTGTCAAAACATCACATGGTAGGTGCCATTAATAAGTACAGTATGTATTTTGTGTCTCAGTAAAAAGACAGATTTAAAAAAAGAAAAGACATCAAATACTGGAAAGCTGACCTTTCACAAAATCTGCCGTGGGTCTCTATTTTCTCCTGCCTTTCCGTGCCCAGTACTCCAGTGAAGCCGTAAAGTGGGGGGCAATATTTGAGAAAGTGGTCTCCTGAGCCCAACTCTGGGCCCAAATCCCCTCTTTTATCCTCTGTTCTCAGCCGGGTGGCCACGGACAAATAACTCAAACTGTCTGTACCTCCTTTTCCTCAGTGGTAAGATGTGATCAAAACAAAATCCACTTTAAGTTGAATTTCATGCAGAGAGATGGGGCTCAGTTTCATTCTGCTGCATATGGATTTCCAGTTTCCCCAGCACCATTTGTTGAAGAGGCTATCTTTTCTCCAAAGTGTGTTTGCAAAATTGCAAACACAACCCCTAAACACGCATGTGCCTCAAAACACACACACACAGCGTGAACCAAGCTCCACATTCAACACTTGAAAAGTTTAATTTCTTGCATATTTTTAAACTTAAAATATCATATGGGGTTTCCAGCAGAGGTTTCTTCTCTTCCCCAATGGATTTAACTGTGCACCCGATGTTGGTGTCCACTGCCTTGGAAGTGCTCAAGCTATTCTTTAAATTTTGTTTTTGTTCCAACTAAGGGAGGCTCTTGGGCTTTGATAAGTGGAGTCTGCAGAGATGGAGGAGGATTCAAAATCATTTCACAAAGAGATAAGCCAAAAGCAGACCCAATTCTCTTATGCCCTGGGAATTAAGGACCTATGCCAAGAACAGGCAGGTCAAGGCATAAGTGTGACCTTCAGAGTTGTCTCCACCTGCAAAGAGGGAGTCTCTACCCCAACCAACCCTGCGGGGGTAGCTTTGGCATGTATCACTTGTAGGTTTTTTAGTTTCCAATGAATCTGCACAAAGATGTACCCAAATATTAGTGCTTTACTTTTCCCCCCTGTGGGAAGAAATGCAAGGTCGCTGCACTTGTCAAAGCCCTCCAAGACAGGATGACATTGGCCAGGTGTGCCCCACAACCCTTGCCTTCTATCTTAATGTCCACAGCTCTCTGACAGTGACTCCATCTCCAAACTGAAAATATCCAGACCTGAGAAATGAAGAAAAGTCAGTTTGTGCATTCACCCTCAAAAGACAGGCACTGAACCCTACCTAAGTCTCAGACAGGCAGCCTTTGGGGTTCTTGTGAGCACTGCTGACCATGAGGTCCAACCCTGCATCCTTGGAGCTGATGATCTTTTTTTTTTTTTTTTTTTAATTTTATTTATTTTTTTAGTTGTGGGTGGACAGAATATCTTTATTTTACTTTTATGTGGTGCTGAGGATCGAACCCAGTGCCTCACGCATCCTAGGCGAGCACACTACCACTGCGCCACAACCCCAGCCCCGGAGCTGATGATCTTGTAAGAGAAACAGTTAAGGATTGAATACGAAATCTAGGTGCATCATGGCGAATTCTATAAAGGACATCAGGAGTTCAGAGAAAGAAGGCAACATGGAAAGACAAGCTAGACAATCTTTCTTCAAGAAAGGGGCTGGTGTGCAAAGGCAAGCGTGGAGCAGTCTGGGTGGACGCGGAGCCCGAAAGCAGCAAGTCTCATGCTAAACTCCACATGGCCCTGTCCTCAGTGGCCCTCAGGAGTGCGCATGCCCCAGAACCAGGGCGAAGGCTTGTTGAACAGCCACGGTGGGCGCCACCCTGGAGCTGCGCATGCTTGTAAAAGCTGAGCATTTACAAGGAGTGCCCAGGGGCCTCAGCTTTGGCTGCTGGTCCTCCTCCACCCGCCCCCTGACCCATTTGTGGTGCCACATTAATGTCTCCTTTCTTCATTTACCTCTCGGGGTCCTGATTTCCATGTCCGACCTTGGAAGGCAGTGGATTTGGACTTGAGATAAGCCAACCAACGCGATCCTCCCCACTCCATGCTTCTAGGTGGCTGGACAGGTGGTTTCTAGGGACTGAGGTGGACACCCATTGAATCAGGGCCCCCGGTGGCTTCCTGGGATCGATGATCTCATCAGCCCAGGCGTGAAGCGCTGCCTTGGCTTTCCAGGAACTGGACTTTTCTGCTCATATTTCTCATCAACTATTCTGGGGGACCCAGCTCACACCAGGAACCATGAGCCACACAAAATCGGAACTCTGTGGGTAGTTAGGAGAAGTGTATGGGAGGGAATCACCAAAGCCAAGCCATGTTTGCTTCTCATTGGAGTTTAGAGAAAGGAGGCCTCGTATCCCTTGGTCAGCCAGAGTGAGCTAAGCCCCAGGCTGGGAGGCAGGAGGATGCCCAGCATGCAGGCGTGGCCTCCCATCCCTCTGCCCCGTGTGGCAGGCAGAGCTATGAAACGGAGCTGCCCGTCTTCACCAGACTGACATGAGCCGGGACTCCGCCTTCCCTTTGAAGTTCTGCAGTACACACAGCGGGTGCTCTGCTCATTTGGGTTTGACCCTGGTACAACCCCAACAAGTGTCCCAGTTTCACATCCTGTCCCAAAAGCACCCAGTAAATGAACCTGTTGCCCAAAGTCAGGTTTTACCACCAAGATCACTAGAAGCCCTGAGCCTTGAGCCACTGTGCACCTGCAAATTTGAAAGGTTGTTAGGAATGTAACATTGGCATTAATTGGTCTGGGGAAGGGAGCTTCTTTTGAAAGCGTATGTTAATGCTGCTGTGGAAGCCACCCCAACTGGCGGGTAAAAATGACAGATCCTATTGTTTAATTGGCTTACTTAGACCTTTCACCTCATTCTCTCACAGTGCATGAGCACCTCCTGAAAATAAAATCTTTAGTCCATCCCAGTCTTCCCCTTCTTTTCCCCATGTCTCCAGAAAGCGATGTTGCTGAGATAGCTCAGGACTCCAACTGGACAAGGGCAAAAGGACTCTTTGGACCTCCATCTGAGCACATCTCAAATTTTTCATCACCATGAGCATTTTAGCCTTCTCCTCAAAACGCTGAATTAACATAAGGTATCATCCGAGAGTGGGAAGCCCAAAACACACAGAGCTGCCCTCCCAGGGGTGCTTTCCGCCTCCCTGCATTTGCAGTGGCCTCCCGTGGAAAGCTGGTGCCCACTCTGGGGAGATGCAGAAGTTCCTGGTGACCCCCAAGTCCTGTCAAGATGTATGAACATGAGGGACCATTTTGTCTTTCCTTCTCAAGTTCCTGCAGGGAGGAGGAACAAGGGCCATGAACCTCAGTGATGGAAATTACTGAGTGTGTGAATCAGGGTTCTCCAGAAAAACAGAACCCGGAGGATGTGTATATAGAGAAAGAAGAATTGGCTCTTGTGTGCAAACTGGAGACCCAGGAGAGCCGATGGTGCAGTTCCAGTCTGAAGAAGACCAGCAGGCAGAAACCTGGGAAGAGATATTTAAGTTCAAGTCCAAGGGCAGAGAAGACTGATGTCCTGACTCAGGTGGTCAGGAAGAAAAGGTTCCCTCTTTCTCCAACGTTGTGTAAGACCAGCAACTGGTTAGGCAAGTTCTATCCACATTGGGGAGGATCGAAAGCTTTTCTCAGTTTACAAATTCAAATGTTAATCTCACCCAGAAACACTCTCATGGATGCACCCAGAATAATGTTTGACCAAATATCTGGGCACCTAGTAGTCCAGCCAAGTTGACACCCCTCATGCTGAGTATATGAGAGGTCACACAATGCCCCAAATGCCATGCTCTGGGCAGGGCCATGTGGACTGCTGGCCACTTGAAGAACAGCAGGACATACTCAGTGCTGCAAACCCTGATAAAGGAGCAGCTTCATCTGCCAAAAGCCCTTGGCCTCCATGCAGTACCAGGAAGCTGTATGTCCTCCACCATGGCCACCTCGCCAGGCACAGTTGCATTGTGACAAATCCATCTTCCTATTCACTAGGGTCAGGTCAGGAGCGTGTGCACTACCAGGTACAGCCCTGAACCATGTTTCCACCCGACATGACTACAGCTCAAGCCGGCATCCAGCTCCCCAGGGCTCGGCTGAACTCGAAGGTCAAAGGGCAGCACCACCAGATCCCTGACCATGTGCCGGCCACAGGCCAGAGGAACCTCTGCTACACCCTCAACAACTGCTTTCTGGAATGTGCCAGCCTTTATGGAATGCAAAACATCCATGGCCTGATTGGGCTCCAGAGAAGCTTCTGCCACTCTGCATAAATGCATCCCAGCCTTACAAGGGTTGGAATATTTGAGTCCCAAAGCCCTTCCCCCCAGTCCTTTTCCCACACAAATTTCCTGGGGCCCTTCTCTACCTGCCATCTGGATAACTGAGGTCAATACTCAGGCTGCTGGAGGCTTCACCCTCCATCCAGCGAGGGGAATTTACCCTGCAGAGAAGACTTTGATAATGTAATCCAGTGACTTATGAGGTTTCATCTCCAATGAGGATTGGCAGGTTGAAAGGAAGAGGCATCTCCTTGGGGCTCCTTGTGTGCAGAGGGGGTCTCCTGTGGACCCAAACAGAAGAGCAAAACAACATGTAGACAAAACTGGCTACAATCCCTGTAGCAAGCCTATTGTACTACGGTGTCCCCAGCTTCCCAGTGCAGACCCTGAGGACTGCAGACCTGGCTTAGGAGTCTGTGCACATTAAGCGCCCTGCCCAATGAGGAGCTCCCTGCTTGGAGGAGCGGAAGACATAGGTTGAATTCCATGGGGGACCTAGAATCCCAGTGCAGCTCAGGCTCTGGAGGCTGCAGTTGTCGAGATGCTGACTCAGCCTCCCTCTGCTCCTCTGGCCAACCCGCCTCACTGAGCAGGGGAGCGTTCCCTCTGCACAGGGAGGTCACGGAATGCACATTTTGTTTCCATCTGTGCTGTCCTGAGGGTTTTGTAACTGCTTTCCCAGTGGGTGGGTGTTTCTCCTCAGCACTAGACACAAAAAAGCAAAATGTCACAGCGCATCAGAGCAGGAAGGAGGCAGGGATCACGAAGTCTAGCCCAGGGCTCCCTGCTTGCGGAGGAATCAGGCTCCCTGACTCCCAGCCCCCTCTCCCACGCCATACGCCCACCCTCTCTCTACCTCCTCCACCCCAATTATCTCCCTTTTTCCCACTCCACCTACTGCCTCTCCCACCTCCCCTCTGGTCCACTTCCCCACCTCGCCTGTTCCAACCCACCCACCTCCCCCACATACCTCCTCCCTATCCCATCCAACCCCCCCATCCCTTCTCCCCCTTGCTCATCCCACCTCCCCTTTCTGGATACATCTGACCACCCTTCTCTTCTCCCACCCCACCCTCACCTCATCCTCCTCCCTCCACCCCCGACCTTACTCCACAGCACTGGGTTCTGCACCAGACACAGCGGAACAGCCAGAAAGAACCATCACTGTGTGCCCACATCTCACACCTGAGATCCCTGGCTGTCCCCAGGACTAGCCTTGCCCATGCTGTAATACGGGGCACTAGGGTCTTTTCTCCAGCCACCCGGACTTGACTGTGCTCTGTGGTGCATAGTCCTGGTGAGAGGGTAATCTGGTTTCCATGGTGACCACCACTGGCTGCCCTCCCACATGACACCCACTTCCTGGCCAGGTTAAAGTCAGGAACTGTCCCTCTCGATGTTTCTGCTTCCAACTCTCAGACCCCCAGCCAACTCTCAACCAGAGCTGGGCAGTGCAGCTCCAGGAGATGCTTCTCAGAAAAGGAGCATCAACCCCCAGGACAGATTCCATCCCTGCTCTGCGAGGTGGACAGAGGCTGCTTGAAATGCTTCAGGTGGCATGCCATCTAGCTGAAAGGCAAACCTGGCCTCCGGTCTTCACTGAGCAACTTCATAGAGGTGGCCCAGGGCCAGAGAGGAGCTATGGGGTCTCCCACGGGGCAGCCCAGGCTCAGGGTCCTCTGTTGAGACATTTCTGCTACATCCCAACAAAGCAGAGGTCTCCCATGGAGTCCAACTCATGTCTCCAGATCCTGCAGGCAGGGAGCCCTTCACTTGGCAGAGGCTGCCTGCCAGATGTGGTCGAATCCCAGATCACCCCGGGGATGGTCCCCCCCCCACCCACAGGATTCAGTAGCCAGGCTTCTGCCGTCCTATCCTAATGTCTGGCTGATGATCTGAGTGACTTACTCATTTTTGAAGTCAGATTCTCAGCACATTTCAGAGTTGTTATTCTATCCGTCATCCATATCCCAGGCATCACTCCATGGTGGCTGGATGGGGAAGAAAGTGCTATCATCTCTATGAGCTCTCATGACATACATGCCGGTAATATGTAGAGGTACAGCTGAGGAAAATGTCAAGCACGTGGGGTTGTTGCTCAGGCGTCAGATGCCTCTCATGTTTCTTCACACTTCTAGGACACATCCAGGAAATCTATGCTTGAAGCATGTGCTACAGGAGGACAGCAAGCCCCTGCCTGGAGGATTAAAAAAAAAAGGAAGAAATACCTGGAAAATGCAATGAGGAATCCTGTCCCTTTGTCCCTGCATTAAGCCAAGAAATATTTAGGATCTAGAAAAAAAATGACAGTACAGGTGGTTTGCACTGGTACCATGTCTCTTTATACTGAACTCATGTATCTCTGCTCTTTCCTCAGAGATGGCCCACCCCGGCTGGTTGCTTTTTCTTTGTTATTTCCCCAGAGGCAGACCTGATGGCTGCCTTTTGAAAACTATCCATGGAGCCAAATAAAGCAACCCTGAATCCCTGCCATGCACTGGACTCTGGGCGTTGTCTTTTAACAACATACAAGAAGTCACGCTCAGGCACGTGGTCAGTGGACACCCACTAGATAAGAGGGCCAAGTTAGAATCCCTTCTGTGCAACACATTACCCACACTCAGACGCTCAAACAAAGATTGTCCTTTACACTGTTCATGGTTCCTGTGGGCCAGGAGGTCAAACCAGGGAGCAGCAGAGGACTTGCTCTGCTCCCGTGGGGCTGGAGCCTCTGATGGGGACTGAGAAGGCCTGTCCCTCAGGTCTGGCAGTCTATGCTGATGGTTGAATTTTGGCTGAGACACTTCCCCATGGCCTCTTCTTGTGGCCTGGGCTTCCTCACAAGATGGCAGTTGGGTTTCAAGAACAACCATTGTAGCAGTAAGAGAACCATAGAAAGCAGAAACTGGGAGAACTTTCAGGATCTAGATACAAAAGGCACAGGTTGTCACCTCTGCCATATGCTATTGAATAAGATGGCAGCAAAGGCCTGCCTGGGTCCAAAGTGAGGGAGCACAGCCCTGCCTACTTCTGTGAAGGATGAGGTGCATAGTGAGCACCTTTAAGGATGCAATCTACCCCAATAACTGGCAAGCAGGACCCTCTGTCCTCCAGCAGTCAACACTGAAGCTACCACGCCTGTCAGCCTTTTCTCAATTTCTCTTCCAAAGTCCAATTCTTCATCAAGAAAATATGCCTGTTATGATTCTACCCAGCTAGGAGAGTTTGGCATTGGCCCAGTCTTGCAACCACTTCCGTGCTTTCTCCAAAATTCACATCCGGAATTTCAAGAGGGAGAAAAATAGCCAGTTTCTTCAAGGTGGCCCCTCTCAGAATTATTGCTGAGCCCTCTCTCCACTAATGATCGCTGACAATATGTTGGAATTCCTCCTCCAACATCCGGGGGAAGCTGTCATGACTAATTGCAGAGCAGTATCTCACCATGTTCAGGGGCTGCGCAGGGAAGAGGGCTCATCAAGACCACCCCACGTGATGGCCCATCCTGAGCAGCTGCCTCTGCAGCCAGACAGGAGCTTGGTCTGGGCCAGGCTACTCCCTCCGACCACCCTCCCTATCTCAACAGGGGTTCTGGCCGTCTCTGTCCCTGCAGGGCGCACATCAGGTGTGTGGCCCACCGTGACTCTAAGCCCCGAGTCATGTCTCTGTGATGTCCCATGCGTGATGAGCACAGCTCAGCAGATGCCAAACGAGCCAGGCCCCAGGTGACAGACCCCAGGTGACGAGGCTTTTCTGTCTACCCACTAATTGCAGTTTGCAGTGAGCTACGTCTGGCCCTGAAAATTCCATTCTGACAGACTCTACCACGTCCCCAGCTTCCAACACGGGAGTCATTCTTTACTGCTTGTCAGTCTGTGGGATCGGGTAACACAGACAGGAGATCAAGGCTGCCTGCAGTTCCTAATGAAAAGTCAGAGCCAGGCTGCTCAGTAACCCCGCAGGCCTCTGTCTTGCCCAGTGTAGACTACACTAGACACTCAGCCAGTCCCTCACAGGAATGCCACTCTGGGTACACAAACACTCACATTATTTGTCTCTCCTGGCTCTGCAGAAGCAAGTCCGCAAGCCTCAAGGCTGACAGCACAGTGCAAAGTAAGATTTATGGCTTGTCTCTGGAAGATTCTTATTTGCCTTGAAGAACCCAACAGAGGGCAGCTGCCTGCAGGAGTCACACGCCGGCATTAATCAGCTCTGCAGAAAGCCCTCCAAGGACACACTCTGTTGCGAGGGGACAGCTTTGAACTTCAGCTGCCACAGCTGGGGGAACATTTGATAGTGGGAAACAATAAACAGCAGAGGAGGGAGGTCGTCGTGGGGCTGAGGGTGTTCGTGAACGTTCCCGAGAGGCAGGAGCAGAATCAACATTGGTATCTAATCATCCCTCTCCCTGAACAGTCAGCTTGTGCCGGATGCTGACTGGGAGCAGAGAGAGACAGAATTAGAAGCCAGGCATGAAGTTGGGGCCGAGACACTCTGTGCTTTACAGGACTTTGAACAATGACAAAGACAAAGAATTCTCTAGGTCGACCCTGTCGGGAAGTACACACCAGCATAGGCTTCAGGGGGGGAAAAAAAGCCATCCTGGGACTCAAGACCAAGGAAGGAGATTGTGGGGCTCCAAACCCCGCCTGGCTCGGCTCCCATGATGCTCTGGGAGGAAGAAGTGCTAAGACATTGAAGGGCCACAGCACGTTGAAGCCTCTGCCTTCCCGTCGGTCAGCAGGATGGCACCTTGACCTTTTACTTAACTTCTTATTCTCTGGTATACTGAAGGGCACCCGTCACACGGGATAGGACACCCAGCACAGATGGGGTACCATCCTGCAGGATGACCCTGGCATTAGCCATGCAGAGTTAGGTCAAGTTCACAGGTAATACTCCTCTCAGTTCAGACACCAGCTGCAAGCTTAGAGATCCCCAGGCCACCTGCCCTTCTGACCATCTGACTGCAGATCCAAGAGTCCCCATGACCTTCTCCAGGTCAATCAATTCCTAGAATAACTCACGTGATATAGGAAGTCCCACACCTACAGTCATACCTGTATTATGAGGGACATAGCTCAGAACCAGCCACATGAACAGGCACAGAGGGTGAAGTTTGGAGGGTCTCGAATGCAGTCTCTGAGTCCTCAGGATGTGTCGACCAACCAGGGAAGCTTGTTTGAGCCTCCGGTGTCCAGAGTGTCCGCTGGGGTCTCGTATGTAGGTAGAGTTGAGTCACTGGCCATGTGGTTTGTCCAGAGTGTCCACTGGGGACTTGTATGTAGGTAGAGTTGAGTCACTGGCCATGTGATTTGTCTGGAGTGTCCACTGGGGTCTCGTATGTAGGTAGAGTCGAGTCACTGGCCATGTGGTTTGTCTGGAGTGTCCACTGGGGTCTCGTATGTAGGTAGAGTCGAGTCACTGGCCATGTGGTTTGTCTAGAGTGTCCACTGGGGTCTCGTATGTAGGTAGAGTCGAGTCACTGGCCACATGGTTGAATTCAGCCTCCATCTACCTCCTCTCCCCAAAGTGAGTCGGGGCCTCAAAGCTCCAACCCTCTGATTACAGAGTTGGTCTTTCTGGTGTGGCTGGCCCAGATCTTGAATCTCCTTGTTAGCACAAATTCAGGTGGGAGCTGAGAGGTCAACCAGAATAACAAAGACACCCTCATCACTTGGGAAATTCCAAGGATTTCGAGGATCCTTCTCAGGAACCAGAGGCAAAGGCCAGTGAGATGCTTCATTGGACAACAGAGTGTTGTCTCAAGCCAAGCATCTCTGGTGTCAAGGTCCTTTCATACCCTGTGCTCTTCCCAGCTCAATGAAGAAAAGCTAGAATGCTCCAGACTGTCCTTGATGACAGCTGTCTTCCAGATGCCCCCAGCTCCCCCCAACACCCTCGTCTGCAACGTCACACGGATCTCCCTGTCCCTTCCTTTCTCACAGCCAAGGCCTGGGCTTCTCAGCCTTCCCAGGTATGCTGTTCCTTAACTAGCTCTTTTGGATTTATGCACCTTGATTTCCAAAAATTTCTGGCAGGAATTCCCCTTTCCATTCCTTCTGTGGTCCTGATTCACAAAGCTTCTCCTTTAGTCACTTCAGGGTTCCTTGGGCAGCTGTGTCCCCAAACACTCATGTACTTGTGACTGCCCCGCACCCACTCTCTCTTCCTGGGAACCTTTTCTCTGGTGGTCTGAGTCCTACCCCTTCTCTCAAGACTTTCTCAGCTGCTTTTCTCCTCTTGCTGAATTTCTTGGCCCCTTTCTGCCACTGAAGTAGGTCAATGCCTTGGTCATTCACCTGGCAGTCTTTGATCGAGATCTGGGACGGCCAGGGCAGTGGTAAGCCCCATGTGGCTTCCATAACAGAGCTCCCTCCTGTCAGAGCCCGGCTGTGTTTCCATGTGCACCTGCAGCCTCGCTTCCTAGGCCAGTGACTTCCACATGGATGGCGCCCAAGAGTGATTCTCCATGGAGTTGCAGCTGGTTTTCCAGGGTAGACACTCTCATTCTTTTTATCCTGGTATTTTGTTACCATTTCTACCTAAAAATAGATGTGATCAAATGTATGGTCTCCGCCAAGAAAGAACATAAAATAAAAGCTTGGCTTTGTCTTCATGAGTTAACAAAAGGTCTGCATTACAACTCTTCTTTGAGTCTTCATTTGGAGGTATGGATTAATCTACTCTCATTTGGCTTACAGTCCTGCCATATGTCATGGTTAAACATCTCCAAATGACAAGGAAATGGAACTCCATGATGTTAATAAAACAACCAGGGGATCTGACTAAACACAACTCCAGACGTGGGGCAAGCTCCATCAGTGTTTTCTCCTGATGGCACTGACCAGCTACCCTGTTGCTGTGCCTGCTTTGTTACCCAGGCCAGGACAGAAGAACAGCCGCGACAGTCGGTGTCGGATTTCTCATTCATTTTCATTGTGGTGGATGTCAAAGCGCCTTCTGTTTTTTGATACTTGCTTGTTCTCTCAACTATCTTCTAACTTATTTCATCCTATAAATCTCTAGCCTGAAGTAGAAAAGATGCACTAATGTCTCAAGTTAGTCACCAAGAACCAGAGTTAAAATACTGCTTGCTTTATACATGCTCTACCAAATCTTTGCGTCAGAACCAGCTTCTGTTCCCAGGGCACCTGCCACCCTGTGAGTGTCTATCAGGGGTGCAGAGCAAGCCTGGGGAATGTCCTCGTGCCCTGGGAGTCAAACACATTGGTGCTGTAACCTAGGCTTGCAGGAAAAGGTGACATAAATTGTCTGCCCATGCATTCACTTCCAAAAAGTCCATCCCCTGAAAACCTACACTGATCCAAGTACAATTGCAAAACATTGCTGACCCTGGCCAATGCATTGTCTTTTTAATTAACAATTATGCTAAAACGCCTTTGCTCTTGTTTGATTGTGGTTTGTCCTCCATAGTCCATGTATTGGGAGCTTGGTTCTCCATGTGGCAGTGTTGGGAGGTGGGACCTTTAAGAGGCAGGGCCTAGCGGGAGGTCCTTTGGTCATTGGGGTTGCTGCTCACAAAAGGACTTATGAAACCCCAGCCACTTTCCCAATGCCTCCTTGTTTCACAATGTGATCTCTAGTTCTTGCACACATTTCTACCATGGCCATCTGCCATGAGGTGATATAGCTAATAGAAGCCCTTACCAGAGCTACATCATGCTGTTTAGACTCTCAGCATCCAAACTGTGAGTTAAATAAACTATTTTTCTTTATAAAACTACCCTGCCTCAGGTATTTGGCCATAGTAACAAAACAAAACAAAAAAAAACCAACACACCTTTCCATTTCAACTCTTGTTGAAATTAACTCCAAAACAGGTTGTTACATCAAGGATATCCTGAACATGAACACATCTCCTCCAAGCCATCAGTGAAGCCATGGGCACTTCATTGAGATAAAAATCCCTGTGCAGAAAAGTGTGGCTCAGTAGTAGAACAGTCATCTACATGGGCTAGGTCGTGGGTTCAATCCTTGGACTATCTTCCTCTTGGCCCTTTCACTTCTTTCCAAAAATAATGGGAACATCCCAGGTCATCTCAATTCATTTGGGGTTCCTGGTGACTGACCCCGTGTGCTGTCTGTTGCTGCAGAATCAAGTCTCAGGGTGTGCACCTTGAGGTATCAACTGCATAATCAAAGTTCCAAGTTCACCTGGTGGCGGTTAGAGTTTTGCTCTCAGTTACAGGACACATTTAAAAGGACTCTTCAGAACGTAAGCACCGTACTCCTTTTCCAACTCTCGGCCCATGATGAGTGGTTATGCACTACATTAGAATTAGAATTCTTCCAGTAACTCAGAGTGAGACGGACCTCAGAGGAGCCACCACCCTCTCTGTGCCTCAGTTTCCTTATCCTTTAGGTGCATTTAAGAAGGATGCCTACATCACAGGGATGATTATAAAAACGCTTACCTCCAGAAGGGATACTGTTGATAAAGACAACATTTATCCTTTAATGCTGGTCTCCCAGTGATAAGGGCTGGCCTCTCTGTTCACACCACGTGAGTTGGTGGCCCTGCACTCTCCAAGGCAGACACTGAAATCGATTAGAGTGGAGAAATGAAACACAGAGCTCTGGATCAAAAGAGCAGCTGCACAAGAAATTAGGATGGTCAGGTCTCCAGCCAGGGAACCTCATGAGTGTGTGGGTACCAAAAGAGTCAAGAGTATGACTTCCGTTGTCCCTTGCTGTTGTACCTCCTGGTAGCCCCCAGGTGTAGGGGCTGGAGCCATGAAAACATGAGTCCTTCTGAACAGGAGATGGAGCTATCTTAGTTAAATCTGATCCTCATTGAAGACAATCCTTCCCACTGTGAGCCTGGTCAAATGGCATTGCTCCCCTGGGTACAGAACTGGCAGGAAGGTGTCCATCCGTCTCCTGTAGGACATGCGGCTGTGCAGCTGGCTCAGAGGGCTTCCCTGCCCCAGGCTCCTGGATTCCAACTCCTCATGGCCTCATCTACTCGGTCGCTGCTGTGGCTTGGGTGTGGTTTGCCCCTGCCAAAACACAGGTGGCAGCTTCTTTCCCCAATTCAACAGTGCTGAGCTGGAAGAACCTTTAAGAGACACGTGGGGTCACGGAGGATCCACCTTTATCAATGGAAACTGGTCACTCTCTCCAGGTGAGAATGGATGGGGTCTCCAGGGATGGAAAGAGCAACCTCAAGAGTGGGCAGCTATAACGTGAGCCAGCCTTGCTCAGCTCCCTCTCTCGCTTGTTCTCTCTCTCCTTGTGACTTCTCATTCTCTCCCATGTCCCTCCCCCCCCCAAGTGCCACCATCCACCATAAGACCCTCACCAGAAACTGATTCCAGCGCGATACTCTTGGGATTCCCAAAACCATAAGCCAAAATAAATCTTTCTTTTATAAAGTTCCCAGTCTCAAGTGTTGTCTTATAACAACAACAAAAAATAGACTAAAGCAACAATTAATGGAGAACCTAAGCCTGATCAATTCAGGCCATTGCCCTGAGCCATCATCCCAGATACCCAGCAGTCTTGTGACTGCCATGGAGGTTATGACCTCCTCCACAGGTCAGTGACATCTCCAAGTTCAGTAATTACCCACCTTTGGACACAACCTTTTTTTCTGATGCAAACTGGGCACAAGCTTAAAAGAACATTGACTCAGAAGCCACAGCTCTGCACCTTTCCCCAGGGACTTGACCCCCATTGAGTTTCCCATGCTTGCCTCATGCCCCCAAAACACGATGCAACCCCTGGGAAACCCAGTCACTTGCCAGTCACAGGAAGGTCCCTTGCCACCTAGCCAACACAAAGGTCTTTGTACAAGGTCAGTACACCCAGAGCATCACACTTTCCAAGAAGCAGACAGCCAGTGCGAGCACACGATGGAGACAGAAACAGGCAGAAGCTTGTTGTGAGGATTTTCACACAGGGCTGCAGAGGTTAGGACGCCAAGGTAAACAGACACAGCACCAACCTGCTGATGCAGGCTCCCAGCACTTTACCAGAGCCCCGGGGAGAGGGAAAGGGGAATTGGGACCTCAGCCCAGTTTCCACTGCTCCCACAGACCCACTCCAACTGGAAGCCCCAGCCAGCTGCAGACACTTGTCAGGACAGCCCAGCCTCAGGGCAAAAGAGATGCCAGAGGCGGGGTGGGGAGGACTTCAGGGAGGAAGCAGGAAGAAGGAGAGAAAGGAAATGTTAATTAGCTCAAGGAGAAGGCTATTCATGTCCCTGGTTTTCTCGGATCATCTTTTCCAAAACTTAAAAGCAATGCAACCCAAACCCTGGGGTTGCTAATATTTCAGAAGTCTGCATTTGATTTCCTCTACTTTTTTAATGCAACATCAAAGTGCCGAAATTGACCTTCCTATTCCTCCTGGAATAGGGTGAATGCCACACACATTCAGATGCCCAGCCAAACTGAGAATTAAAAGCAGTGTCCTGTCGTTTGCTCCTGCCCAGCTCCTTTATCCTGAGCTCAGAGTGAGGCTGTCCTCAGAACTGCGGTCGTCGCGGAGACTCCAGTTTCACAAGCACATTCTGTTGTCGTCGTTAGCTCTTTGGAGTAGCATCATGGATAAATTGAAAACGGCAGATGAAACAGCTCTGTGCTGTTCAAAGGGAGAGGGTGTCTCTAATGAGCTTTGGAAAGGAAGTACAGCCTTGCCCAGGGGAAAGATGTGCAGTGCCCACCCAGGCTCTGCCAAGGCCTGAACGCCGATCTCCGGTGCCACCTGGGTTCACACTGGTTCTCAGGACTCAGGATGCACTCTGAGGATCCATGGAGAGGGAGCATGGCTGCTGCTGGAAGCAAAGGCACCCGATCTCCAATTCTTCTGTCTTGCCTTTGCTCCTTCCCCACCTCCACGTCCCTGGCTGTAAGACCGCCTCTTTCTTGACTCTAATTCATTTGGAAAACCCGCTCCTACTGCACTTGCCACCTCAGACCATACGGGGAGGACATTTGCCAAGGGCTTTGGCAGCTGCAGAGATGAAAGACCTACGCAAAGTTGAAATGTGGCACCCAGAAGAACACGTTCCTACCAGGGATGATCACAGAGAGCGCTTTGTTCCAAGGCCCAAAGCGCAGCCTTGGCAAAGAGCATCTCTCTTTCCATATTTGGCCAGATACGTGGTTAACAGAGCAAATGCTACTATTTTGAACTAAATGGGGTGTTATTTTTGTAAGCGAGTCTATCTTGGGTGGTAGATTCCACAGCTGATATCAAATGCTATTAAAAGCCAACGTTGGAAAATTGGAAACCCAAATTAGGGGTGATCATAATTAAGGGACGCTGTGCCCAATCGATCTGTTGCTGTCATGCCATTGGAGGCCAATGTGTTGTCACTGTTTGAGATCAAGTGGGAAATCTGCAAATTTCCAATATTGGTCGTGCCATTAACCCACGAGATTCATAATGGAGCAAGGAAAGGACTTGGTTGTATCAGAAGACTTTCTAAGTCTGCAGGAGTCTGGAAGCAGACCTGGCCCACAGAAACACCCTCTTGTGTCAGAATGTTCTATGGATGGCTGAGGCCTGTGGGTGGAGATGCATAGTTTGTACAGTCCCAGACACACTTTCAGACCGTGCCGGAATGCAAAATGGCCCCAGCTATGCCTGCCTTCTGGAATTCCATTTTTAAGATGAGAAAATCCACAGGTACTATTTCCCCAAGGTCAAAACGTGACCTGGTGGGTAGCAACTCATCAGGGGAAGATGGGAGAATCATAGAGTGTGAGTCAGAGCTGAGGTTGGATGTCAGTGGGGTGAATGTCATGAAGGATGAGCCCCAGTACCCACGTGGACCAGGTGGCTCCAGAGGGCAATCCTGTTCACAGTCCACTGTGGCATGGCCAGCGTCCACAGAAGGCACACTCCATGAGGACAGTGTTCTGACACAGCTGTCATTTTGTGACTCCCTTTTGACTCATGAAGACCTCCAGCTGGAGACTGAACATGAGCCACCAGAGACCGGCAGAGTCAACACTGCCGCCACCCTCATCTGACAGGTGCCTGCTGTGCTGAGAGGTTGAGGGGTCCGGGGCTGTGACCACGGACTCCTCATGAAACCATCAGTCAGTACGACAGTGCAGATTTTTCAAGATTGATATCTAATCCAGTATCTCCATGCCGTAGGAGGGATTGTACTCTTGGGGGGGGGGGTTTCTAGATAAACAGAAATGAAAGAGTTTTAGTACAATCCTAACACATTTCTGCATAAATGAAGGTCTCTCCCTCCAACTCAGTGTCCCATGATGGAAGTAGCACCAAAGACTTAATTTGCACAGTTGGATTCAGACTTTAAGGTGAAGTTCAGGTAGGTCATTTGCCTAAGAGCAAATAGATGATCTCACTGCTGGTCAAAAATAGGCAATAATTCCCGAGCCGGGCTGAGTGCTGGTCTAGGTGCTTGCAGACCTTAGAGAATGATTGCAATTCTCAAGGACCCAGATCCTGGCTGGAATGAAATCCTCCCAGCTGGGGAACCTGACCGGACGGCATATGAGATAGCAATACAGTAGGCAACAGTCAGAAACTGGTCCGTCTTTGTTTCTTTGTAACTTATAATATGAGGAGTTAGGCCAGAGATTCTCAAGCTTGGCTCCCACCAGTCCTGGGTGGCTCTGCCTAGGACTTCGTTCAGATGCACTGAGGCAAACCTTCAGGGGCCTGGCTGTTTAGATCTCCTTTCTTCACCTCCATAATGATTTCACAGAAACAAAACCAACCTACAGATGGATAAGCAAACTAAATCCTCGCCAGGTCAAATGGAAATCCAGAGGAAGCACACAGCCAACATTTCCTGCCCCCCAACTGCTGGGCACTTCTCTCCTTCAGATGAGTCACCACTGCCTGAGAAGTGGCACTTCAGTCCCTGCTCACCTTCCCACATCCCCAGGGGGTTTGCACACACAAAGGCCGTGGCTCGGTCCTCCTGTGGCGTGTGGGCGTGGAGGCTGGAGATCACTTCCCACGGGGCCTGCTCTGCCTCTGTGGAGGACCTTCTGCAGCAGGCACGTATTAAAGATGCATGAACGATGCCACGCTGCTGCGAGCACACCCAGCAGCCTACACAGGCTGCTGAGCATCCACGGCTGAGTAGCCACGGCTCGGCTCTGCTTTTCAGAGAGCTCACACATCAAGTCCACGATGGGACCATCAGTGAGGACAGCCACTACGGGATCACATGCATCCCACCTCCCAGAGGCCAGGCTGACTTCTTGCCTCCATGAGCTTGGGGCCTCCAGTGACTTTTGAGGGAAGAGGAGTCCTTGGTCTCTCCTACTGATGTCCAGAAACAGAGGAGGGAAGCCGCACTGGGGAGGATCTGAAGTCCAGTCTGCTAATGCCAACACCCGCCCTCCATCCTCCTGCCCTCAGGGGCCCTGCATAGCTATTGCCTACCCACTGACCTCCCAAAAGACCCTTCAGCGGTTTGTGCATCTCCTCTGGGTGAATGGATTGTCTAGGACTCCGCAGACCCCATATTTGGCCAGGTTGCATTTCCATGCGGCCACAAATGAGAAGGTTCCACCCTGGACTTTGCAGCTGGATTAATCCAATAACACATTAAGTACCTGGCTTGTAGTCAAAAGGCTTGGGTCCAAATCCTGATTGCGATGACAGCCACCTCTGGGAACTTCTGCTTCTTTATCAAAGACAAATGGAGATAGAGCCCAGTGTCCCACAGGCTCTGGTGAGACTGCAAGAAGGAAATGCCCTGATACCTGCAGCCTTTCTTTCCCCACACCTAGCATCTCCACTTTGCCTCCTAGCCCCTTTACTGTCCCTGAAGGGCTCCCCAAGAGCCCCTAGCCCAGATAGATCATCACATTTGGAAACTTGCCTGTCATCTCATCCATCATCGCTGATGTCTGAACTGAGTCCCACCCTGAGAAATTCATCTGGTGGCTACTTTACACTAAGGTGTTAACGGCTGCCACCAGGGGTTAGAGTTACAGAATGTTGCAGTTGTTAAATGAGTCAGCCCTCTCCAGTTACAGCTGAGGAAACTGGGGCCCAAATACAAAAGACATTGTCCCAAGTCACGTGCCTGTGCCTGTCGGGAGGTGAACTCAGTCAAAAATCTTTCCTCACCCCACAGTAACATTTCAGCGAGGTTTTCCTACTTGTGAAATACATCATCCAACTGAATCCATCTTGTTTGAGGAGAGGACAAAGCCTTCTCAGGAATTCACCTCCCCAGGTCCAGGGAGGGAAGACCAGAGGAAATTTTTAAGGGATTGTTTACATCTGAGTCCCCCATTCCACTATTTAGATAAACTCTCAGGGGCATCTACAACTTTTCCCTAGCCTGCCTCTCACGTGCAAGATGGGGAGCTATGCATCCTGCAGCCCCTTTATTACCAAATGAGAGGCAAGCACACATCCCCACCCCCACTAGCAGAACACCAGGTCAGGGACCAAAACCAGCTTGGAACTCAGCATCCAGGTTCCTGACGCCAGCCAAAAAAATCACCATGCAGAGAATCCAGGAAGACCGGAGGGTCCCGGAAGTGTTGAGGTTGCTTTGCTAAGGAGCCCTTCGTGGGAATGACGAGAATGGGAAGCTTTGGGGGCCAAAGAGCTTCCCCTCTGCACGCATGTGGTCCACACGTGTCTGCAGCCGGGTGTCTGCCCAGGGCTGCTGAGCACACACATCTTAAACCTCATTTTTTTTAAAACTGGAAACTGTCATTAATAATCTGATTTTTATCTTTATAGAGCTTTGTCCCTAAAGGTATCAGGCTTCCATATTATCACATTTCAGTCAAGCTTGCGGCTCTAGCTTGACATGATGTTTAATCTTCACACATCAAAGGAAAGGACTGCGCTACATTTGCTGCTATTGTTACCAGCAACCAGATCATCTGTGCTCATGGGGAGACTGCTGCTCCCAGACAGAGGAATTCCACCCTCTTCCCACCTCAAGGTTCCAAGACACTTCAAAGCCATTTCACAAACAATAATAATAATTAAATAAAGGAATAAAAAGGGGCAGGAGAACAAAGGTAAAGTTGTTTTGTTTTCTCAAATGTTTCACTTGATTCGAATTTTGGAAGTCAGATCCAATGCACCTTGGAAGGTCCACCTATGCAAACAGCCATCCATTTAGCTCCTCTGATAAAAGCAGAAGCTCTAAGTTGACACAAACTCTTTACCTGAAGGAGCTCAGGATATTCTGGAAGCTTTTTTTTTTTTTTAGTTTTTTAGTGTGGGGGTACTAGAGATTGAACTCAGGGGCACTCGACCACTGAGCCACATCCCCAGCCCTATTTTGTGTTTTATGTAGAGACAGGGTCTCACTGAGTTGCTTAGTGCCTTGCTTTTGCTGAGGCTGGCTTAGAACTCGCAATCCTCCTGCCTCAGCCTCCTGAGCCTCTGGGATTACAGGTGTGCACCACCACACCCGGCTTCTGGAAGCTTTTAAATGACAAGGTTTGGTCACCAGCAGTCGTTCTGTTAAGAAATGTGTGGCTCAGAATTGATGCAGAGGATGCCAGTCCTGTCTCCTGACCAAGTTGGTGTGCAGCCATCACATAGGGGACAACAGCCACCCACTACAGTGATGCCAACAAGACCCAGCAAGGCTGCAGGGTCAGAGTCCTGTCCCAAGAGTTTCCCCAAAGGTCCTCATTTCCCCAGTCACTGCCTTCTGTCCCTCTGTACACAGCTGTGTGTCCATCTCCAAGGCCAGCCAGGGACCTGTGGCCACAACCAGCAGGAACTTGTCTTCGTCATCACCATCCACACTCCAAGCACAGTCCATCTGGGGTCATATCCATTTCCAGTCAGCCGTGTCTCCCTCTAAAAATGATAAGATGTTCAAATCTAAGCCTCCCACCCTGCTCCATCAATGGAACAGGTGAGAAACTGCCGGGTCATCAGATTGGCCAGTCACCTGGGCAAAACATTCACAGGAAATGGTAGTGAAGCCAGTCCACAGCCATTGTCACTCAGAGCAGCAACAAGATTTAGCCAGGAATGACTCGGGCCAGCCCTGATGTGGGGAAGGTAATGCTACCAAAACCCAGACCAAGAGGGGAGGGGCCTCCAAGATCCGCTCTGAGAGCTTAGCTTGGATTCCTGACAGCCTGGGTCTGATGATGCCCCGCCAAAAAAAAACTTCATAGAGCCATTGATAGACAAGCCTGCCATCCAGTCCCATGGAGCCACTGAACCTTGGGGCGGTAGAGGGAGTGACCAATCAGAATAGAGACAGATCAGCCAAAGCAACTTCAGGAAGAGCAGGATAGGGACCACAGGCAGACACCAAAGCTCTGCCAGCAAGGCTGCTTCAGAGAAAGCCTCTGTTTTCCATCCATTTTCTCCCTCCGGCCACCTTGGAACTCTTGGGCAAACTTAGGGGCTGGGGAAGATGAAGAAGGAGGCCACAAAGAAAAACGGAAAAATAAAAGAGTCCGCTCCTAGATTTCTACAGCCAACTTCTAGCCTGTAAAGTTAGATGAACTGTTCTTGTGGCCCCAAATGACTGAGAACAGTTTATAATCTAAAAGAGGAAAGATGGATCAGGGACAGGCCCTGTCTTCATCCTGACAGGGAAGCTATCCCCTCCCCTCCTAGAGAAAGTTTAAAAGAACAGGACAGAAAAATGCAAACCTGTGTTTTTGTTGTTGTTGTTGTTGTTTTTAAATTTTTTTGGTTGTTTTTGTAGGTGGACACAATACCTTTATTTATGTGGTGCTGAGGAACAAACCCAGTGCCTCACATGTGCTAGGCAAGTGCTCTACCGCTGAGCTACAATCCCAGCCCCAAGGCTGTGTTTTGATTACAATTTGCTCTGCATATAAATTACATTTATGTTATGAATATGACAATAATGGTTGAAGTTCAGTACATATTTGTTGAAGGGACAATTTTGTGTTCATAAAAATGAAATTTTGAAGTATGCATTTCTGGGGATGTGTATTAGTCTGTCTTCAGTACTATAACAAAATATCAGAGGCAGTCTGCTTTATAAAGAAAATTCACTGTTCTAGAGGTTCAAGGGGCCACATCTGGTGATGGTCTTGTTGCTGGCAGAGTCTCAAGGTGGTGCAGGGAATCACATGGCAACAGTGACATGTTTTCTGTGGTCTCTCTCCCTCTTCTAATAAAGTAACCAGTATTTAATCATAGGGGTTCCACCCTGATGACATTATCTAATTGTAATCACCTCCCAAAGGCCCCACCTCCAACACCACAGTTGGATTAAGTCTCCCTCTTATTAACCTCACCATGGGGATTAAGTTTCAACACACGAAACCTTAGGAGACACACTCAAGCCATATCCACACCAAATACCACCCTCCTCTCTCCCCTCACCCAGAACAAGTGCATTGGCCTTCACAGCTGGACCCAGCTGCAGTCAGCCAGGGCTCCTGGGCTTGCAGCCAGGGCACAGCCTGCACAAGGACAGATGTCTTCCCACTCCGCCCTGAGGGGGAGGAAGGGCATCAGTCCATTTCACAGGTGAGGACCTGGGTCAAGACGTGAGCAAAGAATGCTCACCACTCCATCCTCCACGATAAGACTATCCAAAGGAATCAGGAAATGAAACTAATCCATCTCACGCTCAGACAAAGATTGGCACTTATGGCCCAGAACTCTTCTACCTGAGAGTGTACGAGCTGTGTCACACCCAGGGTCCCTAAGAGGGACAGAACTGCAGTCACCCGAGTCTGATCCTTTGTCTTTATAACCCCTGGGTTACTATTATTTCAAAACACTGCTTAAACACAGGGACAGACGTGACCCCAGGGGGTGGATCACACATCACATCCCAAGTGAATCGAAAAGACTTGAGCCTTAGGAACTTCCCCTGGGAACCAACTCACATGCCTGGCCAAACATCTAACTGTGAGTTCTCCAAATGAATGTCTGTGCAGAATCAAGCCGCCCGCCTGGTCTGCAGTTTCCATTTTCAAAGCTTCAGACATCCACTGTGGGTCTTGGAAGGGATCTCCCTTGGATTAGGGAGATGTCCGTATGATATTTATTAAGCACTCTGGGCTTATGCATCTACTATTAAAGTTCAACAGCAACTCTGGGGACCCTTGTTTGGAAAGCCCGTTCGAAATCACTGGTGCATGGTGGCAATAAACAGCAGAGAGACCACTTAGCCTCATTTTTGTTTGGGGATTCACTGAAGACAATGGGAACCCTCATTGCCCAGGGCTGCCCTGCCCTGCCCTGCTCTGCTCTTGGTGTGCCTCAGCCCAAGGCCACCAGAGCCCGAGAAAGCCAAGACTGTGCTCAGTGGTGTAGCTGGGACTGTAGACATCACACCAAGGACACATGGCCTTGCCTAGTCTCTCCTGGGTCACATGCCTAATGAGATGTCTGCACCCAAGTCACAATCTCAGGTCTGCTTCTGTGAGTGCCAAGACCAGGATGTGTGGTCATCCTTACTTCAGTCTCCATGGATCCTTTGATCAGAAGAAGAATTTACAAAGGAACCTTTCTAGATCTGTTAGCTTCACTGTGGCCATCTTTTTTTTTTTTTTTTCTTTTTCTTGGTACCAGGGATTGAATGGAGGGGCATTTAACCACTGAACTACATCTTCAGCCTTGATTTTATTATTTTTGTTTTTATTTTGAGACAAGGTCTCGCTAAATTGCTTAGGGCCTCACTAAGTTGCTGAGGCTGGCTTTGAACTCACACTCCTCCTGCCTCAGCACCTACCCCCGCCAGCTGCCAAGATTACAGGTGTGCCACCAGGCCCCAACCATGGCAGTCTTTTAAAAATCATTTAAAACACGTTCAGTTACCATGTGATTCATCAAATCCACTGCTGGGGGTCCACGCAAGAGAAGGGAGAGCAGAGGCCAGGGCAGCACTTTTCAAGATATGGAAAGAAACAACCCAGGGGTCCCTTGATGAAGGAATGGATCATGAAAACGTGGTCTAGCTATTCTGGAATGTCATTCGGTCTTACGGACAAAGGAAATTCTGGCACCTTCTGAGACACAGATAAACCTTGAAGCCATTACACTGAGTGAAATAAGCCAGGCACAAAAACACAGATGCTGTCTGTGTGCCTCCACGTATGAGATACCCAGGGTGGTCAGGTCCATAGGGAAGGTAGAATGGCAATTGCCAAGTTCGTGGGGAGCAGGAATGGGCAGTTATGGTTTAATGAGCATGGAGTTTCTGTCTGGGAAGATGAGAACATTCTGGAGATGGATAGTGGGATAGCTGCAGAGCCATGCAAATGTACTCACAGAGAACTGTACACCTGAAAGTGGTTGGAATGTTCCATTTGATCGTATGTGCCTTTTACCACTATTTTTTATTAAAATAAAAAACTGGGTGGGGGCATGGTGGCTGTGGTATAAGTGTACACTCCTGGATGCTTCGTGTGCACCTTTGCATCTGGTTGCCACTCAGGTCAGACCCCAAGAGCATGACTCATGGTCAGTCAATAGGAATGCACCGGGCAAAGGTGAGAGGTCAGTGGCCAGCAATGTCCACATCACGGGACGTTCCTGGTCGGTGGTGTGAGGGCAACTTCTCCAGGGTTCAAAGCCATGGGAGGTCAGGAGCTATCCGTGTCCAGCCCCGTCAGCTCAGGACAGCCGCAGAGCACAGTGGCACCACAGCCTCACTGACTCCCACCACCCAGGGTCAGCAAGGACTCATCTGTCACCATCGATCAATACGGTCAGGTTGGGGCTGGGGTTGTGGCTCAACAGTACAGGGCTCACCTAGCGTGGGTGAGGCACTCGGTTCGATCCTCAGCACCACATACAAATTAATAAATAAAAATCAAGTTATGATTTTTAAAAAGTCAACCTTTAAAAAAGAAATGCCATCATGTTGATTCTCTGTGGTTTCAAAGTTTTAAAGTCTGTTTGTTCTCAATTCAGAGAGGCCTTCAGTTTTGTAACTGCACGGAGGCCACCTCTATCATGGGATTCATTTCTGTTTTTAGTTTATGCATGTATCTTAGTGTCCCTGAGATTCCTGGAATCTGGATGCTGGTGATTTATCTGGGAGGACATTTACCTGGGAGGAAAAAGCAGGCCCAACCACTAGCCCCTACATAGGTGGGGCCCACACTGCTTTACAAAATGGCTGCTGGGTGAAAGGAGAGGCTGATCCTTGATCCACCGCAGAGCTACTCTGGGGGAGGAGATGAGGAGGGACTCGAGTGTGGCCACTTCCCTTCCCAGGAGCTTGCATTTGACCTTTGCCAAAAGCAAACATTGCCATGTTTTCTGTAAGCCAGTGGTTCTCAGACTTGAGCAGGCATCTAAATCCCCTGGAGGTTTGACCCATCTGACAAATTGCTGTGTCCCTCCCTGGAGTTCCTGATGCATTTAGGGGGTGACCGAGGGTGTGCATTTGTGACGTAGCCTAAAGGGACGCTGCTACTGATCCTGCCAAGACTGTATTTGGGGACCTCTGATCCAGTCATCTCCAGGTCTCCTCTGCTCAGAGAACCCTACACTGGACACAGACACTGTGACCATTGCTGTGACCTTTCACAGCGGTCTCTACCTTCACCCTGTCCTGTCACTTGGAAACAGAAGGCAGCCATGTTGAGAAGCGAATTCAGGAAACGAGCATTGAGCATTGGAAAGGGATCTGCTCCTTATAGAAGCCTGCTTGTGGTTGGCCTCTCAGGGGCAAACCCCCCAACCCCTCAGTTCTCTGTTTTGTAAATACTTCAGTAGGAAGACCAAGGACTGCGGGCCAGGAGCCCCAGAGGAGAAGGGAGACGTGTCTTGCAATCAGAGCATCTGGTGGAGCCACCAGGAGCCCTGCTGAGCTCTGCCCAGGAGGTACGGCTCCGGAAATGGAGGACTAGGTTGACCGGGGTCTTTGAGACCGCTCAGCTTGCTGGGAAAGGAGGGTGCTCCACTCACTCCCTACCCGAAGTCAAATCCTAATGATGCTCCAATTGCAGCTGAGCTGCTCCACCCCTGAGGGAAGGATGGTGCTGCTGGCCCAGAGCCTCCAATTTGGGAACCGCTGTTCTAACTGAAAGGCTCACTGACCATTCTCCAGCTGCCTACAGGAGAGCTCTGGACCCTCGGGCAACCTTTCAGGGTGGCTGACAATAGAAGGAACCTTGGGTTTTCCTGCCTGCTCCACCCTGCCATTAGCCAGCTTTAAGCCCGGTTGGAAGCCCACAGGGACAGATGGGGTCCTGGGACCTGGGCTGGGAGCAGCCACCACAGCCCCTCCAGGCCAGCATCAAGTTCCAAGCTCTGCTCAGACAGCCCCTTCTTTGCTTGGGCCTTGGGGGGTCCTGCTCCCCCAGCCACATCAAAGTAAGTGGGGGACCTGCTAGGCCCTAGACACTGCTCACCCTTGACCTCTCACTGACCCCATCTCCAGCCCTGGATGTTTTTTCTGAAAACATCATGTGTGTGCATTTGGGGAGAGGAAGGTCATGTATTTGGGAGGGGGTGTGCCATGGACTTTGTCCTACATAGTGGCAATAGTCCCCAAGTTTACATGTGAAATAAGCCTGCATATACATATAGGAAAACTAAGTATTCTAAGGGGGAAGAGTCACACCTGGTTTCCTGACAGCAGTTCCCAAAGCTCCAGAAAGAGAACACCCACATATCCTCCAACAAGCAAATGCCCCATGGTATAAGGCATTCCCAGGAGGGCGGGCCCCTGAGTTCCATCCAGGGGCACCCAGGGGAGGTTCAGTCCCACCTGCCTCCACCGCCCACCTTCCCAGAGTGTTTTTGAGCACCTAGAGGGAGATCTGGACCCTTGAAAGCACAGATCACACTGGGGCTCTGGTTAGAGTGGCTCAAGTGCAATCTGACACTAGTGCAAAACCTCAGCAGCCCTGCCCATCACCTGGGAAGTCACCTGAGCACCGAGGAAGCCAGATCCAGAGAGTAAGAGCTGGCTGGCTCTTCCTCCTGTGCCCTTCCCTGATCGTTCTGCAGAAACTCAGAGGTCAGAGGCCCAGTCCCCTGTATAAAGGCAAGCACAACCATCCCATGCACACACTCATGTACACAAACACACACATCTGCACACACTGTACACAGGTTTATGTACACACACGTGCATGCAGGCACACATAGGCACTCAGGTACACAAGCTCACATACATACAAATACACACACATGCTCACAGGCATACGTATACACACGGGGGCACATACAAGTACACACATGTCACACAAGCACAGTGTCACATACATGCGCTCAGGCACACATTTATACACACACATGAATACTGGCACAGATTCACAGGTACACAGGCAAAAGCAGAGGGACAAGGTCAAATAGGCAAGATCCTGGAGCCCAGCTCAGGAGACATCTCCGATGACTTAGCCCAAGCCCTGTCTCCCTCAGACTCTGTCACCTTTAGGGAAGCATCTGGGCCTCAGTTTCCCTCTAAAAATGATTAAAACTGCATGTTTGGGAATCACATTCCTCCTGCAAAAGCAATCTCCCGTGACATTTGTTGGAAATTTAATGCAGACATTCTTGGGAATCAGACCTGGGCTGGAGGAGGCAGAGGCCTGCACTCTGCCCATCCCCGTCTTTGTCCCCCACCTTCCCTGTCCCTTGCCCATCGAGCCTGTCTTTACTGGAGGACTTCGAGGATATGTAAAGGAGCTCCAGTCTCTGGAGAAACCCACTGAAAAGCAGTTATGAAATCAAAGCCCATGTCTGAACTAGCCTCTGGGGCCTGCTCAGACGTCATCACAGGAGAGGCAGACCTCTGAGAGACGGAAGCCCAGGTTTCACAGAGCCCCACTGTCCAAGGGCACAAGGAGCAGTACAAATAGGCCACATGGCTGCAGAAGCAAGGCCCCAGGGCGAGGCTGCCCAGAGGAGCCTCCCAGGTGAGGAGCCCTACATGCTGGGTCAGCAGAGAAGACAGGATCCCCGAGCAGTGTGGGCACAGATGTGGGAGGAAGGCCCTGAACCTCCACCCAGGCCCCGGCCCCTGGTTCATCTCCTTATGAGCAAAACCTCTTCCCCTGCATTCCGATCTTCTTCCAACAGCTGTGTGTCTCTCAGTGTTACCATCAGCGTGGCCTGGTGACAGTCATGGTCAGTAAAATGCAAAACCTAAGTGTGTCTCTTTAAAGGTGAGGGAGGTCACCTTGTTCCTCTTTTTCTTCTTCCTGTTGCCTAAAGTGCAGATGAAATGGTTGAAGCACCCGAAGCCCTCTTGGCCCGTGAGGTAGCGAGGCCAGAAAGCCATGCACAGCACACCCAAGAGTCTCAAATGTGGTAGGACACACCCTCATCCTCTGGTCTGTGCAGGGAGGGCACCAGATGACCTTGAGGTGGGAGACAAGGGCACGATACTCACATTTCTCCCAAGTCCTGGCACTGCAGAGTTCTACGTTTTCCAACCTTTCCACTGCAGCCCGAGACCACCTCCTCCTTCCTGAGCACTGGCGACTCCCACCCAGTCCCCAGGTCACACTTGTGCTACCTTCACTGGTAGCCCACATCCTGCCTTTGAATCTGAAATGTCCCCCATGTGCTACAGGCTTGGTCCTCAACTTGGCACTACTGGGAGGTGGTGGAACCTTCAGGAGGTGGGGCCCTGTGGGAGGAAGTTAGGTCACTGATGCTGTGCCCTTGAAGGGGATACTTTGTCCAGGTCCCTTCATGTCTCTCCCTGTGCTTCCCAAATGCCATGGGCTGAGAGTTTTGCTGTACCATGCTCTCCAGCCATGATGTTCTGCCTCAGCACGAGCCCCAAATCAATGGAGCCAAGTGATCATGGACCAAAACTTCTATGCGTATAAGTTGATTTTTCTTAGGTATTTTGTAACAGTAACAGAAAATGGACTAACACGCTGCACTTTTTAGTTTTTTTAGGAAACAGTGGTTCTTCCCCTGCTCCAGTTTAATCCCTCTGCTTTACTCTAAAGCCCCTGCTGACCCACCTCACCATGTGGCACTCTTACTGCTCCGCCCTCTTTATCCCCAGGCATCCAGACCTCCAGGCTTCATCTGCACACAAGCACGTGCACACACACACACACACACACACACACACACACACAATCTTTTTCTTGGCCTTTCCTTTCTTTCTGGATATATTTCCTCTGTGACCCTACATTAAGCTCAGCTCTGAACCCTTCCACCATTCTCCTCACAGCCAGTCTCACCTGTGATCTCTATGCTGTCACGTCTAGTGGGCTCTGCTCTGCATCCACCTAAATTAATGCCCCGACCTTGGCCTGAGCACTATCACTGTCTTTTCACAAATGCTCCCACCAACCTTTGGCTTCCTGAAGACATCCCCCTCCATCATTTCCCCCTCATCTTCTCAACTCCTTTCTGTGTGTTCCTCTTAAATGCTGACATTTTCCCCAGGGCCAGCTTGCCTTTGCCCTCTGTCCACTCTCTCTGGTTAATTTCTGTAATGCCTGATTCTTATCATTTCCAGATGTGCATCAAGCTCCCCTAGCTCAGGTCAGGTTTATCTCACGCCCTGTTAGACACAGCTAGCATTGTAAAAACATGTCCAAATCCAAAATGATTGACTTTCTCTAGACCCTAATTCTGTTCCAGAAACCCCAAGATGAATCACACTTCCTCCACCCAAGCCACCAAGTTAGAGACTGAAGGTCCCCTCAGCTCCTTCCTTCTGCTTATTCCCAGTGGCCTCTCCGGATCCCTACTCAGCTCCTCCAGCCTCCGTGTCTCTTTCCTAAAATCCTTTAACAATCCTATCAAGTGTCCTACACTTTCCACATGATGTCTGATACAAAATTTGTCAGGAATCAAAATGCATTCTGCTGTCATGTAACTAATGAGAACAAATAAAAAATAAAATAAAAATTTAAAAAAATTAAAAAACTTAAGTCATGCTTCCAAAATTTACTAATAATCCTATTGTTTATAACTTTTAAAACACGGCTACTGAGTACGGCAGGATCATTGAAGTCCCAATCTATTTCACAAAATTCTGTTCAAATGCATAGTGTGCCCAGGACCTAGTGCTAATTTAATAACTAAACCACATCATATGGCTGTTTGTCTGTTTGGGACAATATGGATTCTCAATTATAAAGATTTTTAAGGACATTTGTGTCTTGCCATCAGAGACATGAGGAAACAGGAGCTTCATCCAGGGAAGGTATCCTGAGCTTGAAATGGTCACACCTAGATGTCACTCAACATCTTGCATCTTCATCCCAAGTGAGTGTCTTTCTTGGCCAGTCACCCCAGCTTCTGAATGAAGGAGGTTAGGCAGTTTTCCTAATTGTGTGCTGACTGTAGATGCATTGGGCTGCAAGTAATGCCAGTTCAGAATGTCATGAACGATGAGGAAGAACCCAGCAACAGTTTGCTGTCACCATATAATGAATCTCTTTTAAAGCCCAGATGATGCTATCATTGATTTTCTTTACTGTTCTTCTGGTTTTCAATTTCATTGGTTTCTTCACTGTCTTATTTTCTTTCTATTCCTTTCTTCCCATTCTGTTTGCCCTTCTCTTCTTGTTTTGCTAAGGTGAACACAGCAGTCATTACTTTTTTTTTTGTTTTTGTATTAATTTCCTAATGCTGATGTAACAAGTTGCCACAAAGTTAGGAGCTCGAACAATATAGATTTATTGAAGGTCAGAGTCCTGAAGTATGTCTCAGTGGGTTAAAATTGAGGTGTGGGCACGGCTGCCATTCTTCTGGAGGCTCCCTTTGCCTCCAGAAGAGAAGGGAGAGGAGAGAAGGGGTCCCTTTGCCTTCCCCAGATGCTAGAGAGTGCCACATTCCTTGATTTGACGTTCTCTTCCTCTACCTACAAAGCCAGCAATATCAGGGCAAATGTTCTCACCCTACCATTTTTCTAGTTCTATCTGCTATCTCAGCCTTCCATTTACAAGGACCCTTTGATGTCATTGGGCTACCTAGATCATCCAAAATAATCTCCCCATTCTATAGTCAGCTGATTAATAACCTTAATTCCATCTGCAACTTTGATCTTCCTCACTTTGTAACATAATTCATTTACAATTCTGGATGATTGGTATGCATATGTTTATGTCTACACAGTTATGCCTACTCTGCCTTATAGTTCTGATTATAATAGGCACCCTTAGAAGGCCAATACTCTGCTCTGGCATTCCTTTTTTACATATGCATTTTTATGCTATAAATTTTCCTCAGTGCATAACATTAGCTGCACCACACATTTTGATAGATTGTATTTTTATTTTCATTCTGTTCAAAATCTTCAAATTTTCCATGATCCTGCTTTGACCTGTGAGCCATTAGAAGTATGTTGTTTAGGGTTGGGGTGTAGTTCAGTGGAAGAGCACTTGCCTAGCATGTGTGGAGGCCTGGATTTGATCACCAACTCTGCAATTTAAAAAAAACAAAAACAAAAAACAGAAATGTGTTGTTTAGTTTCCAAATGTTTGAGGATTTTCTTGATATTTCTCTTGATTTCTACTTTAATTCGCTTATGATCAGAGAACACAGTTGGTAGTTATTTCAGTTCATTTAACTTAGTTTCACAACATCAGATAAGGTCTATCTTGATGAATGTTCTATGTGACTTTGAAAAAATGGGTTTTCAGCTCCTGTTGGGCAGAGTGATTGGTAAAAGTCAATTCGTTCAATTGATTGATGGTATTGTTCAGTTTTTGTATCTACTTGATGATTTTCTGTTAACATGGTCCATCAATTACAAGAGAAACAGTGATGTGCTCAACTCTACTGGAGAATTTGTTTCTGTTTTCAGTTCTCTCCACGTTGCTTCACATATTCTGAAACTCTGTAGTGTTGCCTATGCAGGCCTGGCCATGGCTTCTCAATGAATTTATCATTTTATCATTATATAACATCTCTCTTTATCCTTGTTCATTACATTGCTCTGACTTCCACTTTCTTTAATATTAATATAGCCGTCCCAGCTTTCTTTTGTTCAATAGTAATGTTCAATGACTTTTTTCCTTCCCTTTTCTTTTAATTTACCTATACCATTATATATAAAACAGATGTTTTTCTCTTGTAGTACACACTTAATTGACCCTTCTTTCAGTTGTTGGTTTAAGCCATGTACATTTAATGTATTTTGGGGCTTGGGGGATTTTTTTGGGTGGGGAACTGTTTGGAGGGGGAGTCCCAGGGATTGAACTCAGGGGCACTCAACCACTGAGTCACATCCCCAGCCCTATTTTGTATTTTATTTAGAGACAGGGTCTCACTGAGTTGCTTAGTGCCTTGCTGTTGCTGAGGCTGGCTTTGAACTTGGAATCCTCCTGCCTCAGCCTCCCGAACTGCTGGGATTACAGGTATGTGCCACGGTGCCCAGCATGTTTAATATAATTATTGATATGTTTAAATTTATTTATTTATTTATTTTTTTAAAGTTGTTGCCCTCTTTTTATTTATTTTTTTTAAAGTCACTTTTTCATTTTATTTTTATTTTTTTTTAATTATTTTATTTTTTTCCCCAAAAGTTGCATTTTAATACATGTTGGCAAACATAACAGAAAAAAACAAATTATCAGAAGCTGTACACACTATTCACTGAAAACATTTGTTGAGGCAAATAGAAAAAAATTGTTACAATCATAATTTTTCTAACTTTGCACAAAATTATAAGCAGATTACATTC